>OZ030007.1:72619855-73219855 GCA_964023405.1 Apodemus agrarius | reverse complement strand
ATGTGTGTGTGTGTGTGTGTGTATGTGTGTGTGTGTGTTCCAGAAATATACATGGAGGCAAGTCTAGGAAATAAGATCTATTCATAGGAATTCAAATGTTCCTGAACCAATATATGTACTAAGCCTATGTCCCATGCTAAAGTACAAAGTATTTTTAGTAGCTGAACTATAACCATATTTATAGCACCAGTGGATACGTTGCCATAAATGAAGAACTTAAAATACCAGAATGATGGATATGACAGAAGCACAGGGTGAACAGAAACTTCTATAGCATAGTTGTCCTTTGCTTGAATCCTGTATGAATTCTTCTCCCCAATTTGAAAACCAAATGATTTAGCACTTGGGCTTTAGAAAGGGCTTGGCTAAAGTGCCCCAACCAGAGACTACAAGATCTGCAGTTAGTCAGGGATCCAGACACACTAAGATCAATTACTAAATTTGAGTCCTCTCACAGGACTCTCCTGCACATTGATTGCCATACCCTTTGATTGATTACCATTACCTAGAAAGTTTGACCTGTTCAAGAGTCCAAACAGGATTGTTCTTAGTGTTTTCCAGTAAGAGGCTTTAGTGAGATGAAATAAACAAATTGCTTTCAGGGGAAGTAAAGAGAAATAACAGAGTCCTACACATGAGGGTTTGATTTAAATTCCTGTCTCCTTTCCTTTCCTGAGCTTTCAGATTCTGCATCTGTAAAAAAAAAAAAAAAAAAAAAAAAAAAAAACATTTACCAAGGAGACAATGTCATTTGTCCCCTTATGTCATCAAGCACAATGACATTTATGTAGTTAAAAATTTTCTAAAATAAATGTGCAGACTTTCTAGATTTAATAACTGTTTTATGTTCTTTTGCAAAGCAGAGACATAGCTTTGAATTTGGAAATCATCAAGGAAAATATGGAAATTACTAGCATGAGCTTAGTTCAGCTCATCATGAGTAGTCAAGTCTTCACTTTTATCCATAATTGGGATTCCTTGGTCAGTTTACCTATGCATTTGCTGTCTGGACACTCATTGTGTACCCTGATCCTTTACACTGGACACAATAAATGCTAATATCAATCTCTCTTTCAGAAGACAGAAGATTCTGCAACAAATGTATTGAACCAATCGAAGGAGGAGACCAGCTTTGAAGAGTTATGGGATAGGATAATAAAAATGGGACTTAAATACTCTAAAAATATATAGAACAATGCTGTCTAATATTGCCAGATTCACAATCATTAACCGTACCTTAAATGGGGTAGTAATCGCCATGGCTAGAGCCACTAGGCAGGAGGTGAAGATATCTTGCATCTAAACAAGCATTGGTATATAAATGTAATGCCACTGACATTAATATAATGGTTTTGGACTTGGACTTCAGGGGAATAAACTCTTTATCCACACAAATGCTCTTAGTACTGCCGATGTTGATTTCTTTTTCCTTCCCATAAAACTGTCTTCCAATTGCTCTGAAGTCTTCTACAGTGGTTTATGGTCTTCATTCTTTTACAAAGGAATGACCAACCACAAAACATTAGGACTGTTTTTAACCATTTTTTCATCTATGTACCAATATCATACTGTTGAAATTATTCCAACTTCCCATGTCCACTTCTTATGGCACTTGTCATGGCAGATATTCAAAGATAAAAGTATCCCCTTCTCGACATATCTGCCATGTTACAGCAGGGGATGATCTAGTCTGTGCATCACTATTTAAGAACTAATGTCTCACCTACTTGAAATTGTGCAAAAGTAACAGTTTTTCTGCTAGGCATCTATATAAGAAGATGAATGCCAGATGTCTCCTAGTGTGAACAAAGACACAAGTGACTTTAGCACCAAAAAACCACTTTCTGAGTACATGTTTCCTTGATTTTAGTCAGTTTCATGATTCTTTGGTCCTTATATTATGGCATGTTCATCTGGAAGTTGGGAGTTGTAATTTTTCTCCTTCACTCTTCATGGTGGAAGTGCTAAATCTACTTTGATAATATCCACTGAAAACTTCATGAGCTAGTGTGCTGACAGACTCACTGGAGAGGTTGCAGTTGGTACATAACCTTATGTGTTTCTTCTCAGATAAGAAAAATTTCCACTTGATGAAATGTCTCAAAGCTTCTTTCCTCATCACCTATAGATTACCCCGTGGGATTCGGTTGAGTATTTCTTCAAAACAATGTTTCCTAATGAAAGCAATGTCAGCATAATCCAAGCAAGTAAAATAGAAAGACAGACATGCAGGAAACAATCTAAGAGGACACTGTGCAGTTGAAGATATGTTACCTAATCAATTTCCTACTTAAAAGCCACATTTCAGGATGGTGCATTGTACACAAAAAAGGGACAAGGAGGTATTTGTGTTTGTCTTCAAGTGATCATAGGTGGTATTATATATTGGCAAGATTTCATTGATGAGCAAAGCAATAGTTGATCTCAGCAGAGCTCTGAATATGAATGAAACTCCCCTTGGTTCATTTTGGAAAACCATGGTAGGAATGTTTTGTGAGAGAAAAAATGATAACTAACATATCTACTTAAAGCTGTGCCTCTTCCTTTGGACAGACTACTAAATCTCTAAAGAAAGCTCAATTTCAATCAACTGCAAGGTGCCACAGAATCCAAAGAATGTTCCCCAAATAAATGTCCTGTTTCTGTTGCCCATGAAATATCACCCAGGAGAGAAGTGCAAGAGACACTTAAATGTATGAAGACTCTAGAGCATTTTCCTAAGAAATCAAGAAGTGCTGGGAAAACAAACTTATCTCCCTTTTTTCCTCTGTGGGTTTTCTTGGTGACTTGGAAGCTGTATTGTTATTGAGTTGTCTCTCCTCTCAATATTTTGTAACATGTCCTTTCATATTTTTCTTTCCTTACTAAATGATCTTACCAAATATTAAAGTTACAAAACATTCGAGAAAAGTTATTGTAGATAATTGTCTTTGTTCCATCCTCTCATACAATTCTACTCCAGACATACTTAAGTACAACAACAAAAAACCCCTACTACATTCATAAAACACCCCCATTATTGCATCTGAGAATGAGCTGTGTGATGCAACAAACAGGTCCCAAAGCTTTGGAAATACCCCTCTGACTTGGGTTCCACTTAAGGAAAGCTATGGGATGGTTTTGTAAGAGAATTTTCATGAGGGTTTGGGAAAATATCTAATAAGTATGTTCAGTATCACAGCCATAAGTACCTAGTGAAAGGACACACACCCTTGATTTCTCATCTATTCACATATATTATATCAAACAACAAAGGAAGTCATAAACAGTACTGGTTTCTATTATATTACTCTAAACTCACTAATAAATTTTTCTTGCTCCTTGCTCTATTGTGTTCCATCATGAATCAATCGAGTGCCATACTCTGATCCCAGCTATATTAAATATCCTGAGTTCCCTTCATACCTAATAAGAACTTGAGAAAAACACAATGCCACATACTGAGGGTGGATTCATTCATTTGAACACAATTCCAATACATATCATTAAAACACACTGACAAAATATAAATATTTTGAACAGAAAGATGAACTCATTGTATCTTGAAGAACAAAACTGGTTTCTCCATCATGATCCACATTCTAAACAATTGTTTGTGATTTTGATGACCAGGTTTCTTGAGTCTTGATCTTGAGTTTGAATCTACAAAACTTTACTACTTCACAGACATTTTAGAAAAACCATTCATAGACACTGACTCCATGCTAGCGGTTGTTCTGACTTTATAATAAAAATCACTGAGGGTTACATTCTATATTTTGTGGGTCAGCTCATTGAACACACATTTCCCTGATGATGAGATGTAGGTGTACATGACACAAAGAGATATTACTGAGGACTGGAGCTTATTATATATGTCTTCTGAATATGTGACTGCGTTGTAAGAAGTTCAAGTTCCTGCCAGTGATCCCAAGGAAGAGGATATATAGAATAATAACACAACAACATAGTGAGAGCTATCAATTCAGATACAATGGCATATCTGCCTCACTGGTTCAAAACAGAGACATGCTATAGAGCTGAGAATTGATTGGAGCATTCTACCTTACTTGGATTTTGACCCAGAAAGCAGAATAACCAGCGAAGCTGGAATGGAATAAAAGTGTTGTCAGAACATATCCAAATAGAAAATTTCAAGCTGTCCCTGTCATGACTAGGATTGAGGTCTTCCCTGTTCTTGACCTTATTTTCCTAGTGCACTTAGCCTTAAAATCTCACACCCCCCACATACACAAATATACAATTCTTCACTTGAGGTAATGATATACCCTGATAGCCATATATGAAGTTATCCTTCCTCTCTTCTTACTGGGATAAGTCCAGACACCACTTGGAAGGTGTATTCTGCAAATATGCATTCCCAGCACCTCAGTGCTAGTAAATAATATACACTAACCCTCTTCTCCAAGGTTTATACAAACATTTTCATCCCCAATAAATATAGGTTTTTCACTCCATGTTTTCTATGGAGAAAGGTGTTTCTCCTACTCTAATCCCAACTAGGATCATCCCTATACCACTCACTCTGCTAAAGTTCATGTCCTCTAGTCTATTATTTTATGCAATGATGTCTGAATACTTAGATGAAAAAAATGGTGTGTAAATCTTCTTAGGAGACAGTTATGAGAGGTTTCAGTCAATAAGCATACAGGATCATCACCATTAGAATCAGGGATTTGCTCTCTCACATTTGATGGGTCTTTAGTTGGGGCAGTTAATGCTTGGGTTTTCCTTCAGTCTGTTCACTTTTTATAATTGCATATCTTATTGGAAAGACAAATTTTGAGATGACATTTTTTATTGCTATACTTAAGACCCTACACACTTCTGGGTATCCTGCCTAACTTGTAGATGGCATTTCAGTGTCTGTATCCTGCTTTAATAGGAATCAATTCACTGCATCAACTTTTGACTTACATTCTTAATTCCAGTCCCATCTCAACTTGTCTGCTTTTGCTTCCCTCATCTCCTACTGAGGTCCACCTCATCATCGAACTCTGCAGACTGTTTAGGTTCTTCTTCTGAGCAAGGCTCATGAATTTTCCCTTGTTACCAGTGCATTATCAATTTTCTTTTGTTCTGTAGGCTTTAGTATGTTTATCCTGAAATCTCTAGCTAGAATCCACTTATAAGTGAATATATACAATAAATGTCTTTCTGGCTCTGAGGTACTTAACTAGGGATGATATTGTCACATTCCACCCATTTGTATGCAACTTTCATGACACCTTTGATTTTAACAGCCATAAAATATTCCATTGTGTAGATAGTGTACCACATTTTCTTTATCTGTTTTGCTGCTGAGGGACTAGTTTTTTTCCTTGTTACTGGCTATTATAAACAAAGCTACAATGAAAATAGTTCAGCAATTGCCCTCTGTGGTATAATAGGGCATCATTGGGTATATTTGTATGAGTGCTTTCAAAGTGTCTTGAGGTAAAACTATTCCTATTTTTTTTGACAAGCAGAAAAATTGTTTTCCAATGTGTTTGTACAATTTAGACACCTACCAGAAATTGTGGAGTGTCCTATTTACTCAACATTATAATCAGTATGTACTATCATTTTATTTTTTGATCTTAGCCATTCTTGCTAGTTGCTGGATGTAATCTCGGAATAATTTTATTTTCATTTGATGGATGGTTAAGGACAGTAATCATTCTCAACAGCTCAAGGATTCCTCTATTGAAAATTATCTTTTTAGCTATGTACCCCATTTTTAGAAAGGTTGTTTAAATTGTTCCTGTCCATTTCTTATGTTTTTTATACATTTTGAATATTTGTCCTCTGTTAGAATGTTGGGTAAAGTATTTCTGTAGTCAACTATCATTTTTTTCCCTCTTTGACCATGTCCTTATCCTTCATCCCTGTTTTTGCTAAATTGCCTTAAATTTCTGTCCATTTACTTTGATTTAGTCACTGGAGTGTTATATATTAGCTCTAGTGTGTTTAGGTATATACCTTGCATCCCTGTTCTCTTTAAGACGTTTTAACCTTAGGGCATGTTGGATTTTTTCAAAGGATTTTCAACTTTAAAGAGATGATCTTGTGATATTTTTCTTTTCTGTTTGTTTATATCTAGGATTACATTTATGAATTTTCACATATTGAACCGTCCCTGGGAAGACACCCAATTAATCATGGTGGATTATGTTTTGCTGTATTTCTTAATTCATTTTTCAAGTATTTTATTCAGTATTTTTGCATCAATATTCATAAAAATATTGGTCTGAAGCTCTTTTTTTAGTTGAATCTAATTGTGCTTTATTCATCACAGTGATACTGGCATCATAAAATGAGTATGACATTGATCCATCTGTTTCTATGTTTGGAATATTGTGAGGAGTATTGGATTAGCTCTTATTTGAATGTTGGTAGAATATTCTACTCCTCTTGGTTGTGCTAAAAATATCTGGCCATGTAACTTGAGCTTTTTGTTTGTTTGTTTGCTTTGCTTTTTTTTTTTGAGACTTTTGGTAACTACTTATATTTCAAAGGGGTTATATGGCTGTTCAATAGTTTATCTGATATTGAGTTAACTTTGGTACATGGTATCTTACTAGAAAACCATACATTTTGTTAAGATAATCCAATTTTGTGGAGTACAGTCTTCTGAAGCAAAACAGACTTCTTTGAATTTCGTTGTCATCTATAATTATCCCACCCTGCTCATTCTGATTTTGTCTTTCTCTTTGTCTTTTAATTAGTTTGACTTACAGTTTGTTTTTCTTGTTTTTCTGAAGATGTCAGGTCTTAGATTTGTAGATTCTTTGTATTGTTTTCATTGCTTCTATTTAATTGATTTGAGCCCTAATTTTGATTATTTGCTACATTCTACTCCTCTTGTGTTTATTTGCTTCATTTTCTCTCGAACTTTCAGATATATTTTCAACTGACGGTGTGAGAACTTTCTGATTCTTTTGTGGAAGCACACAGTGTTATGCACTATATTTTATTTTTTCCCCTTCATTGGCTTTCCGATGATGATGATGATGATGATGATGATGATGATGATGATGATCATTTAATCTTACTTTCCATCCCCAACTGAGTCCACTAGTCCCCACACCTCTACTAAACATACCTCCTCTGACATTTCAAAGATGACCCTACCCACACTCCCCAAGCCCACCAGATCACCCACTCCCTGGGGCCTCAAGTCTCTCAAGGGTTTGCTGTATCTTCTCTCACTGAGGCCAGACCAGGTAGTCCTCTTCTATATAACTGCCATGAGCCTCATACCAGCTGGTGTTTGGTAGCTCAGTGTCTGTGAGATTTCTAGTGTCCAGGCTATTTAAGGCTGCTGGTGGTCTTATGGGATCACCCTCTACCGAAACTTCTATTTTTACTCTAATTCAACCCAATGGAACCATTGTGTTGGAGTAAGTATCTGCACAAGACTCTTTCAGCTGCTTGTTGGGCCTCTTGAAGGGTATCCATGTGGGGCTGCCATTTTTTTCTGGCTTCTTGGATTTGTTTTGTTTGGTTGGTTGTTTGTTTGTTTTCAACACAGGATTTTTCTGTATATCCCTGGCTGACCTAGAACTCACTCTGTAGATCAGGCTGGCCTCAAACTCAGAAATATTCCTGTCTTTACCTCCCAGAGAGCGGGGATTACAGGCCTGCACCACCACCGCCCAGTTGGGGCTCCCATTTTTAAGAACATCACAGCATCAGTAACAGTGTCAAGCACTGGAGCTTCTCCTGGAGCTGCATTCTTATTTGGGCCTGTCACTGGAATTCCTCTCCCTTAGAATTTTCTCCATTTTTGTCCCTGCAAATGCCCTTGAAGGGGACAATTCTGATCCAGAACCAAAAGTATATAATGGAAAAGTGTAAGCATCTTGAATAAATGGTTCTTGTCTTACTGGAAGAATGTCTATAGAAAAAGAGAATAGGTACATATTTGTCACCTCTACAAAGCTCAAATTGAAATGGATCAAGGACCTCAACCTAAAATGAGATACACTGAATCAAATAGAAGAAAAGTGAAAAAGAGTATTAAATTCATTGGTGTGAGGGGAAATTTTCTTAATGGAACTCAGATGGTTCAGGCTCTGAGATCAAGAATTGGTAAATGGGGGCTAATGAAACAGCAAAGCTTCTCTAAGTCAAAGGACATAGTCAATAGGACAAATTGGGAACCTATAGATTGGGAAAAATTCTTCACTAACCTGATATCAGAGAGAGGGCTAATATACAAAATATATGAAATACTCAAGAAGCTAACCTCCAAAAATACAAACAAACCCAATCAAAATATGGGATATAGAACTAAACAGAGAATTCACAAAAGAGTACTCTCAAATGGCTGAGAAGCCCTTAAATATGTTCAGTGTGTGTGTGTGTGTGTGTGTGTGTGTGTGTGTATGTGTGTGTGTGTGTGTGTGTGTGTGTGTGTCAGAGAGAGAGAGAGAGAGAGAGAGAGAGAGAGAGAGAGAGAGAGAGGGAGGGAGGGAGAGAGAGAGAGAGAGAGAGAGAGAGAGAGAGAGAGAGATCCAGATACAATGAACAGAGTTCAAGAAAGTTAACAGTTGGAAGGCCCCAAGTAAGGATGAACTTCCTTTAAACATTGCTTTAATTATGTAGCATGAATTTGAGAATAGTATGACCTCATTTTCATTAAAATATAGAAAGTTTCATAAAATATAGAAAGAGTTTCATATTTCTCCTTTATTACTTCCCAGACCCAAACATGAGAGTTGTTCAGTTTCCATTCCTTTTTAGGTGTTCTTGTGTTTGTGTTTTTATGTTATGATAAGAGAGAAAAAGGTATTTAAGTATGCTTGTATCTGTTGAGGCAAGCTTTCTACTTTGTGAAAAAACGTATGGCAAATTTTGGAGAATGATTTATGAACTGCTCAGAATAATGTGTAATCTTTGTGTTTGGGTGAAATACTCTGTAGCTCTCTGTAAGATCCATGTTATTTTTAGCCTCTGTTAGTTTCATTGTTTTCTATGTTTAGTTTCTGTCCCAAGACTAGTTGGTGAGATTAAGGTGTTGAAGTTTCACAGTATTTAAGTTTGATGTTTAATGTTTGATTAAAATTTTGATAGATTGCTTTTGCAGTTTTAGGTGTTCTGGTGTTTGGAACACAAATATTCAGAAATGAGGTATCATCTTGGTAGCTTTCCCCTTCATGAGTATGACAGTGCCATTCCATGTATCTTTTATCTAGTTTTGCTGGATGGCCATTTTATTAGATATCCAAATAGCTACTCAGTTTTCTTCTTCAATCTATTTGTTTGGAAAACTTTTTGCCAGCCCTTTATTCTGAGGAGGTATGTTTCTTGTATGGAATAGGATAAAAGATCATATTTTTGCATCCATTTGCTTAGCTTCTGTTTTTTTTATTCAGGTATTCAATTCACAATGTTGAAAAATATTATGGACAAACAACTGATAATTCCTATAATTTTTATATTGGTGGTGGTGGTATGTGTATGTATATGTGTGCATGCCTATGTATGCACACTTGTGTGTGCATGTGCAAGTACATGTGCATGTGCTTCTGTGTGTCCATATATGGGGGAGTGAATGAATGTGTGTGTGTATATATATATATATATATATATATATATATATATATATAAATTTTTGGTTTGTACTGAAATACATTGTTTTCACCATTTTGAGCATTGAGAGTTTAGCTTATTTAGGAGTCTGGAATAACACCAGAGGATTTTTATAAGTTGTAAGTTATTGGTGAAGGCCCTTGTTGCTTTTAGGGATTCTTATTTTCTGGTCCATTATGATTGCTTCTGGTAAACTTCTTGTATATTTCTACATATATCTTTCTTTCCTATATTTTGCATCTCTAGAATTTCCTCAGTTTCAGTTTTGTTTATTGCTTCTATTTATATTTGATATCCTCAAGATTTTGTTTATTTCCTTCAGCTGTGAAATTTTATTTTCCTGTATTATTTAAGAATTTTTTTACCTCTTAAAGGCTTCTAATTGTATAATTGTATTTTGCTGTATTTCTTTAAGGGATTTATTCATTTCCAATTTAAATTTTAATATGTGCTCTCAAGATATATTTTCTTGGATTTTGTTGATTATGGTGCTTCATGCATGTTAGGCTATCTGGTTCTCCCTATGCAGGTTTTTAGATACAGAGTAAAACACAGGGAACTTTGAAAATCTTCCACTAATTGCGCATGACCCTGGATAGAAGAATGGAAGGTATTTGTGTGAGGGAGCCAGTTAGAGAGGTAGCCAAACAATGGAAGTCCAGGAAGACGTCAGACAGCACAGATCAGCTTCTTTTGCACCAAAAATCTTGGGATGCAGATGAAATGGATAATAGAAGGCCGAGAAAGAAATTAGGAAAATGACACCCTTCAAAATAGCCACAAATGATATAAAGTATCTTGGAGTGATGTTAAACAAACATGTGAAAGATTTATATGACAAAAACTTCAGGTCTCTGAAGAGGGAAATTGAAGAAGACATCAGAAAATGGGAAAATCTTCCATGCTCGTGGGTTGGCAGGACTAATATAGTCAAAATGGCAATCTTGCCCAAAGCAATATACAGATTCAATGCAATCCCCATCAAAATCCCAACTCAATTCTTCATAGAATTAGAAAGAGCAATTCTCAAATTCATCTGGAATAACAAAAAATCCAGGATAGCTAAAACTATCATCAACAGCAAAAGAACTTCTGGGGGAATCAATATCCCGGACCTCAAGCAATATTACAGAGCAGTAGTATTAAAAAACAGCGTGGTATTGGTTCAGTGACAGGGAGGCGGATCAATGGAATAGGATTGAAGACCCAGAATTGAACCCACACATCTATGGCCAATTGATCTTCTTCAAAGGAGCTGAAAACATACAGTGGATAAAAGATAGCCTTTTCAACAGATGGTGCTGGCTCAACTGGAGGTCAACATGCAGAAGAATGAGAATTGATCCACTCTTATCTCCTTGCACTAA
The DNA here is from genome assembly GCA_964023405.1 of Apodemus agrarius. Classification (NCBI taxonomy): domain Eukaryota; kingdom Metazoa; phylum Chordata; class Mammalia; order Rodentia; family Muridae; genus Apodemus; species Apodemus agrarius. The sequence goes on along the minus strand of OZ030007.1, from coordinate 73,208,912 downwards.
GCTCAACTCCAAGTCGATCAAGGACCTCCGCATAAAACCAGACACACTAAAACTAATAGAAAAGAAACTGGGGAAGACCCTTGAGGACATTGGCTCAGGGGTAAAATTCCTGAACAGAACACCAATCGCTTATGCTCTAAGATCAAGAATAGACAAATGGGACCTCATAAAATTACAAAGTTTCTGTAAGGCAAAAGACACTGTAAAAAGGATAAATCGGCAACCAACAAATTGGGAAAAAGATCTTTACCAACCCCACATCCGACAGAGGGATAATATCCAATGTATACAAAGAACTCAAGAGGTTAGACCCCAGAAAACCAAATAACCCTATCCAAAAATGGGGTACAGAGCTAAACAAAGACTTTTCACCTGAAGAAATTCAGATGGCTGAGAAACACCTTAAAAAATGTTCAACATCATTAGTCATTAGGGAAATGCAAATAAGTCAAAACAACCCTGAGATTTCACCTCACACCAGTCAGAATGGCTAAGATTAAAAACTCAGAAGACATCAGGTGTTGGTAAGAATGTGGAGATAGAGGAACACTCCTCTAGTGCTGGTGGGACTGCAAGCTGGTACAACCACTCTGGAAATCAATCTGGCGTTTCCTCCAAAAACTGGACGTGATACTTCCGGAGTACCCAGCCATATCACTCCTGGGAATATACCCAGAAAATTCCCCAGCATGAAATAAGGATACATGCTCCACTATGTTCATAGCAGCCTTATATATGATAGCCAGAAGCTGGAAAGAACCCAGATGTCCCTCAACAGAAGAATGAATACAAAAAAATGTGGTATATATACACAATGGAGTACTATACAACCATTAGAAACAATGAATTCATGAAATTCTTAGAGAAATGGATGGAGCTGGAGAATGTCATACTAAGTGAGGTGACCCAGTCTCAAAAGAATACCCATGGTATACAGTCACTGATAAGTGGATATTAGCCTAGAAGCTTGGAACACCAAAGACATAAATCACATATCAAATGATGTCTCACAAGAAGAAAGGAGTGGACACTGGTGCCAGAATTGACCAAAACATCATTGTGGGGGAGTACAAGAACAGTGAGGTGGGAGTGGGTGGATGAGGGATCACGGAGAGGGAAAAGGGCATGTGGGACCTTTGGAGGTGGGGAACCAGAAAAAGGGAAATGAATTATAAATAGAGAATATTTCTAATAAATTAAAAAAAATAAGTGTAGTTACCATGCCCTGTAATCTAATCCTTCTATTTATTATTTTTGGTGTCATAAACAAAGCATGAATAATGCAGAGTTTGCATTTTTCAATGATTGACTGGTCTTATAGTTACATTACCTTCCACATTTCTTTGAAACTTAACAGGATTATACAAAATGTTACAAATAAGCCATTGCTCATCACTGTGTTCTACAGGAAGGCAGAATACACCATAATCTTCAACTGTGGTAGAACGTTTGCAGAGAAAGAGAAATGGGGATATTTGGAGCACTATGAAAAGAGATACCTGGGGGTTGAAGGGTGGTAAAAAATGTCATATATGTGTGTAACTTCTCAAATACATGGTGGTGTCTTATACTGACACCAAGAGCCATGGCAGTGCCAATGACCTTGTATCAGCAGGGGTCTATGTCAATGTCCATGGTAAATGTACCACCAAAGGATATGATAATATGACTAATTTGGCTTTTGCCTGGAATCATGTTGATGTCACAGATATAGCACAGAGATGTAACCACTCAGCACAGGTTGATATAAAATGAAGGTCTTTCCCTCCCTATAGCCTAGACATTTTGGGAGAGAAAGTCTCACAGGGCATGAGAAAGGGAGATCTGAAAAGATGTAGCTAGCTAAAGCATTTTGGAGAGCCGGTCCCACCCCTCACCACAATGATTAAGAAGATTGCACATTGCTGGTTGCACCATTAATGAATGAGGCTCTATACCATACCTGGCTTTGTTTTTGGAGAGCTGGTCTGTAGTCATGGATCATGAAAATTTGCCACTGTGATATAAATAAAAAATGCCAGTTCTGTCCAAACCAGTAGATACAGAGAGAGTATATGCCTCCAGTGTTCATCTGGAAAAGGAAGGAAGACCCTGGCATGACAGGCTCAAGAAATCTACTGGATGGGTGATCCTCTCACTAAGCAAACTGACCCAAATCTATCAATTAGAGTTAGCCCACCCAAATATCTACTTTTTATATAAACTTCTGATGTATGTACAGGGAACTCTACTGCCAAACCAAAGCTGAAGTATTTTATGATAAAGGGAAACTACAGAACATTTTAGAAAAGTACTGGTGAGAAACATGTTTTAATGGTGTAGCTGATGCCAGGGCCCTGGAACCACACTAATAACTCACTGCAATGAACATTTGCAAGTAAAGATGTTTGGTGCAAAACATGAACATTATGTGACACATCAAAGATCTTTCTTATATATTTTTTTAAAAAATATGAATTCATATCTTTATGTAGGGGAGATTTGAAGGATAGTGGGTATATAAATTGGCAAGGATATCAGTGGTATTTGGTGCATGAACTCAAAGTCACATAGAATAAATTAAAGATATTTAAAATGCTGATGCTTATGAGACTGGTATGCAGGGCTATCATCAGTATTGAATTTCTTAAATACTTATAGGAGCAAGGTAATCCTGAGTTTTGATATAAAATGAATACCATTCTCTCCAAATTGGGCTATTTTCCATGTCATATTTAGGAGAGGTATGTACCAAGACATAGGCATATTTTTGCTTGCAAAATTCAATATTGTACTAGCTTCAATTTATCAGAGATCAATTTGTTGTTCCCATCAGAGATGAACTCATGAAAGTAATGGTCTAGAATCCCAGTCAGATATTTTGGACTTCATACAGTTAGGGTCATTACCTGATTGTCAGGTATGTTAAATTTTGCTTGCAGAAATTGATCAGGATTGTGATTTAGAGTGTGCCAACCAGTGGTTTTTAAGACATGTATAAGGAAAAAAGACGGCTGTCTAGAATATCTACTTGTGAATTATTTGTGCAAATTTCTAATAGGTTTATTCTCCACTGGGTTTATTCTCCATTTTATTTTCTGCATACTCTTTTACTAGCTGAGTCCTTCACTGTATCCCATAATTCTTGACCTTCAAAACTGAGGCAGCATCTAACCAAACAAGCTTAGTAAATCAACCATTCTCAATGGAGGAAGTGAAGATTGAAAAAAAATGCAAATAGACAACACTATAACATTACTCCTGTCTGTGCTGAGGATGAAGCTCATGGATTTTTCTCCAGCCTGCTTTTATACAACTCTAAGTACATGCAAAGAATAAGGTCAGTCCTAGCTCAAGGACCGAACAAGGCAATAAACAAAGTCTCATGATCATTGTTTATTGGGGCTCATCAGAATGGAGAAGTTAAAAGGAATGGGCCACATTCCTTGGCTGAGTATTCCTTGAGCTATGTGTTATCCCAAATGTAAATGTTCTTGCCTGAGCCTACTTCCAGAGAACTACCACAATCTCAAATTCCTATTTAATTCCTACAAAACAGCCCCCAAATTTCTTCACATCTCCCCATTTTTATTTCAAGACTGCAGCTATCTTAGGTTTTACTGGCAGGAATGCTTTTATTATGAGTCATGGAATATCCATTCCCAAGGCAATGCATCTCTGTCTTAGGTTCCTAAGACTCTGTGAAGAATCTTTCACATCATTGACTGCTAGTCTCTAAAATTAAGGATTCTGTCTGGGGGTTCATTTTTACATTCAATCCATGTATTTTGTCAGCCAACATATTTATATTGTTAAAGGAAACTTTTTTTCTTTTTTTTATTTTCTATATTCTTTGTTTAATGTCTGAAGGATTTCCTGTTTACCAGTTCCCTCCTCACCATATGTCCCATATGTCCTCTTCCTCCCCCTCCCCTGCCTATTCCCAATAACCACCCCACCATTTCTCTGTTTTGTTTTGGTACTCTCTTACAAAGCAGGATCCAGTACTTTCAGGACCAGGGTCATCTCCTTCCTTCTTCTTGTAAATCTTTTGACTTGCTAATTGTGCCTTGAGTACTCAGACCTTCTGGGCTCATTAATGTGAACTTATCAGTGATTGAATTTCTTGTGTATTCTTTTGTGATTGGGTTAACTCACTTAGAATGGTATTTTCCAGATCCAACCATTTGCCTACAAATTGCATGAATTCATTCCTTTTAATTGCTGAGTAGTATTCCATTGTATAAATATACCACATTTCCTATATACAATCATCCTTTGAGAGACATCTGGGCTACTTCCAACTTCTGGCTATTATAAATAAGGCTGATATGAACATAGTGGAGCATGTGTCTTTATTGTTTGCAGGGGAATCTTCTGGGTATAAGCTCAGGAGTGGAATGACAGGGTCCTCTGGAAGTGTCCTGCCCAATTTTCTGAGGAACCACCAGACTGATTTCCAGAGGGGTTGTACCATCTTGCAGTCCCACCAACAGTGTAGAAGTGTTCCTCTTTCTACACATCCTCGCCAGCACCTGTTTTATCTTGTGTTTTTAATCTTAGCCATTCTGACTAGTTTGAGGTAGAATCTCAGGGTTGTTTTGATTTGCATTTTGCTTGTGACTAATGATCTTGAACATCTCCTAAAGTGTTTCTTGTCCATCAGAATTTCTTCTGGTGAAAATTCTTTGTTTAGCTCTGTACCCCATTTTTGATAAGGTTATTTGGTTCTTTGGGGTGTAACTTCTTGAGTTCTTTGTATATATTGGATATTAGCCCTCTGTTGGATGTGGAGTTGTTGAAGATCTTTTCCCAATTTGTTGATGGCTGTTTTGTCCTTCCTACCGTGTCGTTTGCCTTACAGTAACTTTGTAATTTCATGAGATCCCATTTGTCAATTCTTGATCTTAGAGCATAAGCTATTGGTGTTCTGTTCAGAAATTTTTCCCCTGTGCCCATGTCCTCCAGGATCTTGCCCACTTTCTTTTCTATTAAATTCAGTGTGTCTGGTTTTATGTGGAGGTCCTTGATCCACTTGGAGTTGATCTTATTAAAAGGAGATAAGAGTGGGTCAATTCTCATTCTTCTGCATGTTGACCTCCAGTTGAACCAGCACCAATTGTTGAAAAGGCTATCTTTTTTCCACTGGATGGTTGTAGCTCCTTTATCAAAGATCAAGTGAACATAATTCCTGTGTTCATTTTTGGTTCTTCAATTCTTTTCCACTGATCTACTTAGCTGTTGCTGTACCAATACCATGCAGTTTTTAACACAATTGCTCTCTAGTACTGCTTGAGGTTAGGGATATTGATTCCCTCACAAGTCCATTTATTGTTGAGAATAGTTTTTAGCTATCCTTTTTTTTTGTTATTCCACATGAATTTAAGAATTGCTTTTTCTAGATCTATGAAGAATTGATGTGGGATTTTGATGGGGATTGCATTGAATCTGTAGATTGCTTTTGGCAAGATGGCCATTTTTACTATATTGATCCTGCCAATCCAAGAGCATGGAATATTTTTCCACCTCTTGAGGTATTTGATTTCTTTCATCAAGGAATTGAAGTTCCTCTCATACAGATCTTTCACTTGTTTGGTTAAAGTCACGCCAAGACACTATATTGTTTGTGGCTATTGTGAAGGGTGTTATTTCCCTAACTTTTTTCTCAGCCTGCTTAAACTTTGAGTACAGGATGGCTACCAATTTGCTTGAGTTGATTTTATAACCAGCTATTTTGCTGAAGTTGTTTATCAGCTGTAGGCGTTCTCTGGTGGAGGTTTTTGGGTCGCTTAAGTATACTATCATGTCACATGCAAATAGTGATAGTTATACTTCTTCCTATCCAATTTGTATCCCTTTAACTTCCTTATGTTGTCTAATTGCTCTCGTTGGAACTTCAAGTACTATATTGAAAAGATATGGAGAGAGAGGGCAGCCTTGTCTAGTCCCTGATTTTAGTGGGATTGATTCAAATTTCTCTCCATTTATTTTTATATTGGCTACTGGTTTGCTGTATATTTCTTTTACTGTATTTAGGTACGGGCCTTGAATTCCTCTACTTTCCAGGACTTTTAGCATGAAAGGATGCTGAATTTTGTCAAATGCTTTTTCAGCATTTAATGATACAACCATGTTTTTTTTTTTCTTTTAGTTTGTTTATGTAGTTGATTACATTGATGGATTTCCATATATTGAACCATCCCTGCATCCCTGGGATGAAGCCTACTTGATCACAGTGAACGATCGTTTTTATGTGTTCTTGTATTTCATTGGCAAGAATTATATTTAGTATTTTTGCATCAATATTTATAGGTGAAATTAGGCTGTATTTCTCTTTCTTTGTAGGATCTTTGTGTGGTTTGGTTATCAGCGTAATTGTGGCTTCATAAAACGAGTTGGGCAGTGTTCCTTCTGTTTCTATTTTGTGGAATAGTTTGAAGAGTATTGGTGTTAGGTCTTCTTTGAAGGTCTGATAGAATTATCCACTAAAACCATCTGGTAACATACTTTTTTTAGTTTGGAGATTTTCTATAACCCCTTCTATTTCTCTCAGGGTTATGGGGATGTTTATCTGATCTAATTGAGCCTGATTTAATTTTGGTATTTTGTATCTATCTAGGAAATTGTTCATTTCCTCCAGATTCTCCAGTTGTGTTGAGTATAGGATTTGTAGTAGGATCTGATGATGTTTTGAATTTCCTCAGTTTCTGTTGTTATATCCCCCTTTTCCTTTCTAATTTTGTTAATTTGGATACTGTTTCTGTGCCCTTTTGTTAGTCTGGATAAGTGTTTATCTATCTTGTTGATTTTCTCAAAGAACCAGCTCTTTGTTTTGTGGATTCTTTGTATGGTTCTCTTCGTTTCTATATGATTGATTTCAGCCCTTAGTTTGATGATTTCCTGTCTTCTACTCCTCCTGTGTGAACTCGCTTATTTTTGTGCCAGGGCTTTCAGGTGTGCTATTAAGCTGCTAGTGTATGCTCTCTCCAGTTTCTTTTTGGAGGCACTCAGGGCTATGAGTTTTCCTCTTAGCACTGCTTTCATTGGGTCCTATAGATTTGGGTAGTTGTTCCTTCATTTTCATTAAATTCTAAAAAGTCTTTGATTTCTTTCTTTATTTCTTCCTTGAGTAAGTTGCCATTGAGTAGGTATTGATCACTTTCCATGTGTATGTAGGCTTTCTGTTTTTTTCTTGCTATTCAAGTCCATTCTTACTCCATAGTGATCTGATAGGAGGCATGGGAGTAGTTCGATCTTCTTGTATTTGTTTACATCTGTCTTGTGATCAATTATATGATCGATTTTGGAGAAGGTACCATGTAGTGCTGAGAAAAATGTATATTCTTTTGGTTTACCATGAAATGTTTTATATATACATACATACATATATATATATATATATATATATATATATATATATATATATATCCAATTGGTCCAAAGTTTCAGTTAGTTTCACTGTGTCCCTATTTAGTTTCTGCTCTCCTGATTGGTCCATTCAGGAGAGTGGGGGTGTTGAAGTTGCCCACAATTATTGTATTAGGTGCAGTGTGTGCTTTAAGCTTTAGTAAAGTTTCTTTCACGAATGAGGATGCCCTTGCATTTGGAGCATTGATGTTCAGTATTGAGAGTTCTTCTTGGTGGATTTTCCCTTTGACGAGCAAGAAGTGACCTTCTGGGTCTCTTTTGATGATTTTATGTTGAAAGTCAATTTTATCTGATATTAGAATGGCTACTCCAGCTTGTTGCCTGAGACCATTTGCTTGTAAAATTATCTTCCAGCCTTTTACTCTAAGGTAATGTTTGTCTTTGACATTGAGATGTGTTTCATGTATGCAGCAAAATGTAGGGTCTTGTTTCTGTATCCAGTCTGTTACTCTATGTCTTTTTATTGGGGCATTGAGTCCATTGATGTTGAGATATTAAGGAAAAGTAATTATTACCTCCCAACATTTTTTAAATTATTATTATTTTTTTGTATATTTGAGAGGTTATCTTCTTTTGGATTTGATGAGAGGAGGTTTCTATCTTGCTTCTTCCTTGGTCTAATTTCCCACCATGTGTTGGTGTTTCCCCCTATTATCCTTTGTAGGGCTGGGTTTGTGGTAAGATATTGTGCAAATTTGGATTTGTCGTGGAATACTTTGGTTTCTCCATCTATGGCGATTGAGAGCTTTGCTGGGTATAGTAGTTTTGGCTGAAATTTGTGTTCTCTTAGAGTCTGCATGATATCTGCCCAGGATCTTCTAGCTTTCATGATCTCAGGTGAGAAGTCTGGTGTAATTCAAATAGGTCTTCCTTTATATGTTACTTGGCCTTTTTCTCTTACTGCCCTTAATATTCTTTCTTTGTTTAGTACATTTGGGGTTTTGATTATTATGTAAAGGGATGTATTTCTGTTCTGGTTTAGTCTGTTTGGAGTTCTGTAGGCTTCTTCTATATTCATGGGCATCTCTCTCTTTAGGTTGGGGAAGTTTTCTCCCATAATTTTGTAGAAGATATTTGTGGCCCTTTAAATTGTAAATCTTCACTCTCATCTATACCTATTATGCTTAGGTTTGGTCTTCTCATTGTGTCTTGGATTTCCTGAATATTTTGAGTTACAAACTTTTTGTATTTAGCATTTTCTTTGACTGTTGAATCAATGGACCCTATGGTATCTTCAGCATCTGAGATTCTTTCTTCTATCTCTTGTATTCTATTGTTGATATTTTCATCTATGGTCCCTGATTTCTTACCAAGGTTTTCTATCTCCAAAGTTGTCTCCCTTTGTGATTTCTTAGTTGTTTCTACTTCTGTTTTTAGATCCTTGACTGTTTTGCTCAGATCTTTCATTTGCTTGTTTGAGTTTTCATGTAATTCTTTAAGGGATTTTGTGATTCCTCTTTTATAGCTTCTACTTGTTGGCCCACGTTCTCTTGTGTTCCTTTATGTAATTTTTGTGTTTCCTGCTTATTGGCTTCCACTTTTTGCACTTTTTGATCCACATTCTCCTGAATTTCTTTAAGTGATTTTTTTTTTTTTTTGCATTTGCCTTGTAAGGGCCTCTAACTTTTAATCAATTTTCTTCTGCATTTCTTTAAGGGATTTATCCATGTGTTTAGCTATCAGCATCCTGACCAGTGATTTTAGATCCAAATCTTCTTTTTCTGGTGTGTTGGGGTACCCAGGTCTTCTTGTTGTTTTCAAAATGGGTTCAGATGCTGGCATGCTGCCTTGATTTGTGTTAGAAGTGTTCTTATGTTTGCCTTTTGCCATCTGGTTATCTCTGGCATTTGTTGACCTTGTCACTGGCTAGTGTTTGAACCTCTCATGAGGCTAGGCCTGCCTGTTGATTCTCTACTGATGACCAGGCAGCAAGATGGAGACTACTGCTGAGAGTGCTAAGAGGACCTCAGAGTAGTCGGTTCCCAACTGAGGTGGTATTAGGCCTGGTGGCCATGGAGATGTCCCCGTGGGCTGCCCACTGGCAAGAGCCTGGCAGAATGTCACCCGAGTGATGGTAGTAACAAATTATATCTGTGTCTCTGGCCCTCTCTACTAGTGACCTACTGACAAGATGGAGACCATCATTGTAGGGGCCTGGGAGAACCACAGGGCAAGCAGCTCCCAGCCACACCATGGAAATGATCCGCAGATCCACACCAACTCTAGCTACTGGCCCAAGCCAGGCGGTTTCCCACTGGAGCGATGGCAGGTCCCTATTAGGTCTGTATACCTGCACCTCTCTGCTGGTGACTCGGGCCCAAGATAGAGACCCTCGGTGTAGGGGCCTGGGAGAACCTCGGGGCATGCAGCTCCCAGCTGCGCCATGGAAGTGTTCAGCCAATCCACCCCGACTCTCGCTCCTGGCCCATGCCTTGCTGTTTCCCGCCTGATCGATGGCAGGCCCCAATTAGGTCTAGTTACATGCACCTCTCTACCCATGACCGGAAACTTTTTTCAAAATGGGTAGGAACAATAGTATTCACAGGACAAGAACGCTAACATGATCAAGCTATATATGCCATTCTTGAAGCTCAACCAATTTAGTAATACTGATCTTAAGCCATTAATAATTTTATCAGCAGTATCTATAGCATTAAAACTCAGTAGAGCAGAATTCTTTAAATTTATAATCTAGTTATGCAAAGTTGAAACATCGAGAGAGGTGTTTTAATTATAGCAAATACTCTGCAAATCATTGAACTTTCTCACAGTTATTGTGACTGTCATAGTAAATTTTAGAAGTGAAACATTTTAATTGGTATTCAGCACGACTATCGACATAGCTGTTTACTCTTATACTCTGAAACTCCTCTCCAAAAATTTGAATAAAATTATAAAGAACATAAATTCATTGTTCCAAATGCCTATCTAAAGCTTCTTGAATACTCAGATTATTAGTAATATTATTTGTGAAATGATTAAAAAAAAGTATCTGTCTTAACTTCTTGTGCCAATACAGTGACAGAAACAGGGGTACTAGCTATTAATATAATCAAAGCTGCTATACCAGCTTTAATCATCAAGGTCAATACCCTCTTATTTCTGCTTTAATCCTGTACCACTTCTTATGGTATTTGCAATATGTTATTAGAATACCAAGATCCTGTAATACTCACAGGTAATAAAACAAAAGTTGGTTGATAAAACACCATAACTGGCATACCCAGTTTCAGTGCACTAATATTACTAGAAAATATGCAATCAATACAACTTTCATTAAACTCTGTATAAGAAACAAAAGTAGTTTTAAAATGACCAATTAGGAAAATATTAGGAGCCTTAACACTTGCATCTAGACCCTGTCTCAATTTTGTCCACTGCAAACATAACATTATATAATGTAGCTGTGAATTCTAAAGTATGTCTCTGAAAATATCCAGAACCAGCCCTACAAATAAAGGCTTTCTTTTCTTTTTTTTTCAAAAATTGGATTGATTTCTAGAAAAGTCCACGATTGAGTTAGAATTACTGGTCACATTAAAGGAAAGGGAAGAGTCAATATAACTCCCTTTTTGACTGCTTTTTCTAAAGCAGTTCCATATTCTCCATGTAATCTGTCTCACAAAGTCTATAATCTTGAAAAAAGGCAGCTTGTCCATTCTGGGATATACACAAGCAAAGGTCGGTCAGGAAGATATGCTAGATTCAGCTTCCCTGTCACCATTATCAGGGTATTCAGCAAGCTCAGTATCATTCTTTGTCCCAACATCAGCATGCCTCACCAATCATTCTGGAAGCTACCAAGCTCCTTCAACATCCTTAATAAAAACCACAAACATGGGCTCTTTTCTAAATTAATAGCCTATTGGGATAATGACATAACCCATTAAGTAGATCCTTCCATTTCATTTACGCATAAGTATGTTTAGTTGTAGGATGCCATACTCAACAGAGAATTCCTTAGCATCCAAATTTTAAAATATTAAAGTAAAAGGAACAGAATTTAAAGAAATTTTGGTATATGGGGATATAATCCCCCTTTCTTATTTTATGAAGATTTTTTTTAATTCGATAATACCTTTTCCTTAATAATTATAAGAAATTCCTGTAATGGTAATATTTAATTGTCACCAAAATGTCTCAAATGCTTCACTGAAATAGAAGTTCTGTTTTTAGTTTTAAACAAATTTGCAACACACAGCAGAGAGAAACAATGTTGGCAAAGACTAAGTTCATTTTTAGATGTTTCTTCTGTTAAAGCAGTTACAACAATAAAGCCTGAGAAAGTATGAATAGCCACATGTACATATTTTAATTTCCAAAATTCAGAAATATGAATGACATTCAGGTCTTAGTCAGGGTTTCTATTCCTGCACAAACTTGATGACCAAAAAGCTGGAAATCAAAGAGTCTCTTCAGCTTACATGTCCACACTGATTTTCATCTCCAAAGAAAGTCAAGACTGGAACTCAAGCAGGTCAGGAAGCAGGAACTGATGTAGAAGCCATGGAGGGATGTTACTTACTGGTTTGCTTCCCCTGGCTTGCTCATTTTGCTTTCTTATAGAACCCAAGACTAACATCCCAGGGATGGTATCACTCAAAATGGGCCCTCCCCACTTGATCACCAACTGAGAGAAAGTACCACAGCTGGATCCCATGGAGGTACTTCCCCAACAAAAGTTCCTTTCTCTGTGAAAACTCCAGCATGTGACAAGTTCACACACACACACACACACACACACACACACACACATACACACAACCAGCCAGCCAGTACAATCTATTTGCCATATGTGACTATGTACAAGTCCTCATGGATTAACACCATTATGTGGTAAAGGAAGAAACTGAGAACATTGAGGACAATACTTTTTTTAATTTTCTATAGTCTTTGTTTACATTCCAAAGGCTTTCCCCTTTCCCAGTCCCCCCCCGCCACCATATGTCCCATAAGTCCTCATCACCGCACCCATTCCCCAATCCACCACCATTTCTCTGTTGTGGTACTCCCCTACAAAACTGGATTTAGTCTTTTCCGGACCAGGGTTCTCTCCTTCCTTTTTCTTGGCAATCTTTTGTTTAGCTTGTTGTGCCTTGAGTATTCAGAGGTTCTGGGCTTATTAATATCAACTTATCATTGATTACAGTTCATGTATATTCTTTTGTGATTGGGTTAACTCACTTAGGGAGATATTTTCCACATCCAACTATTTGCCTACAAATTGCATGAATTCATTATTTTTAATTGCTGAGTAGAATTGCATTGTATAAAAATACCACATTTTCTGTATCCATTCCTCCCTTGAGAGACATCTGGATTCTTTCCATCTTCTGGCTATTATAAATAAGGCTAATATGAACATAGTGGAGCATGTGTATTGCATGCAGAGGAATCATCTGAGCAAATGCCCAGGAGTGGTATGACAGGGTCCTCTGGAAGTGTCATGCCCAATTTTCTGAAGAACCGCCATACTGGTTTCCAGAGCAGTTGTAACATCTTGCAATCCCACCAACAATGGAGGAGTGTTCCTCTTTCTCCACATTCTCACCAGCACCTATTGTCTCTTGAGTTTTTAATCTTAGCTATTCTGACTGGTGTGAGGTGGAATCTCAGAGTTGTTTTGATTTGCATTTCCCTGATGACTAATGATGTTGAACATCTCATAAGGTGCTTCTGAGCCATCCAAATTTCTTCTGGTGAAAATTCTTTATTTAGCTCTATACCCCATTTTTAATAGGGTTCTTTGGTTCTTTGGGTCTAGCTTCATATATATATATATATATATATATATATATATATATATATATATATATAGGCTATTAGCCCTCTGTCAGATGTGGGGTTGGTGAAGATCTTTTTTTCCAATTTGTTGGTTGCCATTTTGTCCTTCTGACAGTGTCTTTTGCCTTACAGAAACTTTGTAATTTTATGAGGTCCCATTTGTCAATTCTTGATCTTAGAGCATAAGCTATTGGTGTTGTGTGTCTGGTTTTATGTGGAGTTCCTTGATCCACTTGGAGTTGATCTTAGTACAAGGAGATAGGTGTGGGTCAATTCACATTCTTCTGCATGTTGACCACCAGTTGAACCAGCACAATTTGTTGAAAAGGCTATCTTTTTTCCACTGGATGATTGTAGCTCCTTTATCAAAGATCAAGTGACCATATCTCTGTGGGTTCATTTTTGTGTCTTCAATTCTATTCCATTGATCTACTTGCCTGTTGCTGTACCAATACCATGCAGTTTTTTTAACACAATTGCTCTGTAGTACTGCTTGATGTCAGGGATATTGATTCCCTCAGAAGTCCTTTTATTGTTCAAACTAGTTTTAGCTATCCTAGGTTTTTTGTTACTCCAAATGAATTTGAGAATTGCTCGTTCTAGATCTATGAAGAATTGGTTTGGGATTTTGATGGGGATTGCATTGAATCTGTAGATTGCTCTTGGCAAGATGGCCATTTTTACTATATTAATCCTGCCAATCAAGGTACAGTGGGCACCAGAGTGAAGGATATTCCAGGGCATAGCCTGCCTGGGTACATTCTGCACCACGAAGATGGGCAGCATTATAGCTGCCTGGGCAGGGCAGGTAGCGTCTGACCTGCAGGAGGTCCTGTAGATAGATGGAGAGCCATGGACAGGGATCCGCACCATCTTGGATCATGCAGCCCAAAGGGGAGCTCCAGAGTCACAGAGAGCCCAGTGGTTAGACAGAGCTCCGCAGTCCAAGATTATCCTGGGGAGAACAGCTCAACCAGATGGAGCCCTACCAACTGAGAGAGCCCACTGCCTAGGCTTCAGCAGTCCAGCCAGGAAGCCCTGGTCCTGCAGGGATTCCTGCAGTTAGACAGAGACCTGAGACCCACCACCATCTTGGAGCTGGTAGACTAACCAGGCAAACTAGGAGTAGACCATGGGAGGCCAGTTAAACTCCCAGGAGGAGACTTGAATCCAGCCCAGCAGAGGATTACCAGAGGAGGTAATTTGGAGCCCAGTGGAAGAAATCTTCCGGTGGTCTCCACCTCGGGAGCACTGTTGCTCTCTGAGACAGCAGCACCAAATGCCAGGCTCTCAAGAGCTTTAAACACCAACCAGTAATAACAAGACCAACTAAGTCCAGAAATAAACAAATGGCAAAAGGCAAATGTAGGAATATTACTAGTAGAAATTAAGGCAATATGGCAGTATCTGAACCCAGTCCCCTGACAGCAGTAAATCCTGATTATCCCAACACACCAGAAGATCAATATATAGATCTAAAATCACTGGTCAGGATGCTGATAGTGGAAAATGTGGACAATTCTTTACAACCTGACATTCATATTCTCTAGAAATAGCAAATGTTGTCTCAACCTATTACTATTTTGATGTAAAGAAAAAGATTGTTTGGCTAATTTTTCTTGTTTAAGGCTTATAATTTGCATGGTATACAAATCTTCAGTGGGACTGCCCATACTAAGGGATCCAGGCAATACATTATAACCTCTTAAATGTACTATAAAGTAAGGAAGAGTAGATTCTCTCAACTTCAGTTGTTTTTTTCGTAAATAATTGAAAAATTTGAGAATTTGAGCCATCTAAACAGAAACAGTTTCTAGCACTTGCAAACCATGAGCTATGTGTTGGATGCTAGTATACAAATTGAAACCTTGGCTTGTCAACATTTCTAAAACAGTTACTTCAGCATGGAATTCAATTATTTGTGTTATAGAAGGGAGAAACTCAAGAGAATAAACAAGTGATCTAACTACATGTGCTCTCTTACCATTAAATAAGCCGTCTGTAAATATAGTAAGTGGATTTTCTATGGACTGCATACATAAATTTACAGGAAATACAAAACTATACAAAGAGGAAAATTGTGACATCTAGTCTTTTGGATAATGATTATCAATTTTGCAGAGAAAGTTTGCATATTCAATAGGTCAAATATCAGTAATGTGCAATAAATAATTTAATTGCTGTGCGGAATAAGTATACATATTTCATCAGGATCTTTCCCAAAATACTTTCCTGATTCTATCATATAATTCTTTATTTTTACAGTGAGAGTTTCATAACAGGGTCTTCAAACTTTACATGGAGATGAAACAAGATGAATCCAAATTAATGGTCCCTTTTGCCAAAGGTCTCCTGTGGATACATAGGGAGTAGCAAGAACTCAAATAGCCAATAATTGGTCAAAGTATATGCAATGTATCTGTTGTTGGTTAATATCTTCCTCTAGCTTCTGCATAGCTACTTATCCTTGATCAGTTAATTATACAGGGGTATTAGGATTTGTATCTGCCTTGAGAATATCAGAGGTTTATGTTTTCCTATGGTAAGTTTAAGATGATGTCTTAGCCAATTAACTCTCCTAATAGGTTTTGTAAATCATTTAAAGTAAATAAATTGTCTTTTATTAATTAGAATTTTCTGTCATAATTTGTTTGGGATATAACTAATGATTCAAATATTGAACAATATTGCCTTTGAATCTTTTCTGGAGTGCAGTGGCTATGCCTGATTTTCAACTTGACTATATCTGGAATGAATTACAATCCAGAATTGGAAGGCTCACTTGTGATGCTAATTTGGAGGCTGAGAGACACAAATTTCTGATCTGGATCTTGGTGTGGATATCTTGATGCATAGTGGCTATGAATTCCAGAAGATTAAGACAGGAGATCTCTGAGTTCAAGATAATCTGTGATTAAGGGAAGGTGGCACACACCTTTAACATGGGCCAAACCCTCTGCTGGAGACCTACATAAGGATATTGAGTGAAGGAAAACTGACTCACTCTTCCTTACTTGCTTGCCTGGTGGGACTGAGCAACTGCTAGATTGTTGGACTTTCATCCACAGCTGCTGCTGACCATTGTTGGGGAATTGGACTATAGACTATAAGTCATCAACAAATTCCCTAACTATATAGAGACTGCCCATATGTTCTGTGGCTGTAGAGAACCCTGACTAATACACAGGGAGAAGTAGGGATGGGATAGGAAATTTGTAGAGGAGAAAATGGAAAGGGGGGTTAGCATTTAAAATATAAGAAAATATAATAAATAAAAAATCAGGAAATTTTTTCTGCATTACTTATTAAAATTTTATAAGAACCAGAAGACTCCTTTACCTTTTTTTTTGCAAAGATTTACTTCAGCTATAAATAGAATACTATCAGATTCAGATTACAGGCAGAGTAGTTTGACCTTTCACTTTTGAAAATGCTAATTCTCAATGCAAAATGGTGATTAGATCTTTAAGAGCAAGATCAGTACACATAGACAAATGATGTAGAAATATTGTTGGTATTGGATCTTACATTTATGTTGCTACTGTGATAGAAGAAATAATTTCTGGATGAATTTAGCAGTAATAGACACAAAAGAAATTGTGGTGCCTGGATGAGTACTGAAATTCTGTCATTTTGAAAAGAAAATGAACTTTGTCAAAGGGTTTACAGTAATTTGGGGAGAGGTAGATTAATATCAAATATCCTGAAACAAGATACTTCAGTTTTTGAAAGAACTTGATTAATTCTCCCTCATATCCTTAGAGAGACAACAATTTCTGGAGTCCCTACAATCTATACTGCTGACCAAAATCAGGGAATGTTTGATATAAGCAAAAAAAAAAAATAAAGTCACCCAAATCCCTTGTGTTTCACTCAAAAATTCAGAGCTGCATGCCAACCTTATGTTATTATTAGATTTTTCTGAATCTACTAATAGCGTTACTGACTTTCAATATGCAGAGAGAATTGTTTTATATATCAAAACTCCTGTACTTATTCTGACTGATAAATAACATAGCTATTTATTCAATTACAACAAGAAATTGGAAATAGAAACCATTCATGGTATATGACGCATAACAGACCCCATATTAGTCTGTACTACATTCATTAGAAGTTATGGCTATTATGGGGATATCTGTATAAATTGTGCCTGACAATGATTTTGGATATCTCTCTAGAAAAAGGAAATATTTTTGAATATTACAATAAAAAGCATATTGCAGGCATATTACGCAATTTAGACAAACAGTTATACGGAGGTCTAGTAATCCATAAAGTATATGCTTACTGAATAGAAAGACATTTTTAAAATACCCAGAGATAAATTACATAGTACATTTTATATTTTAAGTTTAAAAAATAATGAAATAAGAACAACAGATGTGAAGAGATACTGAGTAGTAGAAATATGGCTGAATTAAATAATCTTGTTATTTTAAAGCAGTGTGGACCTCAGAATGGACACTAAGATATGTGCCATGTAAATGAAGATGTTTTATATTTGTTTCCACAGAATAAGAAAAGGCCATAGATATGATCAAATTTGACAAAGTTTAGACTTAACCAGGAAAGATATTCTAAATAAAGAGAAGTAATTGCTTATTAGACACATTGGTCATTCAATCAAAAGTAGCTTCTATAGACTAACAAAGGCCTTTTATTTGATCAGAAATGAAAAATAAGAATAAAAAATAATAATGTTCTCAAAAAATAATTTGCCAAAGGTCCTGCACATGTAGTTAGGAGCCTAGCACACTGAGAAACCCTGCCAGGAACTTATCTGCACAAGCTGATCTTAAAGTGGCCAGAAGCTTCTTGGCTTCTATAGCAAGAGAGCTGTTGACTGTTTTTCCTTCAAAAATCTCTGTTATCTTGATTTATGGGTTCAGCTGGTGACAAGGAGCTCCTCTCTTGAAATTACAATGAGAAAACTTAAAAATTTTGTTTGGTCAAATATATAAGATGTGTTTAGCCATTTCATTGTGTTTCTGATTGGTCTTCAAGGTATAAATATGTCCTGCATGTCTTGGTTATAGAGCATTGGCTAATAAGTTATTGTGTATGATGAAAAATGTAACAGTGGTGAAAAGGCTTAGCTTAAAACTGGTAACTCAAGGTTGCAGCCATTTTAAACAACACATGGCATGAACCAGCCCGGTAAATCAGGCCACAAAAGATATTTCTAAATTGGGATAATACTTTGTGTAATTCTTATCACAGAAATTAGGCTTATAAGGGATAAGACTTAAAACATTGTCTCTTTAATGAGGTATTAAAAGTTCCACTGACAAGCCTTCATATAAGAACTGGCAGTCAAATTTGGAAAGTTAAAGTAATTCATTTGATATTGAATAGAGAATGGATTATTTAAAATTGGGTTTTGTTTTCCACCAACTTATGATTATGCTCTAGTATTGCAAAAGAACCTTAAGAATTATGGTTAAACTGTCAGTGTTCCATTTACTGTGCTTTGCAGTTTGATTACAACCTCACAATTTTTAACTCACCCTTATTTGTAATTGGATATGTTTTCAAGAATGACAAAAGTTACAAACAGCTGTGACGAGTATGGGCCTGCTGCCCCTTTTGCTCAAGCTTTTTTGGATACAGTCAGAGAAGTAAAATTTAACCCCCCAAGATTAGAAAGGAGATCTTGGTGGGGAATTTATTTGGTATCAAACAGGCTCCTGATGAACTGTTTCAGGAATTTGTGGATAGCCAAAAATAAACAGTGAGTAGAATTTTTGGAGACCCTCAAGCAGGGGTTTCATTTGTTACACAATTGAATTATAAGCATATTAAGGTAGTCTGCCACACAGACATCCAGCCATACAAAGCAAAGGTAGACTGAAATTGGACCCTCAGACAACTGGGGTTCTGCTATCGCTGCTGTATCGGGCTAGAGTACAAGGAATTCTTTCAAATCACTGAGCTGATAAGGACTGTTTTAATTATGGGACATAAATAATTTTAGGAAAGATTGTGCAAAAAATTAAAGACACAGACAGGTAGTAGAATTGCTCCCCTGGAGTCTGTTCCTCACCTGCAGGAGGGATAATCTTTAGGCCTAGACTCATGCAATAGTCTCAGAGTAAGAAATATTTACATTTGAGGTTAATGTAAAGCTCAGAGCAGCTTCAGAGGCTTGTGTGACACTTGTTTCTAAGGAAGTTTTTTGGGCCCTGCTATCACCTTCAGGGAATTTCTCTAAGGCTAAACCAGCATTACTGCAGATCTATCTAGTTGTTCAGAATAAAGTTCAAATTTAAGCTCTATGACAAGTTAATTAGGCTATGGAACATACAAAGTCATTAAAATCTGACATGCTTACGTCATATAGATTTATAATGGATTTGGGGAATTGTTTTTCTGTTATTCCTTTGTATCCTGATGATGGTAAAAGGTTTTTGTGAAGTGAATCACTGAAAAGTTTTGCCTCAAGGAATGACTAATAGCATGGCTTTTTGTGAGAAAAGTTTTGTCTTTGCTTCAATAAAAGGAGCTAGGATTTTAAATCTTTCAGTGTATATTATTAATGGAATTTCATTACAGGCTTTTGCTCTTACAATGGGCTTTAAAATTTTGGAGAGTAGTTGTTCCAGAAAAGATTCAATGGCAATATCTTTTTCAACATTTGGGATATCATATATATATATATATATATATATATATATACACACACATACATATATACGCACACATATATGCCTGTATATATATGTACATGTATATGTATGTATATATACAGAGAGATGAATATACATATTAATATACATTTGTATACACATACATATATACATATATATGTATATAGGTGTGTGTGTATGTGTATATATATATGTATATATATATACATATATATGTATATATATATATATATGTGTATATATATATATATATATATATATATATATACCATGCATATGTATGTATATATATATATACAGAGATAGATGAATATAGGTATATTCATCCATTAATGTGTATTTTAGTTTTAAATTTTCAAAGGAACACTAATTCTTACTTTCAATCAAAAACTATTACTTTTTTTCCTTCCCCAAATGATTTTTGGCTAGGAAAGTGATAACCTGTCAGAAAAGAAACACCCCCCCTAAGATTTAGGTTTAGTGCAGGGTTTTTATTTTTCTTTCTAGAAAAATAGCAACTAAGGAATCTAGTGACCACTAAACAAGACTTCTGCAGAAAAAGGATGGGTTATCAATACAAAATATCCTAAGAAAAGTGGATATTGGCTAAGTAGTATTTCCATCTCCATTGTGTCTGTGTAGCCCTCTACAGATTTAAGTGGCAAATGGTCTTTAAGTCGTCCAAATTCAATTAAAACTTGGGGTTGGAATGTGGCTCTCTCCTCTAAATCCACGCATGTTTGTAAAAGGAAAACCCAAGAAAAGCCTGAAATGAAGAACCCATCTGAATTTTGTTAATGCTTAGCACTGCGGAAAATGTCTCATATCTCTTCTGCTGCCAGGTTCTGTGCATACATACCCTTGGGATGACTGTTGTGTTCTATGGAGCCTAGACAACCAATAAGTGGACAAACAACCTTCAATCATCAGCTTCAGATTAAGTAATTAGGACATTCAAATTGCTCAAATTGCTGAGTTCTTATGAGACTAGAATCAGTTTTTACAGAATTTGAAGAAAAACTATAAATGCAAAATACAAGGTTTCTTCACACTGTAGACAGCTTGGAAGAAATAGCTTCTTTATTGTCATTATTGTAAACAGTTTTCCTGTGTTAGAGTTATTTTTTTCCTTCTTTTTTTTGACCAAAAAAAATGCTCCCAGAATTTGTATTTACTGGAAAAACTTGTTTTACGTGGTGGTATGGCTTAGGTAGAGTACCACCTTTAATCCAAGAGGTTTCTGTTTATGATAAACAGGAATAATTGAAGTCAATCACAGGCCAAGAGAAGAAAAGTAACTAGATTTCAGTGACTGAAACTAGGAAAACAACTACAGACAATACAGAGAAAGTCAGGAGGATGGATGAAGGGACACAGGAAGAAGGGAGGAACATTCAGTTTTTTAGGGTTTCTGAAATGACATAATGAAGTAGAGATTCCCTTTCCTTTTTGTAAGTTGGCAGAAGAGAAAGGTAAGCTGGGTGCTTTCACTTCCTCTCTGAGCTAGTCTTTCAACCAAGCATCTGGTTCCCATGTCTTTATTGGTGAAGACAAAGAATTCTGACTGTGTTCACAAAAACAAAACTGATGGGCAGTGGTGGAGTTCACTTGTAATCCCAGCACTTGGGAGGCAGAGGCAGGCAGATTTCTGAGTTTGAGGCCAGCCTGCTCAACCGAATGAGTTCCAGGTCAGCCAGGGTTATACTGAGAAACCCTGTCTCAAAAAACAAAAACAAAACAAAAGAAAACAAAGCAAAACAAAACTGAAGACCAAGAGGCTAAAATTCAGCATAAAACTAGATAAACTGAACATGACAAAACTAAAAATAAATGATAACCTTGAACTCATTGGCACAGTTTTTCAATGTAACCCCCTGGACTGAGGACTAATTTCCAAAATATAGAAAGAATTCAAGAAGTGATATGTCAAGAAAACAAATAATCCAATTAAAATTTGTTACATATATAAACAGTGAATTTTTAATAGAGGAAACTTCGATATCTGAGAAAAAAATCCTTCAACATCCTTAGCCAGTTGGGAAATGGAATTCAAAACTACTGTTTGATTTTACCTTATAGCTTTTAGCCTATGGTCAACAGGGTAAGTGACAGATGGATCATGCTGGAGAGCAGTGGAGCAAGGGTAACCAATTTCAATTGCTTGTGGAGTGTAATATTGTGTATGTATGCTGGAAAAAATCCACAGTTCCTCAGAGAGTTGGGAATCAATGTATCTTAAGATCCATTCATGTCACTCCAGGCATATATCAATAGAATATTTTATGCTGCAACAAGTATACTTGCTCAACCATGTTCATTGTGGCTTTAACCATAATAGACAGAAAATGGAAACAACTTGCATCTCCTCCAGGAGAAAAACAGATTAAAATATGGTACCTTTTCAAATGGACTATTAATCAGATATTAAAAATGACACCATGAAATCTGTAGAAAAATGAACTAAATAGCAAAATAAAAAAATCATTCTGACTCAAGTATTCTAAAGTCAGACTGACATATTTGGTATGTATTCATGTACAGAGGGTCATAGTCTTTTTGGATCTACAGGAGGATATTTGTAAGAATATAGCAGAGCCTGCATAGATGTGGTCTCTATAACATTTAAGTTCTAGTGTCCTAGCTTTCTATCCCAACTAAAAAAGAAAAAAATGTTTATTTATGACAAATTTGGTATTTACAAAAGTTATTAAAATTGAAATAAAAATTGATAACATGAAATAAGCCCTGATGAAAAAAGTAAATGCATTGCATTAATGAATGACCTTAATTTTAAAAACATGGTATGCCTCTAGCTGATTTGGGAAATTCTGCTGAGTTACTCCCCTAGGCCAAGCCCAATAATACTGGGAAATCAAGGCAATTAAAACAGGGATATATTGGGTCTACTCCAGAGAGTGTGAGTGATGATTTACAGTTAAAACAAGGTCATTTTTAACTACCAATGAAAATATCTAAATTAAAAAAATGAAAAACAAAAACAAAAACAAAAAAAAACCTATGATGTTATGCTCCTTCTTATCAGTATACATGTGGCACCTTTTGGGAAGAGGCAGATGAACTCTTAATGGGAGAATGGTCGACTCAAAGATTTATGATTTAAATTACACAGGTCCACTCTTCATCACAGTATCAGCAGGGAAAAAAACTCCACATTCCGCAAAAAGAAAAAAATTCCAAAGCTCTTCCTATTGTCTTGTGCAATGTTTAACACTATTCTATATTTATGGACTGGTATATTTGGCAATACAAACCTTCAGATCAGTTATAATATTTTAATTGCTGAAGGGAAGGCTGAATAAATGGTGTACCTAAAAGAGTCCGCCATTGCCTTCAAACTCTGCCCTACTAGCTGGGACAAGGTCAAGTATCACAATTAGATTTCTGACATAAGACAGCATGTCTAATAAAGTAGAGGACAGCGACACTTAAATGCCTCTGTATAGAAAGAGGAATGCCTGTTTTAAACCTTTTATATTTAATGTATCATAAACTTATGAGAACAAGATCTGATGCAACAATATGGACTATGCTCAAAGTAACAAATGAGCAGAGCCTTTTTGATGGGAGCCAAATACTTCAGACTCTGGGAGAATTTCAGAGGAATGCCAGAAGAAGATTCAGAGTCCACAGGTGCTTTCCCTTACACCCACCAAACAGTCACTGCATCAGTTTTTGTATATATTTTCCTGTTTAACTTCCGTTCATGGCCTGGACCGTGACCCTCATCTCTTCCTTCTTATGAATCTTCCTACTTCATGACCAAAACATCTAATACAGTATTCTCTAGGTAAATACATTTTTTCTTATGGGAGATTTGAGCTCAAATATATGACATGATCATACTATAATTATATTATGAGATAATTAAGAAAATTCATATAAAAATTCCAGGTATTTAAAATATTTCTTGATTCCAGTTGAAAAACTGAAAATGAAGGCAATATATAGGTATGGTTCCAAAGCTATAATTTTACATTTTAGAAAGAAATGCCCCGATGGCATTCTCATGGTATTCTTTCAAATTCTGGACAAGTGTGCTGACTTCTGCTCACTTGGTAGAGCCATACTCTTTCTGTTGCATCCCGTTACTATCTCTGATTGTTATTGGGCTTGATTGCTGACAATGAAGTGGGGAACTGACCCAAGGAACAACTTCTAAACAGATCCACAATCCCATTCTAATATGAATCTTCATTCTACTGTACTTAAGTCTGTGGAGTATAAGGAATGTTCAAGTATTTATGAACTCTAAATAAAGTAGGATTTGAAAACTCTAAGACTACAAAGGGTCAGCTTTTCTACTTTCATGCCATAGGGCCAACTCTCCCAAGACCATGCCTAGTAAGATGCAGCATTCTTCAGAGGGGTCAGAAATTCAGTAGCACCCTGGTAAGGATCAGACTCTCAAGTGTGCTATAGACAATGAGAGATAGGGGTAGTTAATCCTCCTTTATACCCACATTGCCAACTCCACCAAGGTACTCAGATTAGAGGCATGACCAGCTTACCATAGTATCTCAGCCTGTAAGGAGGAGGAGAATTCTACATAGCCCTCTAAGATCAGCTTGGCCACAGTTGGCAGCCCATACCAGGGACATCCACATGGACTTTGATGGTAATATGCATACTGGACAAACCTTGCTGATTCTATACAGACAGTTGCTGATTCAGGGTAATGGACACAGACCTGGCGTTCAGTGGCAGCAGCAGCCAGGACATAACTATGGTCTCAAGAAGCAGCACCATAATGCTGATCTTTGCCAGCTCTGAGTATCCAATTTTGCCTCTCTTCATAATGTACAAGTTATTCTTGTCTCTCATCTCTTGCATTAATCCCTTACATGCTTGATTATCAAAAGCACAGAACAAATTGACTACAACTTTTTTTAATTTTTACATAGTAATGACATTTCCTTAATAGAAAATTTCTAGTCTAATATCTCAAAGGTCCTGATTCCATTACTTACTCCTATTTGATGGTCTGTTCTGGGATCTTAGTATTGGGCACAGAGACACCTAAGGTGCAGGGTATACATTTTGTATGTGTCACTACAGAATCAATATATTTTGTGTGGTCTTCGGCTCAAAGTGAAAATCTGTTATGATCCAGGACTTAACCTGTATTGGCAGATATGAGTTAGAAGTTAGGAGGCAGGGAAGAGGCAGATGCCATTAGCTCAGCAGTCTTCCTGGCTAAGGATGTTTTAGTCTATAAAAGCTCAGGTACATGATCTATAAAGACTGGTTCATGGCTTATGCCATGAACACACAAAGGTATGGAAGCATCATTATTAGGTGAACAAGATCCACAAATCTTGATGACCAAGACTTTCATCTATTGCTGTAGTTTTCAGCATGCAGCTAAATTTATTAACTTTGATTATTTTTTGTGTGCTTTAATTCAAGGAGGTCAGTTGGCAGGGCTTACACATTGGGTAAGTTGATTGTCACTTCTATGTCTTTATGAAGTAATTGAACACATTCTCACATATTTGTTTTACTAGGTGCTTGCACCATTAAGATATCCTCACTTTGTTGGATGTGGGTAGAGCAGCTGTCCTGAATTCCTGAGATCTATAGTATGATACCTTAAGAAGCATTTTATGGTGTCAAAACTAAGATATAGTATCTATTTCATAATACTTCAATAAGCTTTGAATATTTTTTAATTAGAGAATACTGGTGAATTGACTGGCTGGACAGGAAGTTCATATTTCATACTTAGCATGAGTAAGCAATTCATTTCTGCCTATACAAGCAAATATCACTCTAGATATAGGGAACTAAAGTGATTCTGTCCTTGAAGTTGTTCCTCTGAAGATTTCCAACCTCCCACTATAAACTAAGAGAGAAATAGGGTTCAAGATGAAGACTTGTTTACTGTCAAGTCCAGAGGGTATGAGGGCTAGTTCCATTCCCTACTCTTTAGGGAATGGCAGGCTTTGAATGCAAACTCTTGAACATATATTTTCACAATTTTCTATGAGCCTTAATAAAACATCTGAAGAAATCCCCCAAAATACTTGGAAACAGGATGTGATCAATTAGTGTAAATGGCTGGTTGGTTTCCACATTTTTCTTTGAGAACAAGTGGCCTCAGCATTCTTCATAGATTAAATGTGTCACATATTCTTAATGCACTACACTGAATAGAATGATGACCAAATTGCCACAACTTGTCACACAATCTAGCATAGGCCCTGTACTATCAGAAATCAAAATGAGACACAGAATTTTTTTCCAAAATTGTATGAATGGTGACTACAGAACTACAGAACCATAATTAGAATGTCTATATAGTTTTTGATAACTGTTTCTTATGGATTTAAGAAATTGTATTTCCCTACTTTAGAAGTCATACCACAAATTCAGAGCTTCAACAAACAGCCATGAATATCTCTAGATGGTATAAGATAGATGTGGATTAGGCTGTCTAGATATGGACAATGTCTTCTTCACAAATATAAAGCACTTAGAACTGTTAATGGTTCTTTATTTCTGAGCCAGTGGCTTAGGAAATAGACAAAGTGTCACGATGTCCTGAGTGTCCCTTTTAGAAAGTGAGCAGAATCATGTGGTCAGTGCCCACCATGACTGCTGATCCTTATCCCTGTTAATGCCCTGGAAACTCATAAAGATTCTACCTAGGCTCCTTGCATTAATTGTACTATGTCTTCAATATGATGGTAAATTTCCTAAATTCTTGTCAGAAATACATTTATTGAATAACAACTGCACTCGCTTTGGATGATGGGCATGTGCCCAGGGAACTCTTTGCTACAGAATTTGCTTCAATGTCACCTTTGGAGCCTCTGTAGAATGTTGGTTTGCTCTTTACATGTGGCAGAATTCATGCCCAAAGTATACCTGGAACTGTGAACTTGAGCTTTTTGTCTGTTCAGGCATGCTCTTTTAAGTATAGAGGTAGTAGGGAGAGGGAGCAGCTGCTTTGGTAAAATCTCCATATATGTTTCTTTATTTAGCAGTTGGAATGTAGACCAAGAAACGGGGGCAGGCTCAGGGTGCCATGGGTGTTTCAGTCAGGCTCGGGGGCGGGGGGGCTCTTGTGAGCTTGATAGTGGTTTGACACTTTCTCAGACCCCAAACCAGCAGAAATGTGCATGGGTGTAAAATCTTGCTGGCTGAGTTTTTTCTTAATATTCTTGGGGGAAAATGCTTGTTTAATATGATTATTTGACTTTGAGGAGATCCAACCCTGCCCTGGTGGGCATTTATTGGAAATCCCAGGGATTCTGGACTACTGGCAGAATCAGGAGTAGAAAAGGAGAAGCAGATATAGTCAGAAGATTAAATAGCATTTTTTCCTTCTTTGTGCTAGGGGAAGGAAGGCAAGAAGTTACATGGCATGGCATGATTTTTCTTTGTGTGTTCTTAAAACATATATCTTTGCTGACTCAAGGAGAAAGGGGTAGGGGCTAGAAATTCTACATTTGTAATGGAATACTTCAGAGTATAGGGTTATTGGGTGAAGGGAGAGAATGATGGGATGAGGACTCACAGGGATTTTTCTTGAGTGTTTTTTTCTAAAATTTATCTAAAATGTCTGAGAAGCTGCAAAGGGTTGTAGAGATAAACTCAATATAAAGAGTCATGGAGCCTCTGCAGAATCATAGTCAACTGCTTAGAATATGCATCATATTAGAGTGATTTGTTAAGTTCTCTGTGCAACAATGGGTTCATATTTCTGTTTCAAGTTCTTTCTGTTGCATCAGTATGTCCTAAAATATTCACTGAACGTTTACTGAAAATAATGAATAACAGCTAAGAATGTGGCACTGTGATGAGCCTAAGAACCTAATATGTATGCAAAGGACTTCAGAGAATTAGTATTGATTGTCACAGAAGAACAGGGGACCATAGAGATACTTAAGCATGGAATGCATGAGAGCCAGTATAATGAAGAATTTATAAGAGAAGAAGTGTCTCTATATGAATATCCTCTGTTTCCTTGAAAATATGGGAGGATTTATGAATTAAAATGTTTCTTGAATCTGTAGTGAGTATGAGTGGCTTTTATCACTGACCATACTTAGAAGATATTTTTCCAGGACCTGCACCAAATTTCCCTTGTAAATCTTTAGCAAAAGACTTCTGAAATAGAACACAAGGCCGGGGACATCTTAAAAAATCTCCTGATTTTGTTTGGTACACCTGACATGTCATTCTGAGGTATCACTCTAATGGGTGTTTCAGGGATTTAATTCTTTCTTTGGCCTTACCCATGTCTGGAGTACGAGTTAGGATAGGGCATAAAAAGACACATCTACAGTCATATTCATGGTTTGTTTTGTATCCTTAGTCAGATGATTTAGTCAGACTATTGCTAATGAGTGAAAAAAATAGAAATACCCAAAGAGAAATGAGGAGACTAAATCAAGGAAAAATAACCACATGATCAAATAATCCCCTACTGTGAAAATGGAAATAGCCTTTTTTCCAGACACCTCCTGTATTCCTAAGAGAAAGAGAAATCTCTAGAGTTGACATTCCTTTGAGGGCCTCTTACACTTCTGACATGGGTGAGATTTCATCTGGAAAATAATCACATCCTTTATTCAGGGAGCTTACTTGTGTTTCTTTGGTATTAGTCTATTTGAGCTTCCTTCAGAAAGTCACCAACCTGAAACAAAAGGATTAATCAGAGACCCAACAATAACTTCAAAGAAAGAGTTAGAGCCTTGGATATATCTATTACATGATAATCTGTGATCTCTAACAGAAAATTTTGACCATATTTTCATAAATGTGTGAAGGGAAAGTCCAGTCACCTGCAGAGTTCTGCTGAGGTCAGCTGGTGCAGAACTCATCAGTGAGAATTTGTTAAGATATAATAACAGCAAATATCACTTGAAAAGAACAGACACCTTCCATGTCCTTTTTGGATAGTTTAACCTCCTGTAATGTGGCATATCAGTAGGCTGTTCATTAAGAACCTTATGCACATATGCAAGTTATGGCTCTAAAAGTTTGTCCTGCATGTTTTTCTTTATTCAGCTCTTTTGATTTCACTGACATACTTAAATGAAGAAAGAAGTATTTTAAGAAGAATTCAAGCAATAGCCATTGCAGTCCATGGGTAGTGAAAAGGAAAAGATAAGACACTTCCTTATGGTATCTTTACTAAGATTGTTTCATGATGAAGAAGAGGTTATGATAGAATTAGAGTCTCCCCTCTGAGTTCTCCAGCACAATACCTCTCAGAGGTCTTTAGGAATTTTATATTCATAGACATACTTCTACTTCTTTCACTCAAAGTATATTATCTCACAGTTAACAATGCCAGAGTCTAGTAAACAAGGAACATTAAAAGTGACCCAAAGCATGGATATATGGATTCATTAATGGGTCTCTTTTTGCTAGCCCCTTTTCTTTTTTCTCACTACTAGAGCTCTAGCATCCCTCTTTTAGATATGAATTCTTACAGAAAGATTGATAGAGGTACACAGTAAATTCTAGAAAAGGTTTGGGTTCATGGTTGTTGATAGATGGGTTGAATCATGTCCTAGGGTAAAAGGGCAGGTATGTTGATATGAAGATCCTAGATGCTTTGGATATCTGCAGTGACAAGGGCCATATGGATGGACTCAAATGGGGGAGTTAAGACTGATATCAAATATATGACATGGTTATGGAAATGAACAAAAATTACTGAAAACCAAAAGGACCAATAGGTTTTCTCTTGATCACTTCTTTGTGACTGAATGGAGGGTGAAAACAACTGTTAAAGAATACAGAGTAACTTAGATGTATGGTCATGGCCAGAAATAAATGATAGCAACACTGATAGCACTAGTGTGGAGACAGTATGTACTTCATTAACCATGAGGACTACAACTATAATGTCTATGATGGTGACATAATATTTTTGTAGCTCTGATAGGGCATATGCAAGGTACTTGAATTCCTGGTTCATGACTCTGGAAATGACTATGTCTACCCTCTTCATGGTCAGACTTAAAGCTTTAAAGATGCTAGTCTTGGATGACATTGTTGTCCATTTTTCCATAATATTGGAGTCACATTCTTCCTCTCAGGTCAGAACTCTTCTCAAAGCTGAACTCATTCTATGATTTATTCCATTTTTCAGTCCTAACATCTTCATTGAATATGTGGAAAAGTGATGACTGTTAACATTGACTGTTTCCAGGGAAGAGGACCAGGGACAAACTGAATAACCAAATAGCAAATACATAGATAAACCAGCCTAGGAATACAAGTGAAGTATAAAAAGGAATACCTGGGTGCTCATAATGAACTATACTAACTGCAGGCTAACACTTTCCAGTTTGCACCAGTCAGGCAAACAAAATCTGAGATATGACTCTGTTTTTTTTTTTTTGTAGAAAAAGTTCAAACAAAAAAAAATAATGTCTAGAAATATCTCCTATTCATCCTCATAAATAACCAACCAATTCCATCTTTGGGAACTAATTTGCCAAAAAAATGACTAGTTCTATAGTTGCAGAAGCTGACAACTGGGGAGAGAAATTGACAGGAGAAATGAACCCAATCATTATTTGAAGGAGTCATTGCTTCTTCAGCTCCTCACAGTTCCTTTGTCCTTATTATTTCCCTGTGTAAAACCAGTTTAGTACATCTCACTCAGGCTTCTTACTGAGAAGCACTAAGAAAAACATCACTGGGTTCTTGAAGAAGTAACACTTTCTAGGTTCTGAAGGCTGTGGTAAGCTGTGTGCTCTTAACCATGTGGCCATTTCTAAAAAGCCCTTGAATTTGATCGATCTTAAAAGGTGAGTGTGCTTACATGTTCTTTGATGGCAAAATTACTGTTTGATTATGAACATACACTATCACTATCTCTGTGCCATGTGTCTCTTAGACAGTCAATTTAATCAGATCATCATTAAGATGGGGACATGTCATGAAATTCATTACTGATTCTTTCATTTTATGACTGAAGATTTTGAGGCCTGATGAAGGAATAACTTGCCCAAGTGTTGTCAGATTTTATTTTTCCTCTGTAGATATCAAGGCACTATTCTGCACTGGGTTAACAAATCTTAACCAAGTCATGATCTCACTCAGAAATTATGTAGGAGAAAGAGCTTTATCCAGAGAAAGTTTTGAATGAAATAGATGTCTTTATTGAGGGTGAATATTGGCTATGTCAACTTCGGGTGAATATACATAATTTGTGGGCCAAGGTGCTTTCAATGCTATATTTACATGGCAGGATTCTGGGTGTTACTTGGACAAATCCTTAAAAATGCAGGAAGTTTAACCTGAAACATGGCCATGAGGATATATGACCACCTCAAGGGGTGACTGGGCATATTGGGTTTTTAGGTGATGTGTACATGGACAAGGAAGTCAAGAACAGGAACAAACTACTCCTGCTACTGCCAGTCTTAGGATGAGATTTTATGGGTTTGGATATAACTGATCTCACTCTTGCCCTAGAAAAACTTACTCTTTTGCAGTTTTATGGCCCCACAGCCCCGTGAGTTATGTAATTTGTATGGAGCCACAGCCCTGTGGCCCAATTGTGCTTTCTACCATATGCCACTGGCTCTGGATATATGCCTTTGACCTTGTTGGGGCATTTTGTTATACATCCTTGTTTTAAGAATCATTGCCTAATATTTGTCACTTTTATAACTCAGGAACATAATTTGAAGACATATATAAACTCCAATCCTCAACAATCTTTCCTACTGTCCTGCACACCTGAATATCTGTGTCAGGGATACGTGTGTTTGAAGGGCAGACTTGAGGATCTACCATTTTCCACCAGTAATTTTATTATAAAGAGAGTATAACAGCTGTCATGGAGGAAATAACTTTCTCAAGTTTATCTGAATTGTCTTTTGAAGTAGCAGAAGGTACTAGACTTAAATTCAAGATACCATAGAAACCATTGATTCAACAGTTAAAGAAAATACTAAGTGCAAAAAGGTTGTAACCCAAAACATCCAGGAAATCCAGGACACAATGAGAAGACCAAACCTAAGGATTATAGGTATAGATGAGAGTGAAGATTTACAAGATAAAGGGCCAGCAAATATCTTCTACAAAATTATGGAAGAAAACTTCCCCAACCTAAAGAGAGAATTGCCCATGAATATACAAGAAGCCTATAGAACCCCCAACAGACTGGACCAGAACAGAAATACATCCTGTCACATAATAATCAAAACTCCAAATGTACTAAACAAAGAAAGAATATTAAAGGGAGCAAGAGAAAAAGGCCAAGTAACATATAAAGGAAGACCTATTAGGATTACACCAGACTTCTCACCTGAGATCATGAAAGCTAGAAGATCCTGGGAAGATATCTAAGAGAACACAAATTTCAGCCAAACTACTTTACCCAGCAAAACTCTCAATCACCATAGATGGAGACATCAAGGCATTCCATGGCAAAACCAAATTTGCATGATATCTTTCCACAAATCCAGTCCTAAAAAGGATAATAGGGAGAAAACACCAAGACAAGGACAGAAACTACACCCAGGAAGAAGCATTATAGAAATCTCCTCTCATCAAACCCAAAAGAAGTTAATCTCTCGAATATAAAAAAAATAAAAAAATAAATAAAAATAATCTCAAAAATGTCGGGAGGTAATAATTACTATTCCTTAATATCTCTTAACATCAATGGACTCAATTCCCCAATAAAAAGACATAGATTAACAGACTGGTTCAATGAAGGTTTAAAACCATAATAAGTCAAGTTTTGTATAGATAAACCCAGTCAATATAGTATCTTCTGTCCTAGCAGCTAGAATACATTGTTATTTCACTTTTTAAGACATTTGGTCAATTGTTTTCCAACCACTTGGAATATGTCTTGAGTAAAATAAAGTCTGGTTGCTATATAAGAGAAATTAACTGGTGACACTTGGGAGTCTGGCAGAGTTTCCATTGAAGTTTTATATATCAGAAAAGGATCGAAGAGCAGTTTCACTATAAAAGAGCTTATGATCATGACATAATTTTACGAATTCTTATAGGATCATTATTAAGACTTAAGTCATCTATTTGTCTATATAGCATTAAACAAGATTTTACGTCTTCACGGAAAGCAGAGCTCTATTCCAAAGGGGTGTGTTATTACTTAGTGATTGTTATATAGTTTAATAATAACATGAAAAGCATAAAAATAGCAGAATTTTTTTTTCCAAAATGGATCCCTTATAGCCTTGCTTAACAAGCATGAACCTGAAGTAGATTATATAATAATCTGAAGAAGGCCATCTCAGGATAATCACCTGCTAGTTATGTTTGAGAAAAAGCCTGTCTGTCAAAGGTAAGTGAATGAGATACTAAACTTATAGAAATGATAAAAAAATTCAAGGACTCTTAGAAATTTTAAAGAAAGCAACTAGCCAGTCAAGGTCAGCAGCAAGCTCCTACAGGAGGAATATTTGACAGAATGTTGGTTTAAGAAAAAACAAAACAAAACAGAACAAAACAAAACAAAAGCAAAAGCAAAAGCAAAAGCAAAAGCAAAAGCAAGAACAAAAACAACACAACACAAAACAAAACAAAACAAAAAAACAGCAGGCAACCTCCAGCCAGAGGTATCTGGAGCTCACTTACAAAGGAGGAGCCACATAATTTCTTGGAAAAGGTGATACAGGACAGAATTTATAGGCATGCTCTAATTGGATACATAACTATCCTAGTGAAAGTCTGAATCACTAGTGAATAATTTACTGACTTCGTGAAGGATAAAGTTAGAGCAGACCCCCCCCTCTCTCTCTCCCTCCCTCTCTCTCTCTCTCTCTCTCTCTCTCTCTCTCTCTCTCTCACTGTCTCTCTCTCTCCCCACCCCCATTCATGAGTTCTTCCCTTCTACTTATGGTCGGTCACTCAATCCTGCCTAGTTTTTGTTATCTGTCTCTTTCACTTCCCCCTCTTTAGAATTCCAACCCTGATGCTGAAGTGGATTAAAATAAGTGCATGATGTCATTTGGATTTCACCCTTGTTCTTAACTGACTTAGGCAAGTCAGCCAGCCTGACATATTCCATTTGCTTATCTAGCCATCAGAGTATAGAAGAGAATTCAACTGAGAATACTGGATCTGCCCAACCACAATCCATTCTGTCCCTCCTGCTTGTAGAATAATAGTTACCCCATGTTTTCATGGCACAAATAACTATTTCTATAATGATAAATTGATTGAATATATGTCACAATATGAATATATTGATTGAATATAAAATTCAATCAATATATTCATTTAAAAGGTGATAAATGTTTTTATTAGAGATAAAACATATTATTTCCAAGAAGACTTGTTAGCAAGGCTATATAGTTTATAGGTTACCAAATGAGAACTCGTCTTAGATATCCAATTTTTGGAAAATTGAAGGGAGTGTCATCTCTTCTTGAAAAAAATGGGTCTAGAACTACTAGAATTACAAATTCTAGTTCTAATTTGGGTTTAGCTATTTAGAAATTTACAACTAAGAATGCTGCAGTTTTTAATTTAATTTTTTTGGTTAGACTCCACTAACTGCATAAAGTAATGGATTTCAATGTGACATGTCAAATACATTCTATGTACTGTCATCCTGTTTATCCACTGTATTAATCTTTCTCATATTCCCAGGCCAAGCCAAATCCTTTGCATAATGCATCCAGTCTTGGGCCTTCAATTACAACAGAGGCTGTGCCTTTACCAAGGGCTTTCCATGGCCTCTCATAGCAATACCCCATTCCTGGAATCAATTTCTCTCTTAGTTGGGGTTTACTGCTCTAAAAAGATACCATGACCAAGGCAACTTTTTAAGGAAATTTTTAGGGCTAGCTTACAACTTCAGAGTTTCATTCAAAAATCATCAAGACAGAGCATGACATCATCCAGAAAGGCATGTTGCAGGAGGAGCTGAGAGCTCTACATCTTCACCTGCAGGCCTCCAAGGGAATACAGCCTTCTAGACAGCTGGAATGAGGATCTTAAGTCCAGGCCTTCATTAACACACCTTCTACAACAAGGCCACACCTTGTAAAAGTGTCACTTCCTGGAACA
The DNA here is from genome assembly GCA_964023405.1 of Apodemus agrarius. NCBI lineage: Eukaryota > Metazoa > Chordata > Mammalia > Rodentia > Muridae > Apodemus > Apodemus agrarius. Next base: position 73,174,029 of record OZ030007.1, on the reverse strand, counting down.
AGTCTGTAGAAGCCATTTTAGATTTTAGCATCGTAGGACAAACATAATATCTGATAGAGGAAAAGTTTGGAATAATTCTTTGCAATATAAGGATATATAATGGGAACATGACGAGAAGTTTGGTAACTCAGTAAATAAGGTCAACTATTGACAAGTAGAAACTCATCATATTAAAAAAATCTGTAACTCAATGTATGACTTTAACTGGATGAAGACACAGCATTTGGAACGGAAGAAAATTTTGCTAAATAAGGTAGCAGTATTTGTAATAGAAATGACACAATACCACAATCAATAATGAAAGAAACAACAAAATGGGAGAATAGATTAAGAACTATAATAGAGTATTCCCAAAGAAAAATATGAAAATATAAAATCTATACTTAAAGTTTGTAACATCCATAACTTTAAAAATATGAAAATTGAAACTATTTGACATCTTATCCACAATCTAGACAAATTGGATACCATTCAGTAGACAAAAGACTATAAAAACTGGAAAGGTAGGGAAATATGGCTACTTATCCACTACAAATAAGAAGGAGGACTAGAATAGCAAATATGATCAGTGTTATGGAAGCAAACATAAACACCATATGACACAAATATGCCATTCCTGGACAAATTCTTTAAAGATTCATAATCTACTAGAATGATAGATGCACATCAGTGTTAATTATTACTTAGTTCATAATGGCAAGATAATGAAATCAGGTTAGGTTTTCATCACTAATGAATGAACAATAAAATGTGCAACATTCATAAAGTAGAATGTAATTTTGCCATAAAGAAAATAGAAATGTTCAAATTTTCATGAAAGTATCAACTAAATTAGAAAATCTGATATTCAGAATGAACACATACTTAGGAATTCAAACATCATGTCCCCTCTTAAATACTAGGTTTTGAGAAGTATTAATTTTTAGCTTGCCTGAATTTGAAATCACCTAGAAAGAACATTTGGAGACATTATTATAGGTGATTATTTTGAATGCCGCTGCTCTCCCCGGGACATAATGCCTTGCCTAGGTTAATTAAATTAAGAAATTCCAGGTTAAAATGGAGTAAACAGGTCCCTTGATTGCATTCTGGACTCCATAGAGGGAAAAGGCTACCTAAGCAACAGGAATCATCCTTTTTATTGATTGCAGACGACATATCATCAGGATCCCGCCACAAACACTTTTGTACCATAACAGACATTATATAGAAAAATGACCCAAAATCATGCTTTTTACCTGTTATTTTACCCCATTTTGTGACAATTTATCAAATCAATAAAAACTCTAACTAAAGCATAGAACATCAGATTGTGCCTATGTGTATTTACGTGACTATATGTTTTTGTGTGTGTGTTTGTATGTTTATGTATGTGTGTGTACTGGTTAGTTTTGTGTGTCAACTTGACACAGGCTGGAGTTATCACAGAGAAAGGAGTTTCAGTTGGGGAAGTGCTTCCATTAGATCCATCTGTGGGGCATTTTCTCAAATAGTGATTGAGGGGGGGATTTGTGGGTGGGGCTATCCCTGGGCTTGGATTCTTGGGTTCTATAAGAGAGCAGGCTTAGCAAGCCAGGGAAAGTAAGCCAGTAAGAAACCTCCCTCCATGGTCTCTGCATCAGCTCCTGCTTCCTGACCTGCTAGAATTCCAGTCCTGACTTCATTTAATGATGAACAGCAGTGAGGAAGTATAAGCTCAATAAACCCTTTCCTACCCAACTTGCTTCTTGGTCATAATGTTTGTGCAGGAATAGAAACCCTGAAAAGGATAGTGTGTGTCTTTGTGTGTGTGACTGTGTGTGTGAGTGTCCTTTAAAACAAGAGTGATTATTTGTTGACAAGACAAAAGTAGAAAAGGCCCCATAAGATGTGAACACCTGTGATTTTTGGTGATAACTCTGGAGGGCACTAATATGTAACAAAGTAGAGTATAAGTAGGAATGCTGGAGGTAGAATGTCTTAAGTATGGGAAGAATGAAAGCAAAGATTGGGAGCCTGTTTTCCAGATGTATTTAGGAAAGATAAAAACTATCATGCAATCTTCCTGAGATGGTTACTCAGTGAACTGTAACGTTATGACTGATTTGCTCCCTTGGGCAGGACCAACGACATTACATTTGAGAAAAGATTCCTGCTCTTAATATTCTTTTCATATTATTATTAAATACATAATAATTACGAGGAATTAGTCCATACTTTTGAGCATATTTCTGCAGAAAAATGATTTACTGTTTTGTAGTAACAAATAGATTATTTCATAATTCGTAATGATAATCCTATAATAATTCTTAAAATTATATTAGCCATTATTAAAATCTTTCAGAATTTGAGTATTATTAATTCCTACCTGATGTCAAAGTGCTATGAGAACACTGCCAGTCACCATTTTATTGCTTCTGAGATTAAAAGCAGGCATTTTCAACGTAGAAAACATTACTAGAGGTTGTAAAACCTTTAACCACATTTCATAAAAGGGGAACTAAAGATTTAAGGTAGGTTCAAGGACAGGATAAAATATTGAGTGTGTTTATCTATAGAAATCTTCAATGATATGTTAGTTATTGTCTTTAACTCTCTAAAAAGCTAGCAGAGCTTGTAACAGATAATTAATGTTTAACCATGTAGTTTGTCTTAATGGATATACATATATTGATCTTTGTTGTAAATTTGTTATTCAATTTTTGGATTGAAATAATGTGTACACTTGTGTTGTGGTTAAATATTTACCTTGTATTCAAGTACTCTGAAAGATGTATAAGTACTGAGATGAGAGAACTAAGAGAGCTTTCATAAAGAGCCAGAAAAACAAACATTTTGAAGAGAATATTTTTGAAGGAGAACATTTGTAGAAACTTTTGGAGTAGAAGTACTTAGAAGTAAAGTCTATAATCACTTTTCAAAAAGAACTTTTTTTTCTTCCTGGAACTTTAATTAGCAGGGTGGGAGTTAGAGCATTTCACTTACTGATAGAACAAAGGCTACTCTACATAATCCCCACCTATTTCATAATGAGGAACTAAACATACCAAGTCTTGACTTCTCCCTCACTCTTGCTCCTCATATATTTTCAAGAGAAACACTAAAGACCTGCCAGATCAGGCTTCCAGCAAGAAGGTGTAAGAGGGAGAACTCAAAATTAAGCATATGTTCTGGCTAGTAGATGTCAACTGTATTCCATGTGTCAAATAATGTACATTAATAGATAAAGGGGTTTAATTAACCTCATAGTTACTGAGTACAGTGTGGAAGTATTGTCTCATTCCTCCTCCCAGCCCCATGCTCCCCAAAATAGGACTCATACTTAAGATATGCTTAAAAAGTACCATGGTCATGTAGCTAGACTCTTTGAAACCTGATTATGACTTAAAATGGCCCATTTACTTTAAAGTACATTCTGTCCCCTAGCTGCTTATCTATGCTGCAGTAGCATGCATCTTTCTTGCTGGATCTCCCCTCCTCACACTTTCTGACAATTTTTGAAGGACAAAATTCAACATTCAGAAGGTAGGAGTTGAGATAATTTATCTTTCAAGAGAGATTTTTTTTTACCTCAGTGTATAAGGAAATACTGAATGTTGTCAATGACATAACTTATGAAAGGAAATAACACCTAAAGAAAGGTTGATCTCAATGCTTGTGGCTCTCTGACTAATTCATAGGGAAGTAACTTATGCCTATTACACATGACATCCCATCGCTTCACATTATTTATTAATAGTGTGCATTTCTGACTAAAATCTTTTAATAAATACATTTTAAGTTAAATGACACAATAGTGAGCTTTCTTAATGTTTCTTTACAATTCTTATTTTTTTAACACTTTAAGTAATTGTCTTAGAGTTTCTATTGCTGTGAACTGCAAGTTTTAATAAAGGATTTCAGTAGCACTAACTTCTAGTTCAGAGATTCAGTCCATTATCATCTTAGCCTGAAACATAGCAGCATCTAGACAGGTACAGTGTTGGAGAAGTTTATTTTTTAACCATGTGTTTTATTTTCATATTAGAATGTTAAACTGTAGATTGGCATGTGGAACTCAACATTTTGGATATGTGCTCTTAATTTTTAATTTTATTTCATATATATCAAGAATATTTGTGGCTTGATATTAAAACATAATAAAAGACTTAAAATCTTTTAAATAAAGTCAAAGTGTTATTATTGTTCAAATTTGTTTTCTAAGATTTGGAGGTAAGATTAAATATTTGAGCAGTAGCTTGTGGTATTCCATGATTTTAATCCCAGGAGAAACAGGGAGAACTATGTAATTTAGTTGTTTTCTAAATTCTATAGTTACAGTGACACATACTTTAGCACTATCACCCAGGAACAAATTCATTTACAGGTCCTAATTTGAATGTTTGCCCACAAGAAAAAGCATGAACCATGTTTACAGATTTTGATAAAAACCTCTACAGAGTTATTAGAAAAATATCTATTTACACTGTAGATAAGAACGAAGAGCACATATTGTGACTGCCAGTAAAGTTGATCTTTGTGCATGCAGCCCCAAAGAAAATTGAAGTAATTTATACCCTAATTATGGAAATCATATTTATTAATATATTTGAAACTGGGGAACTTTTATAAATCCAAAAAGACTCCACCAACATTTACATCTTGGTTTCTTTTGCAAACAATTTCCATATATGGAGAATGAATAGTGTCTGCTTGAAAAACAAATACAGACATTTAATGAAATATGGAAACTATATATTCAGTCATTACCAACCACTCTATGGTCATGTGTGTACAGTTTACAATGTTCAAAAGCAAAGTACTTCACAGGTTTAAAATAAAACATATTAAAATAGAAATTGAAATTGTCTGATTTCCTCAGTTACCTATAATCCCCATCTATAAACCTCTCAGCCATCCACCTGGAAAGAGGCAACTATTGAATTGTGGGGATGCATAGAATTGTCCCAAAATTTAGATAATGCATGGTGACTGGTGGCTCATCAAACCCTGATGTGATCAAAAGTAATGGAAAGTATTATATCATGGGATGTAATGATGAATAGTAAGGAAGGAACAATTAAATCTGTATAACACTATTGGCTATGGGACAAACAGCTAGAAAAGCAAAAGTAAAACCTCCTATCTTCCCGAATTTAAGGTGCATATGTAATGGTATAGCTATATGGTAGGTAAAATGGAAAAATCACAAACTGGAAGAAAAATGGCATAGATATCTGTTCATGAGAGGCATGAATCAAAATGGCAAAAGCTACCAAAACTTACCAAATACATCAAATTTATGTGGCTCATACATGAAGACAGAATATGAGAAAATGCTCAACTGTTTGACATTGTGCTTAATTTAGACTAGAATATTAAAATTTTCCAGAAAATAATTTCAGAATAAATCAGCAGGAATGATATATGGCATACAAAAATTTTGTAAGTTTAGCTCAGCAGTAAACAATAAGGGAAAGTGTAGAACAAAAGTAAACCAGGACAAATTTTGAGAATAAATATTATGAGAAATTCATAGTCAGGAGGAACTTTATGCCTTTAATTCCAACATTTGGGAGGCAGAGGCAGGATCATAAGAATTTTAGGTTGAAATACAAAATGAATGTCCTTTGTGATCTGAAAATAAATACAGTTAAATTTTAAATATATATATATATATATATATATATATATATATACATACATACACACACACACACACACACACACACACACACACATATATATATATATATATGCATACATAAAGATACTGATGAATATAGGTATCAACTATTGTATATATTAAATTCCAATTGTCAAAAGAATTTATTTTAATTTCAATTGATAGATGATACCTTTTGTTTCATCAATAATCATTTTTCCGTGCCAGCTCGAAGGCCCCTGGACCAGCAATAGCAGCTGGCCTCCATATTGCAACCAGGACACAGCTGGAGAGGCCCAGGTAGACAGAATCCTTCCAGGTCTACCATCTCGGGGTTGGGGGGGGGCGGGTGGAGGGGGATCTGCTAGGCTCTCGCCACCAGGCAGGCCGAGCTCCACCAACACTCTGTGGGACTTCCCTGCACCCTCCGTCCTTGCACTGAGGCAGCAGGTGGCAGCCAGCTCTTGATACCTCAGAACAGCAGTCACGCATAATCACTAGTAGAGAAACAACAGGGGAGCCCAGCCTCATGGGAGATTCAAACACTAGCCAGTGACAACAAGGCCAACTAACACCAGAAATAACCAGATGGCAAAAGGAAAACAAAGGAACATTACTAACAAAAATCAAGGCAAAATGACAGCATCTGAACCCAGTTTGCCAATAACAGGAAGCCCTGGATACCCCAAAACGCCAGAAAAACAAGACTTGGACATAAAATCACTGGTCAGGATGCTGGTAGCTGAACACATAGAAAAATCTCGTAAAGAAATCGAGGAGAAAATGGATCAAAAGTTAGAAGCCTTTACAAGGCAAATACAAGCCTGGCGTGGTGGCACACACCTGTAATCCTAGCACTTGGGAGGCAGAGGCTGGCGGATTTCTGAGTTTGAGGCCAGCTTGGTCTACAGAGTGAGTTCCAGGACAGCCAGGAATACACAGAGAAACCTTGTCTCAAAAAAACAAACAAAACAAAACAAGGCAAATACAAAAATCACTTCAAGAAATACAGGAGAAGATGAATAAAAAAGAAGAAGACAATAAGTAAGAAAGACAAAAATCACTTAAAGAAATAGAGAAGAATGTGGGCAAACAAGTAGAAGCTATGAAAGAGGAAACACAAAAATCTCTTAGAGAAATACATGAAAACACAATCAAGCAAGCGAAAGATCTGAGCACATCCATCCAGGTACTTAAAACAGAAGTAGAAACAACTAAGAAATTGCAGAGGGAGACAACATTGGAGATAGAAAACCTTGGGAAGAAATCAGGGGCCATAGATGCAGATATAAACAATAGAATACAAGAGATAGAAGACAGAATCTCAGAAGCCGAAGATACAATAGGAACCATTGATTCAACAGTCAAAGAAAATACTAAATGCAAAAAGCTTGTAACACAAAACATCCAGGAAATCCAGGACACAATGAGAAGCCCAAACCAAAGGATTATAGGTATGGACTAGAGAGAAGATTTACAAGTTATCTAACCAAACAAACAAAAGATCTGTATGACACGAACTTCAAGTCCTTGAAGACAGAAATCGAAGAAGACCTCAGATGATGGAAAAATATTTATTGCTCCTGGATTGGCATGATCGATATAGTAAAAATGGCCATCTTGCCAAAAGCAATATACAGATTCAATGTGATCCCCCATCAAAATTCCGACTCAATTCTTCATAGATCTAGAAAGAACAATTCTCAAATGCATCTGGAGCAACAAAGAAACCAGGATAGCTAAAACTATTCTCAACAATAAAAGGACTTCTGAGGGAATCAATATCCCTGACCTCAAGCAGTACTACAGAGCAATTGTGTTAAAAACTCCATGGTATTGGTACATCAACAAGCAAGTAGATCAATGGAATAAGATTGAAGACCCAGAAATGAACCCACAGACTTATGGTCACTTGATCTTTGATAAAGGAGCCATAAACATCCAGTGGAATAAAGATAGCCTTTTCAACAAATGGTGCTGGTTCAAATGAAGGTCAACATGCAGAAGAATGAGAATTGACCTTCTCTTATCTCTTTGCAACAAGACCAACTCCAAGTGGATCAAGGACCTCCACATAAAACCAGACACACTGAAACTATTAGAAAAGAAACTTGGGAAGACCCTGGAGGACGTGGGCACAGGGGAAATGTTCCTGAACAGAACACCCATAGCTTACATACTAAGATCAATAATTCACAACTGGGACCTCATAAAATTACAAAGTTTCTGCAAGGCAAAGGACACTGTCAGAAGAACAAAACGGCAACCAACAAATTTGGAAAAGATCTTCACCAATCCCACATCCAACAGAGGACCAATATCCAATATATACAAAGAACTCAAGAAGTTAGACCCCAAAGAACCAAATAACCCTATCAAAAATTTGGGTACAGAGCTAAGCAAAGATTTTTCACCAGAAGAAATTCGGATGGCCGAGAAACACCTTAAGAGATGTTCAACATCATTAGTCATCAGGGAAATGCAAATCAAAACAGCCCTGAGATTCTACCTCACACCAGTCAGAATGGCTAAGATTAAAAACTCAAGAGACAACAAGTGCTGGCGAGGATGTGGATAAAAGGAACACTCCTCCACTGTTGGTGGAATTGCAAAATGGTAAAACCGCTCTGGAAATCAGTTTGGCGGTTCCTCAGAAAATTGGGCATGTCACTTCCAGAGGACCCTGGCATACCACTCCTGGCATATACCCAGAGGATTCCCCTGCGTACAATAAAGACACATGCTCCACTATGTTTATAGTAGCCTTGTTTATAATAGCCAGAAATTGGAAGGAGCCCAAATATCCCTCAAAGGAGGAATGGATACAGAAAATGTGTTATATTTATAAAATGGAATACTACTCAGCAATTAAAAATAATGAATTCATGGAATTTGTAGGTAAATGGTTAGACCTGGAAAATATCCTGAGTGAGTTAACCCAATCTCAAAAGAATACACATGAAATGCCATCACTGATAAGTAGATATTAATGAGCCCAGAAGCCCTAAATTCAAGGCACAATTAGCAAGTCAAATGATTCCCAAGAAGAAGAAAGGAGAGGATCCTGGGCCTGTAAAGCTTGGATCCAGTTATGTAGAGAAACCGTGGGGGGAGGGGGAATGATTGGGGAATAGTTGGGGGGAGAGGAATTATGGGAAATATGGTGGGGGAGAACTGGGAAAGGGGAAAGCCTTTGGAATGTAAACATAGAATACAGAAAATAAAAATTAAAAAATAATAATAATCATTTTCCCTAGGAAAGTGATAACCTGTCATAAAAGAATCATTCAGAGCTAGGTTTGGGGCAGAGTTTTATATTTATATTTCCAGAAGTATAAAAATATACTACTAAGGAATTTGATGAATGTATGTCAAGTGAAATCTCTGAAGAATAGAAGATGGATTATCAAGAGAAAATGTCCCAAGAAAAAGAAAAATCATCTAAGTTGAATTACCCACCTCATTTTTGTCTATGCAGCCTTCTGAAGACTTAAGTGGAACATCAACTTCCACTGCTTCCAATTCAGTTAAAAATTAAATCTGGCTTTGGGACTGTAGTTTGGCTCTCTAGTATCAAAATCCATGCATTTTTACCAAAGTAAAACCCAAAATCCTTTTCTCATATTGGAAAAGTCACCTGTTATGGGGCAGATAAAACCAAAATATAGGGGATTATTCTGTTGCCACTAATACCATAATCTTTTGATTTTCATTTATCTCTCTAAAACTTTTCATAAAGTATAAATAGTACCTAATATCTGTAAGATAGATGTTTCTATATAAATGATATTTCAGGGTATTTGCAATGATACTGAAAATTAACTAATTCAAGAAATAAGCTTCATCTAGCTTTCTAGATGTGTTTTCAGTTTGAGGCTGAATATATATAAATAAGAACACAGTTTCTCACCTTGGATGTACTTAATAGATTGTGTCTTCAAAACTTCCTTAGATTTGCTGAATGTAGGTATTTGAAATGTTCAAGGTTTTCTGCTATTCCTGTCAGTAACATTTGAGGTCTCATTGGAAGATTATGGGGCCCTGAAATGACAACTGTAACTGGATAGTGGTAATGATAACCTCTGAGAAAACAGCCCCATGTCTCTTCTGCTGCCATGTTCTCAATAAGCATTGATTGTTGTGTTCAACAAAATTAGAAATGAAAAGGGAGATATAACAATAGAAACAGAGGAAATTCAAAAATTCATCAGAACTTACTATAAAAGTCTATATGCAACACAACTGGAAAATCTGGATGAAATTGACAATTTTCTAGATCGATACCAAATACCAAAATTAAATCAGGATCAAATAGATCATCTAAAGAGTCCTGTAACACCTAAAGAAATAGAAAGGGTCATAAAAAGTCTTGCAACCAAAAAAAGCACAGGACCAGATGGTTTTTGCAGAATTCTATCAGACCTTCAAAGAAGTCCTAACACCAATACTGTTCAATGAATTCCACAAAATAGAAACAGAAGAAACACTATCCAACACATTCTACAAAGGCACAATTACCCTGATACCAAAATCACACAAATTTCCAAAAAATTAGGAGAACTACAGGCCAATATCCCTTATGAATATCGATGCAAAAATACTCAATAAAATTCTTGCCGGCCAAATCAAAGAACATATCAAAATGATCATTCACCATGATCAAGTAGCCTTCATCCCAGGGATGCAGGTATGATTCAATGTACAGAAATCCATCAATGCAATACACTACATAAACAAACTAAAAGAAATAAAACCACATGGTCATTTCATTATATGCTGAAAAAGCATTTGACAAAACTCAGCATCATTTCATGCTAAAAGTCTTGGAAAGAACAGGAATTCAAGGTGCATACCTAAATATAGTAAAAGCAATATACAGCAAAACAGTAGCCAACATCAAGCAAAATGGAGAGAAACTTGATGCAATCCCACTAAAATCAGTGATTAGACAAGGCTGCCCCCTCTCTCAATATCTTTATTTTTTAGTGTATGTTAATTTTTGTTGTTGTTGTTTTATTATTTTTTTATTTTTCTATATCCTTTGTTTACATTCCAAAGGCTTTCCCCTTCCACAATTCCCCCCCTCACCATGTGTCCCATAAGTCCTCTTCACCCCTCCACCCCTTCTCCCCTTCCTCCCCCCACCCCCGCCTATTCCCAATAACCCCCAAACCCTGTCTCTGTAGTGGTACTCTCCTGCAAAACTTGAACCAGTCTTTTCTGGACCACTGTCCTCTCCTTCTTTCTTCTTTGTAATCTTTTGATTTGCTAATTGTGCCTTGAGTATTCAGAGCTTCTTGGCTCATTAATATCCACTTCTTAGTGATTGCATTTCATGTGTATTCTTTTTGTTATTGGTTTATCTCACTTAGGATGATATTTTACAGTCCAACCATTTGTCTACAAATTGCATGAATTCATTATTTTTAATTGCTGAGTAGTATTCCATTGTATAAATATACCACATTTTCTGTATCCATTCCTCCTTTGAGGGGCATCTGGGCTCCTTTCAGCTTCTGGCTATTATAAATAAGGCTGCTATGAACATAGTGGAGCATGTGTCTTCATTGTATGCAGGGGAATCCTCTGGGTATATACCCAGGAGTGGTGTGCCAGGGTCCTCTGGAAGTGTCATGCCCAATTTTCTGAAGAACCGCCAGACTAATTTCCAGAGCGGTTGTACCATCTTGCAATCCCACCAACAGTGGAGGAGTGTTTCTCTTTCTCCACATCCTCTCCAGAATCTGTTGTCTCTTGAATTTTTAATCTTAGGCATTTTGACTGGTGTGAGGTGGAATCTCAGGGTTGTTTTGGTTTGCATTTCCCTGATGACTAATGATGTTGAACATCTCTTATGGTGCTTCTCAGCCATCTGAATTTCTTTAAGTGAAAATCCTTTGTTTAGCTCTGTACCCCATTTTAATAGGGTTGTTTGGTTCTTTGGGGTCTATTTTCTTAAATTCATTTGGAGTAACAAAATACCCAGGATAGCTAAAACTATTCTCAACAATAAAAGTCTACTGGGGGAATCAATATCCCTGACCTTAAGCAGTAATACAGAGCAACTGTGTTGAAAACTGCATGATATTGGTATAGCGACAGGCAAGTAGATCAATGGAATAGAATTGACGACCCAGAAATTAACCCACAGTTATGGCCACTTGATCTTTGATAACGGATCTACAATCATCCAGTGGAAAAAAAAAAAGATAGCCTTTTCAACAAATGGTGTTGTTTCAACTGGAGACCAACATACTGAAGAATGCAAATTGACCCACACTTATCACCTTGTACTAAGATCAACTACAAGTGGATCAAGGACCTCCACATAAAGCCAGACACACTGAAACTAGTAGAAAACACCTGGGGAAGACCTTGGAGGACATAGGCACAGGGGGAAAGTTTCTGAACAGAACACCAATAACTTATGCTCTAAGATCAAGAATTGACAAATGGAACCTGGTAGAATTACAAAGTTTTTATAAGGCAAAGGGCATGTCAGAAGGACAAAACGACAACCAACAAATTGGGAAAAGATCTTCACCAACCCCACATGCGACAAAGGGCTAATATCCAATACATACAATGAACTCAAGAAGTTAGACCTCAATATTTCTTCAAAATGGTACTTGAATTTCTAGCTAGAGAAATTAGGCAATATAATGAGGTCAAAGGGATACAAATTGGACAGGAAGAAGTCAAGCTATCACTACACGCAGATGATATGATAGTATAATTAAGTGACTGTAGAGAGTGGGTGTGGAAGTAGCCTCAAGCCTGGAGGTCTGCCAAGTCAGATGACTAAGCACCTGACTTATCCCTGCTCCTGAGTATGCCACACCTTTCTTGAGCATTGCACAGGCATAGCCAATGACGTGTGATCAGACCATTCTATGTGGACCAATCAGAGAAGACTGTGATGTGGACTGATGGGGCAGACTTGGGGAGGATATAAAAGGAATGTGCAAGGGGAGTGGGAGAAGGGCTTTTTTCCTGCATTCATGTTCAAGGTTCCTGATTAAAGTGCTCTGAGAAGGACTTGCATTTGTCATCCCTCTGCTGGTTGGATAGGGTTGCCACAAGTGGAGGCCCATATGGGGAACCAATTCTCAACCACTTTCCCTTCATGGGATAATGCAGTTCAGAACTCTTTGCAGTCAGGGCAGCCAGCTGGTAAGTCCCAGGTAAGGGGGACAAATTCATGTCTCCGGGAAGGTGCATAAAAGTCCTCAGGTAAGAGGCTATAAAGTCCTCAATAAAGAGGCTAGAAAGGAAAAGCGAAAGTATGGGTAAATCTACTTTGTATCCAATTTTTGTGGCTCTAAAGGAGCTGTTAAAGGGAAAGAAATCAGAGTTGAAAAGGAGTACCTTGGAATGTTTCCTTATAGAGGTGGACCAAGTTGCTCCTTGGTTCAAGGGATGTTATACAGCAGTTGAAAAGGGTCAAGAAGCCCTAGAACAAGATTTGTTAAGAAGAAAGGAATAGTGGAAAAATGATAAAAGGAAAATGAATTTCAAAACTCTCCTGGGGACAAGGGGAAACATGGAGACGTCCTGTTTCCTCTATGGACACCAATGGAGATATTCTTAGTGCTGATACAAGTGTTCTTCCCTCTCTGTGTATTGTTTGACTTTGGTGCACAAATTTATCCACATGTGTCTGTCCTTGTTTTGTTGTTTAAATGTTTCATGTTTAAAAATTGGTAAAATCTTTGCTGGAGGTCTGTCTCTTGATCTAGTCGGTTTCCAAAGCAGAGGCTGATTTAAGTTGCTCTGCATTTAGCTAGGAGTCAAGCACAGCTAGAGAAAAGTTGCTTTTAAAAGGGCCAGTATCTTCTCAAGTTCTAGGGAAGTAGGCTGATGGTTATTTCTCCTTTTGGGTACAAAGTGCTTTTTCTCTTGAATTACAGCTAGAAAACAATTGTTTGGTTCAAATTTATAAGATTCATGCAGTTGTTTCATTTTTGGTTCTGATTGGTGTTAAAGGTATAAATATGTTTTGCATGTTTTGACTATAGAGTATTGGCTTATAAGTTATTGGGCATGATTAAAAATTATTACATTGGTAACAAAAAGTTAGTTTAAAACTGATAACTCAGGGCTGGAGTTATCTCAACAACATGCGGCATGACTCAAACCAGGAAAAACAGGCCTCTAAAGATATTTGTAAATTGGCATAATGTTTTATGTAATTATCCTAGATATTAGACTTATAAGGGATGAGGTTTAAAACAATGTCTCTTTAATGGGGTATTATAAGTTGTATTGTTAATGCATTCATACATAAGAACTTGCAGACAAACTTTGTAATGTGAAAGTAATGCATTTGCCATTGATTTTAAGGAGAATAGATTGTTTAAAATTGGGTTTTGCTTTCCAAAGTTGTAGTTATGCTCTAATATTGCAAGAGAAAGAATTATGGTTAACAACTGTCAGTGTACCGTTGACTGATCTTTGTAGTCTGATCTAAGGCTTACAATTCTTAACTCACTCATATTAGTAATTAAGATTATTTCAAGAATGATAAAAGTTAAAAACAGCTGTGACCAGTATAAGCCTGTTGCCACTTTTCACAAGCTTTATTGGATATAATGGTAGAAGCAAAATTTAACCACCCAAGATTGAAAAGGAGATCTAAATGGGAATTTATTTGATATCAAACAGGTTCCTTTTGAAGTGTTTCAAAAATTTGTTGATATGACTACTAAAAACAGCTAGTAGAATTTTTCTGGGAACCTTCAAATTTCAGGTTCCTTTTATTATTCGACCCTCATACAATGGGGTCCAGTTACAGGCTACTGCCCTACAGAACATGGAGATTTTATTAGCTTATACAATCAGGCAGCTGCATGGTTTGGTCCAATAGTTGTTGGCCATTTTCCCAATAGCACTAATGCTACATGGATAACCGGAAGATGGCCGTTGCACCTGCTAGAGGGAATTATACTGTACCTCCTCAGCCAAAATGGTCTCCCTTTTGCAAGAGTCAGAGGGATCAGATCTTTCCCTCATGGACCGGGTGTCAATCACAAGGAGTGTGCTGGGCTGTGAGAGGATTTTCTACCTTTTCTCCCAGTATAGGGACCCTATATAATGCAGCATTTCCAGGTTATAATTGGACATACCAATATCCCACTCAAGCTGTTTTCTGCTAATCCCTTTGATATTTGGTTGTTATGTGGGGTAAATGGAAGCTGCACAGATATTTCCCCGTTAGCTGTGTTGCTAGGTGGTACTATAGGAAATGCATCTTTTGAATGGAATAGTAAATTACAAGCTTCAGGGAAGAATGTGTCCTTTGCCCCTACTCTTGTGTGTGTATGACCACCATTTGTAATTGTTGTGTCTAATGGTTCTGTAATTCCCCAGAATGGGACCTCACTTAATTGTGATCCTCACGTTTGTTTTTATGCTCTATGCTGGAATGCCACTGAGCATCCCTTGGCAGTGGTGACCAGAATGCCACGTTATATTCCTTGGCCAGTGGAGGGTCCTTCTTCCTCATCCCTTGTTAGATATAAGAAGGATTTTGGTATTACGCCAGCCATTGTAGCATCCATTGCCCTTGCTGCCATTGGGGCCCACTACTGCTGCTGTTGCATTGAGCTCTAATGTGGCTATGTTCAGGCCAATGTTAATGCCCACCTAAAAGGTGGCATAATGATCCTTAATCAAAGAATTGATTTGGTGCAGGGACAAGTTGATATCCTTTGGCAGGGTGCTCAGTTAGGGTGTGAATGGCGATACATGGGGCTATGTATTACCTCGGTGCCCTATCAAAATTTTATCCATGCTGCTAATTTGTCAAAGAGCTTGTCTAGTCACCTTGCAGGGAACTGGTCCGGAGAATTTGATCATCTGCTACAAGAATTGAGGACTGCCTTCGTCCATGTGAATTCCACCCGAGTAAATGTGTCCTTCGCTGCTGGATTGGGAACCTGGATTGTCAATGCTATGAATCACCTTAAGGAGTGGGCGGGAATTGGAGCTTTGAGAATTTTGCTCATTCTTGTCAGTATTGTTGCCCTTTGCTGCATCTGTAAGATGTGCATAGGTCAAAGACGCCATGATCGTGCAAGCATTTGTGGCGCTGGAGGCAGGGCAATCTCCTGAGGCTTGGTTGACAATCTTAAAAGAATAATCCCCAGGCCCAATACCCCTTGCTCTGCAGCTAACACCTAGGATCTTTGTGGCTGCGGTGATCACTCAATGACGGGATTATTGTGAGTCCTCTTACCAGAGGTCCACTGCCTTTTGGGGAATGCCACTGATAATCCAGTGCCCTGGGGTAGTGCTGGAGGGGTTACCACTCACATAGCCTAAGGCAGAGGCACCGCCCCCACGAGAGACCTTCTATGTTATGAAGGGTTTACCACTCTCATGGTGCAAGATTTTATTATTGTCCCTGAGCGCTATTAGAGTGGCCTTCTCGAGGATGGGCAACTTCCCTTCCCCTGACCAACCTAAGACACGGAGCCTTGAGGACAACAAGGTAATCCAACAATGGGTAAGGAAGGGGCTTGAAGGGTTGATCCTAAGACAGAGATGGCTACCTATGCTCAGCTTACCTGGTGTGTTACGGGGTTGATTGAATGCCTTTATTTATATAAAAATGGGGGATATGTAGAGAGAGGGTGTGGCAGTAGCCTCAAGCCTGGAGGTCCGCCAAGTCAGATGACTAAACACCTGACTCTTCCTGCTCCGGAGTAGGCCACACCTTTCTTGGGCATTGCACAGGCGTAGCCAATGATGTGTGATCAGATCATTCTATGTGGACCAATCAGAGAAGACTGTGATGTGGACTGATTGGGCGGACTTGGGGAGGATATAAAGGGACTGTGCAAGGGGAGTGGGAGAGGGGCTTTTTCCCTGCATTCATGTTCAAGGTTCCTGATTAAACTGCTCTGGAAGGACTTGCATTTGTCATCCCTCCGCTGGTTGGATAGGGTTGCAACAAGTGACCCCAAAAGCACCACCAGAAAAGCCCTACAACTGATAAACCACTTCAGCAAAGTTGCTGATTAAAAAAATCAACTCAAGCAAATCAGTAGCCTTCCTATACTAAAAGGATAAACAGGCTGAGAAAGAAATTAGGGAAATGACACTCTTCACAATAGCCACAAACAGTATAATGTACCTTGGTGTGACTCTAACAAAACAAGTGAAAGAACTGTATGACAAGAACTTCAGGTCTCAGAAGAAGGAAATCAAAGAAGACCTCAGAAAATGGAAAAATCTTTTATGCTCGTGGATTGTCAGGAATAATATAGTTAAAATGGCCATCTTGTCAAAAGCAATATACAGATTCAATGCAATCACCATCAAATCCCAACTTAGTTTTTCATAGAGTTAGAAAAAGCAATTCTCAAATTCATCTGGAATAACAAAAAACCCAGGATAGCTAAAACTATCATCAACAGTAAAAAGAAAAAACCAAAACAAAAAAAAAAACAAAAACAAAAAAACTTCGGGCGGAATCAATATCCCATAACTCAAGCAATAGTACAGAGCAGTAGTGTTAAAAACTGCATGGTATTGGTACAGTGACAGGGAGGTGGATCAATGGAATAGGATCGAATACCCAGAATTGAACCCACACATCTATGTCCAATTGTTCTTCGACAAAGGTGCTGAAAACATCCAGTGGAAAAAAAGATCGCCTTTACAACAAATGGTGCTGGCTCAACTGGAGATCAACATGTAGAAGAATGTGAATTGATCCATTTTTATCTCCTTGTACTAAGATCTACTCCAAGTGGATCAAGGACATCCACATAAATCCAGATACACTGAAACTAATAGAAAAGAAACTGGGGAAAATCCTTGAGGACATGGGTACAGGGGAAAAGTTCCTGAACAGAACACAAAAAGCTTATGCTCTATGATCACAAATTGATAAATGGGACCTCATAAATTTACAAAGTTTCTGTAAGGCAAAGCACACTGTCAAAAGGACAAAATAGCAACCAACAAATTGGGAAAAGACCTTCACCAACCTACAGCCAACAGAGAGCTAATGTCCAATATATACAAATAACTCAAGAAGTTAAACTCCAAATAACCCCATTAAATAGTGCCTCGAAATAGAACCAATAACCCTATTAAATAATGGGGTACAGAGCTGAACAAAGAATTTTCACCTGAAGAACTTCCAGTGTCTGAGAAGCACCTTAAGAAATGTTCAGCAACATTAGTCATTAGGGAAATGCAAATCTAAACAACCCTGAGATTTCACCTCACACCAGTCCAAATGGCTAAGATTTAAAACTCAGGAGACAGCAGGTGTTGGTGAGGATGTGGAGAAATACGAATGGTCCTCCACTGCTGCTGGGAATGTGTGTTGGTGCAGCCACTCTGGAAATCATTCTGGCGATTGCTCAGTAAACTGGGCATGACAATTCCAGAGGATCCTGTTATACCACTCCTGGGCATATACCCAAAGGATTCCCTGGCATTCAATAAGGTTACATGGTCCACTATGTTTATAGCAGCCTTGTTTATAATAGCCAGAAGCTAGAAATAACCCACATGTCCCTCAGTGGAGGAATGGATACAGAACATGTGGTATATTTACACAATGTAATACTACTCAACAATCAAAAATAATTAACTCATGAAATTCTTAGGCAAATGGTTGGATCTGGAAAATATCATCGTAAGTGAGGTATCCCAATCACAAAATAAGGCACATAGAATATATTCACTGATAAGGGATATTCACTCAGAAGCTCTGAATACACAAGACACAATTAACATATCAAATGATTCCCAAGAAGAAGGAAGGAGAAGTCCCTGGTCCTGGAAAGGCTTGATCCAGCATTGTATGGGAGTATCAGGACAGAGAAGTAGGAGGGTGATGATGGGAGTACGGGCTGAGGGAAGAGGGTTTATGGGACTTATGGGGATGGGGTGACCAGGAAAGAGAAAATCAATTAAAATGTAAACAATAATATAGAAAAATCAATCAATCAATCAATCAATCAATCAATCTATGGCTGAAGTTTTCAAAAAAACAAAACTTTAATCTTAACACCTTCAAATCCAAGGAAGCTGCACATTGTGGAAAACTTGGAAAAACTACCTTCATTATTGCAAATAATTTTCTTGTGTTAGGGTTAAAAGCTTTTATTTTAATTTAGATAAAAAGGGAGAAATGTTCCCCAGACATTATATTTACTCAAAATCGTGATTCTTGTGCTCTGGATCTGCTGGAGCACACACATTTAACCTAAGAGGCTTCTGTTTATTGCAAACATGTACAACTAAAATCAATCAAAAGTCAAAAGAAAAGAAAGCAACCAGTTCTCAGAGTGGACCTATGAAAAAAGATCACAGACAATAAGAGAAAGTCAGGAGCACAGATAAACAGACACACAGGCAGAAGGGAGAAACATTCAGTGTGAAGGGTTTTGAGATGGCATAGATACACGGAGATTCCCTTTCCCGTTGAGCCATAACTAGAACAGAAAGGTAAGATGTATGTTGTATCTGTTCCTCTGAGCTACGCTTTGAACTCAGTCTAGCTCCCATGACTTTATAAGTAAAAACAAACATTTGTCATTGTGTTCTTTTAAAAGCAACACTGAAGCCCAAATGAGTCAAGAAATTCAGTAGAAAACCAGATAAAATGAACCTTAAATAAGAAAATGTGAAGAATATCCTTGAATTCATTTTTACAGAAGATTTTTTCCTTTGATCAGAACACTGACAACAAAGGCATTAATATCAACAATTATCAAAAGGGACCAAAACTCAAAAAAAAAATCTGTTAATCAATGGACATTATAATTCCAATAAAGTTGCACTCTATAAATAGGTAAAGATTTTTAACATTATCAAACTGGAGAGAAGACTAATTTGGAAATAGAGAAAGAACTCAAGATGTGAGATATCAAAAAAACCCATTAATTCAATTAGAAATGCTCTATGTATGTGAACAGAATTAATAGAGTAAACTCAAATATATAAGAAATAAAGAAACCTCAACACCATTAGCAATTAGAGAAATGTAACTTAAAACTACTCTGATTTCATCTTATGACTCTCAGAATAGCTAGTGTCAACAGGGTAAGTAACAAATGTAGCATGTTGGAATGTATGTGAGCGAGTGTAATGCTTTTTCCTTGCTGTTGCCATGCAAGCATACATAAGTAAGTAGTAGAGAAACCAATATGGCGTTTATCTCAGAGTGTTAGGAATCAATCTATCACATGATATATCTACACCACTTATGGGCAAATAGTAAAACGATGTGTCATCCTAGAACAAGGATAATTTCTTAATCATGTTTGTTGTGGCTTTACTCATTATACCTAGAATATAGAAACCTAGATATCCTTTAATGGAAGAACAGATTTTAAAATATTGTATTTTTATACAATGGAGTACTTACCAGCTATTAAATAAAGATGATCTCTTGAAATCTGTAAAAAATTAATTAAACAACAAATAAAGAAAATCATGTTCAGTCAAGTGTTTTAGAGCCTGAATGAGAAATTTGGTATGTATTCACTTACAGAGGATCATAGTATCCTCATGAGATACTGGAGGATCGTTGAAGACTATTTTAGAACCTACATAAATCTGGTCTCCATTATTTATAAATACTAACGCCCCAGCTTCCTTCTTCAACAAGAATAGAAAACAAATGGAATAATTAAGTTTGATAAATTGGCTTCAAAAATTTGTTTAAAATGAATAATCTCAAAAGATAAAAAAGGCAAATTTATTATGACCCTGATGAAAAAAGAAAGGGACTGTATTAATCCATGTTCTTAGATTGCAAACCATGGCATGCCTCTGATTTACACGAATAAGGGATGGTTACAGCCCTGGTTCTTGCCCATCAATTCTTGGATATCAACACAATTAAATTGAAGATACCTTTGGGCTACTCCAGGGAATGTGCCTAGTGATTTGAAGATGAAACTGAAACTGGGTCTTTTTTTTTTAACTGACAATCAAAATGTCCAAGTTTTACAAACTAGCATGTTTTTGCTTCTTCCCAAAAAGATGCATTTGGCACCTATTGAGAAGAATTAGATGAACCCTCAAAGGTTAATATTCATGGAAATATTTATGATTCAAATTACACCATTCCACTTTTCATCATGAACTCAGTAGAAAACATGTTTCTTTTTTTTTCATTTTTTCCAGATAGGGTTTCTTTGCATAGCCCTAGCTGTTCTGGAACTCATTCTGTAGACCAGACTGGCCTTGTACTCAGAAATTAACCTACCTATGACCCCAAGTGCTGGGATTAAAGGCGTGTGCCACCATGTCCAGCAGAAAACATATTACATCTTCAGGCTACAGGAAGAATTTAACAGCCCTTTCCATTACCTTACATGACTTCTAACACAAAGCTATACTTCTGGACTGGCAGTATTAATGCTTAGATCAGGTATAATGCTTTAATTAATGAAGAGAAGATTAAGTGTATGGTGTCGATAGGAGTGTATCAGTTCTAAAATTTATTGATTACTGGCACTGGATTTTCAGTCATTGTCTTGAAACACTGACCTTTTAATTGGGCTTAGGTGAAGTATAAAAGGTTTCTGATATAGGGACTACTTCTCCAATATGGCAGAGGACAGAAATTCTTGTATGCCTTGGACCAGAAAAATAGCTATTTTAACCCTTGCTTACATAGTATGTCAAAAAATTATCTGAAAGGTATCTGATGCAACTATGGGGACTATGCTCACAATAGCTATTTGGAAGAGCTTTTAAATCCTCTTGATCTGTAATGGCCAACACCATATTCCTCAATGTTCTTCTGGGTTCCATAGGAACAATGTATATGAATGTCGATGGCAGATTTTCAGAGTTATCAGGGATTTCCCATGATCCCTACTAAACAGTTACTGACCAATCTTTTTATACATCTTCCCACTAAAATCCTTGTCATGGCTTCTCTGCTGATGGTATACAGGTGGCAGTGAGAATAGGGACATCCACATTGATGTTTGTAACACCATGTCTCATGAACATCTATACCAGTCCTTGATGATTCAGGACCAGGGACCCAGACCTGGCATTCCGTGGCATCATGGCAGTAGGCATAACCATAGCCTCAAGAAGCTGTACAGGATGCAGAAATTAGGCTGCTCAGTATTACCCTTGTGTATCCATATTTTCCTCTTTGTTATATACAAACTATTCTGGTCTCTATATCTTTACTATTTGTCCATCATACGCTTGATTATTATAGTGTCTTCTGACCACCTGCACCACATGGCTTTGGGAAGAGTCCTAGGTCAAACTTTTTTTCAATTCTTTCATGTTGCTCATAAAATGTGATTACTATGTAAATCTACAGGAGAAGCCATTTATTTTTACTGTACCAAGAAACTTTATTTACAATAATGGGGAATAGAGCACTTAGATTAAAGAATATGGCCTCTATTATAATTGGGAGGAGGCCGATTGACCTCTATTCCTTTAGCCCTTGGAACTCATAAAATATTGCCCAGGATCCTTGCCTTAACTTCTCTGGGCCTTTGTGAACAGGGATAAGTTTCCTGAAATCCTGTCAGAAATGGGGTAACACTGTTTCAAGTATTAAGACAGCATAGATGCACATGTCTAATCCCTGGCTGGCTGGTCTATTTCTTAAGCTCCCATGGAAAAACTGTCTATTTAAAATGACTGTCTGACTTTGAAGGAATATAACTCCAGTGTTGTTGATGTTAATTGAAAACTTTCTTGGACTCTTGGTAGAATCATAATTATATGGAGAGGCAGAGTTAGCCAGAAGACAAATGGCCCTCATGGGCACTAACATCTATTTGGGGCTTTTGAAAGTTTCCAAGAAATTACATGACATATTTTCCATTTTATTGGTGTTGTCTTATTGAGTGCAGCTTTACTTGCTCAAGGAGAATGGCATGTGTTGGAAATTCTAAATTTGGAATGGAATATTGCTGAATATAATGTTGTTTGGGTAAGATAGGGGGAAGGTGGTAGTGTTAAGGGCTTACACATGACTTTTTTTGAGTGTGTTTCCCAAATTTATCTAATATGTCAGGGAACATGAACAGTGATATTGATTGATTGTTCTGTCCCTAGTCCTTGGCATGCTCTTTTTCTAAGGAGTGAAAAATATGAATGAATATCACCTTGAACAATAGAAAGAGAGAATAACCAGTTAGATAACACATGCAAATTCACCAAACACACTCCAATTGTGAAAATGTAGGTACCCTGGATTTCAGAGATGTCTTAATCTTCTTAAGAGAAAAAGAAGCCTGTAGAGTCTACAATCCTGTCAGGGCCTTTTACACTTCTGAACTGGATGAGAACACATTTGAAAAAATAAACACTTCTTTTATCCACAGAGTTTTCTTTGTGTTCTGTGACCCTTAATATTGGTGCCTACATGATTCAACTTCCTGAGAATAAATGCATGTCCAGAGGATCCCCAACAACTTCAAAGACAGAGGAAGCATCTTGTATAGACTGTCACATGCCATTCTGTGATCTTTCATACAACACTACTACCATACTTTTGATACATATGTGAATGGGAAGTCCCCTCACTTGTAGAGCTCTTCTGAAGCCATCTAATTTTCAACTCATCAGTAAGAGCAGTAAATCTATAACAGCAGCAAATATCACTTGAAGCCAGACCAAATATCTTCCTGTTCCATTTTGTCTACAACATAACCTCCAGTAATTTTGATTTCAGAAGGATGTTGGACATATGCACATATACAAGATGTCCATCTTAGAATGCTTCCTGCATTTCTTCCTTTCTTTTTGAAGTTGGTTAGATTGCACTAACTTTGTTTTATCAAAAAAAGAAAAAAAACTTTTAATACAGTATTCAATCCTAGTCCACAGTCATCCAGCTGCAATGAGGATGGAAACTATGGGCTACGTCTTCAAGTTCCTTTTACTAAGAGTCTTTCAGAAGGAAGAATATAAGTTCATGGTTTCAATTACAGTTTCTGATCTGAATCTCACAACACAAGGTTCTCAGAAGTCTTCATGAATTTATCTATATAGCCATACCCCAACAACTGCCATGCAGAGTATATGGGCAGAATTATAATGTTTTTCTCACAGATAATGATGCTACCCTGTATAGTAATCAAGGAATTTTAAAAGTGATCCATCACAAAAATTATAGACTCAGAGATGTGTTTCTTGGTGCTAATCCATTTCATCTCTTTTCTCAATACTAGAGTTTTAAAATCTCTTTTCAAACATGGATTCTTTGCAGAAAGACAGGTAGAGAAGTACAGTTTCATGCAGGAGACACATGAGTTCATGGAGTGTAAAGGATAGATTAAATCATAGCCTGGAGTAAAATGGCTAGTATGTAGATGAGAAGATTCAAGATGTGTAGATCTCTGCAGTGACAAGAATCATATTGATAGGGTGAAAAGGGGGAGTAAAAACTGGTGTCAGAGATGTGACAAAGTTAAGGAGATGAGCAAAAGTGTCTCAAAACATACCCATGAGTATTCTCTTGATCATTTCTTTGAGACTGAATTGTAATGATAAACAAATGTTGAAGATTACAGAGTGTCTTAAATGTCTACGAAGTATATGGGCCTAAATAGACAGCATAAGCATCAGCATTGAGCACACTGTTATAGAGACAGATTTTATTTCACTGAAGGCCAGGCCAAAAACCATAGTATCAATGCCTGTGAAATTATATTTCTGTTGCACTGATCAGGCAGTTGCCAGGTACATGAAATACAGATTTTTGTACTGACCATGGCGATATTCATCATCTTCAAGGCCAGGGTCAAAGCTGTAAAGATGCTAGTGTTGGACAGCATTGATTTACATCCTCTTGAGTCACTTGAGTCCCATTCTTCCTACCTTGTCCCAAGCCTTGTCAATGCTGACCTCCTTCACAAATTGCTTCAGTTATTCACACCCAGTGTCATGCTTGATCATGAGATGAGAGATAGCTGTCAGCATTGAATATATCTAGAGAAGAGGGCCAGGGAATACACTGAGTTTCCAGAGGGAAAATGCATAGGAAAGTGACCTAGGAATCCCACTGAAGTATAAAAGTGAGGACTTGAGTCCTCATGATGAACTACACTAAGTACAAGCTGACACTTTAAAATTTGATCCTGGCAAATGTAAAAATTCAGAGCTAAGAATTTCTTTAGCAAAAGAGCTTAAGAAATTGGTAAGTCTAAAATCACACATTCATTCTTATAAAATGTATCCTGTATCAATCCCATCATCCTTGAGGAAGGCAGTGAGAAACTGGGTTGGCAAAGGGTAAATGAATTTATAAATTGTAGAGGCTGAGAATAGAGGAAAGTAAAGAAAAAGGGATATACACCTCAATTGTAGGAGTCTGTGCTCCTTCAGCACTTTTCAGTCCCCTTTTTCTCAGGACTTCCCTGAAGGCAAGTAGTTTAGTAAATTTCACTCAGATTTCTTATGGGGAATCACTGAGAAAAATATCAGTTTAGGTTTTTGAAGACATAATGTTTTCTATGATCTAACCTGTGCTTTAAGCTGTGTGCAGGAGATTCATGTTAGGAAGCTCAAGAATAGTGATAGATCTTAGTGTATCTGATTGTTCCACAAACTGTAGAATGTCCAGTTTCTTTGATATACCTTGGGTAATTCTCTTTCAGAACAAAGGTTCTCAATGACCTAAGGGTGTAGTTAAGAAGTAGAATTCAGGAATGGATCTAGCAGAGGTCAACTCTGGTCTGAAACAACTTCCATTCTTTGTGGGTTGCCCTAATGATGTTTGTATTCTGATTTTAATTCTGCTTCCTCAAGAGGGTCTATCCTCTGATGAGCAGTGGATCACATACTAACATGTTATCCCTTAAAACTTTTGCTCATTTTCACTGGTGAAATAAAGGCTAGAGCCTGTGATTGGGCAGTGGAAGGTAAAGGTGGGAGAGGGGGGTCTTACAATATTGAAATTGGTAGAAAGAGAAGTGAGGAGAGGATAGAATAGGAGATTGAAGAGAAGATGGAGCAGAACCACATGGCTGGGAAAAACTGCAGGTATCAAGAGTCTCAAAGTTGGGCAACTGGTCAGTATTGTTATAGAGCTGTCCAGTCTAGGCATATAGGTTATAAATATAGCAAATTGATTGTGTTCAGGTTCATTGGGTTTGAAATCAGTATACCCTTTGTATCTGCCTTAACATAGCATTCTAGTATACTCTTTTTTTTATTGCAAGAATTCTTTGGGAATGACATTATGGTTCAGCTGTTAAGAACACTTATTACTTTTGTAAAGGACATGGGTACAGAAAATATGTTGAAACACAAACTTTGGTTTTCCAATGAATAAGACTAATTCACTAATTTTGCCTGCACATACAGTTATTCCTTTCTCTCTGTCTCTCTCTCTGTCTCTCTCTCTGTCTCTCTCTCTGTCTCTCTGTCTCTCTCTCCCTCTCCTGCATATATATATATATGTATATATATATATATGTATATATATATATATATACATATATATATATATATGTATATCACATATGCACATACACACAACAAATATATATGGGGGTTGGGGGTAGGAAAGATTTGCTGTACATACATACATATGTCACAGGCAAAAACAATCATATACATAGAAATAAATGAATGGAAACAAAATAAGCACACATGACAAAGGGAAAAAAGAGGAGCTGTATGCATCACTAATGCTATGCAAAAGAGGAATTTTCCAACAGAAAGGTTTACAAGAAAATTTGGGATCTTGCTCTGAGTTGTCAGACCTTAAGCTTGATAGAAAGATTGGGAATTACATGTCACATGTCTCCACATATGTCTCTATTTTCCACAGGGATTTTTTTTGGAGGGGAGACAAAGAGCTCCTCAAAGATTTTATCCAAAGAAAATTCATTCTCCAGACATGTTGGGTATTGCAATTAACTGTGTTTTTAATTTGGTACCCTGAAAAATGAAGAAAGCCTGTAATAAAAATCCATCATAAATCCCAGGCAAAGGGTGCTTATCTGCCTCAATTGTTTATGTTCCTGAATGAAAAGCACACGTTGTGCCTTTATTAGCTAGGCTATTACCTAGTCACTGTACTGTTCTACCTCTCACCAATAATCTTTACTTACTACTTACAAATTTCTATGTTCCATTTTGGCTGCTCTAGACCCAATTGTGCAGCACTCTGGATTGTGTTCCTTTTGTCCGTTTACATGTTGGCTCTGGTTCTTTCTCCTGCACACACCTCAGCCATGGTATCACTTTTCTTCCCACTTCCTCTCTATCCCAAGGCTGGGATTCCTAAAACCCCTGCCTCTTTCTCTTCTCTCCAGCTACTGTTTCCTGGCATCTTTAATTACTAATCAGAATTAATTGGAGACAGGTTCCCAGAAGCAATTTACAGACCCTCTTGTTCAAAATTATTTGGGAAACACAAATTAGTATTCAATACAAGCAGTCACAAAAAGCCTTTCAAAAGAAACAATTATTGAACTGTAGGAACCAAAGCAATGGTCCCAATATTTATCTAATGCCCAGTTTACTGATGATTCATCAACCACTGATAAGGAGATAGAAGGGGGAATACTTAAGAAGGATCCACAAAATCAGTGCAGCACTGTTGGGTATGATAAAAGAGCAATAAAAACCAAAGGATAATTTCTTATCTTCTCCAATCAAGGTACATAAAACATAGTATAGATATAAGCTCCTCAAAATGGAAAACTACTCACTCGCTGATAATTGACATAACTCATGTGAGTCATGAATAGAAACGGCAAAACCTATTAAAACTTGGAAAAGACATTAATTATTTTAGGTAATATAGGCAAGACAGACAGAATGTCTGAAAATAATGAAATACTGGATAGGTTGGCATTGTGCTTAATTGACTAAAAATATAACATTTTTTCTATAGAAGTTCATAATAAATCAGCAAGAATGATTTATTGCAAAATAAAAACTTTCAAGTTACTCCATAAGTATCTGGGAAATTGAGAACAAATTTAAACCAGTACAACACTATTAGAATGTATAGTATGAGGAATCCGTTGCCTGGTACTCATGTCTTTAACCTGAGCACTTGTGACGCACATGACCTTAATCCCAACATTTGAGAGCCAGAGGCACACACATAAGTGTTACTGTAATCAAAATGTAAAAGATGATTGCAAAGGGCTGACTGGAATTCAAAAAGAATGTCTCTTGAGATCTACAAATAAATAAGGTTAATCTTTGAATATATATATATATATATATATATATATATATATAGAGAGAGAGAGAGAGAGAGAGAGAGAATGTTAAATATAATTTATTCTTTAAAGTATATATTAGTTTCAAATGTTCAAGGGAAGTTTTTTAAATTTCAATGGAAAGATAAAAAATTTTCCAATTAATAAAATAATTTTCCCTAAGTTTTATTAGAAATTCCAACCCTAATAAGCCCAAATGAAAAACAAATAATCAAGTTATTATAATTATAAGCTATATGCCTAGATTGAGTAGATCTAACACTATAATAAATCATTCCCCAGGTATATGACCCTGTGCTACTTGTAGTTTCTCCTGGCCATGTGGTTCTAGTCCATTGAAGCTTCCTCCTCTTCTTCCTCTGTCCTCTTTCCTTCTCCACTCATCTTCTTTCTTCTCTACCTGCTCCTACTTGAAAACACTCCAGTCCCATCTTTTGACCCCACTGACCAAACACAGGCTCTAATGAACAGGCTTGACCAGTTAAAATGGGGAGTGAATTCACGTAAGATCAGTTGAGCAAGTGATGGACTGTACATTGGGAGCAACCTTTCTTGAGGAAGCAGGATTAAAGTCAGAACACAAATAGCAGCAGTTTAACCCACAATAATCTTGCAAAGATGTAGCATGCCAAAAATTAATGTCTCCACAGTTAGGAATGTGTCAAGGTATTGTTTATATCTTTCTCTAAGAGTGAATGTAGGCAACTAAGGAATCCTGATACCACTTTTCAAGTGAAACATGTAAAGTGAAAACATAGTTTTGGGCACAGAAAATGCCATATAAATGATTTGTTTATCAATCTCAGTTAAGCAAGAATAGTTTATTGAATGTACCCCATAGTACTGCAAATCCAGGTCCACAAGAAGGAAAAAGATAAATGTGATACCAGTCTGTCCTCAGGGAAAGCTTTTTATATGAATTAAAAATAAAAATACAAAATTTCAAGGCATGCAGTGAAGTATTACAACATTTTTGCATAACTAGACAAAGTATCATCAGCTAAATTTTAAGCGAATTAGTCCTGAGTCTTTTGAGAAGGGTGGTGGACAGGTGGTGAACTTCCGGATTTCAGACTGAGATAACAGGGTACAGGAGATTCAACTATAATTTTTTCACTCATTGCTAGCATTCTTTAGTGTCAGCTATAGATAATTACTTCTCAAAGTGAAGGCTTTGAAGCTGAATTTAATTTTAATTCAAGAGCAAAATGTAGAATGAATACAAAATGTTGTTAAGCTAAAGAGAGCAAGACTCAACAGGTGAATTATTGAGAGAAAATGTCCTAAGTAAAAGAATACATTTGCTAATGGTACTGTCTATCTCCTTTTTGTCTCTGCATCCCACTACAGATATATGTGTCAAAGAGTATTAATATGGTCTCATTTCAATTAAAAATTAAAGCCTGATTTGGATTTGGAGTGTGGCTTTCTTCTTTTCCAAACCCATGCAGGTTTGTTAAAGAAAAACTGAAAGGACTTGACTCATATCAGAAGATATACCTTGTACGGGGCAGAGAAAAACAAAAACAACAAAAAAAGAGAGAGATTATTCCATTGTATCTTGTCTTATAATATTTTTTTTATTCTCTAAAACTTTTTTCAAGGTATAAATATCCCCTCAAAATTCCTAAGGTTGCAGTGAATATCCAAACTTTCTGTGATGATATTAGTAGTTATACTGAGTACAAACTAATTTTACAAATAAGCTTCATCCAGCTTCCTGTATATGCTATGCAATATGAGTCTGAAGAATATAACTAGGAACAAAGTTTGTGTAACTTAGATATACTTATTAGTTTGTGGGCCTCAAATTTTTATGAGATCTGTGGAATATAATATTTAAAACATTTAAGTTTTCTACCATGCCTAACAGCAAACATTGAGGTTTCTGAGAAGATAATGTTGTCTGAAATTATCTCTAAAATAATGACACCCCCTGAATTGTGGTATTACTAACCACAAGAAAAATCACCCCATTTCTCTTCTGCTTCTAGGTGGTGCTCAAACTGGGGGCACATTGTATTGACTGCTATGTTCTACCCAGCCAACACAGCCACTAATTTGACAAACACCATCCAAAGGTCAGCTTCAGAATTTCTGAGTTCCTATATGACTGACATAAATATTATAAAGAGTTTTGAACTCACAATACTTAATGCTAATACTGTCAAATACAAGGAATCTGGACATTGTGGAAAGCTTGGAAGAAATAGCCTCAGTATTGTAAACAGTTTTCCTGGGTTAAAGTTAAAAATCTTCCTGTTTTATTTAGACAAAATGGGAGAAATTTTCCTGAGATTTACAAAAAATAAAAATGTGTCTAGTTGTCTTGCGGCTCAGTCAGAGCACCCACTTTAATTCAAGAGCTTTCTGTTTATCATAAACAGGAATAGATGAAGTCAATCATAGCACAAGAGGCAAAATAATCAACCAGATTACAGTGATTGAACTATGGATAAAACCATTGTGGTTAAGAGAAGCTCAGGAGGATGGATAGTGTGATGCACATGATGTAGAAGGTAAAACAATCAGATTGGCGGGTGTTTGTGACAACATGGAGAAGATGATAATTACTTTCTTCTTGGGACTTTGGTTGAGGAGAATGGTCAGCTGGAGCTTTCCGGGCCTCTCTGAGCTAGCATGCTTTCACACCATGTCAGGAGCCATAATGGGACAAGCTAATATACTAGCAGATTTTCATCCTGAAAGGCCTGCCTCAGATTATTATGTAGTCTGCAATGGGTGAGCACCAATTAAGTTTAGACTGTGAGTGACTAATTTTAGGAAAAAGTCCTGCTATTTATATGCTTTTCCTGTTATTATTATTATGCACTTATAATAATCAATAGTAATAGCACACCCCTTTGGAGCAGATCTCTGCAGATCCATAAAGATGTACTGTCTTATACTGATACTATGTAGACAAATAGATGACTTAATTTTAATGATGATTCTATAAGAATTCCTAAAATTATATTTACAACTATTAAGCTCTTTTATAATGGGACTGATACTAGGTCCATTTCTATAGTCGAACTGCAATAAGAACTCTGCCAGACTCCCAACTGTCACAAGTTAATTGCTCTTAGATGGCAACCAGACTTTCTCCTACTCAGAGTACTTTCTAAGAGGTTGTAAAACAATTAACCTAAGGTCATAAAAAGGGAAGCAGGATTTATTACAGGTGTTAGGACAGAACATAAAATATTGAGTGGGTTTGTCTATACAAAACTTCACTAATAACTTAATTATGGATTTAAACTTTCTATGAAGCTGTAGAGAAGACAAATGATAGCTAGATAATTACTCCTAAGGATATGCATGTAAAAATTCTCTTTTGAAAACTTCTATTTTAATTTATGACTTGGTATTTTGTGTGAACTTATGATGAACTTTGTAACATACAATCATGTATTCTGAAAGACATTTAAGGGCTGAGGACAAAGGGAAGTCAGACCAGAAGTATTGAGTGAGAGGAACAGAACTGAGAGAAGAACTGAACTGAGGAGAAGTTTATAGTCAGAAGAGAACAAGATTAGAAAGAGAATGCAGAGTGGGATACCTTAGAAACTATAGGTAACATAAAATAACTAAGAGAATAACAATGTGCAGGAGGCAGAGGGAAAGAGGAAAAAAGATGTTCCAGAGAGCAGAAGGAGTAGGCAGGCTTCTCCTTACCATGGGACAGGACAGGTCCCATGGTAAGGACAAGGCAGGTTTAGTCTTAAGAGAAACAAAGTCTTTTTCTTACAAACATGGATTTAATTCATTTAGAATTGAAAGGGTGGAAGCTTTTTCTTTCTCAATGCAATAAATATTGTAGTCCAATAGAGTCTTTTCCCTATTGTCCATATGACTCTTGCTTGTCAGTCTAAGGAGAAGTTAGGAGCAATAAACTTCTATTGAACCTGGAGAAGAGAATAATGCTTGCAGAAAGAAAAACTTCTACATAAGTGAATATGCATAATCTCATATAAATTCATATATATATATATATATATATATATATATATATATATATATCTTCATACATATTTTCACGCAGTCAGATGGGCCCACCTTGCATGCATTCTCACAATTTCATACTTACACACACACATGCATACATTCTCACAACTATAAACTTACGCACACATCCATAATTACATATGCATATGGAGCAAAAGACCAAGCACTGGTGCAGAAAGAGTAAGCTGTTAAGTATTCAAGAAGTAAAATCAAGGAAACCAACAATCCAATTTCAACAGTGAATTTTTAATAGAGGAAAGTCAAATGGTTGAGAAATAAAGAAATCTTCCACATCCTTATCTATCGGAGAAATGCATCAAACTACTTGAGATTTATTCTTATACCTCTTAGAATGTCTTAGGTCAAGAGAGGAATTGAAAGATGGATCATGCTGGAGCATGTGGTGTAAACAGAACACTGTACATTGCTTATAGGGTGCAAAATTGTATAAGTACTAAAGAAAT
Source organism: Apodemus agrarius (assembly GCA_964023405.1). NCBI lineage: Eukaryota > Metazoa > Chordata > Mammalia > Rodentia > Muridae > Apodemus > Apodemus agrarius. Next base: position 73,141,732 of record OZ030007.1, on the reverse strand, counting down.
GAATATGGCCATTTCCAGAGAGTTTTGAATCAATCCTTCTCAAGATATATGTATATATATTCATTTGTGGACATATACCTGATGTATGTATCATATTATAAGAAGGATACTAGCTCTACAATGTTTGTTGTAGATTTATTCATAATCTCCAGAAAACTGAAACAAGCTAGATGCCCTTCAACAGAAAAATAGATTAATCGCCAGCTCTCAGCAAGGCTGCCACTTGCCTCGGGACACCTCAGACTGCTGGGGGCCGAGGTCAGGTGTGTGGACAGAGACCTAGCTTAGCTTAGCATAGACAACCAGATCAGGCCCTTGCTGGCACCCGAGGTCAGAGGAGCTCAGCAGGAGATCTGTGCACCTACAGCTCAACAGCAGTTGTTGACCACTGGAGACCAGCTTGCCAGGTTTGCAGCAAGGCTGCCATCTTGCCTCGGGACACCGCGGACTGCTGGCAGCTGAGGTCAGGTGCGTGGACAGAGACTTAGCTTAGCTTAGCATAGACAACCAGATCAGGCCCTTGCTGGCACCCAGAGCCAGAGGAGCTCAGATGGAGGTCTGTGCACCTACCGCTCAGCTGCTGGTTGCTGACCTCTGGAAACCAGCTAGCCGGCTTTCAGTGAGGCTGCCATCTTTCCTCAGGACACCTTGGACTGCTGGCAGCTGGGGTCAATGAGGCGGCTGTCATCTTGCCTCAGGTCACTGCTGACCACTGGTGGTTGGGGTCAGGAGCACCGACGCTCTCTACTACAGTAGCGCCAAAGGACAGGCTCAAAGGAGCTTCAAACTCCAACCAGTATCAATAAGACCAACTAACTTCAGAGATAAACAGATGGCAAAAGGCAAATGTAGGAATGTTACTAACAGAAACCAAGGCAATATGGCACCATCTGAACCCAATTTGCCTACCACAGCATGTCCTGGATACCCCAACACACCAGAAAAACAAGAGTTGGATATAAAAGCACTGGTCATGATGCAGCTAGAGGAACACAAAAAAGACATAAACAAATATCTTAAAGAAATGCAGGGGAACATCAATATACAAACACAAAAATCAAATAAAGAACTACAGGAGAATATGGAAAAACAGACAGAAGCCAATAAAGAAGAAAGGAGAAAATCACGTATAGAAATGCAGAATTTGAACCAACAGGCAGAAATCATGAAAGAGGAAACACAAAAATCTCTTAAAATTGTAAGAAAATACAAACAAAAAAAAATGAAGGAACTGAGCAAAACCATCAGAGATCTGAACACAGAGGTAGAGACAACTAAGAAATCAAAAAGGAGGCAACTTTAGAAATAAAAAACCTTGGGAAGAAATCAGGGGTCATAGATGCAAATATCAACAACAGAATACAAGAGATAGAGGTAAGAATCTCAGATGCTGAAGATACCATAGTACCCATTGAATCCACAGTCAAAAAAAATGCAAAAGGCTTCTAAACCAAAACATCCAGGAAATTCAGGACACAATGAGAAGACCAAACCTAAGGATGATAGGGATAGATGAGAGTGAAGATCTACAACTTAAGGGCCAGCAAATATCTTCAACAAAATTATGGAAGAAAACTTCCCTAACTTAAAGTGAGAGATGCCCATGAATATACAAGAAGATTACAGAACTCCAAACAGACTGGACCAAAACAGAAATACCTCCCGTCACATAATAATCAAAACCCCAAATGTACTAAACAAAGAAAGATATTAAAGGCAGTAAAAGAAAAAGGCCAAGTAACATATAAAGGAAGACATATCAGAATCACACCAGACATCTCTCCAGAAACCATGAATGCTAGAAGATCCTGGGTGGACCTCATGCAGACCCTAAGAGAACAAATATGTCAGCCAAGACTACTATACCCAGCAAAACTCTCAATCAGCATAGATGGAGAAAACAAAGTATTCCATGACAGGACCAAATTTACACAATATCTTTCCACTAACCCAGCTCTACAAAGGATAATAGGAGGAAAACTCCAATACAAGGAGGGAAACTGCACCCAAGAAAAAGCAAGATAGTAACCTTCTTCCTTCAAACTCAAAGGAAGATAACTACTCAAAAACAAAAATATCATCAAAAATGACAGGAAGAAATAATCACTATTACTTAATAGCTCTTAACATCAATGGACTCAATTCCCCAATAAAAAGACGTAGACTAACAGACTGGATTCGGAAAATGGACCCTACATTTTGCTGCATATAGGAAACACACCTCAGAGTCAAAGACAAACACTACCTTAGAGTAAAAGGCTGGAAGACAACTTTGAAAGAAAAAGGTCGCAGGAAGCAAGCTGGAATAGCCATTCCAATATCAGATAAAATTGACTTTCAACCCAAAGTCATCAAAAGAGACACAGAAGGTAACTTCTTGCTAGTCAAAGGAAGAATCCACCAAGAAGAACTCACAATTCTAAACATATATGCTCCAAATGCAATACTACAGAACAGTAATGTTAAAAACTGCATGGTATTGGTACAGTAACATGGAGGTGGGTCAATGGAATAGGATCGAAGACCCAGAATTGAACCCACACATCTATGTCCAATTGATCTTCGACAAAGGTGCTGAAAACATCGAGTGGAAAAAAAGATAGCCTTTTCAACAAATGGTGCTGGTTCAACTGGAGATCAACATGCAGAAGAATGAGAATTGATCCCCTCTTATCTCCTTGCATTAAGCTCAACTCCAAGTGGATCAAGGAACTCCACATAAAACCAGACACACTAAAACTAATAGAAAAGAAACTGGGGAAGATCCTTGAGGACATTGGCTCAGGGGGAAAATTCCTGAACAGAACACCAATTGCTTATGTTCCAAAAGCAAGAATAGACAAATGGGACCTCATAAAATTACAAAGTTTCTGAACGGCAAATATACTGTCAAAAGAACAAATTGGCAACCAACAAATTTAAAATATCCATGATTTGGAGTGCTTTGGTTGTTTTCAGATGGCAAAAATAAAGTGTTTTTGATAAGTGCTTGAACTTTAAACCTGATATTTATGACAACTTATAGGCAATCCTCATCTTTAACTAGAAACTTTTGTAAGTATAAGAATGCTGCTTTTCTCCTCACAACACACATAGTTATAATTTAATATTGTAATCTATTAGAATAAGTTTCACTCAATAAGGTGTAGTACGTGAATTAGGGTAACTGTCATGATTTGTCTAGGTTAACTCAGGGAAGCTTTAGTCTGCTGCAATCATGGCTCATTGGTGAGAAATTGCTGAATAACAAAATTGCTCAACATGATGTTTTGATTCAAAGAAATGTTAATAATGATTACACGGGTTTTTATGCCAAACTGTAGAAAATTGCTGTACCCAAGACATGCAATAAAATAATCTCAACTATTAGCATGCTTCCCTAGCATATTAGAAAATGCCATAAAGCTGACCCTTAAAAATAACTTTGTAAATATTTTACATACAGAGATGCAAATGAACACTGTTATTTTGTTAAAGTAGTATATACTAATGTGAAATAAAACTAATTTAAGCAAAAAAAAATTCTCCATGACAAATTTAACTTTTATTTTACCTCAGTAAACTTGTTTTTCACCCTTGTCAAAAATTGTTTCCAGTTTTGAAATATATTCAATGGATTCTCTCTTCTAACTTCACCACTTCTTGTGTTATTAATGCTTGTGCTTATTTTACTGAAGGGACCAAAGATCTTAAGGCTATGCATATGGAATCAAAACAAACTGTTTTCTGTACATAATTTTGCTCAGTACAGTAGAATAATTAGATAGTCATAAAATTCGCAAAGCTTCATCCTTTCCAGTTGTCATTGTCACACACTCTCCCTTTATAGCCATCACATCCCTAGGTTGGAAACAGCTACATACCCCAACTGATAAAATTTTATGTGGTGGTTTGAATATGTTTGACCCAGGGAGTACCACTATCAAAATGTGTAACCTTGATGAAGTAAGTGTGACCTTGACAGAGGAAGATGTCATTGTGTGGGTGGGCTTTGAGGCCTTCCTCCTAGATTTTTGGAAGTCAGTGTTCCCCTAGCTAGATTTGAGACAAGAGGTATTACTCTCAGCTCCTTCAATACCAGGTCTGACTGGACACTGTAATACTTCTTGCCATAATGATAAAGAAATAAACCTCTGAACTTGTAAGTAACCCCCAGTTAAATGTCCCTCATAAGAGTTTCTGTGACCATAGTGTCTTTTGACAGCAATGAAACTCTAACTAATATAGAAGTTAGTAGCAGGTGTTGGGGAAATTCTCTGATAGACCTTATTATGCTTTTGTTTGAGAAAATGTGGATTTGAAACTTTGGATTTGGAAAGTGGTGAAAGGCTTAAAGTAGGACTTTAATAGTCTCTCTTAGTAGGACTATCTAAAATATTGGCCCTGAGAGTGATTTGAACTGTGAGATCTGGCACAAGAGATGCCAAAGGAGTAGAATGTTAATATGTAGCCTCAGTACTATTCCTGTGAAACTTTGGTCAAGAACATGGCCTCTTTTGCACTTGACTGAAGAAGTTGCCTGAGGCTAAGTTGAAGAAATTTAGATTAATTGAATTGACAATGTCTCATAAACACCTAGCTAAGACTTTCTCATCTTGTTTAATTGCATCTAGAGCAGTTTCACTAAGCATCACAAGCTTAGAAAGAAAAAATATAAAATGTATGTTTCAAAGAATAAAGGGCACCAGGAAGTACAATGGAGCTAAATCCTGTGTTCAAGGAAATAAACAGATTAAGGGATTCCTGCCTTTGGGCAAGATCTCACCCAGCTAAGCTTCTCTTTTGTGTGTTTTTAGTAGAAAATAGATAGTTATATTATTATGGCCTGGATTTTGCTTTCATTTTAGCATGTGGAGATAAAGATTGTGTGTCAAATAGATATGGGATGACACAAGCTTTTGATTGGGATCTTGAGCCCTATGTAGCATGAAAAGCTTGAGTCAAGGCGTGTTGGTACAGGTCTTTAATCCCAACATTCAAGAGATAGTGCCATGCTGATATTTGAGGTCAGGGTCTGTCCAAAGAAAAATAGTATTGGTAATATTATTTGGTCAGTTTAGGAGCTGCGAAATTTTTTGTAAATTGTGTCTTTGGTAGTGACATCTCACATCTTGCGTACCTTAAAGACTCTTACTATAACTAGTAAGAATGCTTTCCTCTTGGGTTTAAAATGTATACACCTATTGACCCTCCACCTACGACTGCCTATTACCATGCTTTCTTACAATACTAGTGATGGAAATTTACACTTCTGGATAATGAGTCCTAATAAATGCTCCTTCTATACATTACCTTGACCATGGTGTATTTTTTCAAAGCAATAGAAAGATAAATAGTATGCACAGTCTATGAAAATTCTTCAAAGTTGATGCAGCCTGGCCTTTATAATGGGGTTCCTTCAAAGGAATATAAAATTTAATATCCAAGAGTCTAGTTTCCATTTGTTAAACATATACATGTATGTATATGTCTGTTCATATGTATGTATATATAAACTTATGTCTGTATGTATAAATATGCAACTGAACATGTGAAATGAATGAAACTGGTCATTGAGCCTGCCAATTTTCTGTGTATGAACATGACTTTTTCTTTCTCATTGGGCCACAAATGGGAAATATGCTCTAAGACTCTTATCTATTCAGGGATATGCTCCTGAATTAAAGAATAAAGCAGCCAATTAATTAAGATTTTTTTTCCTCATCTCCTACAGCTATTAGCAGGAGTGAATTTTTAGAAGTCATCAGCTTTTTTATTCTGGTGAGCAAAAGAGTAAACTTTCAGGAGCCTTCAGCTCTGGCCACTGGAATAAGGGAGAATTAATTTTCAGAGGCCATCGACTTCGGTCTTAATGGCACTGTGCCCCACCTCAGAACCTGAATGTCAGAGCAGGACACTGGCACATGTCCTCAAATGGGAAGACATCAGAAGACATGGCCCAGATTTAGGGTGGATTTTGCCTTATCAAATGATCTGAGAGACAAAATTGCTCACAGTTGTACACAGCTGATATGATTTTCAAGTGTAAATTGCAATATGCCCAGGAGTTGTATGCCAGGGTCCTCTGGAAATGACACACCCAATTTTCTTAGTAACCGCCAGACTGTTTTCCAGAGTGGTTGTACCATTTTGCAATCCCACCAACAGTGGAGGAGTGTTCCTCTTTCTCCACATCCTTGCCAGCACCTGTTGTCTCTTGAGTTTTTAATCTTAGCCATTCTGACTGGAGTCAGGTGGAATCTCAGGGTTGTTTTGATTTGCATTTCCCTGATGCCTAATGATGTTGAACATCTCTTAAGGTGATTCTCGGCCATCTGAATTTCTTCTGGTGAAAATTCTTTGTTTAGCTCTGTACCCCATTTTTCATAGGGTTATTTGGTTCTTTGGGGTCTAACTTCTCAGATGCTGAAGATACCATAGAAACCATTGATTCACCAGTCAAAGAAAATACTAAATGCAGAAAGGTTGTAACCCAAAACATCCAAGAAATCCAGGACACAATGAGAAGACCAAACCTAAGGATTATAGGTATAGACGAGAGTGAAGATTTACAAGTTAAAGGGCCAGCAAATATCTTCTACAAAATTATGGAAGAAAACTTCCCCAACCTAAAGAGAGAGATGCCCATGAATATACAAGAAGCCTACAGAAGTCCAAGCAGACTGGACCAGAACAGAAATATATCCCGTCACATAATAACCAAAACTCCAAATGTATTAAACAAAGAAAGAATATTAAAAGTCAGCAAGAGAAAAAGGCCAAGTAACATATAAAGGAAGACCTATCAGAATTACACCACACTTCTCACCTGAGACCATAAAATCTAGAAGATCCTGGACAGATATGATGCAAACTCTAAGAGAACAAAAGTTTCAGCCAAAACTACTTTACCAAGCAAAACTCTCAATCACCATAGATGTAGACATCAAGGTATTCAATGAGAAAACCAAATTTGCACGTTATCTTTCCACAAACCCAGCCCTACAAAGGATGATAGGGGAAAACAACAACACAAGGAAGGAAATTACACCCTGGAAGAAGCAAGATAGAAACCTCCTCTCATCAAACCCAAAAGAAGATAACCTCTCAAATATAAAAAAAAAATAATTTCAAAAATGTCGGGAGGTAATAGTTATTATTCCTTAATATCTGTTAACATCAATGGACTCAATTCCCCAATAAAAAGACATAGACTAACAGACTGGATATGGAAACAGGACCCTAAATTTTGCTGCATACAGCACATCTCAGTGTTAAAGATAATTACTCTTTATGGATATTCATGTGAACATTCTCTGTTATAAACTCTATTTCAATTTATGACTTGATATTTTGTGTAAACTTGTGTTGAACCTTGTAACATGTGATCATGTATTCTGAAAGATGTATAAGTACTCAGGACAAAGGGATGAGAAATGAATTAGAGCAGAAATTGTTCCCCTTCTCCAATTAGAATAGAATATTTGCCTTTCCACTCTTCTATTTTTCCATTCTCTACATAGAATCTTTCCACTTTTCCCACTTAGATAGCTTTCATAAGAAACTTTTTACAACTTAGTAATAAACTAATTAACCACTTCTCTACATGTCCCATTTTTTTCTCCCTCCAACTTCTAACAGGATGAAAGATAGAGCCCAGCAGTTCAGGTGGAGACACTACAAAGGCAATTTATGTAATCCTTAGCAGTTTGATGAGGTGTTAAATGGCAGAAACTGCGATTTCTGGCCTCAGAGGATTTTAGAACACAGGTCAGCTATAGTAGCATAGTAACCTAGATTTAGATAAGTAAACATTTTATTCCATATATTATTTATTTATATTTCAAGTGATTTTCCCTTTCCTGGATCCCCCCTTCCCAAAAGTCCCATAATCCCTCTTCCTTCCCCCTGTTCCCCAATCAACCCCTTCCCCCTTCCCTGTCTTGGTATTCCCCTACACTGCTGCACTGAGCCTTTTCAGGACTAGTGGCCATTCCTTCCTTCTTCTTGGGCATCTTTTGATATGTGAATTTTGTCTTAGGTATTCCAAACTTCTAGGATAATATCCGTTTATCACTTTTTATTATATAGCAAGCTTAAATTTTCCTGCAATACAAAGTCTTACCCCAAAATTTCATGAGAGAGAAGTTCTTATGTCTGCTGCCGCAAGAATAACCAAGGAGAAAGAAACACCTCTGATGGGGATGGCTCCAGGCAGCATGACTGCCCTACAAGAGGCCCAATAAGCAGTGGAAAGAGTCTGCTGCAGATACAACCACCCAATGAACAGAAGCTATCCCATGTGGTTGAATTAGGGAAAAGCTGGAAGAAGCTTAGGTGGAGGGTGATCCCATAAGAAAACCAGCAGTCTCAAATAACCTGGACACTGGAGATCTCACAGATATTGAGAGGTCAACCAAGCAGCATATGCCATTTGGTATGAGGTTCATAACAGTTATACAGAAGAGGACTGCCTGGTCTGGCCTCAGTGAGAGAAGATGCCCCTATCCCATGAGAGAATTGAAGCTCCAGGGATTAGGTGATTTGGTGGTATTGGGGAGAGGCGATGGGGACATCTTTTTGGAGATGTCAGAGCAGGTATGATATGGAGAGAGGTGGAGACTAGTAGACTCAGAAGGGGGTACTGTTGGTAATGTAAAGGAAGATTAAATGATAATTATAATCATCATTGTCATTGCCATCATCATCAACAACAGCACCATCAGCAGCAGCATCTTAAAAAGCCAATGGGGGAAAAATAAAAGAATAGTGCCCAACTTTGTGTGCTTCTACAAAAGGATCAGAAAGTTCTCATATCATCAATTGAAAATATACCTGAAAGCTTTAGAAAAAAAGAAGCAAACACACACAAGAGGAATAGAAGGAAACAATCAATACTAGGACTCAAATCAATCAAATAGAAACAATGAAAACAATACAAAGAATCTACAAATCTAAGACTTGATTTCTTCAGAAAATCAACAAGAGAAACTCTCAGTCAAAACAACTAAAACACAAAGAGACAGAGAAACTCAAAATGAGCAGGGTGACTTATTTATAGATGACAAAGAAATTCAAAGAACAGTCTGTTTTACTTCAGAAGACTGAACTAAACCATATTGGAAATCTTAATAAAATGGATAGTTTTCTAGAAAGATAACATGTACCAAAATTAACTCAAAATCGGACAAACTATTAAACAGTCATATATCCCCTATGAAATAGAAGCAGTCATTAAAAGTTTCAAAATCAAAATAAAAAATAAAAAAAGCACTAACAACAATACTCCTCACACTATTCCTCAAAATAGAAATAAAAGGATCAATCATTCAATGAGGCCAGACTCACTGTAAGACATAAAGCACACCTAGACTCAACTAATAAAAATAATTTCATACCAGTATCTTTTATGAATATTGATGCAAAATTACTCAATAAAATGCTTGAGAAACGGTTTCACAAATACAGCTGAACATAGCCCACCATGATACAGTAGGTGTCATCCTAGGGATTGCTCAGTTTGTGAAAATCCCTCAATGTAGTCCAAGATATCAACAAACAAAAAGAAAAAAAAATATCAGAAGATCATCACATAAATTGTTGTAAATCCTTTGACAAATTCAACACTCCCTCAGGTTAAAATGTCTTGGTGAGAACAGGGATAAACAGTACAAACCTAAAAAATACAGAGATAATATATAGCAATCCCGTGGTCAACATCAATGTAAATGGAGAGAAATTTAAAGCAATTTAGTCAAAATCAAGGACAAAGTTTAGGACATTGTAAAAAGAAAAAAAAAGAGAGTTTATTAGGAAAATAATTTAGTCAACATTGTAACAGAGGACTAATATTCCAAATTTATAAAGAACATAAGGAATTCGACAGGAAAAATTCAAATAACCCAATTAAAAGTAGGGTACAGAGCTAAAGAGAGAATTTTGAACAGAGGAATATTTGAGTTGCTGAGAATGATTACTCTTCTTAGTTTTGTTTTTTCTTTTTTTTAATGGATGTATTCTATATTTACATTTCATTACCCTTTTTCTGAGGAACCACCAGACTGATTTCCAGAGTGGTTGTACCAGCTTGCAGTCCCACCAGCAGTGGAGGAGTGTTCCTTTCTCCACATCCTCATCAACACCTGCTGTTTCCTGAGATTTTAATCTTAGCCATTCTGACTGGTGTGACATGAAATCTCAGGGTTGTTTTGTTTTGTTTTGTTTTGTTTTGTTTAAATTTTATTTTCTATATTCTTTGTTTACATTCCAAAGGCTTTCCCCTTTCCCAGTCCGCCCCCATACGTCCCATAATTCCTCTCCCCCCAACTATTCCCCAATCATCCCCCCTCAATGATTTCTCTGTTCTGGGTCTACAAAGCTGGACACAATCTTTTCAGACCCAGGATCCTCTCTTTTTTTCTTCTTCTTGGGAATCATTTGACTTGCTAATTGTGCCTTGAGTATTTAGGGCTTCTGGGCTCATTAATATCTACTTATCAGTGATTGCATTTCATGTATTCTTTTGTGATTGGGTTAACTCACATAGGATGATATTTTCCAGATCTAACCATTTACCTACAAATTGCATGAATTCATTATTTTTAATTGTTGAGTAGTATTCCATTGTATAAATATACTACATTTTCTGTATCCATTCCGCCCTTGAGGGATATCTGGGCTCCTTCCAATTTCTGGCTATTATAAACAAGGCTGCTATAAACATAGTGGAGCATTTGTCTTTATTGTAAGTAGGGGAATCCTCTGGGTATATGCCCAGGAGTGGTATGCCAGGGTCCTCTGCATGTGACATGCCCAATTTTCTGAAGAACCGCCAGATTTCACTAATGACTAATGATGTTAAACATCTTTTAAGGTGTTTCTTAGCCACCTGAATTTCTTCAGGTGAAAAGTCTTTGTTTAGCTCTGTACCCCATTTTTGGATAGGGTTATTTGGTTTTCTGGGGTCTAACTTCTTGAGTTCTTTGTATACATTGGATATTAGCCCTCTGTCAGATGTAGGGTTGGTGAAGATCTTTTCCCAATTTGTTGGTTGCCGATTTGTCATTTTGACAGTGTCTTTTGCCTTGCAGAAACTTTGTAATTTTTATAAGGTCCCATTTGTCTATTCTTGATCTTAGAGCATAAGCTATTGGTGTTCTGTTCAGGAATTTTCCCCCTGAGCCAAGGTGCTCAAGAGTCTTCCCCAGTTTCTTTTTTATTAATTTTAGTGTGTCTGTCCATGATCCACTTGAAGTTGAGCTTAGTACAAGGAGATAAGAGTGGATCAATTCTCATTCTTCTGAAGGTTGACCTCCAGTTGAGCCAGCACCTTTTGTTGAAAACGATATCTTTTTCTACTGGATGTTTTCAGGTCCTTTGTCAAAGATCAATTGGCCATAGATATGTGGGTTCAATTCTGGGTCTCCAATGCTATTCCATTGATCCACCTCCCTGTCACTGTACCAATACCATGCAGTTTTTAACACTACTGCTCTATAGTATTGTTTCAGGTCTGGGATATTGATTTACCCAGAAGTTCTTTTACTGTTGATGATAGTTTTACTATCCTGGGTTTTTTGTTATTCCAGATGAATTTGAGAATTGCTCTTTCTAACTCTATGAAGAACTGAGTTGGGACTTTGATGGGGATTGTGTTTTATCTGTATATTGCTTTTGGTAAGATTGCCATTTTAACTATATTAATCCTGCCAACCCAAGAGCATGGAATATTTTTCCATTTTCTGAGGTCTCCTTCCATTTCCTTCTTCAGAGACCTGAAGGTTTTGTCAGAGAAATATTTTACTTGTTTGGCTAGAGTCACACCAAGTTTCTTTATATTGTTTGTGGCTATTATGAAGGGTGTCATTTCCCTAATTTCTTTCTCAGACTGCTTATCCTTTGATTATAGGAAGGCTACTGATTTACTTGAGTTGATTTTATAACCAGCCACTTTGCTGAAGTTGTTTATCAGCTGTAGGTGTTCTCTGGTGGAATTTTTTGGGTCACTTAAATAAAATATCATATCATCTGCAAATAGTGATTGTTTGACATCTTCCTTTCCAATTTCTATCCCTTGGACTTCCTTATGTTGTCAAATTGCTGTAGCTAGTACCTCAAGTACTATATTGAAAAGATACAGTGAGAAGGGTTAGCCTTGTCTAGTTCCTGATTTTAGTGGGATTGCTTCAAGTTTCTCTCTGTTTACTTTGATGTTGGTACTGGTCTGCTGTAAAGTTCTTTTACTGTGTTTAAGTATGGGCCTTGAATTCCTCTTCTTTCAAAGACTTTAAGCATGATAGAATGCTGAATTTTGTCAAATGCTTTTCAGCATCCAATGAGATGACCACGTGGTTTTTTTTCTTTGAGTTTGTTTATGTAGTGGATTACATTGATCGATTTCCATATATTGAACCACCCTCACATCCATGGGATGAAGCCAACTTGATCATGGTGAATGATCGTTTCGATGTGTCCTTGGATTTGGTTGGCAAGAATATTATTGAGTATTTTTGCATCGATGTACATAAGGGAGATTTATCTGAAATTCTCTTTCTTAGTTGGATCTATGTGTGTGTTTTTTTTTAATCAGGGTAATTGTGGCTTCATAGAATGAGTTGGGTAGTGTTCCTTCCATTGCTATTTTGCATACTAATTTGAAGAGTATTGGTATTAGGTCTTCTTTGAAGGTCTGAAAGAATTCTGCACTAAAACCATCTGGTCTTGTGCTTTGGTTGGTTGGAAGAATTTCTATGACCCCTTCTATTTCTTTAGGGGTTATGGGACCGTTTAGATCTATTTGCTCCTGATTTAATTTTGGTATTTTGTATCTGTCTAGGAAACTGTCCAATTCCTCCAGATTCTCCAGTTATGTTGAGTATAGACTGTTGTAGTAGGATCTGATGATTTTTTGAATTTCCTCAGTTTCTGTTGTTATAACTCACTTTTCATTCCTAATTATGTTAATTTGGATACTGTCTCTATGCCCTTTGGCAAGTCTGGCTAAGGGTTTATCTATCTTATTTATTTTCTCAAAGAACCAGCTCCTGGTTTTGTTAATTCTTTGTATGGTTCTTTTTGTTTCTACTTGATTGATTTCAGCCCTGAGTTTGATGATTTCCTGTCTTCTACTTCTCCAGGGTGGAATAGCTTCTTTTTGTTCCAGAGCTTTCAGGTGTGCCGTTAAGTTGTTAGTATTTGCTCTCTCCAGTTTCTTTTTGGAGGCACTCATTGCTATGTGTTTTCCTCTTAGCACTGCTTTCATTGTGTCCCATACATTTGGGTATGCTGTGCCTTCATTTTCATTAAATTCTAGAAATGCTTTGATTTCATTCTTTATTTCTTCCTTGACTAAGGTATCATTGAGTAGAATGTTGTTCAGCCTCCATGTTTATGAGGATTTTCTGCTGTTCTTGTTGTTATTGGAGACCACTCTTACTCCATGGTGATCAGATAGGAGGCGTGGGATTGGTTCAATCTTCTTATATTTGTTAAGGTCTGACTTGTGACCAATTCTCTGGTTGATTTTGTAGAAGGTACCATGAGGTGCTGGAAAAAGGTATAGTCTTTTGCTTTAGGATGAAATGTTCTCTATATATCTGTTAAATCCAATTGGTCCAAAGTTTCAATGAGTTTTCCTGAGTCCCTGTTTAGTTTTTGTTTTCCTGATCAGTCCATTGAGGATTGTGGAGTGTTGAGGTCCCCCACAATATATTGTGTTAAGTGCAATGTGTGATTTGAGCTTTAGTAGTTTCTTTTATAAATGGGGATTCCCTTGCATTTGGAGCATAGATGTTTAGAACTGTGACTTCTTCTTGGTGGATTTTTCCTTTGAGCAGCAAGAAGTGACCTTCTGTGTCACTATTGATGTCTTTAGGTTGAAAGTCAATTTTATCTGATATTAGAATGGCTATTCCAGCTCGTTTCCTGAGACCATTTGCTTGTACAATTGTCTTCCAGCCTTTTACTTTAAGGTAGTATTTAACTTTGATCCTAAGGTGTTTTTCCTGTATGCAGCAAAATGTAGGATCCTGTTTCTGTATCCAGTCTGTTAGTCTATGTCTTTTTATTGGGGAATTGGGTCCATTGATGTTAAGAGATATTAAGGAATAGTGATTATTTCTTCCTGTCATTTTTGATGTTATTTTTTTGAGTGGTTATCTTCTTTTGAGTTTGATGGAAGAAGGTTACTATCTTGCTTTTTCCAGGGTGTAGTTTCCCTCCTTGCATTGGAGTTTTCCTCCTATTATCCTTTGTATGGCTGGGTTAGTGGAAAGATATTGTGTAAATTTGTTCTTGTCGTGAAATATTTTGATTTCTCCATCTATGTTGATTGAGAGTTGTGCTGGGTGTAGTAGTCTTGGCTGACATTTGTGTTCTCTTATGGTCTGCATGAGATACACCCTGGATATTCTAACTTTCATGGTCTCTGTTGAGAAGTTTGGTGTGATTCTGACAGGTCTTCCTTTATATGTTACTTGGCCTTTTTCTCTTACATCCTTTAATATTCTTTCTTTGTTTAGTATGTTTGGGGTTTTGATTATTATGTGACGGGAGATATTTGTGTTCTTGTCCAGTCTGTTTGGAGTTCTGAAAGCTTCTTGTATATTCATGGGCAACTCTTCTTAGTTTTAAGAGAAATGAGTAACAAAATCATTACATGATTCCACCCAGCAACTAGCAAGAATGACTAAGATAAAAAATTAAAATGATATCACATACTGACTATAATGTGGTGTAAATGGAACACTCCGCACTTTCTGATGGGTGTCTAACTTGTACACCCACATTTGAGAACAATCTGCATGTTTCTGAAAACAAACAAACAAACAACAACAACAACAACAACAACAAAAATCTAGGAATAGTTTTACCTCAAAACAATTTGATAACACTACTGCAAATATACCCAATGATGCCCTATTATACCACAGGGGCAGTTGCTCAGCTATTTTCATTTTAGCTTTGTTCATAATAGCCAGTAACCAGAAAAAAGTAGGTATACCTCAGCAGAAAAATGGATAAAGAAAATGTGGTGCCTCTACACAATGGAATATTATATAGCTGTTAAAATCAAAGATGTCATGAAAGTTGCACACAAATGGGTGGAATATGAGAATCTCATCCCAAGTTAAATAACTCAGAGCAAGAAAGACATATGGCATATACTCACTTATAAGTGGATATGAGCTAGAGTGTTTAAGATAATCATACTATAACCTACAGACCAAAAGAAATGGGATAATACACTGGTCCCAATGGAAATTCATGAATCTTACTCAAAGAAACTAAACTGTCCTCAGAGGTGGATGGTAAGTTGGACTTCAGTGGGAGAGAAAGGAAGTGAAAGGGAATGAGGTGAGTAAGACCTGGGAGTGATAATACAAATCACAAGTTGAGGCAGTGAATAGATTCCTATCAAAGCAGGATACAGAGATTGAAATGGCCATTTACAAGCTAGTCAGGAATCCCAGAGAACAGAAGGGTCATAACTACCAATAAAAACCTTCATCTCAAATTTCGTCTTTCCAAAAAGATGTGCAATGATAAAGAGGGAACACAAACTGAAGGAAAGCCCAAGCAATAAATGCCCTAATGGGAGACACATCAAATGTGAGAGAGCTAATCCCTGAATCTAATGGTGATACTCTGATATGCTTATAGACAGCAACCTGTCATAACTGTCTCCTGAGCTGATTCACATGGCTTTTCCCCCATCTTAATATTCAGACATCATTGCATACAATGGTAGACTAGAGGACATGAACCTTAGCAGAGTGAGTGGTATAGGCAGGATTCTTGTTGAAATTAGGGTAAGAAAATCACCGTTCTCAAGGGAATACATGGAATTGAAAACCTTTCTTTTATGGGAAGGAACAGGCCTGCAAAAACCTTGAAGAAAAGTTATGGGTTTTGAGGGATAGTATACATTATTAACTGTCAATGAAGTGCGGGGAATGCATATTTGCAGAAAATGCATTCCAAGTTGTGTCTGGACATATCCCAGTAAGAAGAGAGGAAGTATAAGGCTATCAGGCATTGTCACTACTTCAAGTGAAGAAGTGAGTATTTGTGTGGGGTGTGTGAGTGAATTTTTAAGGCTAAATGTACTAGGAAAAGAATGACAAGGACAGGGAAAACTCAATCTTAGTCTTAATAGATACAGCTTGAAATTTCATATTTGGACAAGTTCTAATGCCACTCTTATTTCATATAAGCTACCCTGATCATACTGCTTTCTGAGACAAATTTCATGTGAGGTAGAATGCTTAGATCAACCCTCGGCCATATATCATGGTTCTAATATGAACCAGTGAAGCAGAGTTGTCATTGCATCTGAATAGACAGCTTCCACTATGATGTTTTGACATTATTCTACGTAATCTCTTTCTTGGGATCACTGGCAGACTGTTGAACTTTTAACAACTTAGTCACATATTCAGAAGACAAATGTAATAAGCTCCAGTCCTCAGTCCTACCTCTTGGTGTCATGTAAACCTGTGTCTCAGTGTCAGGGAAATGTGTATTCGATGAGCAGATTCACAATATATAGAATGTAAAACTCAGTGATATTAACATAAGAACTGAACAACTGTTCCCATGGAGGCAGTGTCTATGTAAGTTTTTCTAAAATATCTGTGAATTTGTAAAGATTTGTAGATCTATACTCTAGATAAAGTGTCAAGAAGCTTGGTCAGAATCACAAACAATTGCTTAGAATGTGGATCATATGTGAGAAACTAGTTTTGTTCTTTGAGACACAATGAGTTCCACTTTCTGTTCCAAAAACTTTATTTTGTCAGTGAATTCTAATTATATGTATTGGAGTTTTACTCAAGTGAATGAATCCCCACCTCAATAGGAGCACTGTGATTTGCTCAAATACCTATTATGTATGCAGGGAACTCAGGTTATTTAGCATGGCTTGGATCTGAAGACAGTGGGACTATAGTAATTCTTCATGATTGAATAGATTAGAACAAGGAGTAAGAAGAATTCATTAGTGACTTTAGGGGTGGGTAGTAGAAACCAGTACTGTCTAAGACTTTCCTTTGTTGTTTTCTAGAATATATGTGAGGAGATGAGAAACCAAGGTTGTGTGGGCTTTGCAGCAGGTACATATGGCTGTGATACTGATCATACATATTAAATATTGTCCCAAAACACCAAGAAAATTCTTTTGCAAAACTATCCCACAGCTTTCCTGAAGTGAAACCCAAGCCAGAGATTTGTTTACAATGATTTGGGACTGATTGCTACATCACACAACTCATTCTTATATGTCACAATGGTGGTTCTTTTGTGGATGGGATAGGGTATTTTATTTTTATTTTAAATATGTATGCAGTAGGATTATATGAGAATACCAAGACAATACCAATACCAATACCTAGACAGTTATCTGCACTGAATTTTTTGGACTTCTTTGTGTCTTAAACATTTGGTAGTATCATTTATTAAAAAGAAAAAAAGATCAAAGTTAATCTTGCAAAATAATGAGAGGAGAGACAACTAAATAAAAATACACAGCTACCAATTCACCATGCAACCCCATTGTGGAAAAATTGAGATACCTTTGTTTACAAAGAGCTTCTGAACTTCTTAAGGAGATTCTATAGAGTTTTCATACATATAAGTGTCTCCCACACTTCTCTCCTGGTGATATTTCATAGGGAACAGCAACAGGACATTTATTCACAGAACATTCTTTGTATTCTGTGATACTTGCATTGGAGTTAAATGGAGCTGTCTTCAGAGATTTAGCATCATGTGACCAAAGGAAGAGGCAGAGTTTTCAATAGGGTTGTTATTTATCATTTTGTTTTCTCTCACACAACACTCCTACCATGGTTTTCTAAAATGAACCTAGGGGATTTTCATTCTCTGATGAGACCAAATGTTGCCTTGCTCATCAGTGAAATTTTGCCAATATATAATACCACAAACGGTTGAAGTCAAACACAAAACTTTTCTACTTCCTTTTTTGTGTACAATGTATCATCCTAAAACATGGATTTTAAGTAGGAGATGGGTTAGGTAGCTTATCCTCATCTCCAATGTACCCTCTTAAATTGCTTCCTGCATTTCTCTCTATTTTACTTGTTTGCATTATGTTGACATTGCTTTTAGGAGGGAACAGTTTTTTGAAGAAGTACTCAACTCAGTTCCATGGTTATCCATAGGTAATGAGTAAAGAATTTCTGAGACCCTTCTTCAAGTTGAAATTATCCTTATCTGAAAGGAAACACATAAGCTAATATAGCAACTGCAACCTCCACAGTGACTCTGTCAGCACTAGCTCAGGAAGTTTTTTTAATGAATTTTATCAAAGTATATGTACCACTTCCATCATGAAGATTGAAGAGGAAGAATTACAATTCTTAACTTGCAAATGAGAATGCCACAATCTAAATAAAAAGGAATTATGCAGTTATCCAAAAGCAAGGAAACATGGACTCAGAAATAGGTGTCTTTTTGTTAATCTCACTTCTGTCTTTGTTCACATTACCAGAGCTATGGAATTTGTTTTTGACATGGATTCTAAGGATAAACACTCTTAGTTTTGTACAATTTCAAGTATGAGAGACATTAGTTTTTAAATATTGATGCAAAGAATAGATAATACCCTCTGTAACATGGCAGACATGTTGAGAAGAGTAGAATATCTGCTCGGAATTTCTGTCTTGACAAGGGCCATAATAAATGGACATGGGAAGTTGTACTGAATTTGACAATATGTTATTGCTACAGAGATTGAAAAAAGTGGTTAAAAATAGTCCCAATGCTTTGTGGATAGTCATTTCTTTGTAAAGGAATTAAGAACTTAAACCACTGTAGAAAGTTTGGCATCTTGTTCATTGATATTAAGACCTCATATCTGGGAACTGTGTGTAACCTCACTCAACATTTTCCTCTATTTCTGCAAGAGTGAAAGAGAGTATTCACTTTTTGAAATGGGCTTATTTCTTTCAATTTTCTATCCAAAATATCCATGATGAGAATACACCCCTATGTCTTCTCCAAGTTCACAACTGAGCCTTAGTGTCCCTCTATCCCACAATCATGAACCACCTTGGAGTTTGTCCTTAAACAGTGACCTGTCATCAGCTCAAATGTTCCAACTTGATAGTAGAAGTTCATTCTCTCTTACCAAACACATTCTCATATGTTTCATCCAAAAACAACAAAAACAAAAACAAAACAAAAATAAATAAATAAGCATTCAATCCTTCAGGCACTTAAGACATTGGATTTACTGTGTTTTTATTTTGTGCTTCACTATCATTAGCAGAAGACTACATACCTCTCTCTAGAATAAGGTGTCTCTCAATATAGTCCACATGTAGTTTCCTAAGGATCATTATCTAAGTTTGAGCAGAACAGTGACTGAGAGCTTCTTGATATTGAACTGAATGAGATTAACATTTCTCTTTGACTGTTGCAGGCCATATCCTCCATTATTATCACTATTAGGAAGGAACCTTAACAAAATGAAATTTGGTGCTCCTTTTCCAACGACTTGCTCATATCTTCTTCATTCAGATTTTCATACAGTCCCTTATGTGGAGAATAATCATTGAGTAGGTGGAAGATGCTCACTCATTACTTTGTGTTCCATTGGGGAAAACGTCAGTCCATATTACACTGTTTGGGAAATAGAAATATAAAATCTGTTGGGCTAATAAAAAACATATCCAATATTCTTGAACCTGTCTTTTGGCAAGTAAGAGTCTAAGGGATGTGAAGAACATCAAATAGAAAGTCACTATTAACAAAGTTGGTTAGAAAGCCTGTTAGTCACATATTAAAAAAGGACCCTTTGTCCCTCTACAATATGTCTAAAAGTAAACTACTATGTAGCATAATAATATTAGAAATTTTAAATAAATCAACAAACCAGTTATTATCAATTGGAATGGTTTCCAAGAGGAAGAATGTTAGGTACAAAGAAAAATAAAATAAACAAACAAATGGCAGAAGGCAGGCAACTGCTTGGAGAACCTTGTGATCACTTACCAAAGCTGAGGAGAAAGAGTTCTTGGAAGAGATGGTGTAGGCTAGTATTTCTAAGCTGGCCATGCATGGACACACGACTCTCCCAGGGAAAGACTGACTTACAAGTGAACAATGCAGTGACCCTGACAAGGATGGATTTGTGGAAGGATTGAATTATCTGATTCTCTACTTGTCTTTCTCTGTCTATCTATCTATCTATCTATCTATCTATCTATCTATCTATCTATCTATCTAGAATCTATCTGTCTGTCTGTCTGCCTCCCTATTGACTTATTTATCTATTTATCATCTATCTGGCATAAAACCAATATGCATGTCAATGTGACAGAACCAAATATCTACACATGGATTTCATACACCTATATTATTGACTTAAATTTTTAGATTTTTATTTAATTTCTGAGTATGTGCTTTTCCTAGTTAAATATCTGTGTGTCATGTGCATTTGGTGCTCACAGGGAACAAAACAAACATTGAATCCCCGGCAACTGAAAACACAGATGGTTTTTAACTGTCATTTGTGTACCCACATCTTCAGGAACAGCAGACACTGGTTCAGTTTATTTATCTAAGCCCCAGTCTATCATACCATGGTTTTCATTTTTAATAGTTTTTTTATTAATTAATTACATTACTTTATTTTCACATTGATGACTGAGACCAAACATCCTGTCCTCCAAGTCACTCCTTCAAAAACAGCTACTGTGAATCCACACTCATCCCTTCGAAAGAAGGCAAAGAACATTTCTGCCCACACCCCCATGCATAGCAAAATACTGTGACACATCAAATAACAGCAGAACTAGGAACATCCTTCTCTTCTGAGTACAGAAAATTCAGCCCAGATAGAAGAAGTAATCAAAAGGCAGGCTAGAGAATCAGTGATGGCTCATGATCTAATCATTAGGAGACACCCATAAAACCAAATTTCCAATAGCTATATATGCTTAGAGTCTTAATTTCAGTGTATGAATGCTCATTAGATGGTGGTTAAATATCTGTGATACTCAATGGGCCCAGAATCATTGACTTTGTATGTCTTTTTTGTGAATACCCCTAGTTTTCAGAAGCTCCTAAGAATGTTAATAGGGGAAACAGGTATGTTTTACAAATGGTGCAAAGAAATTGGATATCTGCATGTAGAGGATTTAATGCTTATCTGCCCTACTGTTCAAAAATCACTACAAGAGGTTAGAGATCTTACCATTGTACCCAAAACTCCAAACTGTTAGAGAAAATGATTAGAAAAATTTCTTAGATATGAGTACAATCAAATAGAATATGAAAAAAAGTTGGTTGATCCATAAATAATGCCAACAATTGACAAGTGGAACTTCGGGAAATAAAAATGAAATATCTGTGCAACAATGTATGACAATAACTACATACAGCATGTAGTGTGGGAGAAAATTTGCTGAGCACCTTAGCAAGATCTGATAATGAAAAGAAATATAAACATTACCAACAACAAAAGAAACAACCAAAAAAAAAGCAGGGTAAAAAATAAAAATGAGAATTCTCAATGAAGAAATATAAAAAAAAAATGTATACTTTCTGTTCGTGACATAATTTAGTATCTGGAAAATGCAAATTAAAATGATTTTGGCATCTCATTTTCAGCCTAACCATTGTGGTTCTTATTAAGAAAACAAAAGACGGGGCTGGTGAGGTGGTTCAGTGGTTAAGAGCACTGACTGCTCTTCTGAAGGTCCTGAGTTCAAATCCCAGCAACCACATGGTGGCTAACAACCATCCATAACAAGATCTGACGCCCTCTTCTGGTGTGTCTGAAGACAGCTACAGTGTACTTACATATAATAAATAAATAAATTAATTAAAAAAAAAGAAAACAAAAGACAATAAAAGCAGTGAGGGTAGGGAGAGATGGTTTCTTTCTTCACACCCGATGCCTGTTTGAACTGGAATAGCAATTATGATGATGCCTGTGGAAACTAGAATATGACTCAGATAGTCATTAATGGAGAAATCAGAACATGGAACGATCTGTGCTTTTGGATCATTAAGATTAACATATAAAATAAATTCCCTTCTATCAAAAGCAAATTAAAGATTCAAATCAATCCCATTCATCAAAATTCCAATAAAAGTTCTCACAGACATTGAAAGGATAATGTTCTTCTTTATGTGGAAACAGAAAGCTTAAACAATGCTGAAAAGTAAAAAGTTAATTAAGGTCTCACTATCCATAATTTCAAGTTACACTAATGACTATATTAATAAAACCTCTATAGTATTGGTATAAAAAGAGACAGGTTTATCAGTAGAATCCAGTAAATCCCGAGACAAAAATTCATGCATCTATGGACACATAATGTTTATAAAGAAACCAGAAATTCAAACGGGAAAAACATAATATCTTCATCAAGTGATGACACTTATAGAGGATATTGGCATGGAGAAGAGTTCAAATAGATGCATATTTATTACCCAGCACAAGACTGAAGCCCATGTGCATCAAAGATATCAACATAATACCAGATCTACTGAACCTGATCAAATACAAAGTGGACAATAGTCTTAAAATGATTGGCATAGCCAACAACAAACTAAAGTGATACTAAATGCCCTAAGTTTCACAATCCACAAGTGGGACCTAATAACACTGAATGTTTGTGAAAGGCAAAGGACACCAATAATCAGAGAATGAAGCAGCATCGATATAGAAATGGAAAAGATTTTCACAATCTCCACACTCAATATAAGAATAATGTCCAAAGTAAAGGAAGAAGCCAAGAAGCTGTATGTCAAGTTGATGAATAATACAATTAATGATTGATATATCCATCTATGCAGATGTATAATTTTCATTTAAAGAAATTCAAATGACTGACAGAAAAAGATACCCCAATCATCCTTATCCATCAAGAAAATGCAAATTAAAATTTCTTTGTAGGAGACATGGAATTAATTTGATCTTCTTATATATGTTGAGGTCTGTTTTGTGACCAATTATATGGCCAATTTTGGAGCAAGTACGATGAGGTGCTTAGAAGACTGTATATTCTTTTGATTTAGGATGAGTTGTTCTATAGATATCTAAATCCATTTGCTCCAAAACTTCTCTTAGTTTCACAGGGTCTCTCTTTAAATTGCATTTCTATGATCTTTCCATTGAGGAGAGTGGGATGTTGAAGTCATCCACAATTATTGTGTGGGGTGCGATGTGTGCTTTAAACTATAGCAAAGTTTCCTTTATAAATGAGGATGCCCTTGAATTTGGAGCATTGATGTTCAAAATTGAGAGTTATTCCTGGTGATTATAAATTGTCCTCTGTCTTTTTTGATGACTTTTGATTGAAAGTCTGTTTTATTGGAAATTAGAATGGCTACTCCAGCTTTTTTCCTTCGACCATTTGCTTGGAAATTGTTTTCCAGCCTTTTATTCTGAGGCAGTGTTTGTCTTTGACACTAAGATGAATTTCCTGTATTCAGCAAAAGGTTGGGTCTTGTTTACCTATCCAGTCCAGCAGTCTATGTCTTTTTATTGGGTAATTGAATCCATTGATGTTATGAGATATTAAGAAATAGTGATTGTTGCTTCCTGCTATAATTTATTTTATTTTTAAAATTGTGTGGTTATCTTCCTTTGGGACTGTTGAAAGATTAATTTCTTGCTCTTTCTAGTGTATAGTTTCCCTCTTTTTGTTGGTGTTTTCCACTCACTATCATTTGAATGGCTGGATGTGTGGAAAGATACTGTGTAAATTTCTTTTTGTCATGAAATACTTTGGCTTATCCATCTATGGTTATTGAATGATTTGCTTGATATAGAAGTCTAGTTTGCCATTTGTGTTACTTTAGGATGTGTATGACATCTGCCCAGGCTCTTCTGGTTTCATAGTCTCTCGTGAGTAGTCTGGTTTAATTCTGATAGGTCCACCTTTATATGTTACATGACCCTTTTCCTTTACTGCTTTTAATAGTCTTTGTTTAGTACATTTGGTGTTTTAATTATTATGTGACTGGAGGACTTTCTTTTCTGGTCAAATCTATTTGGAGTTCTGTAGGCTTTTTGTATGTTCAAGGGCATCTCTCTCTCTCTCTCTCTCTCTCTCTCTCTCTCTCTCTCTTTTAGGTTAGGGAAGTTTTCTTCTATAATTGTGTTGAAGACATTTACTGGTCCTTTAAGTTGGAAATCTCCACTCTCTTCTGTACCTATAATCCTTATGTTTCGTCTTCTCATTTTGTTCTGTATTTCCTGGATGTCTTGGGTCAGGAAATTTTTGCAGTTTTCCTTTACATTGACCATTCTATCAATGCTTTCTATGGTATCTTTAGCATCTGAGATTCTCTCTTCTATCTCTTTTATTCTGTTGTTGATTCTTGGATCCATGACTTCTGTCTTCTTTCCTAGGTTTTCTATGTCCCGAATTGTTTCTCTTTGTGATTTCTTTATTGTTTCTTCCTCCATCTTTAGATCCTGGATGACTTTGTTCAATTCCTTCACCTGTTTTGCTGTGTTCTCCTTAGTTCTCTAAGGGCTTCTCCCTGTTTACTTGTATTCTCCTGTATTTCTTTAACTGAGTTATTTATATCCATCTTGAAGCCCTCCATCAGCATCATGAGCTGTGATATTACATCTAAATCTTGCTTTTCTGGTGTTTTGGGATATCCATGACTAGCTGTTGTGGGAGAATTGGGTTTGGATCATGCCATATTGCCTTGATTTCTGTTAGTAATGTTCCTATGTTTACCTTTTGCCATCTGGTTATCTCTGGCATTAGTTGGTCCTGCCCTCACTGGCTGTTGCTTGTTTCTCCTGTGTGCCTGCAAGTCTATCTCAGCATCCCTTGATGAATGTCCTTCCCCTAGCACAGATTGCTGTGGGTATGTCCAGCAACTGCGTGCATGTAGGGCCCTGGCAGAAGGAGTTCTAAATGATCTTACACTTGTTTGTTCACTGTGTTCCTGGCTGCAAAAACCCGCTAAGTCACAGGAGAGATGTTGGCCTCACCTCTAATTGCAGGACTTATTGCAGACCAGATATCTTCTAGTAGACTAGGTGCACAGAATACTATGGCAGTGCTGCCCATCTCCTGAGTGCAGGTGGTAGCCTGGTGGGCCGTGTCCCAAGTGCATTTCAACTCGGGTGATACCTAATACCTTTTTGTACCTGCCTAAACAGTCACAGGAGCAAAGATGGTGATGCCTCACCGCAAAACGTGGATCTCCTTACAACCACCTCCCTACAGAGAAGATGACCCCTGACAGGGTAGGTGCCCAGATGGGTGTGGTGCTGCCGAGCTCCTGAGTGCAGGTGGATCACAGGAAGGGCATGTCCCATGCAATCTGCTACTCAGGTCATCCCTGAATAGCTGTCTGCAACTCTACACAGTCATGGATATGATATATCCTATACATCACCATATAGTTCATAAACTAATCTCTCTACTACTTGAAATTGTATAAAACTAACAGTTTAACAACTAGGAATTCATGTCAGTGGATGAATGCTCTAGTTCTAGTATTTTGAAGAGAGAGAAGTGAGATTAGTACCATGAAACCTATTTCTGAGTCCATATTTCCTTGCTTTTGGTCAATTGCATGATTCTTTAGTCCTTAGATTATGTCATGGTCATCTGCAGGTGAAAGATGTATTTTTTTCCCTTTTACTCTGCCTGGTGGAAATGATACGTCTATTTTGATAAAATCTATGGAAAACTTTAAGAGCTATTGTGCTGACAGACTCACAGGGGATGTTATACTTGTTTCATAAACTCATGTGCTTCCTCTCCGATAAAAGTAAAGTCCAGTCTTCGAAGTATCTCATAGATTCTCTCCTCATTACCTATGTATTATTATGGAATTGGGTTGAGTTCTTCTTTAAAAGGCTATTTACTCATAAAAGCATTGTCAGTATAACCCAAATGAGTAAGATAGAGATATGCAGGATGCAATCTATGAAGGTACTTTGCAGATAAGGAGAAGGATAACCAACATCCTACTTAAAAGCAACATTAAGGATGGTACATTATACACAGAAAAGGAAAAAGAAGGTATTTATGTTTGGCTTCAAGTGACCAATGGTGGTATTATATATTGGTAAGTTATCACTAATGAGCGAAGCAACAGGTGGCCTCAGAAGAGCTCTGAATCTGAATGAAAATCCCATTAGTTCATTTGGGAAAATCATGGTAGGAGTGTCGTGTGAGAGAAAAAAATGATAAATAACTTATCTACTGAAAGCTCTGCCTCTCCCTTTGGTCACAGATTGCTAAATCTATGAAGGAAGATCCATTTTGCTTCACTGCTAGACACCACAGAATCCAAAGAGTGTTCCCTGAATAAATGTGTTTCTGTTCCCTATAAAGTATCACCCAGGAGAGAAATCTAAGAGAATGTTGCATGTATGCAGACTCTACAGCATTTCTTAAGAAGTCCAGAAGATCTGTGAATACAAAGGTATCTCTATTTTTCCACTGTGAATTTGCTTGGTGAATTGGTAGCTGTGTATTTTTCTCCAGTTTTCTCTCCTCTCATTATTTTAGATTTTCTTTCATTTTTTCCTCTCCTTATTAAATGATAATGCCAAATATCAAGGACACAAAACAGTCCATGGAGATCTCTGCAGATATTTGTCTGGGTTCCACCCTCTCATATAGTCCTAACCCAGACATATTTAAGAACAACAACAACAACAACAACAACAACAACAACAACAACAAAACCCTCTAACATCCGCAAAACACCAACCATTATGACATCTGAGAATGAGTATTGTGGTGTAGAAAACAGGTCCCAAAACTTTGTAAACACCCTTATGGCTTGGGTTTTACTTCAGGAAAGCTATTAGATAGTTTGTAATAGAATTTTCATGTAGTTCTGAGAGAATATATAACATGTATTATCATTGTCACAGTCATAAGTACCCGCTGCGAAGGCCATACTAACTTGGTTTCTCACTACCCCACTTATTTTCTAGAAAATGATAAAGTAAAGTCAAAGACAGTACTAGTTTCTAGTACACACACCCCAATGTCACTAATGAATATTTCTCCTCTCTCTATCTCATCATGAAGAATCACTATACTCCCACTCACTCCCTAGCCAAGCTATACTAAATATCCTGAGTTCCCTGCATACCTAATAGGTATTTCGAGCAAAGCACAGAGCTACATGATGAATTGGGATTCATTCACTTGAGTAAAAATCCAAAACATATTATTAGAACACACTGAAAAAATAGAAAGTTATTCAAACAGAAAAATGAACTCATTGTATCTAAAAGAACTAATCTGGTTCATTCCTCATGGTCCATATTCTAAGCAATTGCTAGTGATTCAAACCAGACTTCTTGACTCTTTATCTTGAGTTTAAATCTACAAATCTTTACTACTTCACAGACATTTTAGAAAAAGCTTAGATAGACACGGCCTTCATGGGAACAGTTGTTCTGTTCTTATGATAAAATCACTGAGGGTTCCATTCTATATCTAGTGAGTCTGCTCTTTAAACACACATTTCCCTGACACTGATATGCTGGTATACATGACATCAAGAAATATTACTGAGGACTGGATCTTGTTATATATGTCTTCTGAATATATTACATGATTTGTAAGAAGATCAAGTTCCTGCCAGTGATTCCAAGGAAGAGGATATATAGAATAATGCCACAAGAACGTAGTAAATTCTATCAATTCAGAAACAATGACTCTCGCCTCACTGGTTCATATAGAGACATGCTATGTGGCTGAGAGTTGATCTGAGCATTCTACCTCACTTGGGTGTTGGGTTAGAAAGAAGTATAACCAGAGGAGCTTGTATGGAATAAGAGTGGTGTCAGAAAATGTACAAATACAAAATTTCAGGCTGTTCCTATCAGGACTAGGATTGAGTTCTTCCCTGTTCTTGACCTACTTTTCCTAGTGCACATACCCTTACAAACTCACCCCAAACACACAAAAAACCTTCTTCACTTGAAGTAATGACATGTTCTGATGGCCATATATGAAGTTAAACGTCCTCTCTTCTTATTAGGATATATCCAGATACAATTTGGAATGTCTTTTCTGCAAATATGTATGTCCAGCACCTCAGTGCCAATCAACAATATACACTAAGCCTCAAAACCCACATCTCATTCCCAAGGTTTGTACAGGCCTGTTCATCCCCAGTAAAGAATGATATTTCACTACATGCTTTTTTCTAGAGAAAGGTACTTCTCCTAGCATGCTATCTAGGTTCTAGCCTATACCATTCACTCTGCTAATGTTCATATCCTCTAGTCTAACATTGTATGCAAAGATGTCTGAATATTCAGATGGGAAAAAAGCTGTGTGAATCTTCCCAGGAGACAGTTATGATAGGTTCCTATCTATAAGCATAGCAAAGTATCACCATTAGAATTAGGGGCTGGCTCTCTCACATTTGATAGGTCTCCTATTGAGGAAGTTATTGCTTGGGATTTCCTTCAGTTTGTGTTCCCTCTTTATCATTGCACTTCTTATAGGAAAGGCAAATTTTGAGATGACAGTTTTTATTGGTATAAATATGACCCTTACCTCCTCTGAGAGTCCTGCCCAGCTTGTAAACGGCCATTTCAATCTCGGTGTCCTGCTTTGATAGGAGTCACTGCCTCAACTTGTGATTTGCATTCTCACTCCCAAAACTTACTCAGCTCATTCCCTTCCATTTCCTTCCTCTCTTACTGAGGCTCTATCTCTGAGGACAGTTTAGTTTCTTCTTCTGAGTGAGACTCATTCATTTTCCCTTGAAATCAGTGTATTGTCCAGTTTCTTTGGGTCTGTAGGTTGTAGAATGTTTATCCTGCAATTTCTAGCAAGCATCCCCTAATAAGTGAGTGTATATCATGCACGTCTTTCTGGTTCTGAGGTACTTAACTTAGGATGATAGTCCCAAGTTCCATCCATTTGTATGCAACTTTCATTATGTCGTTGATTTTATCAGCCAAATAATATTACACTATGAAGATGTATGACATTTTCTTTATCCATTTTTCTGCTGAAGCACTTCTAGTTTTTGTTGTTGTTGTTTTGTTTTGTTTTTGTTTTGTTTTTGTTTTTGTTTTTGTTTTTGTTTTTTTTTTTTGTTACTGGCTATAATGAAAAAAGCTACTATGAAAATAGTTGAGCAATTACTCCTTTGTTATAATAGGGCATATTTGGGTATATTCACAGGAGTGCTACCAAAGTGTCCTGTGGTAAAACTATTCCTATATTTTTTGAGAAAAAAAGGGAAATTGTTTTCCAATGTGTTTGTACAAGTTTGGACACCCATTAGAAATTGTGGAGTGTACCCTTTGCTACACATCATAATCAGTATGTGTTATCACTTGAAATTTTGATCTTAGCCATTCTTACTAGCTCCTAGATGGAATCTCAGAATCATTTTTACTTCCATTTCCCTGATGACTAAGAAAGGTCATCATTCTCAGCAGCTAACAAATGGATTCTTCTGTTGAAAATTATCTGTTTAGCTATGTACCCTACATTAATTGGGCTATTTATATTGTTCCTGACATGGTATGTTCTTCATAAATTTGGGTTATTAGTCCTCAGATTGAGGTTTGTTTAATTAATTTCCCCAGTCAATTCTCAGTTTTCCAGCTTTAAAAATGTCCTTATCATTTGGATCTGATTATGGCTAAATTGCTTTAAATTTCTCTCCATTGAATTTGACATTGGCCACTGGAATGCTGTATATTAACTTTCTTGATTTTTTGTTTTTGTTTTTGTTTTTTTTTTATTGGAGGGGGAGTTGAAGACAGGGCTTTTCTGTGTATATCTGGCTGTCCTGGAACTCAATCTGTAGACCAGGCTAGCCTTGAACTCAGAAATCTGCCTGCCTATGACTCCCAACTGCTGCGATTAAAGGGGGCACCACCACTGCCCAACTTCTTTTTGTTTGTTTATATCTTGGATTATATTAATGGATTTTCACATACTGAGCAATCCCTGCATGCCTAGGGTGCCATCTCTTTGATCATGGTGGACTATGTTTTGCTGTAATTCTAGATTCATTTTTCAAGCATTATATGGAGTATTTTTATATGAATATTCATAAAAGATATTTGCTTCTTACTTGAGTCTAGGTGTGCTTTACTTATCATGTTGATATTGGCCTCATAGAATTAGTATGACAGTGATCCTTCTCTTTCTATTTTGTGGAATAGTTTAAGGAGTATTGGTATTAGTTCTCCTTTGCATGTTGTTAGATTGCTGTGCTAAAATTATCTAACCTTGTATTTATTAGGTGGGAGACTTTTGTTTTCATTTATTTATTCTATATTCTTTGTTTGCATTCCAAAGGCTTTCCCCTTTCTCAGTTCCCCCCACCATTCATCCCATAAGTCTTCTCCCCTCCCAAATATTCCCCAATCACCCCACCACCACCATTTCTCTGTTCTGGTACTCTCCTACAAAACTGGATCCAATCTTTTCAGGCCCAGGGTCCTCTCCTTTCTTCTTCTTGGGAATCATTTGACTTGCTAATCGTGCCTTGAGTATTTAGGGCTTCTGGGCTCATTAATATCCACTTATCAGTGATTGCATTTCATGTGTATTCTTTTGTGATTGGGTTAACTTGCTTAGGATGATATTTTCCAGATCTAAACATTTGCCTAAAATTGCATGAATTCATTATCTTTAATTGCTGAGCAGTATTCCATTTTGTGTGTGTGTGTGTGTGTGTGTGTGTGTAACACACTTTCTGTATCCATTCCTCCTTTGAGGGATATATGGGCTCCTTCCAACTTCTGGCTATTATAAACAAGGCTGCTATGAACATAGTGGAGCATGGGTCTTTATTGTATGCAGGGGAAACCTCTGGGTATATGCCCAGGAGTGGTATGCCAGGGCCCTCTGGAAGTGTCATGCCCAATTTTCTGAGGAACAACCAGACTGATTTCCAGAGCGGTTGTCCCATCTTGCAATCCCACCAAAAGTGAAGGAGTGCTCCTCTTTCTCCACATCCTTGCCAGCACCTGTTGTATCTTGAGTTTTTAATCTTAGCCATTCTGAGTGTTGTGAGGTGGAATCTCAGGGTTGTTTTGATTTTCATTTCCCTGATGCCTAATGATGTTGAACACCTCTTAAGGTGTTTCTCGGCCATTCGAATTTCTTGTGGTGAAAATTCTTTGTTTAGCTTTGTATCCCATTTATTGGTAGGATTATTTGGTTCTTTGGGGGTCTAAATTCTTGGGTTCTTTGTATATTTTGGATATTAGCCCTCTGTCGCATATGGGGTTGATGAAGATTTTTTCCCAATTTGTTGGTTGCCGTTTTGTCTTTCTGACAATGTTATTTGCCTTACAGAATCTGTAATTTTATGAGGTCCCATTTGTCAGTTCTTGATATTAGAGCATAAGCTATTAGTGTTCTGTTCAGGAACTTTCCCCCTGTGCCCATGTCCTCCAGGATCTTCCCAAGTTTCTTTTCTAATAGTTTCAGTGTGCCTGGTTTTATATGGAGGTCCTTAATCCACTTGGAGTTGATCTTAGTACAAGGAGATAAGAGTGGGTCAATTTGCATTCTTCTGCATGTTGACCTCCAGTTGAACCAGCACCATTTGTTGAAAAGGCTATCTTTTTTCCCCTGGGTCATTGTAGCTCCTTTATCAAAGATCAAGTGACCATAAGTCTGTGGGTTCATCTCTGGGTTTTCAATCCCATTCCATTGATCTACTTGCCTGTTGCTGTACCAATACCATGAAGTTTTTAACACAATTGTTCTGTAGTACTGCTTGAGGTCAGGGATATTGATTCCCCCAGAAGTCCTTTTATTGTTGAGAATAGTTTTAGCTATCCTGGGATTTTGTTGCTCCAAATGAAATTGAGAATTGCTCTTTCTAGATCTATGAAGAATTGAGTTGGGATTTTGATGGGAATTGCATTGAATCTGTAGATGGCTTTTGGCAAGATGGCCATTTTTACTATATTGATCCTGCCAATCCAAGAGCAAGAAATATGTTTCCTTCTTTTGAGGTTGCTTCGATTTCTTTGTTCAAGGACTTGAAGTTCCTGTCATACAGATCTTTTGCTTGTTTGGTTAGAGTCACGCCAAGGTACTTTATGTTGTTTGTGGCTATTGTGAAGGGTGTTATTCTCCTAACTTCTTTATCAGCGTGCTTGTCCTTTGAGTATAGGAAGGCTACTGATTTGCTTGAGTTGATTTTATAACCAGCCACTTTGCTGAAGTTGTTTATCAGCTGTAGAATTTCTCTGGTGGAGTATTTAGAGTAGCTTAATTAAACTATCATATCGTCTGCAAATAATGATAGTTTGATTTCTTCCTTTCCAATTTGTATCCCTTTGACTTCCTTATGCTGTCTAATTACTCTTGCTAAAACTTCAAGTACTATACTGAAAAGATATGGAGAGAGAGGGCAGCCTTGTCTAGTCCCTGGTTTCAGTGGGATTGCTTCAAGTTTCTCTCCATTTAGTTTAATGTTGGCTACTGGTTTGCTGTAGATTACTTTTACTATGTTTAGCTATGGGCCTTGATTTCCTGCTCTTTCCAAGACTTTTAGCATGAAAGGATGCTGAATTTTGTCAAAAGCTTTTTCAGCATCTAATGAGATGATCATGTGTTTTTTTTTTCTTTTAGTTTGTTTATGTAGTGGATTACATTGATGAATTTCCCTATATTCAATGATCCCTGTATCCCTGTGATGAAGCCTACTTGATCATGGTGAATGATCGTTTTGATGTGCTCCTGGATTTGGTTGGCAATAATTTTATTTATTATTTTTGCATCAATATTCATAAAGGAAATTGGCCTGTAGTTCTCTTCCTTTGTTGGATCTTTGTGTGGTTTTGGTATCAGTGTAATTGTGGCTTCGAAGAATGAGTTGGGCATTGTCCCTTCTGCTTCTAATTGTGGAATAGTTTGAAGAGTATTGGTGTTAAGTCTTCTTTGAAGCTCTGGTAGAATTCTGCACTAAAATTATCTGGTCCTATATTTCTTTTGGTTTGGAGGCTTTCTATACCCCCTTCTATTTCTTTAGTGGTTATGGGACTATTAGGCTGATCTAACTGATCCAGATTTAACTTTGGTATTTGGTATCTGTCTAGGAAATTGTCCATTTCCTCCAGATTCTCCAGTTGTGTTGAGTATAGACATTTGTAGTAGGATCTGATGATCTTTTGAATTTCCTCAGTTTCTGTTGTTATGTCCCCATTTCATTTCTAATTTTGTTAATTTGGATACTGTCTTTGTGTCCTTTGGTTAGTCTGACTAAGGGTTTATCTATCTTGTTGATTTTCTCAAAGAACCAGCTCCTGGTTTTGTTGATTCTTTGTATGGTTTCCTTTGTTTCTGCTTGATGAATCTCAGCCCTGAGTTTGATGATTTCCTGTCCTCTACTACTCCTGGGTGAATTAACTTCTTTTTATTCCAGGGCTTTAAGGTGTGCCTTTAAGCTGCTAGTGTATGCTCTCTCCAGTTTCTTTTTGGATGCACTTAGAGCTATGAGTTTTCCTCTTAGCACTGCTTCATTGTGTCCCATAGATTTTGGTAGGTTGTACCTTCATTTTCATTGAATTCTAAAAAGTCTTTGATTGCTTTTCTTTTTAATTTTCTTTCTTGATGAAGGTATCATTGAGTAGGGTATTGTTCAGTTTCCATGTGTATGTGGGCTTTCTGTTGTTTTTGTTGCTATTGAAGACCACTCTTACTCCATGGTGATCTGATAGGAGGCATGGGATTAGCTCGATCTTCTTCTATTTGTTGATATCTGTCTTGTGAACAATTATATGATTAATTTTGGAGAAGGTACCATGTGGTGCTGAGAAAAAGGTATATTCTTTTGCTTTAGGATGAAATGCTCTCTCTCTCTCTCTCTCTCTCTCTCTCTATATATATATATATATATATATATATATATATATATATATATAATGCAATTGGTCCAAAGTTTCAATTAGTTTCACTGTGTCCCTGTTTAGTTTCTGCTTTCCTGATCGGTCCATTGAGGAGAGTGGAGTGTTGTCGTCACCCACAGTTATTGTGTTAGGTGAAATATGTGCTTTAAGCTTTAATAAGGTTTCTTTTACTAATGAGGGTATCCTTGCATTTGGAGCATAGATATTCAGTATTGAGAGCTCTTCTTGGTGGATTTTCCCTTTGACCAGCAAGAAGTGTCCTTCTGAGTGTCTCTTGATTACTTAGGTTGAAAGTCAATTTTATGTGATATTAGAATGGCTACTCCAAATTGTTTCCTGAGACCATTTGCTTGTAAAATTGTCTTCCAGCCTTTTACTCTAAGGCAGTGTTTAGCTTTAACACTGAGATGTGTTCATTGTATGCAGCAAAATGTAGGGTCCTGTTTCTGTATCGAGTCTGTTAGTCTATGTCTTTATATTGGGGAATTGAGTTCATTGATGTTAAGAGACATTAAGGAATAGTAATTATTACCTCTTGACGTTTTTGAAATTATTTGTTTATTATATTTGAGAGGTTATCTTCTTTTGGGTTTGATGAGAGGAGGTTTCTATCTAGCTTCTTCCAGGATGTAGTTTCCTTCATTGTTTTCCCCCTATTATCTTTTGTAGGGCTGGGTTTGTGGAAAGATAGCATTGAAGTTTGGTTTTGTCATGGAATACCTTGATGTCTCCATCTATGGTGATTGAGAGTTTTGCTTGGTAAAGTAGTTTTGGCTGAAATTTTTGTCCTCTTAGAGTTTGCATGGTATCTGCCCAGGATCTTCTAGATTACATGGTCTGTGGTGAGAAGTCTAGTGTAATTATGATAGGTCTTCCTTTATATGTTACTTGACCTTTTCTCTTGCTACCTTTAATATTCTTTCTTTGTTTAGTACATTTGGGGTTTTGATTATTGTCTGACAGGATGTATTTTTGCTCTGGGCCAGTCTGTTTGGTGTTCCGTAGGCTTCTTGTATATTCATGGGCATCTCTCTCTTTCGGTTGGGGAAGTTTTCTTCCATAATTTTGTAGAAGACATTTGCTGGCCCTTTAACTTGTAAATGTTCACTCTTATCTATACCTATAATCCTTAGGTTTGGTCTACTCATTGTGTTCTGGATTTTCTGGATGTTTTGGGTTACAAGCTTTTTACATTTAGTATTTTCTTTGACTGTTGAATCAATGGTTCCTATGGTAACTTTGGCATATGAGATTCTTTCTTCTATTTCTTGTATTATATTGTTGATATTTGCATCTATGGCCCCTGATTTTTTTCCCAAGGTTTTCTATCTCCAATGTTGTCTCCCTTTGTAATTTCTTAGTTGTTTCTACCTCTGTTTTTAGAACCTGGATGGATATGCTCAGATCTTTTGCTTGCTTGATTGTGTTTTCATGTAATTCTTTAAGAGATTTTTGAGTTTCCTCTTTCATAGCTTCTACTTGTTGAACCACATTCTTCCGTATTTCTTAAGTGATTTTTGTTTTTCCTCCTTATTGGCTTCTGCTTTTTGATCCATATTCTCCTAATTTCTTTAAGTGAGTTTTGTGTTTGCCTTGTAAAGGCTTCTAACTTTTGATACATTTTCTCCTGTATTTCTTTAAGAGATTTATCTATGTGTTCCACTACCAGCATCCTAACCAGTGATTTTAGATCCAAATCTTGTTTTTCTGGTGTGTTGGGGTATCCAGGACTTCCTGTTGTTGGCGAACTGGGTTCAGATGCTGTCATGCTGCCTTGATTTCTGTTAGTAATGTTCCATGATTTTCCTTTTGCCATCTGGTTATCTCTGGCGATAGTTGGCCAGTTGTCACTGCCTGTTGTTTGAAACTTCCCTGAGGCTGGGCCCACCTGTTGTTTCTCTACTGGTGACCACTCTGCAAGATAGAGACTGCCTCTGTCAGTGCTGAGGGGACCTCAGGGAGGGCAGTTCCCAACCCAGTTGTTAGAGGGCATGGAGATGTCCTGCCAGCTGCCACCCTTGTCCTGGTTAGTGGGGAGAGCCTGGAGGATCCTCACAAGTGATGGTAGCCCCTGAGTGAATCTGTCTACCTGGGCCTCTCTAGCAGTGTCCTGGTAGCAATATGGAGACCTACTGCGACCAACACTGTAAGGGAGAGCTGGACAGGCTGCTCACAGCTGCATTGTTGCAAGGCCAGAGGGCGTGGAGAAGTCCCCAAAAGCCTCAGCCCTTGCCCTGGCCCTGGATGGTGGTGAGAGACTGGCGGGTCCCCCCCTCCCGCGTGCAATGGTAGCCCTGGATTGAGTCTGTCTACCTGGGCCTCTCAAGCCATGTCCTGGTAGCAATATGGAGACCTACTGTGATCACTGCTGTAAGGGACTGAGGGGCAGGCTGCTCCCAGCTGCCTTGCTGGAAGGCTGGAGGGCATGGAGATGTCCCGCAGAGCCTCAGCCCTGGCTCTAGCTGGTGGCAAGTGCCTGATGGTTCCACCCACCTTATGGTAGGCCCAATTGAATCTGTCTACCTGGGCCTCTCTAGCTGTATCCTAGGTGGGAGACTTTTGATGACTGCTTCTGTTTAATATGGTTTATATTGCTGCTATTTTTTTTTTGATCTTGAGTTTACCTTGGTATAAGTTATCTTTCTAGAAAACCATCCATTTTGTTAAACTTTGCTAATTTTGTGGAATATAATCTTTTAAAGACAGACTATTCTTTGAATTTCTTTCTCATCTATAATAATGTCACTCTGCTCATTCGTATTATGTTTGTCTCTGTCTTGTAGTTTGACTAAGAATTTATTTTTCTTTTTTTGCCTTTTTTTCTTTTATTTTCTATATTCTTTGTTTACAATCCAAAGGCTTTCCCCTTTTCCAGTTCCCCCCTCACCATATGTCTCATAAGTTCTCTTCCCCCCACCCACACATTCCCCATTCACCCCCCCAACCCTTTCTCAGTTCTGATATTCTCCTGCAAAACTGGAACCAGTCTTTTTGAGACCTCTTCTTCCTTCTTCTTGGGAGTCTTTTGATTTGCTAATTGTGCCTTGAGTATTCAGAGCTTCTGGGCTCATTAATATCCACTGACCAGTGATTGCAAATCATATGTATTCTTTTGTGGTTGGGTTAACTCACATAGGATGATATTTTCCAGATCCAACCATTTGCCCACAAATTGCATGAATTCATTATTTTTAATTGCTGAGTAGTATTCCAGTGTATAAATATACCACATTTTCTGTATCCATTCCTCCTTTGAGGGACATCTGGGCTCCTTCCAGCTTCTGGCTTTTATAAAGAAGGTTGCTATGAACATAGTGAAGCATATGTCTTTATTTCATGCACGGGAATCCTCTGGGTATATGCCCAGGAGTGGTATGACAGGGTTCTCTGGAAGTGTCATGCACAATTTTCTGAGGAACTGCCAGACTGATTTCCAGAGTGGTTGTACCATCTTGCAATCCCACCAACAGTGGAGGAGTATTCCTTTTGCCCCACATCCTCGCCAGCACCTGTTGTCTCTTGAGTTTTTAATCTTAGCCATTCTGACTGGTGTGAGGTGGAAACTCAGGTGTTTTGATTTGCATTTCCCTGATGCCAAATGATGTTGAACACCTCTTAAGGTGTTTCTCGGCCATTCGAATTTCTTTTGGTGAAAATTCTTTGTTTAGCTTTGTACCCCATTTATTGGTAGGGTTATTTGGTTCTTTTGGGGGTATATCTTCTTGAGTTCTTTGTATATATTGGATATTAGCCCTCTGTCGGGTGTGGGGTTGGTGAAGATATTTTCCCAATTTCTTGGTTGCTGTTTTGTCCTTCTGACAGTGTCCTTTGCCTTACAGAAACTTTGTAATTTTATGAGGTCCCATTTGTCAATACTTGATCTTAGAGCATAAGCTATTGGTGTTCTGTTCAGGAAATTTCCCCCTGTTCCCATGTCCTTTTAGATCAATGGAATGGAATTGAAGACCTTGAAATGTACCCACCAAGTTTTGATCACTTGATCTTTGATAAAGGAGCTACAACCATCCAGTGGAAAAAAGATAGTCTTTTCAACAAATGGTTCTGGTTCAACTGGATGTCAACATGTAGAAGAATGCAAATTGACTAACTCTTATCACCTTGTACTAAGATCAACTCTAAGTGGATCAAGGACCTCCACATACAGCCAGACACACTGAAAGTAATATAAAAGAAATTAGGGAAGACCCTGGAGAATTTATTTTTCTTGTTGATTTTCTGAAAAAAAAAGTAGACCTTAGATTTGCAGATTTTTAGTATTGTTTTCATTCTTTCTATTTGAATGATTTGAGCCCTAATTTTCATTATTTATTACCTTCTATTCCTCTTGATTGTGTTTGGTGCTTTTTCTCTAGAGCTTTCAAACAAACTTTCAATTGATGGTATGAGAACTTTCAAATTCTTTTGTGGAATCACACAGTGCTATGCACTATTCCATATTTCCTCAAATGTTTTTGCCGAGATGATGTTGATTTAGATAAAGATGAGAATGAAGATGAGGAGGAGGAAGAAGATAAGGATGAGGATGAGGATGATTTATGCTTCCTTTGTATTCCAAACAATATCCCACTCTAGATCCTCTCCTCTCCACCCCTCCACATAACATTCCTCCATTGACATTTCCAAGAAGATGTCCTATTCCCTCTCCTGAAACCTACCAGAGGACCCCACTCCTTGGGTCATTAAGACTCTCAAGGTTTAGGTGCATCTTCTCTCACTGAGGCCAGTTGAGGCAGTCCTCTGCTGCATAAATATCATGGGCCTCATACTAGCTGGTGTATGCTGCTTGGTTGGCAGCTCAGTGTCAGTGTGATCCAGTGTCTAGGCTATTAGAGACTGTTGGTGGTTTGACAAGGTCTCCCTACATCTCAGTTTCTTGCAGCTTTTCTCTAATTCAAACCTTTACTCTCCAGATTCTGTACACTGGGTGAGAGTAAGTATCTGAACCTGACTCTTTCTGCTGCTTGTTGGCCTCTTAAATGGCAGTTATGCCAGGCTCCCTGATTTAAGCATACCATAGCATCAGTAACAGTGACAGGCCCTGGAGTTTCCCCCAGAGCTAATCTAAACTGGGCCTGTCAAATGAACTCCTCGGCATCATTCTCTTCTCCATTTTTTGTCCATACAGTTACCCTTGACAGGGACAATTCTGAATTACATATTCTAACCATGGGGTGCAACCCTACCACTCCAGGTGAAACTCTATCCTTCCCCTGGAGGTGAACTCCACACGTTTCCTCTCCCCATTGAAGCCCATTTCATATAACGGGCCTCCCTTTGATTTCTGAGCAATTCCCAACTCCCAGTTCTCTAGTAAATTTTAGAATGCCCACCGCCAAAACACACACAACTCTTACCTCTTCCTCTTCTTTCTGTTGTCCCTCTGGCTTAATTCCCGTCCTCTATCCAATACCTGTTAATTGTCAACGTTTCCCCTCCCTGTCCCCTCAAATGACCGTTTTCTTCTCCTTTGATCATTGGCAAGTCAGCAAAAATATATAATGGAAAAAAGAACACATTTTGCATAAATGATGCTTGTCTTACAGATAGAATATATGTAGAAAAATGGAAATAGTTATTTGTCCCCTTATATAAAGCTCATGTCTAAGTGGATCAATGACCTCAACATAAAAACATATACACTGAACTGAATCTAATAGAAGAAAAGTGAGAAAGAGTGTCAAATTCATTGGCATTGGGTGGAATATACTAAACAGTACTTGAATGGCTCAGGCTTTAAGACCAAGAATTGCTAAATGGGAGCTCATGAAACAGAAAAGATTCTGTAAGACAAAGAACATAGTTAATAGGAAAAGTTGGCAACCTACAGATTGGGAAAAAATCTTCACAAACCCCAAATGAGATAGAGGGCTAATATTCAAAATATGAAGAATTTAAGAAGCTCATATCTAAAAATCCAAACAACCCAATCAAAACATGGATGTAAAACTAAACAGAATTTACAGAAGAGGACACTCAGATGGCTTAGAAGCCCATAAAAATGTTCAAAGTCCAAGTGATCATGGAAATGAAAATCTAAAGAATCCTGAGATTCCAACACACACCAATCAGAATAGCTTAGATCAAAAACTCAGGTGATAGAACATGTTATTGAGCATGTGGAGAAAGAGAAACCTTTCTCCACTGCTGCTGGGATTGCAAACAGGTACAACCACTTTGGAAATCAATCTGGAGGTTCCTCAGAAAATGGAAAATACATTTACCTGAATCCAAACTCTTCCACTCTTGGGCAAATACCCAAAAGTTGTCACCTTATCCAACAGGGGTATATGTTCCAATATGTTCATAGCAACCTTATTTGTGAAATCCAGAAGGAGGAAACATCCAAGATATCTCACAAGAGAATAATATTTACAGAAAATATGTCTCACTTATGCAATGGAATGCTACACAGCTTTTGAGAATGAAGATATCAGGAGTTTTGCAGGTAATTGAATAGAACTAGAAAATATCATCTTGAGTGTGGAATCTCAGACCCAAAAGGACAGTCATGGTATGTACTTGTTTATACATGGATAATAGCAAAAACAAAAAAAAAAAATACTGATTACACAGAATACTAGCCACAGCATGCAAGAAAGTTAACAAATTGGAGGGCCCAGGTGAACATCATCTTCCTTTAAACACTGCTTTCATTATGTACATAAATTTGAGAATAGTGTGCCTTCCTTTTCATTGAAATCTAGAAAGACTTTAATATGTTTGTTTTTCTTCACAGACCCAGATATTGAAAGATCCTGCCTCAAAATTTTATTTAACCCCAGAAAATCCTGCTTTAGAAGGCCAAAGCACCACCATTTTGTAACTCTGTAATTCCTACCCTTTCTGAACCCTATTCCAGGAACTAGCTAACCACAAAGGTTATTCTGCATTCTATAGATAGTTGATGCTTGCCCGACCTATTGCAGAATGCAGTTAATCTATCTTGCGGAATGCAGTTAATCCATCTTGTGGAATGCAGTTACTCCATCTTGTGCAATGCAGTTACACCTGGTCCTCAGGGATGAATTGCCTCATGATCTAAGTGTAACTTCCCTATCTAAATTCCCCCAACCCCTCCCCCTTCTGCGAATTTTTTGGTTTCAAATACTCTTTGTGCCAGATACAAGGCATCGATCTCTGACCCTGCGCTGTTATGAATCGATGCCAGTATACTGGAATTCCAATAAAGACCTCATGTGTTTGCAGCGAGATGGTCTTTGGCTGATTCTTTGGGCATCACTTTATCTTGAGACTTGAGTACGGATGTCTCCCTATTTCGTGGGGGTCTCCCCATTTCAGAGATCTAACAATATGCCTAAGTAGAGATCTGTTCAGTTTCCATGGCAGTGTAGGTGTTCTTGTGTTTGTGTTCATATTGAAGTCCAGCTTTATTTCATGGTGTGATGAAAAGGTATAAGAATGCCATGTTCCTACCAGGTGGCATGATGCCCCAATATACCCATCTACATCACCCTTTTTATTAGTTTTAAGAGGAGGTAACATCCAAGTGGACAGTCATCCCTCAAAAGATGGTGGGCATTATCTGTGGAGGGAAAGTATTTATTTGATCCTCTGATGTACTTTATAGTATCTTTTTTAAGGAGGAGAGGTTTTAGGCTTCCTTGCTGTTAGTTTAAAGAGTGCCTCAAAACACCAACCTTTATGCAATCAGGTTTGCTTCACAGGGAATCCTTGCAGTGCTTTGCCTTGCTACTCTCACCAGTGCTCTTGTTTGTTTGTTAGTCAGCAGACACACAAAGGTATGAGTTCTAAGTAGCTCCTGAAAGGCAATGATTTGTATACATTTTGATGCCAGAGTGGATTTGAGCCAAAAGCTCTGCAAGTGTCTTAAAAGACATGACAATTTTCAATTCTGGTGAGCCTGGGAGCAGACAAGCAGTCTGCTGAAGATAAAAAGTCAAGAGT
Organism: Apodemus agrarius; assembly: GCA_964023405.1. Lineage (NCBI taxonomy): Eukaryota > Metazoa > Chordata > Mammalia > Rodentia > Muridae > Apodemus > Apodemus agrarius. The sequence continues at coordinate 73,099,929 of OZ030007.1, read as the reverse complement.
TATAAGTAAAACATAACTAACTTGTCTTTGAATAGCCCAAGATATCTCATTGAGTTGCAAATTAATGACTTTCAGACACAAAAACTGAATTCCCAGTTGTAGCTGCCTGTAGCTACTGCGAACTGGTTCCTGGAAACGGAAGCCAAGGGATGGATGGGGAAGGACAAAAAAAAAAAAAAAAAAAAAAAGGCCAAGATTATATGTTACTGATCAAGGCCGAAGTTTGCCGAAGTTTAATGGAGCTCAGACAATTTAACAGTTTTTGGGGAGCCCCTCCTCCCAGAGTCCTGCATGCCTTCTTTGGGTGTTGGTTCCACTGCTCAGGAAGCTGGGCATGTCACCTGCTTAATTGAGGAATTTGTATGTCTGCAGGAACTTCACCTTCATGCTGATCACTATTCCACAGGTGGGGCAGGATTGTGAATAGCACAGGAATCCCTGCTCAATGGCTGGGAGAGGAGTTCACCTTGACCAATGTCAAGTTCCTGCCATGTGGCCAGACACCCCAATATCGCTCTGTACACCCAGTATGGAGTTTGAGGGAAGTAGCTTTGAAAGTTCAGCTGCATTTTAGCAGCTATCAGACACAAAAGCTACCCTCTGGGGTGGAGGAGGTAGCTTTGTGATTGAACAGATAAGCTTTAATTTTTCAGGAAGAGTGGAGACTATATTTTAAATTAACTCACCTGACTAAAAAAGTTTATTCACTATCTTCATAATTGGAATTTCCAATATTGGATTTATTTCTACACCACTCCACAATTAAGACCACTGATCTCATTGAAGGAAAGAGAAAAGTCATTATAAATCCTCCTTTGGATTAATTTTTCTAAGTGTGTTTAACAGTCTCCATTTTCTGTCTCACAAGGTCTAAAAGCTTGAAGCAAGGCAGATTATCTAATCCAGGACATAGGCAAGTAAAGGTAGATCAAAAACATATACACAACATAGCTTTTATGTTTCCATTATCAAGATACTCAGCAATCCTCAGCATTATCTACAGTATGCCAAGCAAATCACTCTGGCAGCTAGCATGCTTCTTCAGCTTCTGTGAAAAATACTCAAACATGCTGTCTTCCCCATAATAGATACCTGATCAAGATCATGCCATATGCCAATAAGTGTGTCCTACCATTTCACCTAGACATCAGTATGTCTACTTATAGGATGCTCTAGACACTCAGAAAGGAGTTTCTTTGGCATTCCAAATTGTAGTTGTTTTCAAAAAATATATAAGCATAATTTAAATAATATGCACAGGGATATAATAGTCCCCTTTTTGATTATTTTTTTGTTTTTTTGTTTGTTTTGTTTTTTTTCTTTTTTTGTTGAAAAGTGAAGTAAAACACTTTATGATAAAATTAAAGATTTACATGGAAAATAATTTAGATAAAATAAAAGAGATACATAGAAAAACATGTTAAAATTGACAATTTTCATGAAAAATTACAGAGTAAAGTGGTAGACATGTAAAACATTGCTAAATTAATTGAAATATGAAATAGAAACATTTTATGATAGAATTGAAGATTTACATGGAAAATATTTCTGATAAAAATGTAGAAAAATTTTAGGTGTTAAAAATTTTAAACATGTTGGTATTAAAGATTGTCATGAGAAATTGTATATAGATGTAATGGTGGTAGGCATAAAAGTATTCCTAATTTGATTGAAAGTAGAATTATAAACATTTTCTGATAAACTTGAAGATATACATGGAAAATATTTCTGATGAAATTGAAGAAATTCATAGAAAAACATGTTAAAATTAAAGATTATCATGGAAATTATACAGATGTCTATATGCTTATGCCTATAGTGATAGGCAAAAAGATAATTCTAAGTTGAATGAATGTGGAATTACAAATATTTTATCTGAAAATTGAACATTTACATAGAAAATAGTTCTTGTAAAATTCAAGAAATATATAGAAAAACAAGTTAAAATCGAATATTTCATGGAAATTTTTACATATAAATTGGTAGATATGAGAACTCTTTCTAAATTAATTGAAGTAGACTTAGAAACATTAGTGATTAAAAAAGATATACATTGAAAACATTTCTGAAAAAACAGGAAATTCATAGAAAGATATTAAAATTGAAGATTATGAACAATTGTGCAGATAAAATGGTAGACATAAAAATATTACTAAATTAATTAAAAGCAGAATTACAAACATTTTTCTGATAAAATTGAAGATTTTCATGAGAAATATTTTTGTTAGTCTATGTCTTTTTATTGGTGAGTGGAGTTCATTGTTGTTAAGAGATATTCAGGAATAGTGATTGTTGCTTCCTGTCTTAGTTAGGGTTTCTATTCCTGCACAAACATCATGAACAAGAAGCAAGTTGGGGAGGAAAGGGTTTATTGAGCTTAAACTTCCACACATCTGTTCATTACCAAAGGAAGTCAGGACTGGAACTCAAGCAGGTCAGAAAGCAGGAGCTTATTCAGAGGCCAGGGAGTGATGTTCCTTACTGGTTTGCTCAGCCTGTTCTCTTATAGAACCCAAGAATACCAGCCCAGAGATGGTACCACCCACAATAACTTATTGAGAAAATGCCCCACAGCTGGATCCCATGGAGGCACTTCCCCAACTGAAGCTCCTTTTCCTATGATAACTCCAGCCTGTGTCAAGTTGACATACAAAAACTAGCCAGTACACTTCCTGTTATTTTTCATGTTATTTATATGTTTGTGTGGGTATCTTCTTTTGGGTTTGTTGGAAGAAGATTATATTCTTGCTTGTTCTAGGGTGTAGATTCCCTCCTTGTCTTCACATTTCCATCTATTATCCTTTGTAGGGCTGGATTTGTGGACAGATATTGTGCAAATTGGGTTTTATCATGGAATATCTTGGTTTCTCCATGTATGATGATTGAGAGTTTTGCAGGATATTGTAGCCTGGGCTGGCATTTCTGTTCTCTTAGAGTCTGTATGAGCTCTGCCCAGGGTCTTCTACCTTTCATCATCTCTGGTGAGAAGTCTGGAGTAATTCTGATAGGTCTACCATTATAAGTTACTTGACATATTTTCTTACTGCTTTTAATATTCTTTCTTTGTTTAGTAAGTTTGATGTTTTGATTATTATGTGCCTGAAGGACTTTCTCTTATGGTCCAGCCTGTTTGCAGTTCTAAAGGCTTCTTGTATGTTCATGGGCTTCACTTTCTCTAGGTTAGGGAAATTTTTCTTCTGCAATTTTGTTGAAGATATTCACTGGCCCTTTAATTTGGAACTCTTCGATCTTGTCTATACATATAATCCTTAGTTTTGGTCTTCTCATTGTGTCCTGGAGTTCCTGGAAGTTTCAGGGTTCCAGATTTATGCATTTTGAATTTTATTTGACTGTTGAGTCAATGTTTACTATGATATCTTCAGCACCTAAGGTTCTTTATTCTATCTCTTATATTCTGTTGTTGATGCATGCATCTATGACTTCTGAATTCCTTCCAAGGTTTTCTCTCTCCAGAAATTTCTCACTTTGTGATTTCTTTATTCTTTCTACTTCTACTTTTAGATCCTGCATGGTTTTGTTCAATTTTATCTCTTGATTGTTTGTGTTTTCCTCTAATTTTTAAGGGATTTTTGTGTTTCCTCTTAAGGGCTTTTGCCTGTTGACTGATGTTCTCCTGTATTTTTTAAGGGAGTTATTTAAGTCCTACTTGAAGCCCTCTATCATCATCATGAGATAAGATTTTAAATTGGAATCTTGCTTTTCTGGTGTGTGGGTTATCAGGGATTTGCTGTGGTGGGAGAACTTGGTTCTGATATTGCCATGTGGCCTTGGTTTCTCTTGGTAGCATCTTGTGCTTGCCTTTCACCCTCTGATTCTAGTTGATATTGTTGTCTCTGGCTGGAATTTTTTTCCTTCTGTGGGTCTTTAAGCCTGTGTACTTACTATTCTGTGTTCAGAAGTGAAAGCACAGCTGAAAGATCAATCTCTCCTCAAGGGCTGTGCACAGAAATCTGTGGAGTATCCTGGTTCCCTGGTGCCAATGGCAGCCAGAAGACTTCTGTCCCTGATGTTCCACTGATCTTACTCCCTGTGTGCTACTAGGTGTTCCCTTCCAGAGAAAAGTTGGAGATCTCACCTCTGTACTCAGAAGTGAAACCACTGCAGGGAGATGACTCTCTCCTGGGTAGCTGTGCACACAAGGCTGTGGAGTATCCTGGATCCCAGTTGTCATTGGCAGCATGAAGATTTCTGTTCCAGCTGTTGAACTGATCTTAGGCCCTGTGTGCTCCTGGAGGGCTGAGTATGCTGTGGAGTCTCCGGTCTCCCTGGTGCAAATGCCAGTGGTAAGACTTCAGTTCCAGCTGCTCCACTGATCTTAGGCCCTGCATGCTCCTAGCTGCTCCCCTCCAGAGAGAAGGTGGAGCTCTCTGGGAAATATCATTTTTATATCCACAAGTTATTTGGAGTTAAAGAGGAGGATTTCCTATGAACAACTATAAGTACATAATAAAAAATAAATAAGATGCCAATTTCTTGTCAAAAAGACTTTTATTTTGCCATTCCTCTCCATTCAGATGATTTACATTCTAGATTTAAATGATAAACATCCAGATGTAGAAAAGTTAAAGATGAAGACAGGGTATATAAGTCACTATTACTACATTTTAGAGGCACTTTAAACATACATGATCCATTTTTGAAATAGTACATATACATTGCCTTCATTGTCAGTATTTGAATTTGAATCAAGAAATATTTCAAGTATCAGGAATATTTTTATATAAATTTTCTCTATTGCAGATGTTGCATAATATTCATATTATTTCATATATTTGACCTCTTAAATTTTCTTATAAAGAATATTCACCTAGAGAGGCCGTAATCAAATATGCTCAATTTTGCATTGTGAATGTTCACAAGACTGGGAAATTCAGTGACTAGGCCAAGAACAGGATTTATTCAGGAAGATAGATGGACACAAAGACTGGTACAGTCACTTCTTAATAAAGAGGAGGAGAGCCGGGTGGTGGTAGCACACGCCTTTAATCCCAGCACTTGGGAGGCAGAGGCAGGCAGATTTCTGAGTTTGAGGCCAGCCTGGTGTACAGAGTAAGTTACAGGACAGTCAGTGATATACAGGGAAACCCTGTCTCGAAAAAAAACAAAGAAAGAAAGAAACAAACAAACAAACAAAAATAAATAGAGGAGGAGACACCCTTCTCTGAGAATATTCATTGGACATTCACAGGCAATTTTCCCAAGGTTTGAAGCATATGGAATTTGCCAATGATGGATTAATGCCATCATCATAAATGTTATTCCTATTAGTTACTGTGAGCATAGTCCCTATTTTTGCATTTTATCTTGTCCCTACAATTGTATGAGACAGTAAATATAAAAAGCTTTAAACAGCTAATTCTCTTTCTAAGGCTCTAAGAGTTTCTGTCCTGAACCATGTTGGAGAAGAATTCCCTATATCAGAAAAGTGATTGGATATATTCACCTTTGCACAACTTGTTGGTCAGGGTTTAAAAGTTTTTACAGACATGTTATTGCCAGTAGTCAATAAATACCAAATCTGACATCCTATTATTTGCACCATAAATTTAGGACAGTCTTAAGTGATTATAGTATTATACCTTATCTGAATTTCAGTACTGACAAAGACACCAACCCCAAATTATATTATAATGTGAGAAACGACAGAAGGCAATGAAAACATTTGTGAAATTCTCCCACCTAGAGATGGAACATGATTTTTACAGATGCCTTGATATAGAATTGATTTGTATATTTTGAATCATAAATACTTGGGAGCACATGTAGACCTATGAAAGTCTGTCTGCTTTTTCTTAATATGTGCCATCCTTGGAAGGAACAAACACCACTGTGTATTATATTTGAGTCTTTTGCTTTCAAAACAATATAAAAAAACCTTATTTCACTGGTAAATCAGCACGTCTTTTTCAAAGAGTATGCCCAAATGTCCCCATTTTAATTTTATTTACTTCCCATCATTGAAAGACACATACCAGTGTATTGGCTGATAGCTGAATTGTTCTCCAACAGTGAGAGGCACACCATGTTTTCCATATTATGAACAATCACTAGCTCTATGCCTTTCTTTTTAATGAGGGCTATAATTCATATTCCTATTGATAGATCTGAGTGCTTTTCATTTTTGTTATATATTTAAGCCCTTTCTAGAAAGCCAATCTTGGCACAGCTAAAACATTTAATTTATTTTTTTTTTCTTTTTTGGTTAAGAAAAAAACAAAGGTCATTTGCCTTATAAATGATGGAGGGCATATCTATGCAGAAACAAATATGTTCCTATTGCTCCTATGAAGACTATGACATTTTTGAGTGAATGAATACCATTTTTTCCTTGCTCTAGAATACTTATCTGAGTTTGGTTTTTGATCAATCCATGTTTTTTTTATTTCATTTGTTTTGTTTTAACCAATTAGTTCTCCAGTGTGGAATTGTACTACAACATATTTTAAAATCTATTCTTGAAAGATTCTAGGTTGTGTCAATTTTCTGGCCATTATACATAAAGAGACAACAAACATAATAATGCAAGTATATTTGTTGTAGTGTGAATCACCCTTTTAAAATATCTTCTGAGTGATATATGTGCATCTTGACATAGATTGATTGCCAACTCTCTAAGGAATGGTCATTTTGACTCCTGATAAATGTATATGCTTGTACCACCAACAGTAATGAAGGAATGTACCCCTGCCTAAGTCCATACCAGCATCATCTATCAATCATTCTGTTGATAATAGACATTTTGAGAAACGTAAAATGAAACAGTGAAGTTTTAACTTGCATTTTCCTGATGGATAAGGATGCTGCTGATGTTTATATCTCTCAGCCATTTGAGTTATTTTGATTGAAAATTATCTGTATAGATATGCATACCAATCATTAACTGGATTATTTGACTTCTTGATATATAGTTTCTTGACTTCTTTGTTACTTTGGACATTATTCCTATACAGAGTGTGGGGTTTGTGAAACTCTTTCCCTGTCTATATCTAGGTTACCTCTTTTTGTATGACAGTGTCCTTTCCTTTACATAAGCTTTCAGTGTTATGAGGTCCCACTTGTTAATTGTAGATCTTAGTGCCTTTTGTATCAACCATCTCTTCAGGCTGTTATTGTCTATGCTAAAGATTTTAAGGCTGTCCTCCACTGTGTATTTTATCAGGTTCAGTGTATGTGGTTTTATGTTGATATCTTTGATCCACATGGGCTTCAGTCTTGTGTGTAAGATCCAAAAGAAAAACGGGGGTACTCCAGCACCCCATGCCTCGGAAACTGGCACCCCGAAACACTCACGAGAGACAGACCTGATGCAATTTGTAAGAGGATTTTAATGTCCAGAGCTCTGGGGGGTTACAGTCTCCCCAAGCAGGGTAAAAGAAGTTAGCCCAGTGCGGGCTGGCTTGGATTGGCCTTTTATAGACTTATAACAGAACCCGCCTACCACAAGCTTCTAAGCCAATCAGTTAAAACCATCTGAACCCGTGCTCTCTGATAACCTATCAGCCTGTCACAGAGACTGGAAGAACTAGTTAAGTCATTTCTGCTTACTTGGCCACCACGTGCAGGGTCGCACCCACCCTCCCCCACTGGCTTTGGCGACCCAAGTGCCCCCCACGTACCCAGGCACGGGGGATTCCTAGCTTACAACCTTATCCCTTCATTCCCCACTTCCTGTCTTGTTAATAGTTCTAACCTTAGAACTAGGAAAATTAAAGGTCAGCCTCTTGTCTCAAAAGGCTCTTTTACTGTTGCCTAAGTACCATAATCTGGACCGTGCTCACCTGGTCCCTGATGAAGGTAACTCATCTATTGACTATATAAGTTATAAGTCTAACTGTAAGCAACAGGAGCATTTTCATTAGGGGTCCTATCAGGGCAGAAAACAGGTTGGTCAAGAGTACAAGATAAGGGTCTTTCCACTGAGTCTTAAAGTTTCCCTCGTGGTGGCATCTAATGTAGACCATATCTCTAACTTGGAAGGGATGTGGGACTTGCGGATCTCCTCCTGAGTAGGCCTCCGAGACCTTGATGCCTTATCCATTGGAGTGCCTCGAGCCTAGAAAGCAAAGGTCCAGTCTCTGTGATCAATTGGGTGAGGATCTCTTTCACCAGGGTTCCAGCAACTGTTCATGAAGCCTTCTTTGACAGATCCAGTAACCTGTCTGGAAGCAGCGAGGAGTCTCTGACATGCCTAGAGCATTAAAGCGGACAGTTTGAGCCAAATCTCATGTTGTGGTACACCTCTCGGGAGGACCCAGTAGATGACAAGGTAATTGGGGTAATAAAGAGGATCTCCAGTGGGTTAGGTTAAAATGGCAAGGACTATTCAGAAACAAGGGGAGAGGCACCACCCAGCCTAGGCCAGTCTCCAAGGTCAATTTAGTTAAGGTCTCTCATAGGGTTTTGTTTATTTTCTCTAGCTGTCTTGAGCCCTGGGGACAGTACATCCAATAACGTTTCCAATTAGTCCCCAATATCTGTCAATTTCTGACATACCTTAGAAACAAAAACAGAACTATTGTCTGACCCAATTACCTTGGGCACTCTGAAACTCGGGAAATTTTCTTTTAACCCTGGCTGCTGTTTCCTGCCTGCTAGGGAAAGTCTCAATCTATCTAGATTAAGTATCTACAAGTGCTAGAAGATATTCATAACCATACTTTTCTGCCTTATCTTTTATAAAACCTCTATATACTCTAGGTTGTTCTCTTCTAGGTCTTCTGCCCTATTTACTCTTTGCTGCATAAGCATTCACTCGCTGGCATACCTTACACTGTTTTATTGATACCTTAAATGAGTTCATCTGTGCATTTGCCCTGGCGAGTCCTTGGTTTACTTTTTGGGGAGTATAATTCTCCCTTCTTGTGTGATCCTTTCCTTGGTAATAGTTGGTCAGATGGCTACCAATCTCAGTCCTTTTTTCTTCAGCATATTTTAAGTGAGGCTATTTCACTTTGTCCCATTTTTCAGTGGATGTCTCTTGCAGACCCACAACCAGTATAGGCTCCTGTATATCTATCCTTGGAGCCATTTGCCCTGCCGAGCTATTGTCCACTGAGTCTTTTCCCTTTTGACATCCTGGGAAGAGGGTAATACTCACGGTTATTGGCTTCTTTAGGGCATCTAAGAAGTCCAAGATTTCCTGTTGGTTTTCTCTGATGTGAGCAGTCCTTTTGGCATATACACACGTGGAAGTGGGCTGTGGCAAAGGCATACCTGTTATCCATGTGGATGTTGATTTTCTTGTCTCCAAGTTCCTTGGTCTTGGTAAGGGCCATTAGCTCCACTTTCTTCATTGACATGCCAGGGGGTAAAGATTCTTCTACCCAGATGCCATTTGTGCTGCCCACCATAGCAGCACCTGCTTGTCTCTGTCCTTCACGGAGAAATTTGCTCCTGTCTGTAGCAACTTTCAGCAGGGGTCAGTCTCTCTTTTTGGGCCAGTTGCTGCAGCCCTTTGGACAGTAAGTATATCTGTCCTCCCCACCATTTTGGAGAGTATGCCTTGCTCCAACAGTTAGGAACATCCTGGGGTGACCTTAAATGAATGGGTTACCCATCCCATCACTAGGTCCATTGTTCTTTGGGTAGTCCATGAACATATTTTGGTGCCAGTGGCTTCTTGGACCCTAGATCTTTTCTTGGAAACAGGGCCATTGGGTTGGAAGACCGTGTGTTAAGCCCCTGTGTCCATCAAGAACTGAGTGGGTTTCTCTTTCCCTCTCACAGTTATCCAAGGTTGGGGGAGGTGGTCAGAACACCCATCTCCCCTAGTCATTGTCTTTATCCAAGGATAACACCTTTGCCATTTGTGGGCACTTCTCCCAAGACCTGGGAGTTCTTGCTCCCAGCTTGTTAGGGCACACTCTGGCTCAGTGGCCTCTCCACATAGTATGCACATTGATTCCTTTCTTTCTTTTAGCCAGGATTCTCTATAGCTTCCTTCTTTGTCATTTTTTTCTCTCTCCCTGTCTCAGCAAACTATACTAAATCTCTCTATAGACTTTTCTAACAACCTGCACCACCAAATCTCTCTACAGACCTTCTAAATAACTTGTACCAAATCCCTCTACATATTTTCTCAGCAAACTAAAGTCCTTCTAGTCTGGGGTGTATAGCAAAATGCTTCTGAGCTGCAGTAGAAAGGCTACCAATGACTCCTCTGGTCCCTGCTTAACCTCACATACCTTTGCCAAATCTGTGGGCTGTCAGGCTCTCGAGACCTGCCAATGGAGTCTGGTATTGGTCCTTCAGGTGCCTCTTACCTTTTGTCTGAGGGGGTATTCTTTTCTGGCTTCCTGTATTACAAATAAAACAGTCTCAAAGAGATTAATCAGTCTCTTGGGAAATACGTCCTTAGTGAGGGTGTCACCGTGAATCAGGATAGGTGGTCTCAGATCTTCTGCTCCATTCTTTGGTCTTCTCTAAATATAAATTGAGCATACTATTATCATTTTGTAAATTATAAACTATGATATGCCTAACATCCAATCTCTGTCAAACAGAACCTTTGTCATCTTTACTATCTTGAAAGACTATAAGAATTAACACCTGACTCATGTTTTGGCTATAAATTTTATATCACCTGAAAATTATTTCTGTAAATCTATATCAGCTTTCAAGATTAAAGAACTTGAGCTGACTATGAGACTGACAGTTTTTATCCCCATCAGAAATCCAAGAGTGACCAATATTAACTGAAAATATAGAAAGCTTAACACCCCTTTTAAGACTTAGCCAAATGATAAGACTGCTAAACCCCTGAACAGTTTATACTTCAAAATGTTGGAACATCGGTCTTCAGCCTTCTGGCACAAGAACATCTGACAGACTTAAAGAATCAGGAATTATTAAGCCATATAATAATCTATAGACACATTGAGTTTGTCTGTGAATGAAGAGAGGCAATCTCGTTGCTCTCTCTCTCGCCATAACAGAATCAAATCTAATTAAAACAGTGAAAACACCCTAATAATAAACTCAGAGCCTTATATTTTTGTATGGCCCCAAACTCATAGGCTTAAACATTTCAGATCTATAATAATAACAGTAAGAAAGACTGGGTGTAAATCCTGCATGTTTACATTTTTAGTATTTATACCAGTAAAAACCTTGATTTTGTATCAAAATAAAATCAGTATCAAATAAGAACTTATGCCTTGAACATAATATAATTCTCAAAACAATATTTTAGTATCACCGTTTTTTGCTTAATGTTTCAGAATCTAGTCTTCTGGAGGTCCCCCGTATTTTTGACCTCTTTCCCAGAGAAATAATAAAACCACAAAGCTTTACATTATATCTATTATAATAATAATTTAAACAATTTAAAATAAATGAAATAAGCCATCTGTAACTTAAATTCAGAATTCCTATATCTGCCACTATGAGTGTCTTCTTAAAAATTATTTCCCCTACCAGGGGGCCTCACAGATTAAATATTTTGTCTCTTTCTTGTTCTACCATGGTGGGCTTGAGTCACATGACCTGATCTTGGCGCCAAAACCTCAACATGGCGGGCTTGAGTCACATGACCTGATCTTGGCACCATTGCCTCAACATGGTGGGCTTGAGTCACGTGACCTGATCTTGCCACCACAGAACCCACCATGATGGTCCTTTCAGTCGGTCTAAATTCTTAACAAAATTATCAGTCAGTCTAAATCCCTATGCATCAGTCATCTAAGTCCGAGAACACAAGAATATACAAAACACAGAGTAACAATCACCACATAGACAGCCTGACACTGCCACCATCAGGTGTCTAAATTCAAGAACCCAGAGCAAGGAAAATCAACATACAATCTGATGCTAGATGGGCCCAATTTCAGATACCGAACGTTCCTGCTCCTGCTCATTGCAGAAACCGAATACAGAGAAGAGCCTCCTCCAGGGTCCACCGGACCCCGGGGTTTCGACTGCCAGTCCAAATCTCTGCACCAAGACAGGCTTAGTAGATAAAAGCACACAAGAACAGCAATGTGCAAAACAGAAACCAACAGATTCAAGCCTTTACGACCCATCCGCATCTCCTACAAGCACAGACGTCAGTCAATGACCGGCACCAGAGTCTACTAGGCAAGAGGATTTTTAATTTCCAGAGCTCTGGGGGGTTACAGTCTCCACATGCAGGGTAAAAGAAGTAAGCCCAGTGTGGGCTGGCTTGGATTGACCTTTTATAGACTTATAACTGAACCCGCCTACCACAAGCTTCTAAGCCAATCAGTTCAAACCATCTGAACCCGTGCTCTCTGATAACCTATCAGCCTGTCACAGAGGCTGGAAGAACTAGTTAAGTCATTTCCACTTACATGGCCACCATGCGCAGGGTCGCGCCCACCCTCCTCCACTGGCGTTGGGGACCCAAGTGCTCCCCACGTGCCCAGGCACGGGGGATTCCTAGCTTACAACCTTATCTCTTCATTGTAGCAAAATAAATATAAATCTAAATGTACTCTTCTCACAAACATTGTGTATAAGTGACTTCAGTTGTTGAAGCTGCTATCTTTTTCCAGTATAAATTGCTGGTTTCTTTATAAAAGTCATGTGTCCACAGATTTATGAATTTATTTCTTGGGCTTTTTTGGATTCTACAGATTAACCTGTCAGTTTTTATATGAGTACTATATAGGTTTTATTAATATAGCTATGTAGTGCAACTTTAAATCATGGATAATAAAACCTTCAGCGGGATTTTCTTGTACAGGATTGCTTAAACTATCATGGGATTTTGTATTTCCACATGAAGAAGAAAATTATCCTTTCAAGGTCTGTGAGAAATTGTATTATAATTGTGATGATGGGGATTGATTTGAATCTGTAATTTACTTTTGGTGGGAGGGAAATTATTTTATACCCAGCAGCCAGTGAGGATGTGGAAGCCTGCAGAGGTGAGTCAGACTCTGCAGATTGAAAGATGCAGTCCAGAGGCCTCTTGCAAGAGTCTTTTGGTTTCTACCTCTGGATCATGTACACCCTCAGTCACAGTGGACCATCTCCTAGCAGTGCAGGAAGCCAGCTATATGCCTAGCAGCCAGTGAGGAGGAGACAGCCAGCACAGTCTGCATTCTGAGCTGATCAGGGCCGTAGAGGTACATACCCAAATACAGATACAAGAGAGTGGGTCTCAGCTGCTATCTTTGCTTCTGTAACTGTGCAACAGATTGTTAGGCAAGTTTCACTAGAGTAAAGGATCACTTGTTACACACCACACCAGGACTCTACTTGTACCCAGAAACTTTTCAGCACCGCAGCAATTTGTGCAAGGAGATAGCAGTTCACCCAGGGTTGCTGAGATAGGCCTACAGGCAAACACACAGGAGGGGAAAACTCCAGTCAGTGACAGTAGGACCAACTAACACCAGAGATAACCAGATGGCAAAAAGCAAATGTAGGCACTTTGCTAACAGAAATCAAAGCAATATGGCACCATCTGAACCCCTGGATACCTCAACACATCAGGAAAGCAAGATTTGAATTTAAAATCACAGGTCATGATGCTGATGGAGGGCATCATGGAGGGCTTCAAAAAGGACATAAAACTCCCTTAAAGAAATACAAGAGAACACAAGTAAACAGCAAGAATTGCTTGAAGAACTAAGGGAAGGCACAACAAAACAAGTGAAGAAATTAAACAAAGCCTTCCAGGATCAAATGTAGGAGGTTGAAACAATAATGAAATAACAAAGGGTGACAACTCAGGACATAGAAAACCTAGGAAAGAAGTCAGGAGTCATGGATCCAAGCAACAACAACTAAATACAAGAGATAGAAGAGAGAATCTCAGATGCCAATGATACCATAGAAAGCATTGATAGAGTAGTAAAAGAAAATGAAAAGTGCAAAAAGTTCCTGACCCAAAATATCCAGGAAATTCAGGGGAAAAGAAGAACAACAAACCTGAGGATTATAGGCGTAGAAGAAAGTGAAGATATCCAACTTAAAGGGCTATTAAATGTCTTCAACACAATTATTGAAGAAAACATCCCTAACCTAAGGAAAGACATGCTCATGAACATACAAGAAGCCTACAGAATTCCAAATAGATTTGACCAGAAAAGAAATTAATCGTGTCACATAATAATTAAAACACCAAATGTACTAAACAAAGAAAGAATATTAAAAGCAGTAAGGGAAAAATGTCAAGTAAAATAAAGGTAGACCTATCAGAATTACACTAGATTTCTCACCAGAGACTCTGAAAGATAGAAAAGCCTGGCTAGACCTCATGCAGATATTAATGGAACACAACTGCCAACCCAAGCTGCCATATCCAGCAAATCTCTTAATTACCATAAAAGGAAAACCAAGGTTTTTCATGACAAAAACAAATTTACACAGTATCTTTCCATAAATCCAGACCTTCAAAGGATAGTGAATGGAAAACACCAACAAAGGAAGGAAAACTCTACAGAAGAAAAAGCAAGAAAGTAATCTCCTTTCAACAAACCAAAAATAAGATAAACACATAAACATAAAAATTAAATCAAAAACCGCAGGAAGCAACAATCACTATTCCTTAATATCTCTTAACATCAATGGACTCAATTCCTCAATAAAAAGACAAAGACTAACAGGCTGGATTTGTGGAGAAGAACCAACATTTTGCTGTGTACAGGAAACACATCTCAGTGTCAAAGACAAGCACTACCTAAGTGTAAAAGGCTGGGAAACAGTTCTCCAAGCAAATGGTCCCAGGAAACAAGCTGGAGTAGCCATTCTAATATCAGATAAAATAGACTTTCAATCAAACATCAGCAAAAAAGCTACAGAAGGGCAATTTATACTCATCAAAGAAAAAAATCTACCAGGAAGCACTCTCAATTTTGAACATCTATGCCCCAAATACAAGGGTACCTGCATTCATAAAGGAAACCGTACTAAAACTAAAAGCACACAGCATACCCCACACAATAATTGTGGGGGATTTAAATACCCCACTCTGTTCAATGGGCAGATCAGAGAAACACAAACTAACTGGAGTTACAGTGAAATTAACAGATTTTGGACCAAATGGACTTAATAGATATCTATAGAATAATTCATCCTAAATCAAAAGAACATACTTTCTTCTCAGCACCTCATGGCACCTTCTGCAAAATTGATCATATACTTGGTCACAAAACAGACCTCAACAGATTTAAGATGATCGAACTAATTCCATGCCTCCTATAGGATCACTATGAAATAAGAGTGGCTTTCAATAGCAACAAAATGAAAAAAAAACCCAAATACCAATGGAAGCTGAAAAGTTCTCTACTCAATGATATATTGGTCAAGGATGAAATATGGAAATAAATCAAAGACTTTGTAGAATTTAGTGAAAATTGAGGTACAATTGTACCCAAGTTTATGGGACACAATGAAAGCAGTGCTAAGAGAAAAACTCTTTGCTCTGAGTGCCTACAAAAAGAAGCTGGAAAAAGCATACACTACCAGTTTAACAGAACACCTGAAAGCTTTAGAACAGAAAGAAGCTGATACACCAAAGAGGAGTAGAAGGCAGGAAATCATGAAACTTGGGGCTGAAATCAACCAAGTTGAAACAAAAAGAACTATACAAAGAATCAAAAAAGTAGGAGATGGTTCTTTGAGAAAATCAACAAGATAGAGAAACCTTTAGCCAGACTAACCAGAGGGCACAGAGATAGTAACCAAATTAACAAAATCAGAAATGAAAAAGATGAAATAACAACAGAAACTGAGTAAATCCCAAAAATTAGCATATCCTAATACGAAAGCCTATACTCAACAAAACTGGAAAATCTGGATGAAATGGACAATTTACTAGACAGATACCAACTACCAAAATTTAATCAGGATCAGATAGACCAACTAAATGGTCCCATAGCCCCTAAAGAAATAGAAGTGGTCATTGACAGTCTCTCAACCAAAAAAAAAAAAAAAAAAAAAAAAAAAAAAAGCACAGGACCAGATGGCTTTAGTACATAATTCTAACAGACATTGAAAGGAGACCTAATGTCAATATTATTCAAACTATTCCACAAAATAGAAACATGGGAAACATTACCAACTTGTTCTGTGAAGCCACAATTTCACTGATACCAAAACCACACAAAGATAAAAAAAAAAAGAGAGAGAGAGAGAACCTTACACCAATTTCCCTTAGGAATATCGATGCATAAATACTCAATAAAGGCTTTCAGCAGGGGCAGCCATCTTGCCCCAGACCCCCCCGCGCACAAACAGCGGGCACACTGGACGCAGTGAGCGGCTGGAATCAGGTGCGTGGCCAGAGTTATAGCTTAGCTTAGCTCTGCAGCAGATCCGGGCACAGAAAGATCAGCTGCGGGTGCAGACTAGCAGCCAGGACCAGCTCTCCGAGCAGACTAGCAGCGAGGGGCCACCGGGCCGCCTCGGGGCACAGCTCGGCACTCTAGCAGCTGGAGTCAGGGGCCTGGACTCAGAGCGAGCATAGTCCAGTACAGTCAACGCAGCCAGAAGGGAGCAGCAGAGCCGGGCACGAACAGCTCAGCCAAGGACATGCGGTGCTTTCAGCAGGGGCAGCCATCTTGCCCCAGACCCCCGCTCGCAACTGGACGCAGTGAGCGGCTGGAATCAGGTGCGTGGCCAGAGTTATAGCTTAGCTTAGCTCTGTAGGAGATTCGGGCACAGAAAGATCAGCTGCAGGTGCAGACTACCGACCGGGACCAGCTCTCTGAGCGGACTAGCAGTGAGGGGCCACCGGGCTGACTCGGGACACAGCTCAGCACTCTAGCAGCTGGAGTCAGGGACCTGGACTCAGAGCGAGCATAGTCCAGCACAGACAAGCTGCCAGAAGGGATCTGTCTCCTGGGGACAGGCGTGCTGTGCTTTCAGCAGGGCGCCATCTACAATAAGACCAACTAGCGCCAGAGATAAAGAGATGGCAAAAGGCAAACGTAGGAACGTTATTAACAGAAATCAAGGCAATATGGCACGATCTGAACCCAATTCGCCAACCACAGCACGTCCAGGATACCCCAGCACACCAGAAAAACAAGAGTTAGATATAAAAGCACAGGTCATGATGCTCCTAGAGGAACACAAAAAAGACATAAACAAATCTCTTAAAGAAATGCAGGGGAACATCAATAGAGTAGAAGCTCTTACAATCCAAACACAAAAAACACTTAAAGAACTCCAGGAGAATATGGGCCATCAGACAGAAACCAATAAAGAGGAAGTGAGAAAATCAGTTAAAGAAATGCAGGAGAACTTGAAACAACAGGCAGAAGTCATGAAAGAGGGAGCACAAAAATATATTAAAGAATTACATGAAAACACAAACAAACAAATGATGGAACTGAGCAAAACCATCCAAGATCTGAACACAGAGGTAGAAACAACTAAGAAATCACAAAAGGAGGCAACCTTGGAGATAGAAAACCTTGGGAAGAAAACAGGGGTCGTAGATGCAAACATAAACAACAGAATACAAGAGATAGAAATAAGAATCTCCGATGCTGAAGATAACATAGTAACCATTGACTCCACAGTCAAAGAAAATGCAAAATCCAAAAGGCTTGTAACCCAAAACATCCAGGAAATCCAGGACACAATGAGAAGACCAAACCTAAGGATTATAGGGATAGATGAGAGTGAAGATCTACAACTTAAAGGGCCAGCAAATATCTTTAACAAAATTATGGAAGAAAACTTTCCTAACTTAAAGAGAGAGATGCCCATGAATGTACAAGAAGCCTACAGAACTCCAAACAGACTGGACCAGAACAGAAACACCTCCCGTCACATAATAATCAAAACCCCAAATGTACTAAACAAAGAAAGAATATTAAAGGCAGTAAGAGAAAAGGGCCAAGTAACATATAAAGGAAGACCTATCAGAATCACACCAGACTTCTCTCCAGAAACCATGAAAGCTAGAAGATCCTGGGCAGACCTCATGCAGACCCTAAGGGAAAACAAATGTCAGCCAAGACTACTATACCCAGCAAAACTCTCAATCAACATAGATGGAGAAATCAAAATATTCCATGACAGGACCAAATTTACACAATATCTTTCCATTAACCCAGCTCTACAAAGGATAATAGGAGGAAAACTCCAACACAAGGAAGGAAATGGCACCCAAGAAAAAGCAAGACAGTAAACTTCTTCCATCAAACTCAAAGGAAGATAACTACTCAAAAACAAAAATAACATAAAAAAAATGTCAGGAAGTAATAATCTCTATTCCTTAATATCTCTTAACATCAATGGACTCAACTCCCCAATAAAAAGACATAGACTAACAGACTGGATACGGAAACAGGACCCTACATTTTGCTGCTTACAGGAAACACACCTCAGAGTCAAAGACAAACACTACCTTAGAGTAAAAGGATGGAAGACAATTTTGCAAGCAAATGGTCACAGGAAGCAAGCTGGAATAGCCATTTTAATATCAGATAAAATTGACTTTCAACCCAAAGTCATCAAAAGAGACACAGAAGGTCACTTCCTGCTAGTCAAAGGAAGAATCCACCAAGAGGAACTCACAATTCTAAACATCTACGCTCCAAATGTAAGGGCACCCTCATTTGTAAAAGAAACCTTACTAAAGCTCAAAGCACACATTGCACCTAACACAATGATTGTGGGGGACCTCAATACTACTCTATCTACAGTGGACCGACGAGGAAAACAGAAACTAAACAGAGACACGGAGAAACTCATCGAAACTTTGGAGCAATTGGATTTAACAGATATATATAGAACATTTCACCCTAAAGCAAAAGACTATACCTTTTTCTCAGCCCCTCATGGTACCTTCTCCAAAATCGACCATATAATTGGACACAAGACAGATCTCAACAAATATAAAAAGATCGAACTAATCCCATGCCTCTTATCAGATCACCATGGAGTAAGAGTGTTCTTCAATAGCAACAAAAACAACAGAAAATCCCCATACGCTTGGAGGCTGAACAATATTCTACTCAATGATACCTTAGTCCAGGAAGAAATAAAGAAAGAAATCAAAGAATTCTTAGAACTTAATGAAAATGAAGGCACAACATACCCAAATCTATGGGACACAATGAAAGCAGTGCTTAGAGGAAAACTCATAGCCCTGAGTGTCTCCAAAAAGAAATAGGAGAGAGCATATACCAGCAACTTAATGGCACACTTGAAAGCTCTGGAATAAAAAGAAGCAATTTCACCCAGGAGGAGTAGAAGACAGGAAATCATCAAACTCAGGGCTGAAATCAATCAAGTTGAAACAAAAAGAACCATACAAAGAATCAACAAAACCAGGAGCTGGTTCTTTGAGAAGATCAACAAGATAGATAAACCCCTAGCCAGACTTACTAAAGGGCACAGAGACAGTATTCAAATTAACAAAATTAGAAATGAAAAGGGAGATATAACAACAGAAACTGAGGAAATTCAAAAAATCACCAGATCCTACTACAAAAACCTATACTCAACACAACTGGAGAATCTCGAGGAAATGGACAATTTCCTCGACAGCTACCAAATACCAAAATTAAACCAGGATCAAATAGATCGTCTAAACAGACCCATAACCCCCAAAGAAATAGAAGGGGTCATAGACAGTCTTCCAACCAAAAAAGAGCACAGGACCAGACGGTTTTAGTGCAGAATTCTATCAGACCTTCAAAGAAGTCCTGATACCGATACTCTTCAAATTATTCCGCAAAATAGAAACTGAAGGAACACTACCCAACTCATTCTATGAAGCCACAATTACCCTGATACCAAAACCTCACAAAGATCCAACTAAGAAAGAGAACTACAGGCCAATTTCTCTTATGAATATCGATGCAAAAATACTAAACAAAATACTTGCCAACCGCATCCAAGAACACATCAAAACGATCATTCACCATGATCAAGTTGGCTTCATCCCAGGGATGCAGGGATGGTTCAATATACGGAAATCCATCAATGTAATCCACTACATAAACAAACTCAAAGAAAAAAACCACATGGTCATCTCATTAGATGCTGAAAAAGCATTTGACAAAATTCAGCATCCTTTCATGCTAAAGGTCCTAGAAAGAACAGGAATTCAAGGCCCATATCTAAACATAGTAAAAGCAATATACAGCAGACCAGTAACCAACATTAAGGTAAACAGAGAAAAACTCGAAGCAATCCCTCTAAAATCAGGGACTAGACAAGGCTGTCCCCTCTCGCCATATCTCTTCAATATAGTACTTGAGGTACTAGCTAGAGCAATTCGACAACAGAGGGAAGTCAAAGGGATACAAATCGGAAAGGAAGAAGTCAAACTATCACTATTTGCAGATGATATGATAGTTTACTTAAGTGACCCAAAAACCTCCACCAGAGAACTCCTGCAACTGATAAACAACTTCAGCAAAGTGGCTGGCTATAAAATCAACTCAAGTAAATCAGTAGCCTTCCTATACACGAAGGATAAGCAGGCCGAGAAAGAAATTAGGGAAATGACACCCTTCACAATAGCCACAAATGATATAAAGTATCTTGGAGTGACGCTAACCAAACATGTGAAAGATTTATACGACAAAAACTTCAGGTCTCTGAAGAGGGAAATTGAAGAAGACATCAGAAAATGGGAAAATCTTCCATGCTCGTGGGTTGGCAGGACTAATATAGTCAAAATGGCAATCTTGCCCAAAGCAATATACAGATTCAATGCAATCCCCATCAAAATCCCAACTCAGTTCTTCATAGAGCTAGAAAGAGCAATTCTCAAATTCATCTGGAATAACAAAAAACCCAGAATAGCTAAAACTATCATCAACAGCAAAAGAACTTCTGGGGGAATCAATATCCCGGACCTCAAGCAATATTACAGAGCAGTGGTATTAAAAACTGCATGGTATTGGTTCAGTGACAGGGAAGCGGATCAATGGAATAGGATCGAAGACCCAGAATTGAACCCACACATCTATGGCCAATTGATCTTCGACAAAGGAGCTGAAAACATCCAGTGGAAAAAAGATAGCGTTTTCAACACATGGTGCTGGCTCAACTGGAGGTCAACATGCAGAAGAATGAGAATTGATCCACTCTTATCTCCTTGCACTAAGCTCAACTCCAAGTGGATCAAAGACCTCCACATAAAACCAGACACACTAAAACTAATAGAAAAGAAACTGGGGAAGACCCTTGAGGACATTGGCTCAGGGGAAAAATTCCTGAACAGAACACCAATTGCTTATGCTCTAAGAGCAAGAATAGACAAATGGGACCTCATAAAACTACAAAGTTTCTGTAAGGCAAAAGACACTGTCAAAAGGATAAATCGGCAACCAACAAATTGGGAAAAAATCTTCACCAACCCCACATCTGACAGAGGGCTAATCTCCAATGTATACAAAGAACTCAAGAGGTTAGACCCCAGAAAACCAAATAACCCTATCCAAAAATGGGGTACAGAGGTAAACAGAGTCTTTTCACCTGAAGAAATTGGGATGGCTGAGAAACACCTTAAAAAATGTTCAACATCACTAGTCATTAGGGAAATGCAAATTAAAACAACCCTCAGATTTCACCTCACACCAGTCAGAATGGCTAAGATTAAAAACTCAGAAGACATCAGGTGTTGGCGAGGATGTGGAGAAAGAGGAACACTCCTCCACTGCTGGTGGGAATGCAAGCTGGTACAACCACTCTGGAAATCAGTATGGCGGTTCCTCAGAAAACTGGGCGTGATACTTCCGGAGGACCCAGCCATACCACTCCTGGGAATATACCCAGAAGATTCACCAGCATGCAATAAGGATACATGCTCCACTATGTTCATAGCAGCTTTATATATAATAGCCAGAAGCTGGAAAGAACCCAGATGTCCCTCAACAGAAGAATGGAGACAAAAAATGTGGTATATATACACAATGGAGTACTATACAGCCATTAGAAACAATGAATTCATGAAATTCTTAGAGAAATGGATGGAGCTGGAGAATGTCATACTAAGTGAGGTGACCCAGTCTCAAAAGAATACCCATGGTATACAGTCACTGATAAGTGGATATTAGCCTAGAAGCTTAGAACACCAAAGACACAAATCACATATCAAGTGATGTCTCACAAGAAGAAAGGAGTGGACACTGGTGCTAGAATGGACCAAAACATCATTGTGGGAGAGTACAAGAACAGTAAAGTGGGAGGGGGTGGATGCGGGAGCAGGGGGAGGGAAAAGGACATGTGGGACCTTTGGGGGTGGGGAACCAGAAAAAGGGAAATGAATTGTAAATATAGAATATATACAATAAAAAAAAATAAAAAATAAAAATAAAAAAAAGTGAAAAAAAATACTCAATAAAATTCTTGCCAACCAATCCCAAGAACACATCAAAATAATCATTCACCATGATCATATAGGCTTCATCCCAAGGATGCAGGGATGGTTCAATATAAGGAAACCCACCAATTTAATCCACTACATAAACATACTCAAAGAACAAAACCACATGGTCATTTCATTAGACGCTGAAAAAGCATTTGATAAAATTCAGCATCTCTCTCATGCTAAAGTTCTTGGAAAGAACAGGAATTCAAGGCCCATACCTAAACATAATAAAAGCAATGTAAAGCAAATCAGTAGCCAACATCAAACTAAATGGAGAGAAACTGGAAGCAATCCCACTAAAATCAGGAACTAGACAAGAGCACACTCTTTCTCCATATTTATTCATATAGTACGTGAAGTTCTAGCCAGAGCAATTTGACAACAAAAGGAGGTCAAAAGGACACAAATTGGAAATAAAGAAGTCAAACTATCACTATTGACAGATGATATGATAGTATACTTAAGTGACCCAAAAACTCCACCAGAGAACTCCTACAGCCGATAAGCAACTTCAGCAAAGTGGCTGGATATAAAATCAAATCAAGCAAATCAGTAACCTTCCTATACTCAAAGTATAAACAGGCTGAGAAACATATTAGGGAAATGACACCCTTCACAATAGCCACAAACAATATAAAATATCTTGGGGTGTCTCTAACCAAACAAGTGAAAGATCTGTATGACAGGAACTTCAAGTCTTTGAAGAAAGAAACTGAAGCAGACCTCAAAAGATGATAAAATCTTGCATGCACTTGGATTGGCAGGATTAATATTGTAAAAATGGCCATCTTGCCAAAAGCAATATACAGATTCAATGCAATCCCCATCAAAATCTCAACTCAATTTTTCATAGATTTAGAAAGAGCAATTCTCAAATTCATCTGGTATAACAAACAAACAAAAAACAGGATAGCTAATACTATTCTCAACATTTTAAGAACTTCTGGGGTAATCTGTATCTCAGTTCTCAAGCAGTACTACAATTTTAGCAATTCTGTTAAAAACTGCATGGTTTCGGTACTGTGACAAGCAAGTAGATCAATGGAATAGAATTGAAGTCCTGGAAATGAACTCACAGAGTTATGTTCCCTTAATCTTTGATAAAGGAACTACAACCATCCAGTGGAAAAAAGATAGCCCTTTCAACAAATGATGCTGGATCAACTAGAGGTCAACATGCAAAAGAATGCAAATTGATCCATTCTTATCTCCTTGTACTAAGCTCAAGTGCAAGTTGATCAAGATCCTCCACATAAAACCAGACACAGTAAAACTAATAGAAAAGACATTGGGGAAGACCCTTGAGGACATGGGCACAGGGGGACATTTTCTCAACAGAACACCAATATCCTATGCTCTATGTTCAAGAATTGACAAATGAGACCTCATAAAATTACAAAGTTTCTGTAAGGCAAAGGACATTGTCAAAAGGACAAAATGGCAACCGACATATTGGGAAAAGATCTTTACTAACACCACATCTGACAGAGGGCTTATATCCAAAATATACAAAGAACTCTAGAGAGTCAAATACCCCCCTTGTCATCAGGGAAATGCAAATCAAAACAACCCTAAGATTTAACCACACACCAGTCATAATGGCTAAGGTAAAAAACTCAGGAGAAAAAAGGTGCTGGCGAGGATGTGGAGAAAGAGCAATATGCCTCCACTGCTGGTGGTATTGCAAGCTGGTACTACTACTCTGGAATTCAGTCTGGCAGTTTCTCAGAAAACTGGGAATAATACTTCCATAAGACCCTGCTATACCACTCCTGGGCAAATACCAGAGTAATCCTCAGGATGTAATAAGGATACATCTCAACTATGTTCATAGCAGCCTTATTTATAATAGCCAGAAGCTAGAAGAAACCCAGATTTCCCTCAACAGAGGAACGGATACAGAAAATGTGGTATATATGCAAAATGGAGTACTATTCAGCCATTAGAAAGAATGAATTCATGAAATTATTAGACAAATGGATGGAACTGGAGAACATCACCCTAAGTGAGGTAACCCAGTCTCAAAAGAACATTCATGGTATGCACTCACTGATAAATGGATATTAGCCTAAAAGCTTGGAATACCCAAGAAACAATTGACATATCAAATGATACCCAAGAATGAGAAAGGATTGGCCCCAGGTCCTGGAAAGGCTCAGTGCAGCATTATATGGGGATAACAGGACAAGAAAGTGGGAAGGGGTGGATTGGGGAGCAGGGGCAGGGAAGAGGGCTTATGGGACTTATGGGTAGGGGGGATCCAGGAGAGGGAAACATCACTTGAAATGTCAATAAAGAATATATTGAATTAAAATATATTTTATATGTTAATCTAAATGATCCAAAAGCACAGATCGTTCCAAGTTATAATTTCTCCTTTAATGGCTATCTGAGTCATATTCTAGTTTCCACAGGCATCTTCATAATTAGTATTCTAGTTCACACACTCATCAGGAGTGAATAAAAAAAAACATCTTCTCTCCCCACCCTCCCAACTTTTATTGTCTTTTGTTTACTTAATTAGTGCCATAATGGTTAGACTGAAAATGAGATGCTTAAATCATTTAAATCGCATTTTCGAAACATTAAAGATGTCACAAACATACAGTGTACAGTGATTTTTTTTTATATTTCTCCATTGAGGATTATCATTTCCATTTTTTTATCCTGTTTTTGTGGGGGGGTATTTATTTTCTTGTTGGTTTGGTTTCTATGTCTTCTAAGTCTCAGAAACTTCTTACATACGCAGCAAAATTTTCTCCAACTTTGCTTGCTGTGTCTTCATCCACTTATTGTCTTACGTTGCTGCACAAGCATTTCATTTTTATTTTATGATGTTCTGCTTGTCAAACGTTGGCATTATTTATTGATCAACCAAAATTTTGTTCATTTTTTTTTTTTTTTTTGGTTTTTAGGGACAGGATTTTTTTGTATAGCTCAAGCTGTCCTGGAACTCACTCTGTAGAACAGGCTGGCCTCGAACTCAGAAATCCAGCTGCCTCTACCTCCCAAGTGCTGGGATTACAGGCGTACACCACCGATTATACTCATAACTCAGAGATTCTTTTTTTTTTCTAATCATCCCTCTAACTGTGTGGAGTTTTCAGTACAGCGTTAAGATCTCTAACCTCTTGTGCTGATTATTGAGCAGTAGGGCAGATAAACACTCAATTCTTCTACATGTAGATATCCAGTGTCCATGCACCATTTGTAAAACACACCTGTACTCAGAGGGAAAGGATGTACCTACTTCTGCTATTAGTTGATGTGGCAGGGAATGTTGCTATCCATGGGGTAGGGGCAGGCAGGGTCTTCCTCTTCCCTAAAAGAGGTATAGGTAGATTAATAGTAGGTGTTTATGAAGCAGAGATGTAGAGAAGAGCATATTTGGTGTTAGTCATCAGTATAAAAATAAAATTAATTAATTAATTAATTAATCAATTAATTAAAATCTGTTGCTCTTACTCTCGCATACTCCTCTTATCTCTCTTTGCCCTCTCTTGGGCTCTCTTCCCCCCCCCTCCATGTGGTCATGGCCAGCCTCTACTTCTCTACTCTCTCCCCCTCTCTGCCTTTCTCTGCCTCCACTGCCCTCTTTAACTCCTATCCTCTGCCCTAAATAAACTCCATTCTATACTAAAAACAACAACAACAAACTCTTAAAAATGAAACCCAGATTTGAAATGCTGCAGCCTAGATTAATATACTAAAGCAGTGTCTGCTCTACCTGAAGATATAGGTTCACATATTTCAGCTAAAAACTGTCTGTAATTTCTGTTTCCAGGGATCCAATATTTCTTTTGGTCCCTGTAACCACTGAATGCACATGACACATAGAAATGTTACTAGGTAAAGCACATATTCATAAAATAAATTTTCAAAAATTAAGCCAATAACATAGTTGCATGCAATACATACTTACATATTTTCCTCTCTCTCATTGACATGAATATTGATTTTGTGCCAGATAGATGATAAATAGGTAAATAGATAAATATGTCGATAGATAGATAGATAGATAGATAGATAGATAGATAGATAGATGAGAGAGAGACAGAGACAGAGAGAGAAAAACAGAGATAGACAACTAGAGAAGCAGTTAATTAAATCCTTCCACCAACAGCATCATCCTCAGGGTCAATGCATTATCCACTGTGAGTCAGTCTTTCCCTGGGAAAGTAAGTCATGTGTTCATGCAGGTCTGGCTTATAAATGCTGACCTAAACCTCCTCAACCAAGAACTCTGAGTGTCTCCTCAACTTTGGTAAGTGAGCATCAGATTCCCAAGGTAGGTGCTTACCTTCTGCCATTTGTTTATTTCATCTTATTTTTGTCTGTACCTAACTTTCTTCATCCTGGAAGCCATTCCAATTGATAATGACTGGTTTATTGATTTATTTAAATTTTCTAATATTCTTGTGCTATAAATTAGTTTACTTTGGACATATACTTCTGGGACAATGTTTTCTTTTTTATATGTCAATAACAAGATTCCTTACCAACATTGTTAATAAAGCCTTTATTTTTATTTGATATGATTCACGTCCTTTAGATTCTTACTTGCCAAAAGACAGGTCCAAGAATATTGGATGTTCTTTACTCTCCCTACAGGTTTTATATTTCCATTCTCCCAACAGTGTAATATGGACCAAAGTTTATCCCCAATGGAGCAAAATATAATGTACATCATCAACCTACTCGACAATTATTCTATCCGTATGGATAGCATGTATGAATATCTGAATAAAGAAGATATTAGGAAGTTGTTGGAAAAGGAAGCACCAAATTTCCTTTTGGTAAGTTTCCTTCTGAAAAGGGGAGAATATGGTCTGCAATAATCAAAAAGACATGTTAATCTTTTTGAGTTCAGGGTCAAGCAGCAGTTGGTCATAGTTCTGCTCATACTTAGATAATGATCCTTAGGAAACTGCATGTTGATTATATTCTGAGATGCCTTATTCTAGATATAGGTATGTAGTCTTCTACTAATGACGTTTATACACAAAATTAAAGCACTGTAAGTCCAATGTATGAAATGCCTGGAAGACTGACTGTATGGTTTTTGTTTGTTTGTTTTGTGTTTTTTGTTTTAGCTTTTGTTTTTCTTTTTGGATGAAGCATAATATGGTGGTATGTTAAAAGAGAATGTACTTCTAGTATCAAGAGGGAAAATTTAAGCTGATTCCAGGTCACTCTTTAAGGTTAAACTTGAAGGGGGTTTATGACTGTGGGTTAGAAGGACACTAAGATTCAGCTGTGGACTTGGAAAAGATATTGGAAGGTGTTCTTATCCTGGAATTTTTGGATAGAAAATGCAAGAAATTAGCACATTTCAACAAAGTTAATATTCTCTTTTCAATCTTGCAGAAATAGAGGCATACATGGAGACAGGTGACACAGTTCCCTGATGCTGAGTTTTAATATCTATAAGCAAGATGCCAACCTTCCTTAAATACCCATCAAATATAAATTTCCTCTTGTGAACAAAATTAGAGATGTGGACAGCTCATCTTTTTATTCCTTTTAATGTTACTTATTTTACTTCGTTTTTTAAAATTTTCTTCTATGAGTTTTTTGAAATGAAATATGTGTTTCTGTAGTGTGTA
The DNA here is from genome assembly GCA_964023405.1 of Apodemus agrarius. Classification (NCBI taxonomy): domain Eukaryota; kingdom Metazoa; phylum Chordata; class Mammalia; order Rodentia; family Muridae; genus Apodemus; species Apodemus agrarius. The sequence goes on along the minus strand of OZ030007.1, from coordinate 73,071,993 downwards.
TGTGTGTGTGTGTGTGTGTGTGTGTGTGTGTGTGTTCAAGTAATAACCATGGAGTAAAAAAGTATAGGGAATAAGGCTTTTTCATAGGAATTCTAATGTTTGTGAGCCAAGATAGTACTAAACCTATGTCACCTGCAGAAACATCAAGTGTTTATAATAGCTGAATCATATTTTAAGCACAAGTGGAAAATTTGCCATAAATGAAGAACTTAGAATATCAGAATGCTGGATATGGCAGATGCAGAGAGTGAACAGAAAATGCCATAGCAGGAATGTTCTTTGCTCGAATTCTATTCCCTGATCTGCATACTAGATTATTGGGCACTTGGGTTCTAGCAGGGGCTTAGCTAAGGTACCCCAGTCATAAGTATAAGATCTGCAGCTAATCAGGGGCTCATATGCACTAAGATTTATTACTCAATTTGAGTACCCTCACATGCATCTCCTGCACATAGATTACCATACCCTTTAGAACATAGAAACTTTTCCTCTTCAGGAGTCCATACAGGATTGTTCTCCTCAGTGGTTGCACATAAGAGGCCTGAGTGAAATGAACTCAAATATTGCCTTCAGGGAATGTAAAGAGGAATAAGAGACTCCTCCAAATGAGAGATCCATTTATGTACTTATCTCCATTCCATTCCTGAGCTTTCAGGCTCTGCCTCTGAAAAAAACACATTTACATTTTTTAAGGAAAGTTGTCTCCTTATTTCATCAAGAACAATGGCATTTAAGTAGGTTGAATTTATATAAGGGTGAGTAGGGGAATTTCTAGACTTAATAACTGTTTTATGTTCTTGTGCAAAACAAAGACCTAGCTCTGAATTTGAAAGTCTTCAAGGACAAAATGGAAAGTAGTAGTATGTGCTTAGTTTTTCTCATCATGAGTTATCAGGTCTTCACTTTTATACTTATATGGGAATCATTTGTAGGTTTTCCTATGTATTTGCTGTCTGGTCACTCAGCGTGCACACTGTTCCTTTACATTGAACACAATAAATGCTAACAGCCATCTCTTTTCCAGATGATGGAAGAAGATGCTTCAAAAAATGTTTTGGACACACTGAAGAAGGAGCAGAGCCTTGAAGAGAGCTGGGATATGATAATAAAAATGGGACTTCTGTACAATGAAAGGATGGAGAGCAAAGCTGTTTAATATTTCCAGGTTCATACTCATTTTCCTGGCATTAAAAGGCTTGGTAATAGCAATGGGTAGCGACACTAAGTAGAAGTTCAAGGCATCTTGCTTCTAACCAACCATTGCTATATAATTGTTATGTCACAGACATTAATGTAATGGTTGGGTACCTGGACTTCAGGGGAATAAAGTCTTTATCCACACTAATGCTCTGAGTGCTGCTGATGTAGATTTCTTTATCCTTCACATAAAACTGTTCACCAGTTGGTCTGCAAACTCATACATTGGTTTGTGGTCTTCAAGAAATGTCCAACATCAAAATATTAGGACTGTTATTAACCATTTTTGTCTTTCTCCATAACAATCTCATACTGGTAAAATCAGTCCAACTTCTCATGTTCACTTTTTATGGCCTTTTTCACAGCAGAAATTCAACACAGATAGTCTCCTCTTCTGAACATATCTGTCATGTTACAGCAGGGTTTGATGTATTCTGTGCATCACTATTTAAGAAGTAATCTCTCTCCTTCTTAATATTGTACAAAACTACAATGTTTCTGCTAATAATCCATGTCAGAAGAAAATCCCAGATCTCTGGTAGTGTGAACAAAGACAAAAGTGAGATTAGCACCAAGAAACCTATTTACGAGTCCATGTCTCCTAGCTTTTAATCAATTGCATGATTCTTTGCTCCTTAGATTGTGGCATTCTCATCTGCAAGTTAAGAGTTTTAATTCTTCTCCTTCACTGTTCATGGTGGAAATTGAACATCTACTTTGATAAAATCCATGAAAAACTTAATGAGTTATTGTGCTGACACACTCACAGGGGAGGTTGCAGTTGGTACATAACCTATATTTTTCCTCACACACAAGTGTAATTTCTACTTAACTAAGTGTCTTATTGATTTTCCTCTCAATACCTATGGATTACCCTGGAATTTCGTTGAGTACTTCCTCAAAAGGCTGTTTCCTCATAAAAGCAATATCAGCATAATCCAAACAAAATAGAAACAGAGACATGCAGGAAGCAACCTAAGAAGGCACCTTGGAGACGAGGAAAGCTACCTAAACAATCTCCTACTTAAAAGCCACATATCAGGATGGTACATTTTACACAAAAACGGAACATGAAGGTAATTGAGTTTGACTTCAAGTGACCATTGATGGTATTATATATTGGCAAGAAATCACTGATGAGCAAGACAAGTGTTAGCTTCAGCAGAGCTCTGAATATGAAGGAAAATCCCCTAGGTTCATTTTAGAAAAGCATGGTAGGAGTGTTCTGTGAGAGAAAGCAAAATGATACATAACAAATCTACTGAAAGCTTTGCCTCTTCCTTTGGTTACATGTTCCTAAATCTCTGAAGAAAGCTCCATTTCACTCTACTAAATGGTACAACAGAATCCAATGAATGTTCCCGGAATAAATGACCTGTTTATGTTCCCTATGAAATTTCACCCAAGAGAAAAGTGTAAGAGAGTTATATGTATGAAGACATTAGAGTATTTTCTTAAGAAGTCCAGAAGCTGTGTGAAAACAAAAGGATCTCCATTTTCCACTGTGGGTTTGCTTGGTAAATTGGTCACTGTGTATTTTTTTAAGTTGTCTATCCTCTCATTATTTCTGAAGATTTCCTTTAATCTTTTTCTCTCTTTACTAAAAGGTACTTCCAAATATTAAAGACACAAAACAGTCCAGAAAACTCTGTGCAAATAATTGTCTTGGTTTCACCCTCTCATACAATCCAACTCCAGATATACTTAAGAACAAATATCCCTACCACATCCACAAAACACCCACTAATATGACTTCTGAGAATGAGCTGTTTGCTGCAGAAATCTGTTCCCAAAGCTTTGTACACAAACCTCTGGCTTGAGTTTCATTTCAGCAAATCTATGGTATAGTATTGCAAAAGAATTTTCATGGTGTGTTGGGACAAAATTTAACATGTATGATCAGTGTCACAGCCATAAGTTCCTGCTGCAAAGGCCACACACCCTTAATTTCTCATCTCATCACATATTTTCTAGTAAACAACAAATAAAAGTGTTAGACAGTACTGGTTTCTTCTACCCACCCCTAAAATCACTAATGAATTCTTCTTACTCCTGGTTCTAATCTATTCCATCATGAAGAATCACTATAGTTCCACTCTCTTCTGATCCAAGCTATACTAAATATCCTGAGTTCCCTGCACACCTAATGGGTATTGGAGCAAAGCATGGTACTACATATTGAGGTGGGATTGATTTACTTGAGCAAAATTCCAATACATAGCATTAGAATACAATGACAAAATAGAAAGTTTTTGAAACATCAAGAGGAACTCATTTTATCTCAAAGAACAAAACTGGTTTCTCCTTCATGATCCACATTCTAAGCAATTTTCTTTTTGTGATTCTGACCAGGCTTCTTGACTCTTGATCTAGAGTTTAATCTACAAATCTTTACTACTTCAGTCATTTTAATAAAACCTTATATAGACCCTGTCTCTATGAGAGCAGTCATTCTGTCCTTATGATAAAATCTCTGATGGGTCCATTCTATATATTGAGAGTCTACTCTTTGAATACAATTTTTTATGACAGTGAGATGCAGGTAAACATGACACCAAGAAATATTACTGAGGACTGGAACTTATTATATATTTCTTCGAATATGTAACAAATTTGTAAGAAGTTCAATTTCCTGCCAGTGATCCCAAGGAAGAGGATATATAGAATAATGTCTCAACAATATAGGGGAAGCTATCAGTTCAGATGCAATGATATCTCTGCATTACTGGTTCAGAGTAGAGCCATGCTATAGGAGTGATGGTTTATCCGAGCATTCTACATCAATTGTGTGTTGACCCAGAAAGCGTTATAAACAAGGGACATCATATGAAATAAGAGTGATATCAGAACATGTCCAAATACAAAATTTCAAGCTGCTTCTATCAGGAGTAGTATTGAGTTCTTCCCTGTTTTTGACCTTCATTTCCTAGTGCACTTCACCATACAAACTCACTCCCACACACAAACACTCACTTCTTCACTTGAGATAATGACATGGTCTAATGGCCATAAATGAAATTTCACTTCCTCTCCACTTATTAGGACATGTTCAGATACCACATGGTGTGTCTTTTCTGAAAATATGCATTCCCAGCTTATTGCCAGTTAATAATGTACACTAACCCTCATAACCCATACTTCTTCCACAAGGTTTCTACAGGAATCTCCCTCCCCAATAAAGACAGGTTGTTCAGTCCATGTTTCTGTGGATAATGGTGTTTCTCCTACTCTAATGTCAAACATGATCCAGCCTATACCATTTACTCTGCTAAGGTTCATGTCCTCTAGTCTAGCATTGTTTTAAATATTGTCTGAATATTCAGATAGGGAAAAAACTGTGTGCATCTACACAGGAGACAATTATGATAGGTTCCTGTCTATAAACATACCAGAGTATCACCATCAGTATTAGGGATTGGCTGTCTCATATTGGATACGACTCTAGTTACAGCAGTTAATACTTTGGATTTTCTTCAATCTCTATTCACTCTTTATCACTATACTTCTTATTGGAAAGACAAATTTTGAAATGAAGGTTTTAATGAGTGGTCTCATGAAGCCACTCTCCACTGGGAGTTGTTCCTATCTTGTAGATGGCCATTTCAGTAGTTAAATCCTGCTTTGATAGTAATCTATTCACTTCATTCAAGGCCTTGCAACTCATCATCATTAACATGTGTGCTTATTTTAAGATTGTCTGAGACATTAGTACAATTAATGTACAGGCAGATATTCTAGTCTGTGGTGTCTTTTTCCTTTCACATGTCTTAAAGGCCACTGTTTGGCACAACCTAAATCACAATACTGCTCAATTTCTGCAATCAAAATTTAATATAACCAATGATCAGATCAAAACTCATAGTTCTTGAATGTCAGAATTTTCCAACTTGTATTCTAGACCATTTCTCCCAGGGATCCATTTGTGATGGCCAAAAGAAAATGATCTATGATGAATGAATATCAGTTTAGTCTGCTATTTGGCAGGCAAAAATATGCCTATGGCTCTGTATATACTTTCTCAAATATGATATGGGCAGTGGTTCAAACTGGAGAGAATTGTATTTATATGATATCTAACAAAATTTTCATGTCTCTATAAGTATATCTAAGAATATTAATACTGATAATAGCTTCCATACCTGTCTCATAAGGTGACAAAATATTTATACATTTCATTGATGGTGAATTTAATTGGATGCACTGAATCCCACTCATTTCTTACCTCCTCCATAAATTTCTTCAGTTTTTGCATCATTTCCCCAAAATATAAATATAAATTAAAATTAAATTTAATTTAAAAAGTATGGTATTTCATACAGTATGCTTGTTTTGGCCCAGTCACCTTTTCTTAACTGCAATAAGTCACTGGGGTTGTTCATGGCCTCTGTCTTCTAGTACACTTATAATACAAGTTCATCAGTAGGATTTCTCTCTAATATTCCATTGTTTCCATGTGTCATTAAAGAAAACTCTGTCTTTGAATCAGCAGGACAGTTTCTCATGCTTCATCAGTTCATTGGTAAGTTATATGTTGGGCTTGACCAACTAAAATCCCTGTATCTTGGCATGGATGGTAGTGAATTTTTTAGTCCTTGGGCAGCTCTCTTGAACCTCTGCCACCAGAATATCTCTTGCTTTGCCCTGGTAAGGAGCAGGGCAGCTATACTACCTGAGCCATTGGCTTATAGGGTGCTTACTCATTCAAGCTCACACCAGTACTGCCAGCTCATCTTTTCTTATGCCTTTTGGCCAACTGTCCCAAACACATGTTAGGGAGATTGCAGTGCCACTTCCCCAGGGTTTTGTAGCAAGCAATTTTCAGGGATTGATCCACAGTATGACCCTAGTGAGTTGTGGTTCTAGCAATGTAGAATACCATAGATAGGCATGTGTACTGGCAACTCTCCCTCTTTCATGCCATTGATATCTAGATCTCCCAAACTGCCCAGGGAAGAGAAGGGGCATCTCTTGTGCCTCAACCTGTGAGAATTGGGACCTTTGTACATTCCTCTAAATTCATCATGACACCAAGAAAGAACACAGACATGTGATATTCATAAGAACATTAGAGGTTACATTGGGCACAGACATCAACATAGACTCCTGGTCATGCAAAAGCATTAACACAGTCTTGGACCTTATTGAGGGTATGAGTTAAATAAGACATTATCCTGTCCTAAAGCACTAGCACAAACTAAACAGATCAGGTTGCTCCTCACTATCTTTGTGTCTGTAGTTCTGCCTCTTTTCATCCTGCACACACTATTACTGCTTTTCTCTTTGTCTGTCATATGTTTGCACATTAAGTGTCTTCTGCATCCATAACTCCATACACCACTTGCTGATGGGCAGTTGCATACATTAAACACCTTTACAATGCTTTAACGTTGCATATAAAACTGGATTACTTTGAAATTGCAGGAAAAGCCATTATGGCCAACAAACACTGTACCATTGAAGCTTTAAACTATATAAAACAAGAGCTTATACTATAGAACATTAAAACAATGATTAAACATTAAGTTTTGGTTTTTTTTTTGTAATGGCCTTTCTCAAAATGACAATTGATTTTCTATTAGTCAAAGAAGTGATCCTGTTGATAATTCCTAATTGATGGTCTATTCTGAGTTCCTAAGATTTGGAAGTGTGTGCTAAGGTGGTAGTAAATTTTTTCTTTGAATTATTTCAGCATCAGGGTATCTTCTGTATTCATTCGCTCAAAGTAAAACTCTTTTATTATTTATTTCATACACTTTTATGGTAACTGAATATTTGAAGTTGGGAAGAGAAGGAATGTCATAACTTCAGCCATCTGCAAACTGGGTTTGTTTTCTCTTAGTGGATTTGTCCTCTGAGTGGACTCCCTTGTTTGGGAAAAAAATAAACAAGTAAACAAATAAATACTTAAGTAAAAAAGATAAAATTAACATTTTTAAAAGGTATTCCAAAACTGCTCGGGGACATCACTCTCCCTTCAGTCAGGAAGAAGTCTTGGGCTATCATCTGTTGTGGAATATATGTGAATTTGCTTTGTTTTGTTCTGTTGGTTCAAACTTCAGAGACACTTCTTTTGGTTTTGTTTGTTTGCTTATTTTATTTTTCCACTTCCCTGTTCCTTCACTCACTCACTCACTCACTCACTCACTCACTCACTCACTCATTCACTTGCTTGTTTCCCTTTCTTTCTATCTATGTAGAGTGCCAAGACTGCCAAGGTGGAATCAGAAAGGAGCCCAGAACCAGTCTTTTTGATAAAACTCCTATGAGACTACATTTACCAGGGATTGACTGCTTTCCTTCTCAAGGCTTGGATCATCCCAGCATGGGATGATGGCCTGCTGTCTCCCCCTTTTGTCCCATTTTCCCTCAACCACCATAAACTAAATATAATAAATAAATGAATTTATTTATTTGAGCTTACTCCAATTTATTTGTTTGAGTTATCTAAAGTCTCTCTCAACACCTCCCCCTCCCTTCTCTCCACACAGCTGTCTCCCTGTGTGTGTGGTGGGGGAGGGGGAAGCAGATCTGGAGCAGGAATCTGTCACATCCTTGCTAGTCTGTGAACTATTTGCACTGGCCTGGTGCTCTTAACTGCTGTGCCATGTACCTCCAGAGGCACATTTTCTGTATGAAGTCAGTGAGTGAGGATTTTAGTGTGAATATCTGGATTCACTATCCTCCCAGCTCCACTATTGTTGTGGCTTAGGCAACTGACTGAACACTACAATAGACTCATACCTACTTCTTTGGAAATGCTAATGGAGTTGTTAACACACAATAACAGAAAGAGGAAGACTCTGACTTTCTCATTCTCCCTCAGCCTTGATCTGCCAGCTCAGGGATTTGTAAGGCTTAATTTGGACAATATTTTCATGACTTGAAATTTCTACTTCATGTTTAATGTTTAATAAAATAAAGCTTGTAAAGGACTGGAGAGATGGGTCAGCAGATAAGAACACTGACTGCTCTTCCAGAAGTCCTGAATTCAGTTCCAGCAACAACATGGTGATTCACAACCATCTATAATGGGATCTGATTTACTCATCTGGTGTGTGTCTGAAGACTGATGATGTTTACTCATATGAATAAAACATAAATAAGTAAATTCTTATAAAATAAAATAAAATAAAACAAAGCTTGTGAAGAAACTGACATCTAAATACCAAGCATCATGTCCCTGTAGCCACTCCTTTTACTTTAGTTTATTATATATTTATAGTATATATATATATATATATATATATATATATGTGTGTGTGTGTGTGTGTGTGTGTGTGTGTGTGTATGTATATATATACATATATATATATTATATATATATATATATAATATATATTATATATATATACTGGTACAGAATTGCATACTATGTAGATAGCTGGAAGTGGTTCTATATGCAGAGATTGAACATTTGCAGTTAATAAAGTTTTGCTTTTTTTTTTTTTTTTGGTCTGTTTTTTGTTTTTTGTTCTTTTTTTGGAAATAGAGCTTTTTTTTTTCCACTACATCGTACAAATTGTGTTTTCTATACAATATTCTGATCACAATTTCCAATCTAAAAGCACCTTCTAAATCCCTCCTCCCCATCCACACAGATCTACCCAAGGCCTGGTATTAGTGAAATTCCTAAGCCCCCCATGAGAAACTCAGACCCCTAGCAAACTTAGAGACTGAGAACTGCATGTTTGGATAAGCCCCACCTGTCTGGACCCTTATTTCTGGGAATTGGCTGACCTCAGCCTGGCCTCAGGGCTAGAACATCCTGCTCCAGGAACTAGGCAACCACAAAAATTTTAGCCATTCTGTACTTCCCCATTCTGTACTTCCTCATTCTGTACTTCCCCATTCTGTGCATGTTTTTTCCTCTTCCACTTGCCTTGTGATTTTCCCCTCAAATACCCCTGACTTCAGTTGCTTGAGGTCGAACTCCTCTACTCCTACATGGGATATGAGCTTGGCCCCAGTGCACTGTTTTCCCGAATAAACCTTGTGTGATTGCAGCAAGGACGGTCATTTGTGATTTCTTGAGGGTTGCATTATACCGTGATTTCAGTGAGGGTCTCCCCTCTCTGGGGGGTCCTTCATTTGGGGTCCTGTGTGGGATTTGCAACCACCCTTGTCTCCGAAGACCTGCTTGGAGGTAAGGGGATCCCATTTGGAATATGTGTGTGCTGGCCAGTTTCTTTGTTCTGAATATCTGTTCTGTTACTTGGAGGTGAGATTCTATCTGTGTCTTTGCCTATCTGTACTGAATGACATCTGGTTCTGTGCTTTTGGCTTGTCTATCACTTGGGATGGGATGACAGACTCCATGTTATAAGAGGGGACAGAGGGTGATCAGCGGACTTGCTAGGAAATCACCGGCTGCCGCCATGGGAGCTGTCCCAGGATGTCTGAGGGAACCCCAAGGACACTTGGGAGATTCCCATCTGGATTCAGAGGAGGATTAGGTTTTGCTTGCAAGCATCTTGGGCTCAGAGAGCCCATCTGGTATTTCAGTTTTGCTTGCAAGTGTCTGGGGCTCAGAGAGCCTGTCTGGTATTTCAGTTTTGCTTGCAAGTGTCTGGGGCTCAGAGAGCCTGTCTGGTATTGTCCTCCCAGCTCATTGTTTTTCTGTGTCGGAAAACATAGCTACTTGCTAAGCTTTCTATATATTTTCAGTTAATATTGGTCACTCTTGAATTTCTGACAGGTTTGAAGACTGTTAGTCTCATAGGCAGCCCAAGTTCTTTAACCTTGAGAAAATTGATATTGATTTAAATAAAATGATTTTCAGATGACATAAAATTTGAAGACAAAACATGAGTTGGGTGTTAATTCTTATAGTATTTTTTTTAAGTTTAAAATTTTTTAATTAGAATTGTTAAAAATGTAAATACATAGTTTTTTTTTATTTTCTATATTCTATGTTTACATGCCAAAGGCTTTCCCCTTTCCCAGTTCCCACCCACCATACTTCCCATAGTTCCTCTCCCCCCCAACAATTCCCCAACCATTCCCCCTACCCCCTCGGTTTCTTTACTAAACTGGATGCAATATTTACAGGCCAAGGGTCCTCTCCTTTCTTCTTCTTGGGAATCATTTGACTTGCTATTTGTGTCTTGAGTATTTAGGGCTTCTGGGCTCACTAATATCCACTTATCAGTGATTGCATTTCATGTGCATTCTTTTGTTTTTGGGTTAATTCACTCAGGATGATATTTTCCAGGTCTAACCATTTACCTCCAAATTGCATGAATTCATTATTTGTAATTGCTGAGTAGTATTCCATTGTATAAACATACCACATTTTCTGTATCCATTCATTCTTTGAGGGATATTTGGGCTCCTTCCAATTTCTGGCTATTATAAACAAGGCTGCAATAAACTTAGTGGAGCATGTGTCTTTATTGCATGCAGGGGAATCCTTTGGGTATATGCCCAGGAGTGGTATGCCAGGGTCCTCTGGAAGTGACATGCCCAATTTTTTGAGGAACCGCCAAACTGATTTCCAGAGCAGTTTTACCATTTTGCAATCGCACCAACAGTGGAGGAGTGTTCCTCTTTCTCCACATCCTCGCCAGCACTTGTTGTCTCTTGAGTTTTTAATCTTAGCCATTCTGACTGGTGTGAGGTGGAATCTCAGGGTTGTTTTGATTTGCATTTCCCTGATGACTAATGATGTTGAACATCTTTTAAGGTGTTTCTCGGCCATCTGAATTTCTTCTGGTGAAAATTCTTTGTTTAGCTCTGTGCCCCATTTTTTGATAGGGTTATTTGGTTCTTTGCGGTCTAACTTCTTGAGTTCTTTGTATATATTGGATATTAGCCCTCTGTCAGATGTGGGGTTGGTGAAGATCTTTTCCCACTTTGTTGGTTGCCGTTTTGTCCTTCTGACAGTGTCCTTTGCTTTGCAGAAATTTTGTAATTTTATGAGGTCCCATTTGTCGATTCTAGATCTTAGTGCGTAAGCTATTGGTGTTCTGTTTAGGAACTTTTCCCCTGTGCACAAGTCCTCCAGGGTCTTCCCAAGTTTCTTTTCTAATAGTTTCAGTGTGTCTGGTTTTATGTGGAGGTCCTTGATCCACTTGGAGTTGATCTTAGTGCAAAGATATAAGAGTGGGTCAACTCACATTCTTCTGCATGTTGACCTCCAGTTGAACCAGCACCATTTGTTGAAAAGGCTATCTTTATTCAACAGGATGGTTGTGGCTCCTTTATCAAAGATCAAGTGACCATAAGTCTGTGGGTTAATTTCTGGGTCTTCAATCCTGTTCCATTGATCTGCTTGCCTGTTGCTATACCAATACCATGCAGTTTTTAACACAATTGCTCTGTAGTACTGCTTGAGGTCAGGGATATTGATTCCCACAGAAGTCCTTTTATTGTTGAGAATAATTTTAGCTATCCTGGGTTTTTTGTTGCTCCAGATGAATTTGAGAATTGCTCTTTCTAGATCTATGAAGAATTGAGTTGGGATTTTGATGGTGATCACATTGAATCTGTATATTGCTTTTGGCAAGATGGCCATTTTTACTATATTGATCCTGCCAATCCAGGAGCAAGAAATATTTTTCGATCTTCTGAGGTCTTCTTTGATTTCTTTCTTCAAGGACTTGAAGTTCCTGTTGTACAGATCTTTCGCTTGTTTGGTTAGAGTTACACCAAGATACTTTATGTTGTTTGTGGCTATTGTGAAGGGTGTTATTTCACTAATTTCTTTCTCAGCCTGCTTGTCCTTTGAACACAAGAAGGCCACTGACTTGCTTGAGTTAATTTTATAACCTGCCACTTTGCTGAAGCTGTTTATCAGCTGTAGAAGTTCTCTGGTGGAGTTTTTTTTTGGGTCACTTAGGTAAACTATCATATCGTTTGCAAATAATGATAGTTTGACTTCTTCCTTTCCAATTTGTATCCCTTTGACTTCCTTATGTTGTCTAATTGCTCTCGCTAGAACTTCAAGTACTATATTGAAACGATATGGAGAGAGAAGGCAGCCTTGTCTAGTCCCTGATTTTAGTGGGAATGCTTCAAGTTTCTCTCCATTTATTTTGATGTTGGCTGCTGGTTTGCTGTAGATTGCTTTTACTATGTTTAGTATGGGCCTAGAATTCCTCCTCTTTCCAAGACTTTTAGCATGAAAGGATGCTGAATTTTGTCAAATGCTTTTTCAGCATCTAATGAGATGACCATGTGGTTTTTTTCTTTCAGTTTGTTTATGTAGTGGATTACATTGATGGATTTCCGTATATTGAACCATCCCTGCATCCCTGGAATGAAGCCTACTTGATCATGATGGATGATCGTTTTGATGTGCTCTTGGATTCGGTTAGCAAGAATTTTATTTAGTATTTTTGCATCTATATTCATAAGAGAAATTGGTCTGTAGTTCTCTTTCTTTGTTGGATCTTTTTGTGGTTTAGGTATTAGCGTAATTGTGGCTTCGAAGAATGAGTTGGGGAGTGTCCCTTCTGTCTCTATTTTGAGGAATAGTTTGAAAAGTATTGGTGTTAAGTCTTCTTTAAAGTTCTGGTAGAATTCTGCACTAAAAGCATCTGGTCCCGTACTTTTTTTGGTTGGGCGGCTTTCTATAACCCCTTCTATTTCTTTTGGGGTTATGGGCCTATTTAGCTGATCTACTTGATGCTGATTTAATTTTGGTATTTGATATCTGTCTAGGAAATTGTCCATTTCCTCCAGATTATCCAGTTGTTTTGAGTATAGACCTTTGTAGTAGGATCTGATGATCTTTTGAATTTCCTCGGTTTCTGTTGTTATGTCTCCCTTTTCATTTCTAATTTTGTTAATTTGTATACTATCTCTGTGTCCTTTGGTTAGTCTGGCTAAGGGTTTATCTATCTTGTTGATTTTCTCAAAGAACCACCTCCTGGTCTTGTTGATTCTTTGTATGGTTCTCTTTGTTTCTACTTGATTGATTTCAGCCCTGAGTTTGGTGATTTCTTGTCTTCTACTCTTCCTGGGTAAATTAACTTCTTTTTCTTCCAGGGCTTTTAGGTGTGCCGTTAAGTTGCTAGTGTATGCTCTCTCCAGTTTCTTTTTGGATGCACTTAGGGCTATGAGTTTTCTTCTTAGCACTGCTTTCATTGTGTCCCATAGATTTGGGTAGGTTGTACCTTCATTTTCATTGAATTCTAAAAAGTCTTTGATTTCTTTTTTTTATTTCTTCCTTGACCAAGGTGTCATTGAGTAGAGTATTGTTAAGTTTCCACGTGTATGAGGGCTTTCTGTTGTTTTTGTTGTTATTGAAGACCACTCTTACTCCAAGTTGGTCTGATAGGAAGCATGGGATTAGATCGATCTTCTTGTATTTGTTGACATCTGTCTTGTGACCAATTATATGATCAATTTTGGAGAAGGTACCATGGGGTGTTGAGAAAAAGGTATATTCTTTAGCCTTAGGATGAAATGTTCTATATTTATCTGTTAAATCCAATTGGTCCAAAGTTTCAATTAGTTTCACTGTGTCCCTGTTTAGTTTCTGCTTTCCTGATCGGTCCATTGAGGAGAGTGGAGTGTTGAGGTCCCCCACAATTATTGTGTTAGGTGTAATGTGTGCTTTTAGCTTTAGTAAGGTTTCTTTTATGAAGGAGGGTGCCCTTGTATTTGGAGCATAAATGTTCAGTATTGAGAGCTCTTCTTGGTGGATTTTCCCTTTGACAAGCAAGAAGTGACCTTCTGAGTCTCTTTTGATGACTTTAGGTTGGAAGTCTATTTTATCTGATATTAGAATGGCTACCCCCGCTTTTTTCCTGAGACCATTTGCTTGTAAGATTGTCTTCCATCTTTTTACTCTAAGGCAGTGTTTGTCTTTCACACTGAGATGTGTTTCCTGTATGTAGCAAAATGTAGGGTCCTGTTTCCATATCCAGTCTGTTAATCTATGTCTTTTTATTGGGGAATTGAGTTCATTGATGTTAAGAGATATTAAGGCATGGTAATTATTTCCTCCAGACATTTTTGAAATTATTTTTATTTATTAATTTATTTATTCATTCATACATTTATTTATTTATTTATTTATTTATTTATTTATTTATATTTGAGAGGTTATCTTCTTTTGGGTTTGATGTGAGGAGGTTTCTATCTTGTTTCTTCCCGGGTGTAGTTTCTGTCCTTGTCTTGGTGTTTTCCCCCTATTATCCTTTGTAGGGCTGGATTTGTGGAAAGATATCTTGCAAATTTGGTTTTGTCATGGAATACCTTGATGTCTCCATCAATGGCGATTGAGAGTTTTGCTGGGTAAAGTAGTTTTGGCTGAAGTTTGTGTTCTCTTAGAGTTTGCATGATATCTGCCCAGGATCTTCTAGCTTTCATGGTCTCAGGTGAGAAGTCTGGTGTTATTCTTATAGGTCTTCCTTTATATGTTACTTGGCCTTTTTCTCTTGCTGCCTTTAGTGTTCTTTCTTTGTTTATTACATATGGAGTTTTGATTATTATGTGACGGGATGTATTTCTGTTCTGGTCCAGTCTGTTTGGGGTTCTATAGGCTTCTTGTATATACATGGGCATCTCTCTCCTTAGGTTGGGGAAGTTTTCTTTCATAATTTTATAGAAGATATTAGCTGGCCCTTTAACTTGTAAATCTTCACTCTTGTCTATACCTATAATCCTTAGGTTTGGTCTTCTCATAGTGTCTTGGATTTCCTGGATGTTTTGGGTTACCACCTTTTTGCATTTAGTATTTTCTTTGACTGTTGAAGCAATGGTTCCTATGTTATCTTCGGCTTCTGAGATTCTGTCTTCTATCTCTTGTATTCTATTGTTGATACTTGCATCTATGGCCCCTGATTTCTTCCCAAGACTTTCTATCTCCAATGTTGTCTCCCTCTGTGATTTCTTAGTTTTTTCTACTTCTGTTTTTAGTATCTGGATGGATGTGCTCAGATCTTTCGCTTGCTTGATTGTGTTTTCATGTATTTCTTTAATAGATTTTTGTGCTTCCTCTTTCATAGCTTCTACTTGTTGGCCCACGTTCTTCTGTAGTTCTTTAAGTGACTTTTGTCTTTCTTCCTTATTGTCTTTTTCTTTTTGATCCATCTTCTCCTGAATTTCTTGAAGTGATTTTTGTATTTGCCTTGTAAAGCCTTCTAACTTTTGATCCATTTTCTCCTCTATTTCTTTACGAGATTTTTCTATGTGTTCAGCTACCAGCATCCTGACCAGTGATTTTATATCCAAGTCTTGTTTTTCTGGTGTTTTGGGGTATCCAGGGCTTCCTGTTGTTGGAGAACTGGGTTCAGATGCTGTCATGTTGCCTTGATTTTTGTTAGTAATGTTCCTTCGTTTTCCTTTTGCCATCTGGTTATTTCTGGTGTTAGTTGGCCTTGTTGTCAGTGGCTGGTGTTTGAATCTCCTGTGAGGCTGGGCTCACCTGTTGTTTCTCTACTGGTGAATATGTGTGACTGCTGCTTTAAGGGATCATAAGCTGGCTGCCACCCATGCGATTGTAGCCCCTGATGGAGTCTGTCTACCTGCGCTTCTCCAGCTGTGTCCTGGTTGCAATATGGAGGCCTGCCGCTATTTCTGGTCCAGGAGCCGGCGAGCTGATTGCTGCCCACTGCCTCGGTGCACAGCCAGAGGACGCAGGGAAGTCCCACAGAGCCTGGGCCTTTCCAGCTGTGTCCTGATTGCAATATGGAGGCCCGCCGGTGCACAGCCAGACGGCAGGGGAAAGACCCACAGAGCCTAGGTGGATCTCGGCCTGCTTGGCTCCGAGAACCTAGCAGATCCCCCCGTGAGGGTAGCCCTGAAAGGGGCGTCTACCTGGACCTTTCCAGCTGTGTCCTGGTTGCAATATGGAGGCCCGCCGCTATTGCTGGTCCAGGGGCCAGCGAGCTGGTTGCAGACCACTGCCTCGGTGCACGGCCAGAGGGCACGGGGAAGACCCACAGAGTCTAGGTGAAACTCGGCCTGCTTGGCTCTGAGAGCCTAGCAGATCCCCCCGTGAGGGTAGCCCTGGAAGGGGTGTTTACCTGGGCCTTTCCAGCTGTGTCCTGGTTGCAATATGGAGGCCCGCCGCTATCACTGGTCCAGGGGCCGGCAAGCTGGTTGCAGACTGCAGCCTTGGTGCACAGCCAGAGGGCATGGGGAAGACCCACAGAGCCATTTTTATAGTATTTTAAGATAGTAAAGACAAGGTTCTGTTTGACAGAGACTGAGTGTTAGGTCTGTCTTATAATTTTTAATTTACAAAATGATAATATTATGCTCAATTTATATTTAGAAAGGACCACAGAGTGGAGCAGGAGGAGAACTGATACCACCTATCCTGATTCCACTGTGGTTCTCTCACTAAGGACATATTTCCCAAGAGATAGATTAATCTCTTTGAGACTGTTTTATTTGTAATGTAGGAAGCCAAAAAAAAAAAGAATACCACCTCAGACAAAAGGTAAGAGGCACCTGAAGGACCAACACCAGAATCCACTGGCAGGTCTCAAGTGCATGACAGCCCATGAAATTGACTAAGGTATATGAGGTTAAGCAGGGACCAGATTAGTCAATGGCAGCCTTTCTAGAGCAGCTCATAGAAGCATTCTGCTTTACACACTGTGATCCCAGACTAGAGGCACTTTATTATAGTTTGCTGAGAAAGTAAGTAGAGGGATTTGGTGCAAGTTGTTTAGAAGGTCTATGGAGGAATTTAGCACAGGTTGTTAGAAAAGTCTGTAGAGAGATTTATTGCAGTTTGCTGAGAAAGGGAGACAGAGGAGATAAAGAAAGAAGAAAATGACAGAGAAGGAAGCTAAAGAAAATCCTGGGTAAAGGACAGAAAAGGATCAATTTGCATACTATAAGGAGAGAGGCCACTGAGCTGGAGTGTTCCCTAACAAATAGAAGCTGGTAGAAGGAATTCCCAGGTCTTGGGAGAAGTGGCCCCAAATGGCAAAGGTGTTAGCCCTGGGTGAACACATTGACTAGGGGAGATGGGGGTTCTGACCACCTACCCAACCCAGGATAACTATGAGAGGAAAAGAGAAACCCACTCAGTTCTTGATGGACACAGCGACTTAACACTCAGTCTTCCAAGACAATGGCCCCATTTCCAAGAAAAGATCTTGGGTCCAAGAAGCCACTGGCACCAAAATGTATTCATGGACTACCCGAAGGACAGTGGACCTAGGGATGGGATGGATAGCCCATTCATTTAAGATCACCCTAGACTGTTCCTTCCCTCTCTGTTGGAGCAAGACATACTCTCCAAAATGGAGGGGGGACAGATATACTTCATGCCCAATAGGCTGCAGCTAACTGGACCAAGAAGAGAGACTGATCCCTGCTGAAAGTCGCTACAGACAGGAGCAATTTTCTCCTAGAAGGATGGAGACAAGCAGGTTTTGCTATGGTGGACAGTACAAATTGCATCTGGGTAGAAGAATCTTTACACTCTGGCGTATCAACACAGAAAGTGAAGCTAATTGCCCCTACCAAGACCTTGGAACTTGGAGCCAACAAGAAAATCAACATCCACATGGATAACAAGTATGCCTTTGCCACAGCTCACGTCCACAGGGATATATGCCAAGAGGACTGCTCACATCAGACAAAACAAACAGGAAATCTTGGACCTCTTAGATGACTTAATGAAGCCAGCAACTGTGAGTATTACCCACTGCCCAAGATGTCAAAAGGGAAAAGACTCAGTGGTCAATAGCCAGACAGAGCAAAGGGCTCCAAGAATGTATATACAGGAACCTGTACTGGTTGTGGGTCTGCAAGAAATACCCACTGAGAAATGGGACAAAATTAAGAGACAGACTCACTTAATATAGCCTGGAGGAAAATAAAGGACTGAGATTGCTAGCCACTCTACCAGCTGTTACCAAGAGAGGGTGCACACAAGAAGGCAGAACTATACTCCCGAGAAAGTAAGCCGAAGACTCACTAGGCCAAATGCACAGATGATCTCATTTATGGGATTAATAGAACAGTGTAAAGTTTGCCAGCAAGTGAATGTTTATGCAGCAAAGAGTATATAGAGGTTTTATAAAACCATGGCAGGAAAATATGGTTATACTTTCTCTATATGGGTTGAGACTTTCCCCAGCAAGCAGAAAACAGCTGCCAGGGTTAGAAGTAATTTTCCCGAGTTTCAGAGGGCCCAAAGTAATTGGATATGACAATAGTTCTGTTTTTGTTTTTAAGGTAAGCCAGAAATTGACAGAGATATTGGGGACTAATTAGAAACATTTTTGGAGGCATTGTTCTCAGGGCTCAAGACAGCTAGAGAAAATTACAAAAAAAAACAAACAAACAAACAAACAAACAAAACAAAAAACAAAAGTATGAGAGACCTTAAGTAAATTGACCCTGGAGACTAGCTTAGGCTGGGTGGTGCCCTCCCCTTTTTTCTGGACAGCCCCCGCTATTTTAACCTTACTCCCCTGGATATCCTCTTTGATATCCCAATTCCATTGTTGTCCACTGGGTCCTCCCAGGAGGTGTACCACAACATGAGATTTGGCTCAAACTGTCTGCCTTAAATGCTCCAGGCATACCAGAGGCTCTTCATTGATTCCAGAAAGGTGACTGGACCTGTGTAAGAAGGCTTCAGGAACAGTTCCTGGAACCCTAATGGGAGAAAGCCTCAGCAAATTGACCACAGAGACTGGTGTTAATGATTAGATAGCTCTCACACCCTTTGTACTCTTCAGGGTTAGGAACACCCCTGGATAGTTTGTTCTGACCCGCTATAAATTGCTCTATGGGGGGGGTCCCCTCCACTGGCAGAAATCACCTCTGTACATAGTGCTGATGTGCTGTTTTCCCAGCCTTTGTTCTCTAGGCTCAAGGTGCTCCAGTGGATGAGGCAGTGAGTATGGAAGGAGCTCCGGGAGGCTTACTCAGGAGAAGGAGACTTGCAAGAACCCCATCGTTCCCAAGTTGGAGATTTGGTCTACATTAGACGCTACCACACAGGAAACCTTGAGATTTGGTAGAAAGGCCCTTATTTTGTATCCTTGACTACCCTACTTTCTGCTTTGATGATACCATTAGTAATTTTACTCATTTTGCTTACAATTGGATCCTTTGTGATTAACTGGTTAATAACTTTTATTAGAGAACACATAAGTGCTATGCAAATTCTGATGTTACTTCAGTGGTACCAAGTAATGGAGCAGGATAATCAATGCAATGATGCAGAAGTCTAGTTCTAAGATTAGAACTAGGCATTAAGAAAAGGGGGATATGAAAGACCTAAGCCCCCCATGAGAATATCAGACTCCTAGCCAACTTAGAGCCTGAGAAACATATGTTTGGCTAAAACCCACCAGACTGGACACTTAGATCTGGGAATTGACTGACCTTGGCCTGGCCCAAGGGCTAGAACATCCTGCTCTGGGAACTAGGTAACTGCAAAAATTTGAGCCATTCTGTACTTCCCCATTCTGTGTTTCCCCATTCTGTACTACCACATTCCATACATGTTTTTTCCTCCACCCCTTGCCTTGTGATTTTCAGCTCAAATACCCCTGACTTCAGTTGCTCAGGGTTGAAGTCCTCTACCCCAGGATGAGATATGAGCTTGGCCCCAGTGCACTGGATTCCCAAATAAACCTCATATTATTGCAGCAAGGAAGGTCTTTTGTGAGTTCTTGGGGGTCACATATCCCACAATTTGAGTGAGGGTCTCCTCTCTCCGGGGGTCTTTCATTAGATTTCATTCATAGGTTCATATATACCCAGTTGAGACTCCACTGGAGAAATAACAATATTACCTTCTTCTGTACTTGAGTATGGCTCTGAGAAGCCTTAATTTACAGGAGAAGCCCGAGTGAACAATTTGGAGATGGAAATCGATGCAAAAAGCAAGAGGAATTTTATTTAATCCAGGATGTTGGGGACACCCTCACATGAGGAGAGAATGACCAAGCACAGCCTGAGCAGCTGCCATTAGGCGCAATATGATTGGCAGAACAGTGTTACCTTTAAACTAGTTGGTTGTTAGGGAATAAGGAAGGTGGCCAAAGGTCTTGGAATAACTCTGGGCCTCCTCTAGCCTCAGAAACCTCCCAGTTGTCTGAGGAATGTAATTTAGCCTCTCCCTTCTGGAAGGAGCAAGTGTTTCATGACTTTACTAAAGATCCTGAGCTGATCCTTTTATCCCCCACTTTTCTTCATGAATGTGTTATTCCTGAAGCAATTACTAGTATTCTGATAGCCCATATTCCTGATCATCTGTATCTAGTTCTTTGTTTTTCTGCTTTAAGATCATTAACTGTACTGTACCTAAGTGTTTCTTAACAATAGTGAACAGGCAGTTCAAAATGTAAGGGTCAAAAGTTAACTATGGCTGGAGAACAATTAGGGGACATATCAGGGTTAACAACCCTTGATTGATCTATATGAGAGCAACACTCCTCAGTTAAGGCTGCACATAGCCCTCCTATTCTGCAGTACTACTTCTGATAATGAAGCCAGTAATTTTTGAAGGTGGCTGAAGGAAGTTTCTATTTTATCTATATCTAAATCAATAGCTTCCCTCAGACTGTCATAATTTTGCCTGTGTAAGATCAGAGCAGAGATCCTGGTGGCTGCCCCGGCCATTCTCAACCCCAATGAAAGGTAGACAGTGATTGCTGTAACAGGTTTGGGAGACAGGCACATAGGATGGTAGGAGGAACCAGAATCCAAACATATCACCAGGCAGCCATGATCAAGATCCGAGTGTTATTGAGCTTGAACAGATTGTCCATCGTCTGTAACATCCAACAGGGGTTTCTGGGGTGCAGGTCATCTACATGTTTCACATGGAAAGCATGCTTCCAGGCTGCAATTCTGTCCATATTGAAGGCTGTAGCAGTGGCTAGAAGAACAAGGAAGGGTACATTCCATCAAGTTATAGCCACTTTCCCCAATGCCTCCTTACATAGATCCAGTCATCTGTCTGGAAGTGAGGGGTCACTGGCATCCCTGCAGCATTTAATACAGATGGTTTGTGATAAATCTCATGTTGTGGGATCCCTCCCAAGAGGGTGCAGAGGACAACAAGGGAGTTGGGCTGCCAAACAGGATCTCTAAAGGGGTCAGGTTAAAATGGTAAAGAATGTTCTGGCTTCAGAATAGCGCCAAGGGGACAGGTACTACTCAATGTGAGACAGTCTACAATGACAGTTTAGTTAAGGTGTCTCATAGGGTTCTGTTCATTTTCTCTATCTGTCCTGAGTTCTGGAAATGTTACACACAATGAAGCTTCCAATCAGTCCCCAATATCTCTGTTAATCCCTGACTTACCTTAATGAAAAAAAACAAGACCACTATCTGATCCAGCTTTCTTGGACACTCTGAACCTAAGGAAATTTTTCTCTAATATCTTCTTTAGCTAACATAGTAGCTGTTTCCTGCTTGGTGGGGGGTGTCTCAACCCATCCAGAAAAAAACATATACAAGAAATTAGACTGCATTCATAACCATATTGTCCTGCCTTCACTTCTGTAAAATTTCTTAATATACTCTAAGCTGTTCTCCCCTAGTTATTTTGCCCTGCTTCATACATATTCACTTGCTGGCATACCTTATACTGTTTTACTATCTCTCTGTTCCAATACCTGAGTCTCTTATATATATATATATATATATATTTTAGGTCCCTTAACTGCTTGAGCAAGCCATTTGAATCTAAATGAGTCTATCTGTGCATTTGGTTTAGTAAGTTTTTTGCTTACTTTTTGGGAAGTATAGTTCTCCCTTCTGGTGTGTACCATTGTCCTATCTTGGTAATAGCTGTTAGGGTATCTAGGAATCTGAGTCACTTTTCCTCAGCATATTCTAAGTGAGGCCATCCTTTAGTCTATTACCCTTTCACGGTGGGTGTCTCTTGCAGGCCCATAACTGGCATAGGCTCCTGCATTTCCACTTCTGGAGGCACTTGACCTGCCTGATTATTGCCCACTGATTCTTTTCCCTTCTGATATCCTGGGCAGTGAATAATACTCACAGTTGCATGCTTCATAAGGGCATTTAAGAGTCCCATGTCTTCCTCTTTGTTTCCACTGATGGGAGCAGTCCTCTTTGCCTGTATCCCTGTGGACATGGACTGTACCAAAGGCATACCTGCTATACAAATGAATGTTAATTTTCTTGCTGGCTCAAAGTTCCAAAAACTTGGTGAGGACAATTAGTATTACTTTCTGTGTTGACATGACAGGGTGTAGAGGTTCTGTCCAGATGATATTTGTGCTGTCCATTACAGCAGCACCTACTAGTCTTTGAGCTTCATAGAGAAAACAGCTCCCATTTGTAATCCAGGCAGCCTCCACATTCAGCAGGGGTCATTAAAAGAGGTATCTCCTTTAGGGCCTGTTAACTGTGGCCTCATTGGGCAGAAAATGTATCTGGACCCCCATTTTGGAGAGTATGTTTCACCACAAAAGGGGTTAGGGACAGTCTTGGGTGACCCTGAATGAATGGGCTACCCTAGGACTACTGTTCTTCTGATAGTCCATAAACACATTTTGGTGGCAGTGGCTGCTTGGACCCAAGATCTTTTCTTTGAAATGGGGCCATTGGCTTGGAACATTGAGTGTTGAGCCCCTGAGTCCACCAATAATTGAGTGGTTTTCCCTTCCATTATTAGAGTTACCCTGGGTTCAGGGAGGGGATCAGAATCCTATATTCCATAGTCAATGTCTTCACCCAGGGCTAACTAACATCTTTGCCTCTTGGTAGCACTTTTCTTAATGCCTGGGGATTCCTACTCCCAGTTTCCATTTATTGGTGAACTCTTGGGCCCAGTGTCCTCTCTCCTTGCTATATGAGCACTAGTCCTTTTCAGTCTCTCTTCTTGGCTTTTCCTTACTAATGTTGCCAAGACTCTCAGTTGCTGCCTTCCCTGTCACCTTTCTTTCTTTCTTTCTTTCTTTCTTTCTTTCTTTCTTTCTCTCTCTCTCTCTCTCTCTCTCTCTCTCTCTCTCTCTCTCTTTCTTTCTCTCTTTCTTTCTTTCTCTCTTTTTCTCTGTCCCCTCTCTTCCTCTGTTTCCCTGTCTCAGCAAACTGAACTGAATCTCTCAATAGCTTATTCTTTCTCTTTCTCTGCTCCTTCTCCTCTTTTTTTCTGTAATGGCCCCCAGCACGGAATCCCTCAATAACTTATTCTTTCTCTTTCTCTGCAACTTTTCCTCTGTCTCCCTGTAATGGTAACCTACACTAAACCCCTCAATGGATTATCCTGTCTTTCTATCCTCTGAAGCTTTTTTCTGACATTTCTACTAGCCTGGACTATGACATCCATTGTCACAATACCTTTATGCTGGGTCATAGACTGTGTATTAGTGGAATGCCTCCACAAGCCACTCTAGAAAGTTTTCAGGCTACTGATCTAGTCGATGTTTAACCTCAAGCAACTTGATCAAATTTGTGGGTCATTATGAGGTTCTCTTGAGATCTGACAGTGAAGTCTCATGGTGGACATTTAGGTGCCCCTTAAATTTTGCAACATTTAAGTCCTAGTCAGGTCTAGTCAGGGAAAACCTGCTGTGCATGACAGCCTGGTCAATTGATGGTGCCCTGATATCTGAGGAGGCATTTTTTCTAGCTTCCTGCATTATAAACAAAACAGACAGAATGAGATTACTTGGCTCCTTGGAAAATATGCCCTCTGTGAGAGAGCCACTGTGGTATCAAGGGAGGCGGCTCTTGGGTCTCTTCCCACTTCTTTTGGGTCCTGTATGTGCTGAAGATCCAAGAACAGGTACCACTGTTGGCAGGGCCATGGGGTGAAAGGTAGAAAGATATAGATGAGGAGGATCTTGGGGGCAACAGGTCTGCTGTTGAAGGGCTTTAGGGGATAGAATTCTTTTCAGTTCTGGATCTCTCATCTCATGCTTCCTTCTTCCTGAAGGCCAGAATTTGTGGGGTGGGCCTCAGGAGGGAAAGGCTTTTTATCTTTGAGGAGGGAGGTGAGCCCTCCACTAGATTCTTCTAGGTAACAATAAAGACTTTCTCTTCTACTGCTCTGATCACCTGCAAGTCAAAGGTACCTATGGGTAGGCCATTTAGAGAAACTGAGATTAACTAACTTGCTTTTCATTTGGTGTATTGTCCAAACAATGTCATCAGTCTAAGTTCAAACGTACAGAATGGGATTCCAACAGAGAGGAAAACAGTCACAACACAGACAGCCTGACCCTGCCATAGGCCAGCATCCAGGACTAAGAATACAGAAAAAGACAATTAACACACAGTTTGCCCCTTGATTGGCCCAGTTACAGACAACAGGTGCTCCTGTCCATAAGGTAGGAACCACATAAACCAGGATATAGCAATACTCAGCTCATGCATAATTTTCTTGCTGTTTCCAGAAGGATCAGATTCGTCTTGGTTCTCTCTGGGGAGTTTGAAGCATCATTTGGTCCCCCTCAGTCTAGACATTAAGGCATATCTGCCTGTCAAACTTGACCACACTAAATACCATAGGCTTTCCAAGTCTCCAAAACACTTGCTCACAATCTGAAAGTTCAGACAGACTTACATACTCAGAGTTTGACAAACAGCAAGACAGACAAAACAAAACAAAACAAGAAGCAAACAAACAAAAAAAAAACCAAAAACATGCTATATTACCTGCTTGAGATCTCTGATGAACTTCTTCAGTATGTCCCCACAGGAGGTAAGAGTCCTGTCCAATGCACTAAATGAAAGAATCCAAGGAGCCTTATTTTACTGGAGACCCCTGAGTGAACAATGTGGAGAAAGGATGCAGAAAGGATGCAAAATTCGTCTTGTTTTCTTCAATGCAAAAAACAAGAGGAATTTTATTTAATACAGCATGCTGGGGTCACCGTGCACATAGGGATAGAACAACCATGCTCAGCCTGTGTAGCCCACATAGCGGGCCTTTATACAATTCTCAGAGCATCCACCATTAGTCACAATGTGATTGGCAAAACAGTGTTGCCTTTAAACTAATTGGTTGTTAGGGAATGAGGTAGGTGGCCAACCATCTTGGAATAACCTTGGGCCTTCCCTTAAAAAAAAGGACCTTTCTATGACCTGAGGAATGTAATTTAGCCTCTCCCTTCTGTGAGTTGCAAGTGTTTCATGACCTTTCCACAGTTCCTGAGCTGACCCTTTCAGTTGTCACTTGGAGATGACTTCTGTATTATATTTCCCTCTGAAATCTGTGTTTAGACCTGTTGTAGGCCCTCCCTGGTTTCTGAGACAAACAATAAAAAGGAGTTTAAAGTATGCATAACTGACTGCACACAAAGAACTGTGGACTTTTTGAACATAATACTGTTTAAAACTTCCTTAATAAAGCAAAATCCACTCAAAACTTCACAAAGGGGACACTATAAAATATAACAATCACTTTTGTATATAGAAAATACTTTTTCCCAAGAAAACCTGTTTCAAATAAATAAAAACCAAGTAATTATACACATACAAAAACATGCATACACCCTTTACTTGCAGGTTTTATGTGCAAACTTGACACAGGCTGTAGTTATAATGGAGAAAGGAGCTACAGTTGGGGAAGTACCTCCATGAGATTAAGCTGTGGGCATTTTCTTAATTAGTGATCAAAGGGGGAAGGGTCCATCATGGGTGTCACCATCTATGGTCTGGTAGCCTTGGGTTCTATAAGAAAGAGAGCAGGGCTAAGCAAGCAAGTAAATAACATCCATCCATGGTCTCTGCATCAGCTCCTGCTTCCTGATCTGCTTGATTTCCAATCCTGATTTCCTTTGGTGATGGACAGCAATGTGGAAGTATAAGCTGAATAAACCCTTTCCTCCCCAACTTGCTTCTTGGTAATATTTGTTCAGGAATAGAAACCCTGACTAAGACACATACACACACACATACATAATACATACATACATACATACATACATACATACATACATACGAGAAATAAATGGCATGGAGCTGCACACAGAAATTCAATGCCACCTATGCAACCCACCTCTATCACATGCCTGACCTATCATACATACACAAAATAAACATGTGCATGTGTATCACACCAATGCAAACAAATAGACAGACATGCACCCACCCACTCACACGCATGCAACATACACAAGCACACATGCAAACGAACAGACACACAGATATATTTTAAAATAAACTATAGAATCAGCACTTGAAGGGGCTCCCCACTGCCATCTTCACTCCCAGGCAGACAGGACAAGCAGCTCCAGGTACAGAGTTTGTAAGACCCGAAAGAAAAATGGAGGCACCCCAGTGCCCCACGCCTTGGAAGCCATCACCCCAATTACTCACTAGAATAATTGATGCAAATAGCAGGAGGATTTTTATTCCAGAGCTCTGGGGTCATGGCCATTCCCCATGCGGGGTAGATAACAGTGAACCACGTGTGCAGAATCAGGGCAGCTTTTATAGGCTTATAACAGAACCCGCCTAACACAAGCCACTACATCGCTTCTAAGCCAATCAGGTTAAATTATCCAAGCCCATGATCTCTGAGAACCAATCAGTTCCCTATAGAAGCTGGATAGACTAGTTAATTCATTTCCACTTACTTGGCCACAACATACACATTTCCTGCTACTGGGTTGGGGCATCTGCCACCGTCCACCCTTGCCTCAGCTTCTCAGAAAGAGGTGAGGTGGGAAAGGACACTAGGGACCTTTCAACTGGCAGCCCTCATCCTTTCAAGATATCCCCAGTTTAACAACACTTGGGACACAGACCACCATGCTTCTGCCTGTGCCCAAGAACTGGGAAGCTCTGCAGTCTGTGTGCCAGCCTTTCAAGGGTCCTTTGCCCTGCAGGGTAATTGACACTTGGAGAGGCTCCCCACTGCCATCTGTGCTCCCAGTCGGATAGGCCAGACAGCTTCAAAGACACAGAGAGTGGCAAGGCAAACCAGGGCTCTAAGGGCACCCAAGAGTAGGGTAGCCCATCAGTACCCTGTGCCATGGGAAAGCCAGTAATCCAGAGGAGCAGAAATGCACTTATAGGCTTACAGGAGGTTCAAGCCCCATATGGTGACAACAAGACCAACTAACCAGAGAAAACCATATGGCAAAAGGCAAATATAGAAATGTTACTAATAGAAATCAAGGCAATATGGCAGCATCCAAAACCAATACTCCAACAACAGCAAGTCCTGGATATCCCAACAAACCTGAAAAACAAGATTTGGATTTAAAATCACAGGTCATGATGCTGTTAGAGGAATACAAGAAGGGCATAAATAAATCTCTTAAAGAAATGCAGGAGAAAAATGGATAAATATTTAGAAGCCCTTAGAAAGGAAACAAAAAATATCATTTAAAGAAATGCAGATCTTGGGCCAAGAGGCAGAAGTCATGAAAGAGGAAACACAAAAATCTCTTAATGAATTACAGGAAAACACAACACACACACACACACAAACAAACATACACACAAACAAACAAACAAACAAACAAACAAACAAGTGAAGGAACAGAGCAAAACCATCCAGTATCTAAAAACAGCAGTAGAAACAACTAAGAGATCAAAAGAGGAGACAACTATGGAGATATAAACTTCGGGAAAAAATCAGGGGTTATAGATGCAAATATCAACAACAGAATACAAGAGATAGAAGAAAAATATCAGATGCCAAAGATACCATAGAAAGCATTGACTCAACAGACAAAGAAAATGCAAAATGTAAAGAGTTTGTAATCCAAAACATCCAGGAAATCCATGACACAATAAGACCAAGGGTTATTGATATAGATGAGAATGAAGATTTACAACTTAAAAGGCCAGCAACTATCTTCAACAAAATTAGGAAGAAAACTTCCCTAAGCTAAAGAGAGAGATGCCCATGAACATACAAGAAGCCTACAAAATTCCAAACAGACTGGACCAGAACAGAAATACCTTACATCACATAATAACCAAAACACCAAATGTACTAAACAAAGAATATTAAAGGCACTAAGAGAAAAAGGTCAACAACATAAAGGAAGACCTATCAGAATTATTCAAGACATCTTACCAGAGACCATAAAATCTAGAAGATCCTTGGCAGATCTCATGCAGATTCTAAGGGAACACAAATGCCAGGCAACACTACTATACCCAGAAAATCTCAATTATCATAGATGGAGAAACCAAGATATTCCATGATAAAACCAAATGCACACAATATCTTTACACAAATCCAGGCTTATAAAGGATCATAAGCAGAAACGGCCAATACAAGGAGGAAAAGGACATTCTGGAAAAAGCAATATAGTAGTAACTTTCTTTCATCAAACCGAAAAGAAGATAACCACTCAAACATAAAAGTAACATAAAAAATAACAGGAAGTAATAATGATTGTTATTTAATATCTCTTAACATCAATGGACTCAATTCCCCCAAAAAAAGAAATAGGCTACCAGACTGGTTTCATAAACAGGACCCTATATGTTGGTGAATACAGGAAACACACCTCAGTGTCAAAGACAAGCACAACCTCATAGTAAAAGGCTGGAAATCAATTTTACAAGCAAATGGGATCAGGAAAAAAGCTGGAGTAGCCATTCTAATATCAGATAAAATTGACTTTCAACCTAAAGTCATCAAAAGGGACACAGAAGGACACTTCTTACTAGTCAAAGGAAAACAACCAGCAAGAAGAACTCTCCATTCTGAACATCTATGCTCCAAATGCAAGGGCACCCTCATTCATAAAAAGAAATTTACTAAAGCTCAAAGCACACATTGCACCTAACACAATAATTGTGGGTGACTTCAACATTCCACACTCTCCTCAATGGACTGATCAGGAAAACAGAAACTAAACATCAACACAGTGAAACTTATTCAAAGTCAGAACAATTGGATTAAACAGAAATAATATAGAACATTTCAACCTAAAGCCAAAAAATATACCTTTTTCTCAGCATCTCAAGGTATCTTCTCCAAAATTTACTACATAATTGGTCACAAGACAGACTTCAACAGATATAAGATTGAACTAATCCCATGCCTCTTATGAGATCACTATGGATTAAGAGTAGACTTCAATATCAACAAAAACAATAAAACGCCCACATACACATGAAAGCTGAGCAATACTCTACTCAATGATATCTTGGTAAAGGAAGAAATAAAGAAATCAAAGACTTTCAAAGAAGAACTAACACCAATACTCTTCAAACTATTCCACAAAATAGAAAGAGAAGAAATTCTACCCAACTTGTTCTATGAAACCACAATTATGCTGTTACCAAAAACCAAAGATCCAACAAAGAAAGAGAACATCAGACCAATTTTGCTAATGTATATCAATACAAAAATACTTAATAAAATTCTTGCCAGCTGAACCCAAGAACACATCAAAATAATCTTTCAACATGATCAAGTAGTCTTCATCCCAGGATTGCAGGGATGGTTCAATATATGGAAATCCATCAATGTGATCCACTGCATAAACAAACTCAAAGAAAAAAACCACATGGTAGTTTCATTAGATGCTGAAAAAGATTTTGACAAAATTCAGCATCCTTTCATGCTAAAAGTCCTGGAAAGAACAGGAATTTAAGGCTCATACCTATACATAGTAAAAGCAATATACAGCAAACTGGTAGCCAACATCAAACTAAATGGAGAGTAGCTTAAAGCAATTCCACTAAAATCAGGGACTAGACAGGACTGACCCCTCTCTCCATATCTTTTCAAAATAGTACTTGTAGTTCTAGCTAGAGCAATTAGATAACATAAGGAGGTCAAAATGTTAAAAATTGGAAAGTAAGAATTCAAACTATTACTATTTGCAGATGATATGATAGTATACTTAATTGACCCAAGAATCTCCACCAGAGAACTCCTACAGCTGATAAACAACTTCAGCAAATTTGCTAGTTATAAAATCAACTCAAGCGTATCAGTAGCCTTCCTATTCTCAAAAGATAAACAGGTTGATAAAGACATTAGGGAAATGACACTTTCACAATAGCCAAAAGCAATATAAAGTATCTTGGTGTTTAACTAAACAAATGAAAGATCTGTATGACAAGAACTTCAGGTCTCTGAAGAAGGAAATTGAAGAAGACCTCAGAAAATGTAAAAATCTTCAATGCTAGTGGATTGGCAGGATTAATATAGTTAGAATGGCTATCTTTCCAAAAGCAATATACAGATTCAATGCAATCCCCATCAAAATGCCAACTCAGTTCTTTATAGAGTTAGAAAGAGCAATTCTCAAAAAAAAAAACACAGGATAGCTAAAACTATTCTCAACAGTAAAAGAAATTCTATGGCAATCAGCATCACAGACCTCAAGCAGTAGTACAGGACAATAGTGTTAAAAACTGCATGGTATTGGTACAGTGACAGGCAGGTAGATCAATAGAATAGAATTGAAGACCCAGAAATGAACCCACACTCCTATGGTCCCTTGGTCTTCAACAAAGGAGCTAAAACCATCCAGTGGAAAAAAGATAGCCTTTTCAACAAATGGTGCTGTTTCAACTGGAGGTCAGCTTGCAGAAAAATGCAATCGATCTATTCTTATCTTCTTGTTTTAAGCTCAACTCCAATTGGATCAAGGACCTCCATATAAAACCATACACAATGAAACTAACAGAAAAGAAA
Organism: Apodemus agrarius; assembly: GCA_964023405.1. Lineage (NCBI taxonomy): Eukaryota > Metazoa > Chordata > Mammalia > Rodentia > Muridae > Apodemus > Apodemus agrarius. The sequence continues at coordinate 73,041,266 of OZ030007.1, read as the reverse complement.
CTCGGAAAGAGCATTGAGCACATGGGCACAGGGGAAAAGTTCCAAGAACTGAACACCCATACCTTATGCTTTAAGATCAAGAATTGTCAAACAGGACCTCATAAAATTACAAAGTTTCTGTAAGCAACTGGCGTTGTCAAAAGGACAAAAAGGCAACCAAACAATTAGGAAAAGATCTTCACCAACCCTACATCTGACAGAGGGCTAATATCCAATATATACAAAGAATTCAAGAAGGTACACTCCAGAGAGCCAAATAACCCTATTAAAAATGTGGTACAGAGCTTAACAAAGAATTTTCACCTGAAGAATTCAAATGGTTGAGAAGCACCTTAAGAAATGTTCAACATTATTAATCATTAGAGAAATGCAAATCAAAACAAACCTGAGATTTCACCTCACACCATTCAGAATGGCTAAGATAAAATCTCAGGAGATAGCAGGTGTTGTCGAGGATGTGGAGAAAGAAGTACAGTCTTCCACTGCTGGCAGGATCTCAAACAGGTACAACCACTGTGGAAATCAGTCTGGCAGTCCATCAGAAACTGGGAATGACACTTCTGGAGAACTCTGATATACCGCTCATGGCATATACCCAGAGGAGTCTATGGCATGCTCCACTATGTTCATAACAGCCTTATTTATAATAGCCAGAAGCTGGAAGGAACCCAGATTTCCCTCAATGGAAGAATGGATAAACAAAATGTGGCACATTTACCCAACAGAATACTACTCAGCAATTAAAAACAATGAATTCATGAAATGTATAGGCAAATGGTTGGAACAGGAAAATATCATCCTACTTGGTGTAACATAATCACAAAAAAATACACATGGAATGCATTCACTGATATGTGGATATTCATTATCCCAGAAGCTCAAGTGATTCCCAAGAAGAAGGAAGGAGAGGGTCTTGGTCCTGGACAGGTTTGATTCAGCATTGTAGGGGACAGTACAGAGAAATGGGAGGGGAATGATTGTAGAATGGGGAGAGGGAAGAGGGCTTATGGGATTTATTGTGACAGGGGAACCAGGAAAGGTGAAGGAATTTAGAATGTAAGCAGATAAAATAGACTTCCAACCTGAAGTCATCAAAAGAGACTCAGAAGGTCACTTCTTGCTTGTCAAAGGGAAAATCCACCAAGAAGAGCTCTCAATACTGAACATCTATGCTCCAAATGCAAGGGCACACTCATTCGTAAAAGAAACTTTACTAAAGCTTAAAGCACACATTACACCTAACACAATAATTGTGGGTGACTTCAACATTCCACTCTCCTCAATGGACTGATCAGGAAAGCAGAAACTAAACAGGGACACAGTGAAACTAATTGAAACTCTGGACCAATTGGATTTAACAGATATATATAGAACATTTCATCCTAAATCTAAAAAATATACCTATTTCTCAGCACCGCATGGTACCTTCTCCAAAATAGACCATATAATCGGTCACAAGACAGATGTCAACAAATACAAGAAGATCGAACTAATCCCATGCTTCCTATCAGACCAACGTGGAGTAAGAGTGGTCTTCAATAAAAACAAAAACAACAGAAAGCCCACATACACATGGAAACTGAACAATACTCTACTCAATGACACCTTGGTCAAGGAAAAAATAAAAAAAGAAATCAAAGACTTTTTAGAATTCAATGAAAATGAAGGTACAACCTACCCAAATCTATGGGACACAATGAAAGCAGTGCTAAGAGGAAAACTCATAGCTCTAAGTGTATCCAAAAAGAAACTGGAGAGAGCATACACTAGCAGCTTAACGGCACACCTTAAAGCCCTGGAAGAAAAACAAGTTAATTCACACAGGAGGAGTAGAAGACAAGTAATCATCAAACTCAGGGCTGAAATCAATCAAATAGAAACAAAGAGAACCATACAAAGAATCAACAAGACCAAGAGCTGGTTCTTTGAGAAAATCAACAAGATAGATAAACCCTTAGCCAGACTAACCAAAGGACACAGAGACAGTATACAAATTAACAAAATTAGAAAAGAAAAGGGAGACATAACAACAGAAACTGAGGAAATTCAAAAGATCATCAGATCCTACTACAAAGGTCTATACTCAAAACAACTGGAGAATCTGGAGGAAATGGTCAATTTCCTAGACAGATATCAAATACCAAAATTAAATCAGCATCAAGTAGATCAGCTAAATAGTCCCATAACCCCTAAAGAAATAGAAGGGGTTATAGAAAGCCTCCCAACCAAAAAAAGTACGGGACCAGATGGTTTTAGTGCAGAATTCTACCAGACCTTCAAAGAAGACTTAACACCAATACTCTTCAAACTATTCCACAAAATAGAGACAGAAGGGACACTGCCCAACTCATTCTTCGAAGCCACAATTACGCAAATACCTAAACCACAAAAAGATCCAACAAAGAAAGAGAACTTCAGGCCAATTTCTCTTATGAATATAGATGCAAAAATACTAAATAAAATTCTTGCTAACCGAATCCAAGAGCACATCAAAACGATCATCCACCATGATCAAGTAGGCTTCATCCCAGGGATGCAGGGATGGTTCAATATACGGAAATCCAACACTGTAATCCACTACATAAACAAACTGAAAGAAAAAAACCACATGGTCATCTCATTAGATGCTGAAAAAGCATTCGACAAAATTCAGCATCCTTTCATGCTAAAAGTCTTGGAAAGAGCAGGAATTCAAGGACCATACCTAAACATAGTAAAAGCAATCTACAACAAACCAGTAGCCATCATCAAAATAAATGGAGAGAAACTTGAAGCATTCCCACTAAAATCAGGGACTAGACAAGGCTGCCCTCTCTCTCCATATCTTTTCAATATAGTACTTGAAGTTCTAGCAAGAGCAATTAGACAACATAAGGAAGTCAAAGGGATACAAATTAGAAAGAAAGAAGTGAAACTATCATTATTTGCAGACAATATGATAGTTTACCTAAGCGACCCAAAAAACTCCACCAGAGAACTTCTACAGCTGATAAACAACTTCAGCAAAGTGGCAGGTTATAAAATTAACTCAAGCAAGTCAGTGGCCTTCAAAGGACAAGCAGGCTGAGAAAGAAATTAGGGAAATAACACCCTTCACAATAGCCACAAACAACATAAAGTATCTTGGCGTAACTCTAACCAAACAAGCAAAAGATCTGTACAACAGGGACTTCAAGTCCCTGAAGAAAGAAATCGAAGAAGACCTCAGAAGATGGAAAAATATTTCTTGCTCCTGGATTGGCAGGATCAATATAGTAAAAATGGCCATCTTGCCAAAAGCAATATACAGATTCAATGCAATCCCCATCAAAATCCCAACTCAATTCTTCATAGATCTAGAAAGAACAATTCTCAAATTCATCTGGAGCAACAAAAAACCCAGGATAGCTAAAACTATTCTCAACAATAAAAGGACTTCTGGGGGAATCAATATCCCTGACCTCAAGCAGTACTACAGAGCAATCGTGGTAAAAAATGCATGGTATTGGTATAGCAACAGGCAAGCAGATCAATGGAACAGGATTGAAGACCCAGAAATTAACCCACAGACTTATGGTCACTTGATCTTTGATAAAGGAGCCACAACCATCAGATGGAATAAAGATAGCCTTTTCAACAAATGGTGCTGGTTCAACTGGAGGTCAACATGCAGAAGAATGCGAATTGACCCACTCTTATCTCTTTGCACTAAGATCAACTCCAAGTGGATCAAGGACCTCCACATAAAACCAGACACACTGAAACTATTAGAAAAGAAACTTGGGAAGACCCTGGAGGACTTGTGCACAGGGGAAAAGTTCCTGAACAGAACACCAATAGCGTACACACTAAGATCAAGAATTGACAAATTCTAACCAAACAAGCGAAAGATCTGTACAACAGGAACTTCAAGTCCTTGAAGAAAGAAATCGAAGAAGACCTCAGAAGATGGAAAAATATTTCTTGCTCCTGGATTGGACCTCATAAAATTACAAAATTTTTGCAAAGCAAAGGACACTGTCAGAAGGACAAAACGGCAACCAACAAAGTGGGAAAAGATCTTCACCAACCCCACATCCGACAGAGGGCTAATATCCAATATAGACAAAGAACTCAAGAAGTTAGACCGCAAAGAACCAAATAACCCTATCAAAAAATGGGGCACAGAGCTAAACAAAGAATTTTCACCAGAAGAAATTTGGATGGCCGAGAAACACCTTAAAAGATGTTCAACATTATTAGTCATCAGGGACAACCTGAGATTCCACCTCACACCAGTCAGAATGGCTAAGATTAAAAACTCAAGAGACAACAAGTGCTAGCAAGGATGTGGAGAAAGAGGAACACTCCTCCACTGGTGGTGGGATTGCAAAATGGTAAAACCGCTCTGGAAATCAGTTTGGCGGTTCCTCAGAAAATTGGGCATGTCACTTCCAGAGGTCCCTGGCATACCACTCCTGGGCATATACCCAAAGGATTCCCCTGCATGCAATAAGGACACATGCTCCACTAAGTTTATAGCAGCCTTGTTTATATTAGCCAGAAATTGGAAGGAGCCCAAATATCCCTCAAAGGAGGAATGGATACAGAAAATGTGGTATATTTATACAATGGAATACTACTCAGCCTTTAAAAATAATGAATTCATGCAATTTGTAGGTAAATAGTTAGACCTGGAAAATATCATTCTGAGTGAATTAACCCAATCACAAAAGAATGCACATGAAATGCAATCACTGATAAGTGGATATTAATGAGCCCAGAAGCCCTAAATACTCAAGACACAAATAGCAAGTCAAATGATTCCCATGAAGAGGAAAGGAGAGGACCCTGGGCATGTAAAGATTGCATCCAGTTTAGTAAAGAAACCGAGGGTGGAGGGGGAATGATTGGGGAATAGTTGGGGGGGAGAGGAACTATTAGAACTGTGGTGGGTGGGAACTGGGAAAGGGGAAAGCCTTTGGAATGTAAACATAGAATATAGAAAATAAAAATAAAAAAAATAACACCAAAGACACAAATCACATATTAAGTGATGTCTCACAAGAAGAAAGGAGTGGACACTGGTGCTAGAATGTACCAAAACATCATTGTGGGAGAGTACAAGAACAGAAAGGTGGGAGGGGTTGGATGCGGGAGCAGGGGGAGGGAAAAGGACATGTGGGACCTTTGGGGGTGGGGAACCAGAAAAAGGGAAATGAATTATAAATATAGAATATATACAATAAAAAAAGGAAAAAAAGAATGAAAAAAAACCTTCCCTGGAGAGACTCCTCACCCCTCTTCTCCTTTATTGGACACTGGTGACCATGTCCTGTGATGCATACACTGGCTTTGCTCCTCCTGTCTCATTCCTGTGTCCCTCTTTAGCTCCAGGCCCTGTGCACAGCCTACTCTACCTCTTCCTCATGGAGAGGTTGAGTGCCTATTAGTCCTGAAGTCCCATTACTACCCATCCACATCTGCAAGTGATGGAGCATTGATCTCCTTACAAACCACTGCTTTGATTGATGAGTTATACATGACCTCACTTCTTGTGTGCCCCAAGGCACCTCCTGCCAGTAAGCCCTAAAATGGAACCTATTGCCCACATGATCTCTCCCCTTAGATAACTAAGTGATTCTCAGCATTTCACCCATAGTTTCTCTCTCCAGTACATCCTCCATGTTACAACTAGACATTCTCTGTTGGGTGTAAATGGGATCACATTAGACCTAAAACATTGTCGTGGATATCTCCTATTATACACACATGGAGTTCTTATTGATGGTGTGGTTCAGACCACTTCAGGAGTGCCATACCTGGAGCCTCTGGAAGATGTGGGGTTCAAATCACATCTCTTTTATTAGATAACTTGCTTCTCCTGGAAATAATTGATGTTCTTCCTTGTCAATAAGGCTTTGGGCCTGGAGTCCTTTTGCTGACCTCACTCCTGTTTAGATACTCCTGTTTAATTGCTAGCAGCTGAGCCATCTTTCTTCCCTTGAGTTAGACTAAGTTGGGAGCTTCTGTTACATCCTGGCTCAGCCAGGCAACATGCTCATCTGTGGCATTGTCTGGGATATTCCTGGATTTAGTGTATTCGACATGTACCTTGAGGGCAAGGAATCCTCAGGACATTTGTTACCTGGAACTTGGTTAGGAGTGAAGACTTACTGTCTTTGCATATCACTTAGAAAATAAAAAGTTCTGTGCAAATTACATGTACTGCCTTTATGCTGAGAGCTTTCAAAATATAATAAAAAGAAATAAGAGGCTTACCTCATAGTGAACACCTTTAATATAATTTACTTTTTAACATTCAAATTGACCCTACCATTGACCACAGGAAAAGCATCAAAGCATTTTGATAAAACACAGCATTCAGTTTGTGTCCAAGCACTTTGTAGATGATTGGACACTCTTATAAACAACATCTTTTTCTTCCCCAGTAAATTCTGCAGGGCAGCTTTTTCTACCTTATTATTATTTCAACACTTAATTCTCAGAGAGAATATTTGCCTTCCATAGGGACAGGCAGGTAAGTTGGGGAGAAGAAAATGCACTACACAAATGCTGTTCGTTACTGTTCATATTTCCCTCTTTCATACTTTTTAATACTTTCTAAGCCAGATTTGGAACCTATTCTCCACATCTCAGAGAGCTTTGTAACTGGTACATAGTGAGTTTTAAAGGGAGCATATGTTATAATTTGCACCTGAGAATAGCCAAAGCCCTGAGACAGAATCAAAATAAATTAACATGGTTCATGGCTGAATAAGACAATGTTGCCTCTGTGTTCATCAAGGAATGGTAAACTGTGGAGGCTGACTAGACCTGGGGACTGATGAGATCTGTCTGCTTGATAGATACATGCACATCCCAGAGCCAGCAGTCAAGCTGAACTCATTGTCCTTCTACTTAAGTCAGCAGATCCTTGGTAATTCATATCGCAGCAGTGATAATTCACCTACTCAGACTTCCCCCCAAACCTGGCTGTTATGTCTCATACTTTCTCCATGTAACAACCTGCCATGGTCAAACCAGTTGGCTATCAAATAAAGCTAATTTTACTTCCTTGTCAAAAATGAAAAAAAAATTTAAAAAAACAAATGAATGTAATTATAAAGAAAATAAACTAACAAGATATCAAAAAAAACTTTCTGAGGTTTACATATAGTAAATATAATAAAAGAACAAGAAATTACACACACACACACACACACACACACACACACACACACACCTTCCTAAAATTCAAGAAATGAAAAAAAAAAGACAGGTAGATATGCTAGTGATACATATCTTTGATCTCAGCACTGCAGGGTGGGGAGGAAGGAGAAGAGGAAGAGAAAGAGGCAGGACATACTTGAAAGGCTGGTCTTGTCTGTCTTATATGTTTTTGTATCATGTAGAAAGACTTTGTCTTTCATAAATGAATGAATACAGAAAAAAGTTATTCATCCATGTATGCATGCATGCATATACCATGGCTCAGAGGGCACAGCTCCTGACTGTTAATGTCTAGGTAAAATATTAAGGCCTAGACAGAATGTTAAGGGACAAGGAAACTATTAAGTCCAGATGCAATGTGAAGGCCTATGTCAGATTAGTTAAGGGCTTGGTAATCCTTAACTGGCTAGCCTGCCATTTAGTGGTATTACTAATATAAGGACAATTTCTCACACTTTGTGCTGTTATTGCCCAAGTTGATTACATATTCTGTGTCCTTAGAAACCACCCACAATAGAAGCCAATTGAACTAACTGCTTTCTTTGTTCAATAGTTATCAGCAATATGCTTGGACCTGAACAGAACACCCAGCAGCTTTTCCTGCCCCCACCCATTTATAAGCTTAATTGTATTTCCTTTTAAAAGTTGCCCCAGGCATGGACCCCCAACACACGAAAGACATTGTATCAATTAAGTGTAGAGATTATTTGGAATCAGACTTCTATTTTGCGTTGGGTGTGAGTAAAGTGTAAGTTCCCAAGACTTCTCTGGAACTTAACAGCCCTACGTGGCAGAAAGAGACTTGTATGTGGGTAGGCAACTGACTTCCTGTTTGAATGCAATTTGAGGCATGGATGTTAAACAAGGCAAGTCCCTGCCACAGTCGAGTACCTCAACTAATGTGAGCAGGATAAATATACTACAAAGATATGTTCCTAAGGAATTCCCCTATATCTAAGTCCTGATTGGTGGAATAACTTGGCACATGTATGTCATAGTCAGAGTTTCTTTTACAGCACAACCATAACCAAGAAACAAGTTGGGGAGGAAAGGATTTATTCAGCTTATATTTTCACACATCTGTTTATCACTAATGGAAGTCAGGACTAGAACTCAAGCAGGCAAGGAATTAGGAGTTGATTCAGAGGCCATGGGGGAAATGTTACTTATTGACTTGCTTCCCCTTGCTTGCTCAGCTTGCTTTTTTATAGAACCCAAGACTTCCAGACCAGAGATGGTACAAGGCACAACCAACAAGGGAACCACCCCCTTGATCACTAATTAAGAAAATGTCCCACAGCTAAATCTCATAGTGGCACGTCCCCAACTGAAGCTCCTTTCTCTGTGATAACTCCAGCCTGTGTCAAGTTGACAGACAAACCAGCCAGTATCAATATACTGGTGGATTTTAGGCATAAAAACCCTGTAGGATCTTCATACTATGTCATAGTTCAGCTCTGGAACCTGAATTTTTGCCCTGACTGAAAAATTGTGGGGCATATTCAATTCTGGACACCCCCACCCCCATGCTGGCCAAGATGTCTGATGACCTAATTGACACCTGATTTTATTAGTGTGGGGGAGAAAGTGGGGGTGTGCATGCACTTTTAGGAGGGGTACGGGCATTATTCCCTGCTTGCCTGCTTATCTGCCTTTCTTCTGTGAACCCTGTCTGTGTCTGATGCATACAGAAGCCAGATGAAGTGGTCACATCTGCTGAAATTAGAGTTATGGATGGCTGTCAGGTTTGCCCTGTGGGTGGTTAGATGTGTACCCATGAAAGACAGAAACAGGATAGGTATGAGGAGAACAAGGATGTTCCTTAAACTTCTGTCATCCATTTTCCTGTAACAGAGTTGTGTCTGAGGACCCTCCTAATTATATGAAAGAAAAACAACAATGGGGAAAACCTTACCTGTGTTTGCTACTTCTCCCCTTTTACTTAAAGCTACTTGATCATTTCTAAGGTATGCAGACCAAATAAATCATATTTCCAGCCTACAATTACAAATGAACAGTCAAACACCACTACCATCACCACCACCACCATGACCACCACCACCATGACCTCCGCACCACTACAATGACCTCCCTACCACCACCACCAACAACAACAACAAATGGTGAAGAACTACAGCAACAAGAACATCAACAACTCACTGTCTGTCTGTCTGTCTGTCTGTCTGTCTGTCTGTCTCTCTCTCTCTCTCTCTCTCTCTCTCTCTCTCTCTCTCTCTCTCTCTCTGTGTGTGTGTGTGTGTGTGTGTGTGTGTGTGTGTGTCTCCAAGGCCAAATTATGGCCCACTACAGATTTGTGTTTCAAAGATACTTACTTATTCATTTCTTGTACTTGGGCTTCGGTAGGCCCTAGGCCACACTTCCTGAAAAGCAAAACAAAACAAAACAAGACAAAACAAAACATAATCAACTAGTGAACCAACCAAGCAAACAAGTATGCCTGCCTGCCTGCCTGCCTGCCTGCCTTCCTGCTTGCTTGCCTGCCTGCCTGCCTTCTTACCTACAAAGAGAAGACATCTGGTGTCAAATGACACTACCTCCTAAGTCTTCCTGTTTTTTTTTTCTTTTTTCCTTTTCCATATTATTTTTTTCCTTTTCTTTCTTTCATTTTTTATTTATTTTTATTTTTCCATACATGGTTTCTTAGTGCAACCAGCCCTGGTTGTGTTAGGCAGTTTGTAAAACAGGCTGGTCTCAGACTTGTAAGAGTCTACCTCTGCTTTTTAAAAGGTGGAATTAAAATTGTACACCACTTATTACAGGCTAAGATTCTCATATATTTTAATGTTTCTAGCTTTTGCCAGGCATTGTTGTTGGCAATGGGAGGTTGATCACTGAAACTTTATAGCTAGCTTAGTCTACAGAACAAGTTACATGAACGGAATTATAGGATGACTGATTATATTTATCTGTTATTATGCATTTTAATTGGAAATTTAAAAAAAATCAAAACACCTAATCAGGATACAATATTTAAAATATTATACAAATGTAGGAGAAATACTTGAGGCTATGGATATGATGAGGCTTCTGGCTGCTTTTGGGTGCCTCTTCAACATTCCACAAATGCAAACTGTAGAAATGTTTAATCCCAAACTGGATTCCTCACCAAGCTTTGATCATTCTGTTTTTGAGTAGAAGACAAAAACTTTTATTATTTATAGTAAACCTTAAACAGTACTAGAAAAGCCAGGCAGATATCTACCCTCTATGTTTCAGGAGTTGTGTGGTAGGTCTTCCTAGGTTTTGGTGCCCTCTTCTGGAATGCAGGCATATAGGCACCAGAAAGAGCACACAAAAACATTGGAAAACAAACAAACACACAACAACAACAACAACAACAACAAAAAAATTCTAGGTTTTTCTTTGCTCTGTGTGTGTGTATGGCAGAGGCAAGCAGAGCAGACGTCTGTGAGAGTGAGGCTACACAAGCCTACAGAACAAGTAACAGGTCTGCTTTTGGTAGAAACTGGTGCTATCCATTTCCACATAGGACTGATTTTATTGTGTGGCAGGGTTTTTAAAATGGGTTGTTTTCATTTTCAGTTACTTGACAGTCTCTGATTTTCTCCTTTCGTCTCTTTCTTTCTGTGTGTGTCTCTCTGTGCCCCACCGTTGTTTGTCTCTCCAGCCCTGAAGTTCAGAAAGATGGAATATTAATCCATAAATCTCTCTTTTTTTCCTCAAATTTGTGTCCTCAACTCTCACTGCACCCTCCTTTGTGTCTGTCTGTGTGTGTGTGTGTGTGTGTGTGTGTGTGTGCGTGCGTGCGTGCGTGTGTGCGTGTGTGCGTGTGTGCGTGCGTGCGTGCGTGCGTGTGTGCGTGTGTGCGTGTGTGTGTGTGTGTGTGTGTGTGTGTGTGCATGTGTGTAAGACTAAGGTATACAGAATAAAGAAAGCCCATTCCTGGGATACACTTACAAACAAGCAAACACAACCTCCATCACCATCAACAACAACAACAAATTGTGAGGAAAAACAGCAAAAACAAGATTTTGGGATCATGCATTTCTCAGCTAATTGCTGTTGATGTAGTAAATCATTCTAGTGCATGGCTCTCTAAGCTTATATAGTATCCATTGCTACAGCTTTACTCAATCTCTCCTCCATAGACAGACAAAGGAGACATGCATGGAAGGGTATGGATATTGTTTTGTGTCCTCTTTGCCCCACACATATGGGTGTATGTAGCAGCTTGTAAATTAATAATGTGTGTGTGTGTGTGTGTGTGTGTGTGTGTGTATGTGTTTCCATGGTCAAGCAAAGACCCACACCAGATTTGTGTTTCATCTTTCCATTCTTTCCAAGGGTATACACTGAGTCATTAATATGGTCCAGAAGTGATGTCTGAAAGAGATCAAATATTGTTATTGTAAGTGCCAGAGATCCTGTCCTGTAAGGGACTGGAAGCACCCTTCAAATTTTTTATCTATCTATCTATCTATCTATCTATCTATCTATCTATCATCTATCTATATTTTTATTGAAAGGGAAGTAAAACACTTTATGATAAAATTACAGATTTACATGGAAAATATTTCAGATAAAATAGAGATACATAAAAAACATGCTAAAATTAGAAGTTTTCATAGAAAATTAAACAGTAAAGTGGTAGACATTTAAAGTATTGCTAAATTAACTAAAATATGAAAGAGAAACATTTTTATGATAGAATTGAAGATTTACATGGGAAATATTTCTTGTTAAAATTATAGGAAAATGTAGAAAATCATGTTATAATTGAAGATTATCATGGAAAATTTTATGTAGATATGATAATGGTAGGCATAAAAGTATTCCTAAGATGGTAAAAAATGGAATTATAAATATTTTCTGAGAAACTTGAAGTAATAAATGGAAAATATTTCTGTTAAAATTTGAGAAATATATAAAAAATCATGTTAAAATTAAAGATTATCATGGAAATTATATAGATATAATGATAGACATAAAGATAATTCTAAGTTGAATAAAGGTGGGATTATAAACATTTTCAGAAAACATTACTTACATGGAAAATATTTCTGAAAAAATTCAAAAAATAAATAGATAAATACGTTAAAATCGATCATTTCATGGAAAAATTTACATCTAAAATGGCAATTATAAAAATTCTTCCTAAATTATTTGATAGTGTAATTAGAAACATTTGTGCCAAAATCAAAGATTTACATAGAAAATATTTCTAATAAAATAAACATTAAACATTTCTGATAGAAAGACATTAAAATTGAAGATTAACATGAAAAATAATGCAGATAAAATGGTAGACATAATTAAACATTACTAAGTTAATTAAAAGATTTATGACAAACATTTTCTGATAAAATTAAACATTTACATGGGAAATATTTCATTAATCTATGTCTTTTGATTGGGGAGTTGAATCCATTGTTCTTAAAAGATATTAAGGAATAGTGATTGTTGCTTCCTGTTATTTTTGATGTTATTTATATGTTTGTGTGGGTATCTTCTTTTGGGTTTGTTGGAAGAAGGTTAATTTCTTGCTTTTTCTAGGGTGTAGTTTCCCTCCTTGTGTTGGCATTTTCCATCTATTATCCTTTATAGGGATGGATTTGTGGACAGATATTTTTTAAATTTGTTTTTATCATGGAATATCTTGTTTTCTCCTTCTATAATTATTGAGAGTTTTGAAGGGTATAGTAGCCAGGTTGGGCATTTGTGTTTTCTTATGGCCTGTATGAGGTCTGCCCAGGATCTTCTAGCTTTCATTGTCTCTGGTGAGAAGTCTGGTATAATTCAGATAGCTCTGCCTTTATAAGTTACTTGCTCTTTTACCCTTACTGCTTTTAATATTCTTTCTTTGTTTAGTGAATTTGGGGTTTAGATTATTACATGCCGGGAGGATTTTCTGTTCTGGTGCAGTCTACTTGGAGTTTGAAGGCTTTTTCAATGTTCATGGGCATCTCTTTCTTTAGGTTAGGGAAGGTTTCTTCTGTAATTTTGTTGAAGATATTTACTGGTCTTTCAATTTGGAAATCTTCCCTCTCATCTATACCTATAATCCTTAGGTTTGGTCTTCTAATTGTGTCCTGGAGTTCCTGGAAGTTCTGGGTTACCAGTTTTTTGCATTTTGCATTTTCTTTGACTGCTGAGTCAATGTTTTCTATGGTATCTTCAGCACCTGAGGTTCTTTCTTCTAGCTCTTGTATTCTGTTGTTGATGCTTGCATCTATGACTCCTGAATTCTTTCCAAGGTTTTCTATCTCCAGAGATGTCTCACTTTGTGATTTCTTTATTGTTTCTACTTCTACTTTTAGACCCTGGATGGTTTTGTTCAGTTCCTTCACTTGACTGTTCATTCCTGTAATTCTATAAGGGATTTTTGTGTTTCTTCTTTAAGGGCTTTTACCTGTTGACAGATGTTCTCCTGTATTTTTTAAGGGAGTCATTTAAGTCTTCCTTGAAGCTCTCTATCAGCATCATGAGACACGATTTCAAATTCAAGTCTTTCTTCTCTGGTGTGTTGGGGTATCAGGGACTTGCTGTGGTGGGAGACCTGGATTCAGGTGTTGCCATGTGGCCTTTATTTCTCTTGGTAGTGTTCTTGTGTTTTCCTTTTGCCATCTAGCTATCTCTGGTGCTAGTTGGTATTGTTGTCTCTGGCTGGAGTTTGTTTCTCCTGTAGGCCTGTAAGCCTGTGTACTTACTCCTCTGAGCTCAGAAATGAAAGCACTGCTAGGAGTTCACTCTCTCCTGGTGGGCTGTGCACAGAAGCCTGTGGAGTCTCCTGGCTCCCTGGTGGCAATGGAGGCTGGAAGACTTCTGTCCTGGCTGTTCCACTGATCTTAGGCCCTGTGTGCTGCTAGCTGTTCTGCTCCAAAGAGAAGGTAGAGGTTTCCACCATTCAAATTTTTATGTAATTCTTTGATTAAGAATGATTTGTTGGCAGAAAAACAAGTTGTGCATAACAGTAAGAATCCCTCAGCACAAGTCATTCTAGGAGTTTCAGTGAGCATACAGGTGCTCACCAATGCCACTGTGGTGACCAGAAGGGCACATTTCATGACATCAAAGGCAGTTTGTTTTTCCTCCACAGGGTGCTTGGCATTTCTCTGTTTTGTTTTGGTTTGGTTTGTCTGGATAATCTGTTATTTGGTGAGGGTGAAGTGTTGAAGTGTCCACTACTAATGTGTAGGGTTCAACATGTGATTTGATCTTTAGTAACATTACTTTTACATTTTTTTTCCTGCTGTATTTGTGGCATAGATGTTCAGGACTGAACTTTCATCTTGGTTTTACTTTTGACTATAAAGTGTCCTTCCATTTATTTTTTTGATTAAGTTGAGTTCAAAGTCTATTTTATTCATTACTGCAGTGGATACTCTAGGTTGCTTCTTGGATCTGTTTGCTTCAAAAACATTTATACAGATCTCTGCCCTAAAGTAATATCTATCTGTATTTGGTGAGCTGTGAGTTTTGAATGAAGCAGAATGATAAATCCTATTTTTGTATCCATTCTATTCGATTGTATGTATACATATGTATGTATATGTGTATAGACATATATATATATATATATATGTATATGTATATATACATATACATATGAATGTATATGTATATGTACATATATATACATATACATATGAGAAAGTGCATCCATTTACTTGAGGAGATATTAACAACCATTGATTCTTAATTTTAGCTATTTTCATATTGGAGGTGTTTGTGTGTATGTGTTTGTGTGTGTGTGTGTGTGTGTATGTAATCGTGTGTGTATATTTGTGTGTGTATTTGTGTGTGTGTGTGTGTGTGTGTGCATGCCTGTCTATGAGTTCTTCCATTTTTTTTTAATTTTGCTGGTGTGAAATTACTTATTTCCTGTGTTTCCTGGAGGTATAGTTATCCTCCTTGGTTTGTAGTTTTCCTTCTAATATTTTCTGTAGGCCCAGAATTGTGAATAGATATTGTTGAAATTTGGTTTTGTCTTAAAATATCATGTTTTCAATATTTATGGTTGTTGCATGTAATTTTATAAACAGGCTATCTCTTTGCTATGGTGCCATGGGTCACTCTCTGACCTCTCCCAGTTCTCCTTCTTCGAATTAGATCTCAACCATTTCCCAACCTGGGCAATTCAAAAGCTGCTATCCACACTCAACCACTTCCTCTCAGTTAGTTTCTCCAAGCCACTAGCTCTTGTCCAGGCTTCTCTTTTTTTCCTTCCCACCTTAGCTCTGCAGAAGAAGCACAGTAGGTTGCTTTATTGTTTTAAAACTAGCCAGAACAAACAACTGCTGGGCTCTTTCAGCTAAGCAGTTCCAGGCATCCACTAGTGGTGGAGGCTGCCATTTCCAGTCATGCAAGCACTTACCAATCCAAACCTGGCCAAAAGCCCTCCTCTTTCCCTTAGTTCATTATCTTGTTCCTGGGAAACAGAAATCCCAAATTACTCTTCACCCAGCAATTAGCTCTTGTCTTTTATATTGAAACAATTAAGAACTAATTAGGAAATCTGCACCTTTCCCTGCGATTCACCAAATACTAACAGGACCATTAAGGGAGACAATGTGTGGAGCAGTAGCTGAAGTAAAAGCCACTCAGGGACTGCCCTACCTGGGGATTCATCCTATAAACTGTCAAGAAATCCCAACACAAGTAAGGATTACAAGAAATGTTTACCAAAAGGAGCATGCAATGGTTGTCTCCACAGGACCCTGCAAATACAGAGGCAGATGCTAGCAACCAACTATTGGACTGGGCATTGGGTCCTCAATAGAGAAGCTGGAGAGAGGTCCGGAAGAGCTGAAGCGGCTTACAGCCACATGAGATGAATAATGATTTTGGCCGCCCAGACACTCCAAGACTCCCAGAGACTGAACCATCAACCAAGGGTCACACATGGTTCCACCCAAAAATGTGGCAGAGGAAGGCCTTGTGGGGCATCAGTGGGAGGAATGTTCATTGGTCAGGTAACCGCTCAACAGAGGCCCCAACAAAGGGAAACAAAGGGGGGCAGCTGGGAGTGTGTTAGGTGGAGAGGCATATATGTGGAGGTAGGGGGAAGGAAGAGGGGTTGAGGATCTTCCGGGACGGGGGAAATTGGGAAAGGTTTTACCATGGCAATGTAAATGAAGATGATGTTCAAAAAGAGGAAAAAAAGAAATCCACAAATGACAAAATATTGTCTAAAAATATAGGAACCATAAAACAGAGCTTCCAAAACTTAGCCAATTTGTATAGACACTTGACTACTTGTACAGTCCCCCATTTTTCAGAACTTATGAGCATCTGTCTTTGGCCTTCTGGCAAAGGATCATCTTTCTGAAAGACTTATAATTCAGAAATTTTTGTAGGGTTGCTGACTCTTTCTAGGCAAAGCCAGTAGTCGATTATTCTGCAAAATATGTTCTCTCTAGATATTATTGTCTGTAGATGAAACAGAAATTTTCTGCACAGTGCCTGTCTTGCCACAAAAGCAACCATTCTTGGAGGTGAAGATGCTCAAATCTTCATTAAATCAGGAAAAGGGTACTGGCAAAAGCAGGCATGACTTAGTCAAATGCTTTTTAATAATGAAATGGCATTTCCTGTGGTATTCTTTGGACTTCAGAATGCTTTGATGACTATGCAAAATATATCTGAAGTATCAGTCCTTAACTATACTTAGTAATTTATTTTTGAGTAATCAAAAAACAATTTATTATAATTAATCCAGTATAAGATATAACCATGGGTTTACTATCTGGCCCTTAATTTATGTTGCTTTATCTTCCTAAACTGTTTATAATGGCAGTTATTAAAATTACTGAGAAAAAGTCTCCTATTCTTAGATGAGTTGCACAAGCACAATGCCTATCAAAGTGTTACTATTGATTTTAAATATTGTATCAGATATAAGACACAACAGTGAAAACCATAAATCTCCACCTCTCTATAAATTGCATAGGAATGTAAAATTATAACTTCAATTTGCATTATGTTAAAGATTTCTGCCATTGTAAGAAATGTCAATGCAATCCTTTTTTTAAGAGTAAATTTAACAGCCTATCTCTATTTTTCTACTCTAATGTGTATGCTATTACTACATTTCCCCTTTTCTCTTCAAACTACTTTTCCCTACCTAAGAAGGAAGGATAGAGAAAAGTAAAGGTAGACTCCCTGAGCTGAGCTTAAGTTCTCTAGTTCCTTCTCTGTCCAAACTAAAAAAATAAATAAATAAATAAATAATTAAGTATCCCTTAAAATGGCAACACATTTATTATTCATAAAATAGCTAGAACTATCCACCTGAAATTCAGGGAATATCTTCTTGCTGAACATGGGTGACAAAATATCTTTAAAAGGGAGGGGCTAGGAAAATTAGGTGAATTGGTTAGGCATTAAATACCCAAGCCATCAATCGTTCAGTCTCTAATGCCTAGAAAGCTCAGGGATGACTGAAGTTATTACTAGATCTACCTGAAAGGTTTAATGAGGCAAGACAACATGGAATCCAAGACACAGGGAGTCCAAGCAGATGAGTTCAGTATATCTGAGTATGAATCTCACCAAAACTGTACACTCTAATATGTAGATCTCAAGACAAATTTAAGTATTGTCAAGACATTTGCATGAATTGTGCTAGTCTGTGAATGGTGCACATTCTAGTTAAGGATAAAACTCTGCTCCTTGCTTCAGCATGTGAAAAACAGCTGTTCTTTTTATGAGCCAATTTAAATAATAATCAATCATAAGTCTACATTTTTGCCACATGAAGGATGGTACAAATTACCTTTACCTCTCCTATTTGATTTCTTGATGTTTTCTAGTGATCCAGGGGGGTTCTTTCTGTCATTTCCGAGCCATATATCTCTGTAAGGGGTCCAAAGCCTATTCTCCTTTTCTGTGAAGAGAAAAGTAGAATTTTTCTCCCAAAATAGCATGTCCTTGAGCCAGTTACCAGAAATTCTTTTAGTTCGACCTCATCCCCAGAGTAATAATAATATAACCAGAAAACTCAAGAGCATGCCCATTTTGATATTTTTTTAAAAAGTAGAACAAATGAATTAAACTAAACAAATACTGTATGTGCCCATTTCTAGACTTCTAATTAGTCATGCCAGAAAATTTAACCCAAAATTACCTTGGAGCCCACATTCTAAGAAAATGAGTTTTCCTGCAAAACTTCTTCAAAACATCTCTAAAGCCTTACTTTTGCCTAATGTATAATCCTATTCTTAGGCTTTTTCTAATCTCTCATGCCAGGAAATTTATGTCAGAATTCTTGTGCAACCCATGTTGGAAAAAATATTAGTTATCCTTCAAGACTTCTTTAAATCTCCCTAAAGAATTTTTACATTGTTTCCAGCCTGTGTCTGCTTTTGGAGAATGTGTCCTTTCTTTCTGTCTTCCTCTAGTTCACTGTAGGGAACTCTATATGTAAACTGAGGTTCCCCTGAGTTCTTTTTAAAGTCCCCATGTTTGAGCCCCCATGCAATGCTTCCTCTCACAGAGAAGCCACCTCTCCCCTACTTCCAGACCTGTTTAACTCTGTGTAAACAATAAAAAAACTGCTAATAATGAATTCTAAATTACCCCATCACAGATCACCTATTGCATGTAAGTTTTAAAAAAAGACACTACCTTCTTGAAGGGAGCTTAAAGTACTCCAGGCTTAGTTCTGCCAGTTAAATAAAACCTCTGATAATTTCTCACAGCTAGGTTTGTGGTCAAACACAGTGGATTCCCTCTTTCTCCTACTCACCTTAGCTATGTGGAAGAAACAAGTTATTTTAAAACTAACCAGACCACACAGTTTCTGGGCTATTGTCAGATAACCTAATTCAGCCATCCACCAGGAGTGAAGGTGGCCATTTCCAGCCACCCAAGATCTTGCATGATTTTAGCATGCCTTCCATTCCAAAACCTGGATAAAACCTTCCTCTTTCATTCAGTCCCTTCTCTTTCTGTTTGGATCTGGAAATTTCAGCTTTAACCTTTGTTCAGCAATTGACTTGCATCTTAATTGGCTCGCATCTTAATTGACATCTAAAACCAAGTAGTGAATCCACACCTCCCCATACATATGACAATTGAATTTTTTTCTGGGTTTGGCATCTGTGTTTTTTTAGAGGTTGCAAGGTATCTGGCCAGGGCCTTCTAACTTTCAGGGACTCTACTGTGGAGTATGTTTGCTGATCTATTCCCTTACAACTTTTAGTATTTTTCCTTTTTATCTGTAGATTTAGTGTTTTAATTTTTATGTTTTAAGAGTAATTCCTTTTTTGGTCCTGTCTAATTGGTGTTCTGTAAGATTCTTGTATATTAATGGGCATCTACTTCTTTATGATGTGAATGTTTTATTTTATGGTGTTGTTGAAAATAGTTTCTAGTACTTGTACCTTAGACCCTTCATTCTTCTATTCCTTTTATTCTTAGGTTAGGGATTTTTATGGTATTCCAGATTTCCTGGATGATTTGTGTCAGGAATATTTTATATTTAACATTTTGTTTGACTGATGCATGCATTAAATGTTTCCTTTCTTCTACTCATGATATTCTCTCTTTCATCTCTTGCATTATATTGGTGATGCCTGTGTCTGATTTTGATGTTCATTTGCCTAGGTTTCCCATCTCTAGAATTCCCTCATTTTGTGTTTTCTTTATTGCATGGATTTCCCTTTTCAGGTCTTGAGCAGTGTTATGTATTTCCTGCACCTGTTTAGTTGTATTTTCTTGTATTTCTTTAAGGGATTAATTCATTTTCTCTTCAAAGGCCTCTATATTCCTGATATGTTTGGATTTATGGTTATGTTCTTATACTTTGGTTGTGATTGGATATCAATTGCTTGCTGTAGCAGGGTAGCTGTGCTTGGATGTTTTCATGTTGCCAAAGATTTTGTTGATTGTATTATTTATGTGGCTTGTAGCCATGTGTTTGTCTCTATTCTAGCAGGTATTAAAAGGGGTCTGACTTTGATGTTCCTTGTATGGCAGGTATCTTCTAGGTGTCAATGGAACTTAGGGGATGTTGCAAGTCTGCCAACCTTTGGGTTTGCCCTTGAAGATAGAACTGCATGAGGATTGGTGGGGTAGATTCAGTGGTGGCCAAGCAATGGAGGTGCTGAAGGAAAACAGGTTGCTCAAGGAATGAGTTTGTATTACAGATGAATCAGCTAGCAGGTGAAATGTGAAAAGAATGGAAATATAACCTGTATGGTACCAAATAAGCTGTTGTGAATAAGGTTGGCAGAGAGTAGTCTAGACAGTGGAGGTCAGCCAACCACTCAGAGAAAATTAGTATGCTCCAGAGGTATTGGTGGCCAGGCAAAATGGGTACAGAATGGGGAAAAAGGTGAAAAAAGAAACTAAACTTTTTGGTTCCGGGTCAGCTATTCTAATGAAGGTGAAAGGAGATGTTGCAAGACAATGGAGGTCCAGAATTGAACAAACTGCAAGGGAAGCTCTGGACATGCTCCAGAGTAGTGAGAGAGCAGGAGATATAGCTATAGAAAAGGAGTCTAATCTGTATGGTTCAAGATCAGCTGGTCTGATGTAGGTGGGACAAGAAGTGCCACACTATGGAGATTTGAGGGTTATTCAGCTGCCTTGAGCAGCTGGACAGCAATGTTTTAAATTTGATAACCCAATAATGATGTTTTTGTGATCTAAGTGATGACCTCATATTTATTGACCATGTATCTGAGATCTAAAATATGAAAATATTCCTGTCCTTGCTGAGTGCTGAACAAATTGCATCTACCTCTCTTCCCAAATTGAAACATTTACCAAGACAGGCTGGATCATATCTGATTTTCATTTTGAGCCAGTGAATCCAGAATATATTCTACTTCTGTAATTATGCAAATAGAACTTTTGTTTTTTTTAAACTAGTGACTTTAGATAAAAAAGAGTGTTTATCACATTGTATTTTATTTATTTTAATTGAATATTTTATTTATTTACCTTGCAAATATTGTCTCACTTTTTTTATTTAGCATAATTAATTTATTTTTTAATCTGTATATTTTATTTATTTTTTTGGATTTCCTTTTTTTATTAAGCATAATTATTTTTTTTAATCTGTATATTTTATTTATTTTTTTGGATTTTTTTCACTTTTTTCCTTCTTTTCTATATTCTTTGTTTACTTTCCAAAGGCTTTCCCCTTTCCCAGTTCCCCCCACCATATGTCCCATAAGTCCTCTCCCACCTAACTCCCCAATCACCCCCCTCCAATTCTCTGTTCTGATGCTTTCCTACAAATCTTTATCCAGTCTTTTCAGGACCAGGGTACTTTCCTTCCTTCTTCTAAGGAATCTTTTGATTTGCTAATTGTATCTTGAGTATTCAGAGCTTTCGGGCTCATTAAAACCCACTTATCAGTGATTGCATTTCATGTGTATTATTTTGTAATTGGGTTAAGGCAATTAGGATGATATTTTCCAGATCCAACCATTTGCCTACAAATTGCATGAATTCATTGTTTTTAATTGCTGAGTAGTATTCCATTGTATAAATATACCACATTTTCTGTATCCATTCCTCCTTTGAGAGACATCTGGGCTCCTTCCAACTTCTGGCTATTATAAATATGGCTGCTATAAACATAGTGGAGCATGTGTCTTTATTGTATGCAGGTGATTCCGTTGGGTATATACCCAGCAGTGTTATGACAGGGTCCTCTGGAAGTGTCATGCCTATTTTTCTGAAGAACCGTCAGACTGATTTCCAGAGTGGTTGTACCATCTTGCAATCCCACCAACAGTATAGGAGTGTTCTTTTTCTCCACATCCTCGCAAGCACCTGTTGTCCCTTGAGTTTTTAATCTTAGCCATTCTGACTTGTGTGAGGTGGAATCTCAGGATTGTTTTAATTTGCATTTCCCTGATGACTAATGATGTTGAACATCTTTTAAGGTGCTTCTCGGCCATCGAAATTTCTTCTGGTGTAAATTCTTAGTTTAGCTCTGTACCCCATTTTTTGATAGGGTTATTTGGTTCTTTGGGGTCTAACTTCTTGAGTTCATTGTATATATTGGATATTAGCCCTCTGTCAGATGTGGGGTTGGTGAAGATTTTTTCCCAATTTGTTGGTTGCTGTTTTGTCCTTCTGACAGTGTCCTTTGCCTTACAGAAACTTTGTAATTTTATGAGGTCCCATTTGTCAATTCTTGATCTTAGAGCATAAGCTAATGGTGTTCTGTTTAGGAAATTTTGTCCTGTGCCATGTCCTCCAGGGTCATCCCCAGTTTCTTTTCTATTAGTTTCAGTGTCTCTGGTTTTATGTGGAGGTCCTTGATCCACTTAGAGTTGATATTAGTACAAGGAGATAAGAGTGGGTTAATTCACAATCTTCTGCATGTTGACTTCCAGTTGAACCAGCACCATTTGTTGAAAAGGCTATCTTTTTTCCACTGGTTGTTTGTAGCTCCTTTATCAAAGATCAAGTGACCATAAGTCTTTGGGTCCATTTCTGGGTCTTCAGTTCTATTCCATTGATCTACTTGCCTGTCGCGGTAACAATACCATGCAGTTTTTAGCACAATTGCTCTGTAGTACTGCTTGAGGTCAGGGATATTGATTCCCCCAGAAGTCCTTTTATTGTTGAGAATACTTTTAGCTTTCCTGGGTTTTTTGTTACTCCAGATGAATTTGAGAATTGCTCTTTCTAGATCTATGAAGAATTGAGTTGGGATTTTGGTGGAGATTGCATTGAATCTGTAGATTGCTTTTGGCAAGTTGGCCATTTTTACTATATTGATCCTGCCAATCCAAGAGGATGGAATATTTTCCCATCTCTTGAGGTCTTCTTCTATTTCTTTCTTCAAGGACTTGAAGTTCCTGTTATACAGTTCTTTCACTGGTTTGGTTAAAGTCACGCCAAGACACTTTATATAGTTTGTGGCTATTGTGAAGGGTGTTATTTCCCTAATTTCTTTCTCAGCCTGCTTGTCCTTTGAGTACAAGAAGGCTACTGATTTGCTTGAATTGATTTTATAACCAGCCCCTTTGCTGAAGGTGTTTATCAGCTGTAGGAGTTCTCTGGTGGAGTTTTTTGGGTCACTTATGTATACTATCATATCATCTGCAAAAATCGAAAGTTTCACTTCTTCCTTTCTGATTTGTATCCCTTTGACTTCCTTATGTTGTCTAATTGCTCTCGCTAGAACTTCAAGTACTATATTGAAGAGATATGGAGAGAGAGGGCAGCCTTGTCTTGTCCCTGATTTTACTGGGAATGCTTCAAGTTTCTCTCCATTTATTTTGATGTTGGCTACTGGTCTGCTGTATCTTCCTTTTATTATATTTAGGTATGGGCCTTGAATTCCTGTTCTTTCCAAGACTTTTAGCATGAAAGGATGCTGAATTTTGTCAAATGCTTTTTCACCATCTAATGAGATGATCATGTGTTTTTTTTTTCTTTTAGTTTGTTTATGTAGTGGATTACATTGTTGGATTTTCATATATTGAACCATCCCTGCATCCCTGGGATGAAGCCTACTTGATCATGGTGAATGATCGTTTTGATGTGCTCTTGGATTCGGTTGGCAAGAATTTTATTTAGTATTTTTGCATCAATATTCATAAGGGAAATTGGCCTGTAGTTCTCTTTCTTTGTAGGATCTTTGTGTGCTTTTGGTATCAGTGTTATTGTGGCTTCGTAGAACGAGTTGGGCAGTGTTCCTTCTGTTTCTATTTTGTGGAATAGTTTGAAGAGTATTTGTTTTAGTTCTTCTTTGAAGGTCTGATAGAATTCTGCACTAAAACCATCTGGTCCAATACTTTTTTTGGTTGGAAGACTTTCTATGACCCCTTCTATTTCTTTGGGGGTTATGGGACTGTTTAGCTGATCTAATTGATCCTGGTTTACTTTTGGTATTTGGTATCTGTCTAGGAAATTGTCCATTTCCTCCAGATTCTCCAGTTGGGTTGAGTATAGACTTTTGTAGTAGGATCTGATGATTTTTTTGAATTTCCTCAGTTTCTGTTGTTATTTCATTCCCTTTTCATTTCTAATTTTGTTAATTTGGATACTGTCTCTGTGCCCTTTGGTTAGTCTAGCTAAGGGTTTATCTATCTTGTTGATTTTCTCAAAGAACCAGCTCTTGCTTTTGTTGATTCTTTGTATGGTTCTCTTTGTTTCTACTTGATTGATTTCAGCCCTGAGTTTGATGATTTCCTGTCTTCTACTCCTCCTGGGTGAATTAGCTTTTTTTGTTCCAGGGCCTTCAGGTGTGCTGTTAAGTTGGTAGTGTATGCTCTCTCCAGTTTCTTTTTGAGGCACTCAGGGCTATGAGTTTTCCACTTAGCACTGCTTTCATTGTGTCTCAAAGATTTGGGTTGGTCGTACCTTCATTTTCATTGAAGTCTAAAAAGTCTTTGATTTCTTTCTTTATTTCTTCCTTGACTAAGGTGTCATTGAGTAGAGTATTGTTCAGTTGTCATGTGTATGTGGGCTTTCTCTTGTTCTTCTTGATATTGAAGACCACTTTTTCTCCATAGTGATCCCATAGGAGACATGGGATTAGTTTGGTCTTCTTATATTTGTTGAGGTTTGTCTTTAGGATGAAATGTTATATATATATATATATATATATATATATATATATATGTGTGTGTGTGTGTGTGTGTGTGTGTGTGTGTGTGTGTTAAATGCAATTGGTCCAAAGCTTCAATTAGTTTCACTGTGTCCCTGTTTAGTTTCTGCTTTCCTGATCAGTCCATTGAGGAGAGTGGAGTGTTGAAGTCACCTACAATTATTGTGTTAGGTGCAATGTGTGCTTTAAGCTTTAGTAAAGTTTCTTTTATGAATGAGGGTGCCCTTACATTTGGGGCATAGATGTTCAGTATTGAGAATTCTTCTTGGCGGATTTTCCCTTTTGACAAGCAAGAAGTGACCTTCCTTGTCTCTTTTGATGACTTTAGGTTGAAAGTCAATTTTATCTGATATTAGAATGGCTATGCCAGCTTGTTTCCTGAGACCATTTGCTTGTAAAGTTGTCTTCCAGCCTTTTACTCTAAGATGGTGTTTGTCTTTGACAGTGAGATGTGTTTCCTGTATGCAGCAAAATGTAGGGTCCTGTTCTCCGTTTCCAGTCTGTTAGTCTGTGTCTTTTTATTCGGGAATTGAGTCCATTGATATTAAGAGATATTAAGGAATATTAATTATTACTTCCTGACATTTTGGGCGTTATTATTATTATTATTATTATTATTATTATTATTTTGTATTTGAGTGGTTCTCTTCTTTTGGGTTGGATGAGGGGGGATTCTATCTTGTTTCTTCTGAGGTGTAGTTTCCTTCCTTTTGCTGTTTTTTCCCCTACTATCCTTTGTAGGGCTGCTTTTGTAGATAGATATCGTGCAAATTTGGTTTTGTCATGGAATACCTTGGTTTCCCCATGTATGGCAATCGAGAGTTTTGCTGGGTATAGTAGTTTTGGCTGAAGTTTGTGTTCTCTTAGAGTCTGCATGTGGTCTGCCCAGGATCTTCAAGCTTTCATGGTCTCAGGTGAGAAGTCTGGTGTAATTCTGATAGGTCTTCCTTTATATGTTACTTGTCCTTTTTCTCTTACTGCCTTTAATATTCTTTCTTTGTTTAGTACATTTGGGGTTTTGATTAGTATGTGACAGGAAGTATTTCTGTTCTGGTCCAGGCTATTTGGGGTTTATAGGCTTCTTGTATATTCATGGGCATCTCTCTCTTTCGGTTGTGGAAGTTTTCTTCCATACTTTTGTAGAGGATATTTGCTGGCCCTTTAAGTTGTAGATCTTCATTCTCATCTATCCCTATAATCCTTAGGTTTGGTCTTCTCATTGTGTCCTGAATTTCCTGAATGTTTTGGTTTACCAGCTTTTTGCATTTTGCATTTTCTTTAATTGTTGAATCCAAGGTTCCTATGGTATCTTCAGCATATGAGATTCTGTATTCTATCTCTTGTATTCTATTGTTGATATTTGCATCTATGACTCCTGATTTCTTCCCAAGGTTTTCTATCTCCAATGTTGTCTCCCTTAGCGATTTCTTAGTTGTTTCTACTTCTGTTTTTAGATTCTCTATGGTTTTGCTCAGATCTTTCAATTGCTTGTTTGTGTTTTCCTGTAATTCTTTAAGGGACTTTTGTGTTTCCTCTTTTATGACTTCTACTTGTTTACCCATGTTCTCTTGTATTTCTTTAAGGGATTTTTGTTTCTCCCCCTTATTGGGATTCATTTTTTGCTCTATATTCTCCTGGATTTCTTTAAGTGATTTTTGTGTTTGCCTTGTATGGGCTTCTAGCTTTTGATCATTTTTCTCCTCTATTACTTTAAGAGATTTATCTGAGTTGTCCTCTATCAGCATCCTTACCAGTGATTTTAGATCTGAGTCTTTTTTTTTTCTGGTTTGTTGGGATATCCGAGTTTTATTTGTGTTTGCCTTGTAAGGGCTTCTAGCTTTTGATCTATTTTCTCATGTATTACTTTAAGAGATTTATCTAAGTGTTCCTCTATCAGCATCCTGACCAGTGATTTGAGATCAGAGTCTTGTTTTTCTGGTGTGTTTGGGTATCCAGTGATTTGAGATCAGAGTCTTGTTTTTCTGGTGTGTTTGGGTATCCAGTGATTTGAGATCAGAGTCTTGTTTTTCTGGTGTGTTTGGGTATCCAAGATTTATTGCCGTTGGGGAACTGGGTTTGGATGTTGCCATACTGCCTTGATTTCTGTTAGTAATGATCTTACATTTTCCTTTTGCCATCTGGTTATCTCTGGTGTTAGTTGGTCCTGTAGTTACTAGCTGGTGCTTGAACCTCCTGTGGGCTCCTAAGGCTATTTTCCCACAGCCGGGTCACCTGAACCACTGCCCTGCAGGGCTCCTGCTCACAGATTGCTGACAGGTGGCCTGAGTCCCCAGAGGTCTGAAACTCGGGATATCCCAGGTTCTTGGTTCAGCCTGCTGGGCAGCTGTTATGCACTGCTCCTGCTCAGGGTTTGCTGTCTGATGTCCTGAGTCCCCGAAGGTCTTAAACTCGGGATAACTCGGGTACCTGGTTCCGCCTGCTGGGTCTGAGAACCTGGGAAGCTGGAGGAGGCTGGCTCTGCCACTGGCTGGCTGGAAACGGCAGGGAAGATGGCGGTGACTGCAGGGAGTTCAGGGTCCGCCCTCCAGGCACAGAGCCCAGGCTTAGCTAGTGTCCTCCAAACTGCTACTCTGTATGCAGCTCCTGCTCCAGGCCTGAGTCCCTGAAGGTCATAAACTCGGGATATCTCAGGTACCTGGTTCTGCAGGCTGGGTCTGAGCACCTGAGAAGCTGGCTGAGGCTGGCTCTGCCTCCAGCTGGATGGGAAACAGCTGGGAAGATGGCGGTGGCTGCTACTCTGTATGCAGCTCCTGCTCCAGGCCTGAGTCCCTGAAGGTCATAAACTCAGGATATCTCAGGTACCTGGTTCCGCAGGCTGGGTCTGAGCACCTGGGAAGCTGGCTGAGGCTGACTCTGCCTCCAGCTGGATGGGAAACAGCTGGGAAGATGGCAGTGGCTGCAGGGAGTTCGGTGTCCACCTTCTGTACACAGAGCCCGGGCTTGCCTGGTGTCCCCCAAACTGCTACTCTGTGCACAGCTCCTGCTCCAGGCCTGAGTCCCCGAAGGTCTTAAACTCGGGATATCTCGGGTACCTGGTTCTGCAGGCTGGGTCTGAGCACCTGGGAAGCTGGCTGAGGCTGGCTTTGCCGCCGGCTGGATGGGAAATGGCTGGGAAGATCTATTGTCTCTTTATGGTTTCCCATCCCCTAACCTCCCATCACATTCTCATTCCCCCTTTCCTACATGATCCTCCTCCAACCATCCACCCACTCCTGCCTCATCCCTCTAATATCTATCTATGCGGGGGCATCAAGCCTTCTCAGGACCCAGGACCTCCACTTCTGTTGATGTTTGATAAAGAAATCCTCTACTGCATATGTAGTTGGAGCCATGGATTCTTCCATGCATGGTGTTTGGCTGGTGGTTTATTC
This sequence comes from Apodemus agrarius, assembly GCA_964023405.1. Lineage (NCBI taxonomy): Eukaryota > Metazoa > Chordata > Mammalia > Rodentia > Muridae > Apodemus > Apodemus agrarius. Next base: position 73,013,120 of record OZ030007.1, on the reverse strand, counting down.
CCTGGGAGCTCTGGAGTTCCTAGTTAGTTGATATTCATGTTTTTGCTTTAGGATTACAATCTCCTTTACCTTCTCCAGTCCTATCCCTAACTCTTCCATTGGGGTTCCCTAGCTCAGTATTATGTATGAATGTGAGTATCTGCATCTGTATTATTCAGGTGCTTGTAGAACCTCTAAGGTGACAGCCATACCAGGAACCTGTCAGCAAGTGTGTGTTGACATCAGCAATAGTGTTGGTGTTTGGTGTCTGCAGATAGCATGGTTTCCAAAGTGGCATGGTCTCTGGATGGCCTTTACTTCAATCTCTGTTCCATTATTTTGTCCCTGCATTTTTGATAGTCAGGAACAATTTTGGAGTAAAATTTTTAGATGGGTGTGTGGACCCATCCCTCAAGTGGGGGCAGTACCTATGCTGGCTCCATCACCACTTTGTTTGGTATTTCACCTAATGTCATCCACATTGGCTCCTGGGACACTCTTGTTTCCATGGCGCCTGGAACTTTCTAGTGGCTACCCCAAGTTTCCCACTCTCCAGCTACATATTTCTACTCATTTTCTTTTACCTCTCTACTTTCCTCCTTTCTCTTCCAATACCTGATCCTGCCCATTCTTTTTCCCTCCCCCTCCTCCCTCCCAGATCTTTCCTTCTATCTACTGTGATTATTTTGTTCCCCATCTCAGAAGGATTAAAGTGACCACACTTTGGTCTTCCTTCTTCTTATGTATTAAATGGTCTGTGATCTGTATTGTGAGTATTCTGAGATTTGGTGTTAATATCCACTTATCACTGAGTACATAACATGTGTGTTCTTTTGTGTCTGAGTTACCTTACTCAGAATGATATTTTCAACATCTTTAGTCATCAGAGAAATGAAAATGAAAGTGACTCAGAGATTTCATCTCACACCAATCAGAATTTCTAAGATCAACAATGCAGGTGACAGCAGTTGCTGGCAAGGATGTGGGGAACGAGATAGACTTCTCCATTGCTCATAGGTTTGCAAGCTGGCAAAACCTTATTCAAAAACCAGCTGGTGGTTTCTCAGAGAATTGGGAAGACTGAGCTAGACCACTCGTGGGAATATACTCAAAAGATGATCCAAATATTACAAAGACACATGCTCCACTATGCTCATAACAGTCATAATTATAATAGTCAAAAGTTAGGAAAAAACTCAGATGTTCTTTTGTATAAGAACAGATACAGAAAGTATTGGACATTTAAACAAGTGAGTACTACACATCTATTAAAAACAATTACTTCATGAAATTCTGAGGCTAAGGAATGGAACAAACAAAACTTTTAGCCTATACCTTAGCATACACATTTTTTTTTCCAATATTGAGAACCCAGAGCATACAATCAAATATTGTGATATTATAAATGTCATCACTTCCTTATGGCAAGTAGAAAAGGCAATTGTCAGCTGGGTGGTGGTGGTGCATGCCTGTAATCCCAGCACTCTGGGAGGCAGAGGCAGGTGGATTTCTGAGTTCGAGACCAGCCTGGTCTATAGAGTGAGCTCCAGGACAGCCAGGGCTATATAGAGAAACCCTATCTCGACAAAACCAAATCCAAAAAACCCAAAACAAATAATAAATAAATAAATAATAAAATAAATAAATAAATGCAATTTTCTTTCAGAGAATGTTCATTCCTCTGTAACAAATCAAAATTTGAAGTCTTTAACAATCTAGATAACTGTAGTCACCATGTCCTATCATTTAAACCCTCTCTTTCACCTTTTTGTTTTTATAAATATATCTTCAATGATATAGACTTTGTGTTTTATAGTGGTTTATCCTGAAAAGTTACATATCATTTCAATTTTTTGTGTAATAAGAAAATATTATAAAAATGGTAGGCATAGGTCACTGACCATTTCTATGTCGTAAAGGCAGACAGAAGACATGATGACCAAGTAACCAGTAGAGAGACTGGAGTAGAAGAAAAGCAGGATTAATTTATGCACTATGAAGAGAGATGGAACAGGAAAGCCTTGTGAAGAAGATCCTCATTTTTAGAGCTTGTTTCCTCTTGAGACCATGATGTAGTCTTAGCTCATGCTACCACTGAGGGCCATGTCTGTGTCCATAGCTTTGCATTGACAGGCATCTTTCATGTCTGTGGCCCATGAAATCAGCAAAGGCATTGTAGATATATTTTCGGGTTGATATTTGGGTCATGTTAATGCCTGAGGGCCACTCATATATGCCCCCAATAATCACAGGCTGAGCTACCATGAAATGCTGGTCCTGTCTCTTTCCTAGTCAATTTAGGAGAGCTGGCCACAGGTGGTATGAGACAAGTAGAGATACCACAACCTCTAGCTGGTTATAACATTCTGAAGACATGGTTCTACTCCTAAACATGGTGGTGCAGAATATCTGTCCTTGCCCATTGCTGGAAGCAGCGAAAATGGGAGTTACCCTGCATCTCATCTGACATTGGCTTGAGTGTAAAGACCCGAGAATATTAAAGCAGGAAACCATGCCATGATGGTCACCTTAACTAGAATGTGCACCATTAGCAGACTAGCACAATTCATGCAAATGTCTTGACAATACTTAAATTTGTCTTGAGATCTACATATTAGAGTGTACAATTTTGGTGAGATTCATACTCAGATATACTGAACTCATCTGCTTGGACTCCCTGTGTCTTGGATTCCATGTTGTCTTGCCTCATTCAACCTTTCAGGTAGATCTATTAATAACTTCAATGAAGCCCTGAGCTTTCTAGGCATTAGAGACTGAACGATTGATGACTTGGGTATTTAATGCCTAACCAATTCACCTAATTTTCCTAGCCCCTCCCTTTTAAAGATATTTTGTCACCCATGTTCAGCAAGAAGAAATTCCCTGAATTTCAGGTGGATAGTTCTAGCTATTTTTTGAATAATAAATATGTTGCCATTTTAAGGGATACTTAATTTTTTTTTTTGTTTTTGTTTTAGTTTGGACAGAGAAGGAACTAGAGAACTTAAGCTCAGGGAGTCTACCTTTCTTTTTCTCTATCTTTCCTTCTTAGGTGGGGAAAAGTATTTGGAAGAGAAAAGGGGAAATGTAGTAATAGCATACAAATTAGAGTAGAAAATTGGGATAGGTTGTTAAATTTACTCTTAAAAAAGCATTGCATTGTCATTTCTTACAATGGCAGGAATCTTTAACATAATGCAAATTGAAGTTATAATTTTACATTCCTATGCAATTTATAGATAGTTGGAGATTTATGGTTTTCACTGTTGTGACTTATATCTGATACAATATTTAAAATCAATAGTTACACTTTGATAGGCATTGTGCTTGTGCAACTCATCTAAGAATAGGAGACTTTTTCTCAGTAATTTTAATAACTGCCATTATAAACAGTTTAGGAAGATAAAGCAACAAAAATTAAGGGCCAGATAGTAAACCCATGGTTATATTTTATACTGGATTAATTATAATAAATTCTTTTGATTACTCAAAAAGAAATTACTAAGAATAGTTAAGGACTGATACTACAGATATATTTTGCATAGTCATCAAAGCATTCTGAAGTCCAAAGAATACCACAGGAAATGCCATTTCATTATTAAAAATCATTCGCCTAAGTCATGACTGCTTTTAACAGCACCCTTTTCTTGAAAGAAGATTTGAGCATCTTCACCTCCAAGAATGGCTGCTTTTGTGGCAAAACAGGCACTGTGCAGAAAATTTCTGTTTCATCTACAGACAATAATATCCAGAGAAGAACATATTTTGCAGAATAATCGACTACTGGCTTTGCCTAGAAAGAGTCAGCAGCCCTACAAAAATTTCTGAATTATAAGTCTTTCAGAAAGATGATCCTTGGCCAGAAGGCCAAAGACAGTTGCTCATAAGTTCTGAAGAATGGGGAACTGTACAAGTAGTCAAGAGTCTATACAAATTGGCTAAGTTTTGGAAGCTCTGTTTTGTGGTTCCTATATTTTCAGACAATATTTAGTCATTTGTGGATTTCTTTTTTCCTCTTTTTTATTGAACATCATCTTCATTTACATTGCCATGGTAAAATCTTTCCCAATTTTCCCCCTCCTGAAAGATCCTCAGCCCCTCTTCCTTCCCCCTACCTCCACATATATGCCTCTCCACCTAACACACTCCCAGCTGCCCCCTTTGTTTCCCTTTGTTGGGGCCTCTGTTGAGCAGTTACATTCCTCCCACTGATGCCCCACAAGGCCTTCCTCTGCCACATTTTTGGGTGGAACCATGTGTGACCCTTGGTTGATGGTTCAGTCTCTGGGAGTCTTGGGCCTCTGGGCAGCCAAAATCATTGTTCATCTCATGTGGCTGTAAGCTCCTTCAGCTCTTCCGGACCTCCCTCCAGCTTCTCTACTGAGGACCCAATGCCCAGTCCAATAGTTGGTTGCTAGCATCTGACTCTGTATTTGCAGGGCCCTGTGGGGACAATCAATGCATGCTCCTTTTGGTATACATTTCTTGTCATCCTTAGTTGTGTTGGGATTTCTTGACAGTTTATAGGATGAATCCCCAGGTAGGGCAGTTCCTGGGTGGCTGTTACTTCAGCCACTGCTCCACACATTGTCTCCCGTAATGGTCCTGTTAGTATTTGGTGAATGACAGGGAAAGGTGCAGATTCCTTAATTAGTTCTTAATTGTTTCAATACCTTCTCTTTGGAGCAGAACAGCTAGCAGCACACAGGGCCTAAGATCAGTGGAACAGCCAGGACAGAAGTCTTCCTGCCTCCATTGCCACCAGGGAGCCAGGAGACTCCACAGGCTTCTGTGCACAGCCCACCAGGAGAGAGTGAACTCCTAGCAGTGCTTTCATTTCTGAGCTCAGAGGAGTAAGTACACAGGCTTACAGGCCTACAGGAGAAACAAACTCCAGCCAGAGACAACAATACCAACTAGCACCAGAGATAGCTAGATGGCAAAAGGAAAACACAAGAACACTACCAAGAGAAATAAAGGCAACATGGCAACACCTGAATCCAGGTCTCCTACCACAGCAAGTCCCGGATACCCCAACACACCAGAAAAGAAAGAGGTGAATTTAAAATCGTGTCTCATGATGCTGATAGAGAGCTTCAAGGAAGACTTAAATGACTTCCTTAAAAAAAATACAGGAGAACATCTGTCAACAGGTAAAAGCCCTTAAAGAAGAAACACAAAAATCCCTTATAGAATTACAGGAATGAACAGTCAAGTGAAGGAACTGAACAAAACCATCCAGGATCTAAAAGTAGAAGTAGAAACAATAAAGAAATCACAAAGTGAGACATCTCTGGAGAAAGAAAACCTTGAAAAGAATTCAGGAGTCATAGATGCAAGCATCAACAACAGAATACAAGAGCTAGAAGAAAGAACCTCAGGTGCTGAAGATACCCTAGAAAACATTGACTCAGCAGTCAAAGAAAATGCAAAATGCAAAAAACTGGTAACCGAAAACTTCCAGGAACTCCAGGATACAATTAGAAGACCAAACCTAAGGATTATAGGTATAGATGAGAGGGAATATTTCCATATTGAAAAACCAGTAAATATCTTCAACAAAATTACAGAAGAAATATTCCCTAACCTAAAGAAAGAGATGCCCATGAACATTGAAAAAGCCTTCAGAACTCCAAGTAGACTGCACCAGAAAAGAAAATCCTCCTGGCACATAATAATCTAAACCCCAAATTCACTAAACAAAGAAAGAATATTAAAAGCAGTAAGGGTAAAAGAGCAAGTAACTTATAAAGGCAGAGCTATCCGAATTACAGCAGACTTCTCACCAGAGAGAATTAAAGCTAGAAGATCCTGGGCAGACCTCATCATACAGGCCATAAGAAAACACAAATGCCCAACCTGGCTACTATACCCTTCAAAACTCTCAATAATTATAGAAGGAGAAAACAAGATATTCCATGATAAAAACAAATTTACACAATATCTGTCCACAAATCCATCCCTACAAAGGATAATAGATGGAAAATGCCAACACAAGGAGGCAAACTACACCCTAGAAAAAGCAAGAAATTAATCTTCTTCCAACAAACCCAAAGGAAGATACCCACACAAACATATAAATAACATCAAAAATAACAGGAAGCAACAATCACTATTTCTTAATATCTTTTAAGAACAATGGATTCAACTACCCAATAAAAAGACATAGATTAATGAAATATTTCTCATGTAAATCTTCAATTTTATCAGAAAACGTTTCTCATAAACCTTTTAATTTAGTAATGTTTAATTATGTTTACCACTTTATCTGCATGATTTTTCATGATAATCTTCAATTTTAATGTCTTTCTATCAGAAATGTTTAATGTTTATTTTATCAGAAATATTTTCTATGTAAATCTTTGATTTTGGCACAAATGTTTCTAATTACACTATCAAATAATTTAGGAAGAATTTTTATATTTGCCATTTTAGATGTGAATTTTTCCATGAAATGATCGATTTTAACATATTTATCTATTTATTTCTTGAATTTTTTCAGAAATATTTTCCATGTAAGTAATGTTTTCTGAAAAAGTTTATAATTCCACCTTTAATCAACTTAAAATTATCTTTAAGCCTATCATTTTATCTATATAATTTCTATGATAATCTTTAATTTTAACATGTTTTTATATATTTCTCAAATTTTATCAGAATTTTTTTCCATTTATTACTTCAAGTTTTTCAGAAAATATTTATTATTCCATTTTTTACCATCTTAGGAATACTTTTGTGCCTACCATTATTATATCTACATAAAATTTTCCATGATAATCTTCAATTATAACATAATTTTCTACATTTTCCTATAATTTTAACAGAAATATTTCCCATGTAAATCTTCAATTCTATCATAAAAATGTTTCTCTTTCATATTTCAGTTAATTTAGCAAGGCTTTAAATGTCTACCACATTTCTGTTTAATTTTCTATGAAAACTTCCAATTTTAGCATGTTTTTCTATGTATCTCTTCTATTTTATCTGAAATATTTTCCATGTAAATCTGTAATTTTATCATAAAGTGTTTTACTTCCCTGCAATGGACCGACTCAGTCGGAACACACACACCCGTGGGGAATCAGGGTCTTTGGTATGCAGGAAGGTACAGGTCCTGCGAATGACAGACAGACACACACAAGATCTGAATGTGTCTGAATGCACTTTACTGTTCTGAGGCAGGAATTTTTATACACACAAGTTGGTATTACATTACTGAAGAAAAAATGTATCCAGTGAAATGTTTACAAAGAATGGTTACCATGAGTATCTGGCACAAGGAAATACAAAATCAATCAGGTATGAACGTTAGAGAATACACACAAAGTCATCACGTCCCTCTGTAGTTAATGATAAACTAGTAGTTCAAGAGTCCTTGGAAACACTAGGTTACAGCAGTTAGTGTAGTCTTTGTTTAATATCTTGCTTCCTTCTTGTGAGACTCCCTCAGGCTTACTTAGAAACTTTACTTAACTGATGGTTTCCATGTCAGAGTGCCAAAGCCAGCTAACCATACAAATAATATAAATTGTTGGGAGGTTAACTCTTTAATGTATCTAGGTAATAACTGTACAGCAGATCAAAAACAAAGCAATGGATCTCTAGAAGATAAATTATGGCCAGTGCTGTAGCTCAAAGAATAAACTCTCAGTGAACCATCACGCCTGGATGCTCGCACCTCCGGCTAGCAGGGACATCTCATAAGTAAAGGAACAAGTCAGAAACAAGGGTCACACAGTTTGCCATGAGAAATTCAGCTCAGCCCTATCTGCGGCCAAGGAGGCTCACAGCAACATTCATCTTGGACAGCCCTGCCAAACAAGGCTTTTCCCAGTAAATATCACACAGCTTCCACCGGGATTACAGCTTGGCTGCATGAAATTACGGTGTCCAAGAGATGCGTGTGATATCTCCCGCTTTTTTATTTTTTAATTTGAGATCATGAATATCTTTTTCGGCAGCAGAAATGGAGGAGAAGACTAGTTTGAAAATTATTGGAAGGATAAGAAGAAAAAGAAAGATTACCCCTGCAGCCACGGCAATGACAACAATCCAATGTAACCAAGTTACAGGGTTCAGAGACTTCAAACCAGAACTAAAAGCCTGAGCCAAATCTTCTAAGTTAACTGATCCATCTTGTGCTTTACTCATAACCGCAAGTTGAGTTTTTAATTGAGCCATATCATGAGAGATATCATTATCTTTCCAAATTCCCAACAAATGACTTTTTGTAAGAGTCCAATTATGTTGCTCGTCATAGATTAATGGCATTATGCATGGCGTTACACATATGTATCGAAAGCTGGCATGACATCTGGTGGAAAGCTGAACCTTAATATTTTCTATCTCTTGTCCTAACTCCAGAACTACATCCTCTAGAGCATCAATCTTTGCTTCTAATTTCTTATCTATAACCTCTTGTTTTACCAGTGCCAAAGAAACATTCTTATTCAAATCATTAACAAAGTGTGCAGTCTTCATTTCTGAGACTAAAGCAACTGATGAAACTGTAAGTGAAGTCACAATAGCTATCAAGGCACTGATACCTAACAATAAATCTGCTACAAAACGCTTTGGCCTAATAAGCTCACGAATTCTAGTAACTACCTGTAAAGCCTCATTGTCAAACCAAGCTTCATCCTTTAGATCTACAGGAAGCATTATGTAGGAAGGCCTTTGTAATATCACAATGCGTGAATAGGATTCAATCAACTTATGATTAATACAATTAGTCAAAATACATTCGGAACAGTGAACCTCATAAGAGTGCCCTAATTTAGTAATGATTAAATCTGTATCTTTTCAGCAAGTATACTATAAGGATAGCTTAAACAAGATCTAATTGCTACAGGAAGATATCTAGACTCCAGAGGCTTCTTAAAGTAAATTATATCTGATGCAGCAAGAAGTCTAAATAGTCCTGGAAATGTATTCAAAGCATCACCTAAAGGAGAATGACTAACATAGATAGGTTCTACCCATCCTGGTGTATACCACCTATTAATAGGTTCTAAAGTAAACCTTTCAGGTTTATATCCATGATACTGTAATTTTTCACCAAGAAGAAAAGCTCTATAGTTATTATTTGGCGTGGCTACGGAATAATCATAAATCCTCTCTTGATTCTTCCAGGGAGTATGTGCTATAGCCCAATGTTCAAAACCACATTTAAGCCAACTTGGTCTTTCATAACTCCGAGGAGGCTCCCACATCTTATCTTTATCTTTATAGTTCTGGGAACACGAATCTAAAGGGATGTCCTTAGATAACTTTCAAAGGTTTCATTATGAAAATTAGTCCCCAAAATCTTAAGTTTAATTTCCCACATAAATCTTCTATGATATGGAGGTTCTTTCTCTGGAGGCGTTTTATCTGGAGCATCAGCAAGAATAGTTTTATAGGCGAGAGAAAGACAACCCATAGACCCCGATCTAGCTAAATCGATGCAAATCGGAGCAGAGTCTGACATCCCCTTATATCTAAATGGAGTAGAGATTAGATGGGAGGAAAGAGTAGCATGTCCCCCCATAAGTCCAGTATCATTGGTCATCACTCTAATATTTACATTCTCCCCCCAACCCACGGGATGAAGAAGTGGGGAATGAGGAACATAAGCCCAATATGAAACTGCAGACACAGGACACATTTGCATAGAAAGGATAACAAACATAGCAAGAAACATATTTTCTGTTGATAACTGCTTTCTGGTGCTAGTGATCATCTGCTGCGCTTCTTGGGCGAGTCTCCTCAGCTGTCCCCAGGTGGGCAGATCCTCCCTTGACTCCTGTGACGGTTCAGGAACAGTTGAGGTCTCCCGTAAAACAGCAAGATCAAGTCCCATCATCGTTCTCAGCATCTTCTTCTCTTTCAGTCTCCACTTTCTCCTCTGATTCCTCGATAGAGGCCCTCTGGTTAAACGGCCGGATGAGCCTGATCTGGGATCCAGATTGGACTATCTGCATCCTGTGGAAAAACACAAGCATACCCTCTCTCGGAGGAAATTAAAGCATCCGGTCCTTTCCAGGATCCGGTTAATAAGTCTTTCCACATTACTTGTGGAAGTTGTTCTCCTTTTATTCCTCCCCAATGTTTCATAGCACGGGAGTTTCCTTGTTCATCAGTATTCAAATAATTTATCACAAAAAGAGCATGATTCAAAAGATGATGGGGAGAAAAATATTTATTAGCAGCCCTGAGGCGTTCAATCTGATTTTTCAAAGTTTGGTGAGATCTCTCAATTATTGCCTGTCCTTGGGGATTATATGGTATTCCTGTGGTATGGTGTATATCCCATGCTCGCAGAAAAGAGGCAAAAGCCTTAGATGTATAAGCTGGAGCATTATCTGTCTTAATTCTCAATGGCTTTCCCATCATCATGAAGCTTTGTACAAGATGTTGAATTACATCCTTCACAGCTTCTCCACTTCTAGCAGAGGCAAACAGCACATGAGAATAAGTATCCACTGTCACATGAACATAAGCCAATTTTCCAAATTCAGGGATATGTGTAACGTCCATTTGCCATAAAGCAAAAAAAGGGGATTTACTCCCATTTTCTGTGGATGGTAAACTTGAGAACAATTGCCACAATCCTTAACTATCTGTCTGGCTTGTTCTCTGGTAATATGAAACATCCTTCTTAAAGCAAGAGCATTTTGATGATGTAGCTCATGACTATTCTTTGCCTCTAATACATTCATAACTGTTCCTCTAGTTAATGCATCAGCCATATAATTTCCTTTACTAAGGGGGCCTGGTAAATTAGAGTGACCCTGTATATGTCCTACATAAAATTTTTCTACTCTTTTTCTAATCGTATTTTGCAATTGCTGTAATAAATTTAAAATTTGAGACTGCCCTGAAAGCAAGGTTGTTTCTATGGCTGGAAACAAATTAACCACATACTTTGAATCCGTATAAAGATTAAGTTTTTCTGTAAAATTTTGAAAAGCAAGTAGAACTGCTCTTATCTCTGCTTGCTGAGCAGAAGTCTGCACACCTTCCTCAATCAGAGGCTTTTGTCCTGGTACATAAACCACGGACCTCCCATTAGAGGAGCCATCTGTAAATACGCATAGGGCAGACTCCAAAGGTTGTGAGGAACATTTATTTGAGAAAATTATTTCTGTTTCCTTATAAAATTCAATTAAAGGATGTTTAGGATAATGATATTTAATTTGTCCTGTATAACCTTGCAATGCAATTCCCCAATCATCATCTTCCATCAATAGTATTTCAAATTGCCTTTTATTATATGGTAATATAATATTATGCATTTCTTTTCTGAATAGTTCCCTGGATCTCATTCTCCCTTTATTAATCAATAATGAGCACATATATGGATAAGAAGCCAACATTTTCTGTTGCACATGAGGTAAATGTATCCATTCCAACACACCATCCTGCCATAAGCATCCAGTGGGAGTGTATGGTGTTTTAAAAATTATCAAGTCCCACTCTTTATCATAAGATATCTGCTTTACCTTTGCATCATTAAAGTTTTCCTCCACCAATGCTAAAGCTTTTATGGCTTCTTGAGTCATAACTCTTGGAGACTTAGGATCAGTATCCCCTTGTAATAGTTGAAACAAAGGACTTTATTCTCCTGTAGTAATTTTCAAAAAAGGTCTAATCCAATGAATATTTCCTAATAATTTCTGAAAATCATTTAAATTCCTTAATTTGTCTACTCTTATAGACACCTTTTGTGAGGCAATATAGTCATCATGAATTAACTGTCCCAAATAACTTAAAGGTCTATTCTTTTGTATCTTATCTGGGGCTATTACTAATCCAAATTTGGTTAAATGTTCAATTGTATAAAGCAATATTTCCTTGTTAGTTGATGGTGATTGATGAGCTATCAAGATGTCATCCATAAAGTGGGCAAAGTAAGCCTCAGGATATTTTTTTTCTAATCAATACTAAAGCTTGATCCACAAATTTTTGACATAATGTCGGACTATTTTTCATTCCTTGAGGCAACACTTTCCATTGATACCTTCTATATGGCCTTCTCAAATTTACAGCTGACACACTAAAAGCAAATCTTTTACAATCCTCAGGGTGTAATTTTATAGTAAAAAAGCAATCTTGCAAATCAATTACTATCACATCCCATCCTGCAGGAACTGCCACTAGAGAGGGCAGTCCTGGCTGCAACGCTCCCATGTCTACCATGGTAGCATTTACTGCCCTAAGGTCCTGTAGCAATCTCCACTTCCCAGATTTTTTCTTTATTACAAATATAGGAGTATTCCAAGGACTATTGCTTTCTTCAAGATGTCCTTTTTCTAATTGTTCTTGCACAAGTTGTTCTATAGCCTGTATTTTTTCTTCTGTCAGGGGCCACTGATTGAGCCATACAGGCTGCTCTGATTTCCATCTTAATTTGTCTGCATACAACAAGTCCTCAGCGGCCCCTATGAAAAATGCTGTTCACTCAGATTATCTGAGGTGACTAATTTTACATCCATGTCACTCATCATGTCTCTTCCCCACAAGGAAAAGGGGAGAGAAGGAACAACGTAAGGCTGAATCATTCCTGTCTTTCCTTCCAATTCCCATTTCAGAAACTGTGAACTTTGAGCCATTAAAGGCTGTCCCTAAACCTAATAAAGAGGAAGAAGTCCTCTTACATGGCCAAGATGAATGCCAATCTTTTCCTGCTATGCAAGTCTTATCTGCCCCTGTATCCAGAAGTCCTTGAAACAACTTTCCATTTATTCTAACTGCTTTAAAAGGTCTTTCCATACCAATATTTTGGACCCATGCCACAACATCTGTAGAACCAAACTTCTCTTGTCCATGTTCACGCTTTAAGATTGGATTAAGTAAGTTAAGATAAGGCAGGAGCAGAAGCTAAGCTATTCTCTGCCCCTTATGAATTTGTATAGTTTCTTTTAATGGTCTAATCATGACTTTTATTTCTCCTGTGCTATCACTATCAATCACACCAGGCAGCACCTCAAAATTCTTTTTACAATTTGAACTACGGCCAATTATTAACCCTACAGTTCCCTGTGGCAGAGTTCCCCAGGTAGATGTAGAAACTAAAGAGACACCGTCCCATCTAGAGAATATTACATCATCACAAGAAGCTAAATCTAAACCAGCACTACCAGGAGTAGCTCTAGGCAAATCATGTATAGTAAATTCAGGAGCCTCAGGATTCAGAGGACTCCCTGATGTAACTACAGTAGTTTCCTCTCTTTCGAGTTCGGGGCTGAGAGGCCGCCCCTGATTTAGTTTTTTGATTCCTCCTCCTTCTTTTCCCCATTAAGGGGTGTTCCATCCTTGTGGAACCTAGACTTGCACTCATTTTTCCAGTGCTTGCCTTTTTGGCAACGAGGGCATACTCCTGGGGGAGAACCCCTTCTATTGGAGTCCCTCTTATTGTTTCCTGGACATTGCTTTTGCACATGTCCTGATTTCCCACATTTAAAACAAGTGGGCTTGGAGGTTCTTTTCCTTCCTCCATTATAAGTCTTTTTAACATAGGCGCTGAATTTCTCTCCCTTCATAGCTGCAGCGTAGGCCATACCTTGGACTACGGCTGGTGAGGCATCCACGCAGGCTTTCACATAGTCCTGCACTGTTCCTGTCTTTCTAATAGGTCTTATCAAATCTTGGCATAAAGCATTAGCATTTTCCCAAGCCAACTGCTTAAGGAGTATCTCAGTACCTTCTGAAGGAGGCTACATTCTAAAGACTGCCTCTTCAAGTCGAGAGATGAAACTTTGATAAGTTTCCTCATTTCCCTGCCTTACTCCAGAGAGAGTAGTTCCTTTGGTTCCGGGAGGTGGCAGCTTTCTCCAAGCCTGTACAGCATTTGCTGTAATCGCTTCCAACACATCTCTAGGGATGCTCACCTGACTCTGAGGAGAAGTATATACTCCTGTACCTAGCAGCATATCCATGCTTGGCTTGGAGCCTCTTTTCTTAGCAAACTGAATAAAGGTCTGCTTTGATCTATCCTCATATTCTGTTCTCCACAAGACATAATCTCCTGGTTCTAATGTGGCTTTCACTGTCTGATGCCAATCATGAGGAGTAAGCCAGTGACTGGCCACCATGTCCAGGACCTGGACTGTATATGGAGCAGAAGGGACTGATGTCTTAACAGCCGATTGCAGCTCCTTCAGTGTCTTTAAAGGGAGAGGTTCCCATATAGGCTCCTCATCTCCTATACCTTCTACCACTGGAAAGTTAAATCTCCCTTCCTTCTAGCTTCTTCCACTGCTCCTTGGAAGCCCCTTGGAAGCAAAGGATGCCTTCCTCTTTTCCCTTTTTTGTCCGCAGGTTGCTTTTCGTCCAGGTCTCAATCTGACTCGTTATTATCACTAGAATCTTCATCAAAAGTCTTTAACGACATTGTTATAGAGTCTGTACCATAAGAACATGCAGACTTGTTTAAAGGCTTAGCTTTTCTCTCATCTTGCACGGAAATAGTCTCCTGAGCAAGTCCCTCAAAGTCTGTGGCATCCAACAAAAGCTCCCTCATCTGTAGCCACAATGGATAAGCCTGAGGGGGGAGCTCCCCTTCACCACGCTCCTGAGCATACTTTCTCATATCTTTACCTATTTTCTTCCAATCTGATAAAGACAAAGAACCTTCCTCCGGGAACCAAGGGCCTACCTTCTTTACGAAGTCAAAGAACTCTCTGGTTGTGCTTTCTGAAACTTTAAACCCTCTGCTAGCCATCATATGATTAAACACTGAAAAGAACATTCGTTCCTGCTTTGACTCGGTCTGCCCCATGATATCAGATTACTTGCACTTGACCGGTGATCCTTTACGGGTGGGACCGCAGCTCCCACTCAAGAGCTGGCCTGTTACCTTGAAAGAAAGAAAAAGAAGGAAAATTACCTGCCCAAATGTCCCTGTTCTGAGGCGCCTCTTCCCTTTCAATAAAAATATAAATAGATAGATAGATAGATAGATAGATAGATAGATAGATAAAAAATTTGAAGGGTGCTTCCAGTCCCTTACAGGTCAGGATCTCTGGCACTTACAATAACAATATTTAGTAATCTCTTTCAGATATCACTTCTGGACCATATTAATGACTCAGTGTATACCCTTGGAAAGAATGGAAAGATGAAACACAAATCTGGTGTGTGTCTTTGCTTGACCATGGAAACACACACACACACACACACACACACGCACACACACATTATTAATTTACAAGCTGCTACATACACCCATATTTGTGGGGCAAAGAGGACACAAAACAATATCCATACCCTTCCATGCATGTCTCCTTTGTCTGTCTAGGGAGGAGAGATTGAGTAAAGCTGTAGCAATGGGTACTATATAAGCTTACAGAGTCATGAACTAGAATGATTTACTACATCAACAGCAATTAGCTGAGAAATGCATGATCCCAAAATCTTGTTTTTGATGTTTTTCCTCACAATTTGTTGTTGTTGTTGATGGTGATGGAGGTGGTGTTTGCTTGTTTGTTTGTAAGTGTATCCCAGGAATGGGCTTTCTTTATTCTGTATACCTTATTCTTACACACAAACACACACACACACACACACACACACACACACACACACACAAAGGAGGGTGCAGTGTGAGGTGAGGACACAAAATTGAGAAAAAAAAAGAGAGATTTATGGATTAATATTCCATCTTTCTGAACTTCAGGGCTGGAGAGACAAACAACGGTGGGGGACAGAGAGACACACACAGAAAGAAAGAGACAAAAGGAGAACATCAGAGACTGTCAAGTAACTGAAAATGAAAACAACCCATTTTAAAAACCCTGTCACACAATAAAATCAGTCCTATGTGGAAATGGATAGCCCCAGTTTCTACCAAAAGCAGACCTGTTACTTGTTCTGTAGGCTTGGGTAGCCTCAAACTCACAGACATCTGCTCTGCTTGCCTCTGCCATAAACACACACAGAGCAGAGAAAAACCTAGAATCTTTTTGTTGTTGTTGTGTTTTTGTTTGTTTTCCAATGTTTGTGTGTGCTTTTTCTGGTGCCTATATGCCTGCATTCCAGAAGAGGGCACCAAAACCTAGGAGGACCCACCACACAACTCCTGAAACATAGAGGGTAGATATTGCCTGGCTTTTCTAGTAATGTTTAAGGTTTACTATAAATAATAAAAGTTTTTGTCTTCTACTCAAAAACAGAATGATCAAAGCTTGATGAGGAATCCACTTTGGGATTAAACATTTCTACAATTTGCATGTGTGGAATGTTGAAGAGGCACCCAAAAGCAGCCAGAAGCCTCATCACATCCATACCCTCAAGTTTTTCTCCTACTTTTGTATAATACTTTAAATATTGGATCCTGATTAAGTCGTTTTGATTTTTTTTAAATTTCCAATTAAAATGCATAATAACAGATAAATATAATCAGTCATCCTGGAATTCCGTTCATGTAACTTGTTCTGTAGACTAAGCTAGCTATAAAGTTTCAGTGATCCACCTCCCATTGCCACCAACATTGCCTGGCAAAAGCTAGAAACATTAAAATATATGAGAATTTTAGCCTGTAATAAGTGGTGTACAATTTTAATCCCGCCTTTTAAAAAGCAGAGGTAGAATCTTACAAGTCTGAGGCCAGCCTGGTCTACAAAATGCCTAACACAACCAGGGCTGGTTGCACTAAGAAACCATATATGGAAAAATAAAAATAAATAAAAAATGAAAGAAAGAAAATGAAAAAAATGTAATTTGGAAAAGGAAAAAAGAAAAGAAAAAAACAGGAAGACTTAGGAGGTAGTGTTATTTGACACCAGATGTCTTTCTCTTTGTAAGTAAGAAGGCAGGCAGGCAGGCAAGCAAGCAGGAAGGAAGGCATGCAGGCAGGCATACTTGTTTGCTTGGTTGGTTCATTAGTTGATTATGTTTTGTTTTGTCTTGTCTTGTTTTGTTTTGTTTTGTTTTGCTTTTCAGGAAGTATGGACTGGGCCTACCCAAGCCCAAGTACAAGAAATGAATAAGTAAGTATCTTTGAAACACAAATCTGCAGTGGGCCATAATTTGGCCTTGAAGAAACACACACACACACACACACACACACACACACACACACATGGATACACAGGCACACATAGTATCAGTTTACATACAGCTATTCCCACACATGTGGTATGGGGAAAGGGGCCATCAAATAATTTCCACAGAAGCTTGGAGAGTTGTGTACCACAATGATGGAAGTTGTGTAACACATTGATATATTGACAATCCCAACATATTTTTGAGTTGCTGATGTTCTTGTTGCTGCAGTTCCTCACCATTTGTTGTTGTTGTTGGTGGTGGTGGTGGGGAGGTCATTGTGGTGGTGCGGAGGTCATGGTGGTGGTGGTCATGGTGGTGGTGGTGGTGGTAGTGGTGTTTGACTCTTCATTTGTAATTGTATGCTAGAAATATGATTTATTTGATCTGCATACCTTAGAAATGATCAAGTAGCTTTAAGTAAAAGAGGAGAAGTAGCAAACACAGGTAAGGTTTTCCACATTGTTGTTTTTCTTTCATATAACTAGGAGGGTCCTCAGACACAACTCTGTTACAGGAAAATGGATGACAGAAGTTTAAGGAACATCCTGGTTCTCCTCATACCTATCCTGTTTCTGTCTTTCATGGGTACACATCTAACCACCCACAGGGCAAGCCTGACAGCCATCCATAACTCTAATTTCAGCAGATGTGACCACTTCATCTGGCTTCTGTGTGCATCAGACACAGACAGGGTTCACAGAAGAAAGGCAGATAAGCAGGCAAGCAGGAAATAATGCCCGTACCCCTCCTAAAAGTGCTTGCACACCCCCACTTTCTCCCCCACACTAATAAAATCAGGTGTCAATTAGGTCATCAGACATCTTGGCCAGCATGGGGGTTGGGGTGTCCAGAATTGAATATGCCCCACAATTTTTCAGTCAGGGCCATAATTCAGGTTCCAGAGCTGAACTATGACATAGTATGAAGATCCTACAAGGTTTTTATGCCTAAAATACACCAGGATATTGATACTGGATGGTTTGTTTGTCAACTTGACACAGGCTGGAGTTATCACAGAGAAAGGAGCTTCAGTTGGGGAAGTGCCACTATGAGATTTAGCTGTGGGACATTTTCTTAATTAGTGATCAAGGGGGGGTGGGTCCCTTGTTGGTTGTACCTTGTACCATCTCTGGTCTGGAAGTCTTGGGTTCTATAAAAAAGCAAGCTGAGCAAGCAAGGGGAAGCAAGTCAATAAGTAACATTTCCCCCATGGCCTCTGAATCAACTCCTAATTCCTTGCCTGCTTGAGTTCTAGTCCTGACTTCCATTAGTGATAAACAGATGTGTGAAAATATAAGCTGAATAAATCCTTTCCTCCCCAACTTGTTTCTTGGTTATGGTTGTGCTGTAAAAGAAACTCTGACTATGACATACATGTACCAAGTTATTCCGCCAATCAGGACTTAGATATAGGGGAATTCCTTAGGAACATATCTTTGTAGTATATTTATCCTGCTTACATTAGTTGAGGTACTCGACTGTGGCAGGGACTTGCCTTGTTTAACATTCATGCCTCAAATTGCATTCAAACAGGAAGTCAGTTGCCTACCCACATACAAGTCTCTTTCTGCCATGTAGGGCTGTTAAGTTCCAGAGAAGTCTTGGGAACTTACACTTTACTCACACCCAACGCAAAATAGAAATCTGATTCCAAATAATCTCTACACTTAATTGATACAATGTCTTTCTTGTGTTGGGGGTCCATCCCTGGGGCAACTTTTAAGAAGGAATACAATTAAGCTTATAAATGGGTGGGGGCTTTTGGAAAGATAGCCATTTTAACTATATTAATCCTGCCAATCCACTAGCATTGAAGATTTTTTCCATTTTCTGAGGTCTTCTTCAATTTCCTTCTTCAGAGACCTGAAGTTCTTGTCATACAGATCTTTCGTTTGTTTAGTTAGACATCAAGATACTTTATATTGCTTTCGGCTATTGTGAAAGTTTTTTCATCATTTCTCTAATGTCTTTATCAGCCTGTTTATCTTTTGAGAATAGGAATGCTACTGATACGCTTGAGTTGATTTTTTAACTAGCAAATTTGCTGAAGTTGTTTATCAGCTGTAGGATTTCTCTGGTGGAGATTCTTGAGTCAATTAAGTATACTATCATATCATCTGCAAATAGTAATAGTTTGAATTCTTACTTTCCAATTTGTAACACTTTGACCTCCT
This sequence comes from Apodemus agrarius, assembly GCA_964023405.1. Lineage (NCBI taxonomy): Eukaryota > Metazoa > Chordata > Mammalia > Rodentia > Muridae > Apodemus > Apodemus agrarius. The sequence goes on along the minus strand of OZ030007.1, from coordinate 72,993,939 downwards.
TATGTTATCTAATTGCTCTAGGTAGAACTACAAGTACTATTTTGAAAAGATATGGAGAGAGGGGGCAGTCATGTCTAGTCCCTGATTTTAGTGGAATTGCTATAAGATACTCTCAATTTAGTTTGATGTTGGCTACCAGTTTGCTGTATATTGCTTTTACTATGTATAGGTATGAGCCTTAAATTCCTGTTCTTTCCAGAACTTTTAGCATGAAAGGATGCTGAATTTTGTCAAAAGCTTTTTCAGCATCTAATGAAACTACCATGTGTTTTTTTTTTCTTTGAGTTTGTTTATGCAGTGGATCACATTGATGGATTTCCATATATTGAACCATCCCTGCAATCCTGGGATGAAGACTACTTGATCATGTTGAAAGATCATTTTGATGTGCTCTTGGGTTCAGCTGGCAAGATTTTATTAAGTATTTTTGTATTGATATTCATTAGGGAAATTGGTCTGATGTTCTCTTTCTTTATTGGATCTTTGTTCGTTTTTTGGCAACAGCATAATTCTGGTTTCATAGAACAAGTTGGGTAGAATTTCTTCTGTTTCTATTTTGTGGAATAGTATGAAGAGTATTGGTGTTAGGTCTTCATTGAAAGTCTTTGATTTCTTTCTTCCTTTACCAAGATATCATTGAGTAGAGTATTGCTCAGCTTTCATGTATATGTGGGCGTTTTATTGTTTTTGTTGATATTGGAGTCTACTCTTAATCCATAGTGATCTCATAAGAGGCAAGGGATTAGTTCAATCTTATATCTGTGAAGTCTGTCTTGTGACCAATTATGTAGTAAATTTTGGAGAAGGTACCATGAGACGCTGAGAAAAAGGTATATTTTTTTTTATATATTTTTTATATTTTTTTGCTTTTGGTTGAAATGTTCTATATTTTTTGTTTAATCCAATTGTTCTGACTTTGAATAAGTTTCACTGTGTTGATGTTTAGTTTCTGTTTTCCTGATCAGTCCATTGAGTAGAGTGTGGAGTGTTGAAGTCACCCAAAATTATTGTGTTAGGTGCAATGTGTGCTTTGAGCTTTAGTAAATTTCCTTTTATGAATGAGGGTGCCCTTGTATCTGGAGCATAGATGTTCAGAATGGAGAGTTCTTCTTGCTGGGTGTTTTCCTTTGACCAGTAAGAAGTGTCCCTTCTTAATGACATTAGGTTGAAAGTCAATTTTATCTGATATTAGAATCGCTACTCCAGTTTTTTTCCTGAACCCATTTGCTTGTAAAATTGTTTTCCAGCCTTTTACTATGAGGTTGTGCTTGTCTTTGACACTGAGGTGTGTTTCCTGTATTCACCAAAATGTAGGGTCCTGTTTATGAAACCAGTCTGGTAGTCTATTTCTTTTTATTGGGGAATTGAGTCCATTGATGTTAAGAGATATTAAATAACAATCATTATTACTCCCTGTTATTTTTTGTTACTTTTATGTTTGAGTGGTTATCTTCTTTTCGGTTTGATGAAAGTTACTACTATATTGCTTTTTCCAGAATGTCATTTTTCTCCTTGTATTGGCCGTTTCTGCCTATGATCCTTATAAGCCTAGATTTGTGGAAAGATATTGTGTACATTTGGTTTTATCATGGAATATCTTGGTTTCTCCATCTATGGTAATTGAGATTTTCTGGGTATAGTAGTCTTGCCTGGCATTTGTGTTCTCTTAGGATCTGCATGAGATCTGCCAAGGATCTTCTAGATTTTATGGCCTCTGGTGAGATGTCTTGAATAATTCTGATAGGTCTTCCTTTATGTTCTTGACCTTTTTCTCTTAGTGCCTTTAATATTCTTTGTGTAGTACATTTGGTGTTTTGGTTATTATGTGATGTGAGGTATTTCTGTTCTGGTCCAGTCTGTTTGGAATTCTGTAGGCTTCTTGCATGTTCATGGGCATCTCCCTCTTTAGCTTAGGGAAGTTTTCTTCCATAATTTTGTTGAAGATAGTTGGCCTTTTAAGTTGTAAATCTTCATTCTCATCTATATCAATAACCCTTGGTCTTCTCATTGTGTCATGGATTTCCCGGATGTTTTGGATTACAAACTCTTTACATTTTGCATTTTCTTTGTCTGTTGATTCAATGCTTTCTATGGTATCTTTGGCATCTGATATTTTTCTTCTATCTCATGTATTCTGTTGTTGATATGTGTATCTATAACCCCTGATTTTTCCCTGAAGTTTTATATCTCCATAGTTGTCTCCTCTTTTGATCTTCAGTTGTTTCTAGTGCTGTTTTTAGATCCTGGATGGTTTTGCTCTGTTCCTTCAATTGTTTTGTTTGTGTGTGTGTGTGTGTGTGTGTGTGTGTGTGTTTTCCTGTAATTCTTTAAGAGATTTTTGTTTTTCCTCTTTCATGACTTCTGCCTCTTGGCCCAATATCTGCATTTCTTTAAATGATATTTTTTGTTTCCTTTCTAAGGGCTTCTAAATATTTATCCATTTTCTCCTGAATTTCTTTAAGAGATTTATTTATGCCCTTCTTGTATTCCTCTAACAGCATCATGACCTGTGATTTTAAATCCAAATCTTGTTTTTCAGGTTTGTTGGGATGTTCAGGACTTGTTGTTGTTGGAGTATTGGGTTTGGATGCCGCCATATTGCCTTGATTTCTGTTGGTAACATTTCTATATTTGCCTTTTGCCATCTGGTTATCTCTGGTGTTAGTTGGTCCTGTTGTCACCATCTGGGGCTGGAACCTCCTGTAAGCCTATAAGTGCATTTCTGCTCCTCTGGATTACTGGCTTTCCCATGGCACAGGTTAATGATGGCCTACCCTACTCTTGGGTGTCCTTAGAGCCCTGGTTTGCCTTGACCCTCTCTGTGTCCTTGAAGCTGTCTGGCCTGTCCGACTGGGAGCACAGATGGTGGTGGGGAGCCCTTCCAAGTGTCATTTACCCTGCAGGGCAAAGGACCTCTGAAAGGCTGGCACATGGACTGCAGAGCTTCCCCGTTCTTGGGCACAGGCAGAAGCATGGTGGTCTGTGTCCCAAGTGCTGTTAAACTGGGGATATCTTGAAAGGATGAGGGCTGCAGGTTGAAAGGTCCCTAGCGTCCTTTCCCACCTCACCTCTTGCTGAGAAGCTGAGGCAAGGGTGGGCGGCGGCAGATGCCCCAACCCAGTATCAGGAAATGCATATGTTGTGGCCAAGTAAGCTGAATTGACTTAACTAGTCTATCCAGCTTCTATAGGGAACTGATTGGTTCTCAGAGAACATGGGCTTGGATAATTTAAACTGATTGGCTTAGAAGCTATGGAGTGGCTTGCGTTAGGCAGATTCTGTTATAAGCCTATAAAAGCTGGTCTGATCCTGCACGCGTGGTTCACTATTATCTACCCTGCGTGGGAATGGCCGTGACCTCAGAGCTCTGGAATAAAAATCCTCCTGCTATTTGCATCAAGACTGTTTCTCGTGAGTGATTGGGGTGATGGCTTCCAAGGCGTGGGGTGATGGGGTGCCCCCGTTTTTCTTTCGGGTCTTACAAACTCTGTACCTGGAGCTGCTTGTCCTGTCTGCCTGGGAGTGAAGATGGCAGTGGGGACCCCCTTCAAGTGCTGATTCTATAGTTTATTTTAAAATATATCTGTGTATCTGTTTGTTTGCATGTGTGCTTGTGTATGTTGCATGCGTGTGAGTGGGTGGGTGCATGTCTGTCTATTTGTTTGCATTGGTGTGATACACATGCACGTGTTTATTTTGTGTATGTATGGTAGGTCAGGCATGTGATAGAGGTGGGTTGCATAGGTGGCATTGAATTTCTGTGTGAAGCTCTATGCCATTTATTTCTCATTATTTGCTATATGTATGTATGTATGTATGTATGTATGTATGTGTATGTGTCTTAGTCAGGGTTTCTATTCCTGCACAAATATGACCAAGAAGCAAGTTGAAGAGGAAAGGGTTTATTCAGCTTACACTTCCACATTGCTGTCCATCACCAAAGGAAATCAGGATTGGAAATCAAGCAGATCAGGAAGCAGGAGCTGATGCAGAGACAATGGATGGATGTTATTTTCTTGCTTGCTTAGCCCTGCTCACTTTCTTATAGAACCCAAGGCTACCAGACCATAGATTGTGCCACCCATGATGGACCCTTCCCCCTTTGATCACTAATTCAGAAAATGCCCACAGCTTAATCTCATGGAGGTACTTCCCCAACTGTAGCTCCTTTCTCCATTATAACTACAGCCCGTGTCAAGTTGGCACATAAAACCTGCAAGTACAGGGTGTATTCATGTTTTTGTATGTGTATAATTACTTAGATTTATTTATTTGAAACCAGTTTTCTTGGGAAAAAGGATTTTCTATATACACAAGTGATTGTTATATGTTATAGTGTCCCCTTTGTGAAGTTTTGAGTGGATTTTGCTTCATCAAGGAAGTTTTAAACAGTATTATCTTCAAAAAGTCCAAAGTTCTTTGTGTGCAGTCAGTTATGCATGCTTTAAACTCATTTTCATTGTTTGTCTCAGAAACCAGGGAGGGCCTGCAACAGGTCTAAACACAGACTTCAGAGGGAAATATAATACAGAAGTCATCTCCAAGTGACAACTGAAAGGGTCAGCTTAGGAACTGTGGAAAGGTCATGAAACACTTGCCACTCCCAGAAGGGAGAGGCTAAATTACATTCCTTAGGTCATAGAAAGGTCCTGTTTTTTAAGGGAAGGCCCAAGGTTATTCCAAGATGGTTGGCCACCTACCTCATTCCCTAACAACCAATTAGTTTAAAGGCAACACTGTTCTGTCAATCACATTGTGACTAATGGTGGATGCTCTGAGAATTGTATAAAGGCCCACTATGTGGGCTACACAGGCTAAGCATGGTTGTTCTATCCCTATGTGCAGGGTGACCCCAGCATGCTGTATTAAATAAAATTCCTCTTGTTTTTTGCATTAAAAAAACAAGAGGAATTTTGCATCCTTTTTGCATCCTTTCTCCACATTGTTCACTCAGGGGTCTCCAGTAAAATGAGGCTCCTCGGAATCTTTCATTTAGTGCATTGGACAGGACTCTTACCTCCTGTGGAGACATACTGAAGAAGTGCATCAGAGATCTCAAGCTGGTAATATAGCATGTTTTTGTTTTTTGTTTTTGTTTGCTTTTTGTTTTGTTTGTTTTGTTTTGTTTTGTCTGTCTTGCTGTTTGTCAAACTCTGAGTATGTAAGTCTGTCTGAACTTTCAGATTGTGAGCAAGTGTTTTGGAGACTTGGAAAGCCTATGGTATCTACTGTGGTCAAGTTTGACAGGCAGATGTGCCTTAATGTCTAGACTGAGGGGGACCAAATGATGCTTCAAACCCTACAGAGAGAACCAAGAAGAATCTGATCCTTCTGGAAACAGCAAGAAAATTGTGCATGAGCTGAGTATTGCTATAACCTGGTTTATCTGGTTCCTACCTTATGGACAGGAGCACCTGTTGTCTGTAACTGGGCCAATCAAGGGGCAAACTGTGTGTTGATTGTCTTTTTCTTTATTCTTAGTCCTGGATGCTGGCCTATGGCAGGGTCAGGCTGTCTGTTGTGACTGTTTTCCTCTCTGTTGGAATCGCATTCTGTATTTTTGAACTTAGACTGATGACATTGTTTGGACAATACACCAACTGAAAAGCAAGTTAATTAACCTCAGTTTCTATAAATGGCCTACCCATAGGTACCTTTGACTTGCAGGTGATCAGAGCAGTAGAAGAGAAAGTCTTTATTGTTAACTAGAAGAATCTAGTGGAGGACCCACCTCCCTCCTCATAGATAAAAAGCCTTTCCCTCCTGAGGCCCACCCCACAAGTTTTGGCCTTCAGGAAGAAGGAAGCATGAGAGGAGAGATCCAGAACTGAAAAGAATTCTATCCCTTAAGGTCCTTCAACAGCCGACCTGTTGTCCCCAAGATCCTCCTCATCTATATCTTTCTACCTTTCACCCCATGGCCCTGCCAGCAGTGGTACCTGTTCTGGGATCTTCAGCACATACAGGACCCAAAAGAAGTGGGAAGAGACCCGAGAGCCGCCTCCCCTGATATCACAGTGGCTCTCTCACAGAGGGCATATTTTCCAAGGAGCCAATTGGTCTCATTGAGACTTTTCTGTTTATAATGCAGGAAGCTAGAAAAAATGCCTCCTCAGATATCAGGGCACCATCAATTGACCAGGCTGTCATGCACAGCAGGTTTTCCCTGACTAGACCTGACTAGGACTTAAATGTAGCAAAATTTAAGGGCACCTAAATGTCTACCATGAGACTTCACTGTCAGATCTCAAGAGAGCCTCATAATGACCCACAAATTTGATCAAGGTACTTGAGGATAAATATGGACTAGATCAGTAGCTTGAAAACTTTCTAGAGTGGCTTGTGGAGGCATTCCACTAATACACAGTCTATGACCCAGCATAAAGCTATGTGACAATGGAAGTCATAGTACAAGCTAGTAGAAATGTCAGAAAAAAAGCTTCAGAGGATAGAAAGACAGGATAATTCATTGAGGGGTTTAGTGTAGGTTACCATTACAGAGAGACAGAGGAGAAGTTGCAGAGAAAGAGAAAGAATAAGTTATTGAGGGATTCAGTGCTGGGGGGCCATTAAAGAAAAAAAGAGGAGAAGTAGCAGAGAAAGAGAAAGAATAAGCTATTGAGAGATTCAGTTCAGTTTGCTGTGACAGGGAAACAGAGGAAGAGAGGGGACAGAGAAAAGAAAGAAAGAAAGAAAGAAAGAAAGAAAGAAAGAAAGAAAGAAAGAAAGGTGAGTGTAAAGACCTGAGTAAAGCAGGAAACCATGCCATGATGGTTTGAGCATTAGAGATGCTGTCATATTCAAGCCAGCTTCTGTAAGTAGTAGATCTGTTCCAATCCCTCATTTGGGAAACTCAGGAAAGGCCCTTGTGGTACAGTATCAGGATAACTGCTAAATGGCTAACCATCTCACTATGATCAGGGCCTAGATCTAGAAATTTGAATTGACCCACCCCTACATCTAACTTTTCTATGATATTCTGTGGCATGTGAAGGGAGCAGTCCTGAACAAACCAATATTGCAGTATTTTATGACACAAGACAACGATAGACTATGTAGGAGGAGTCCTGGTAAATGAATAATCTATGTTAATAGTGAAACAGAAGCCAGATATCTAGAACCAGACAAATGACTCATTGTAATTAAAATTTTAAAGTAAAGCTGTTTGGTTTAAGACAACTGTGACACAACACAACTTTGTGTATGTGTGTGTATATGTGTGTGTGTGTGTGTGTGTGTGTGTGTGTGTATGTATGTAGTAAAGGATGTCTAGGAATACATGTAGACACAAGGCAATCCTGTGACAGATCTGACATATATACCACATTCTCCATTTTGAGCTCCTGTGCATATTATGTCTTAGAATGTCTGTAAAGAGACATAGGCATGCATTCACTTACAAAATTCCAGACTATAGCAATATCTATTCATCAATATTTTGTTGTACTGTCCATCAGAAATTTTGCCTTGAGAAACATGGTATAGATTACTATTTAGAAATTTTTGCCCTAATAATACTATGTTTTTTGCTTAATTCATGCATATGTACAATTTTGCTTGCAGAAATTCAGCAGGATTGTGATTTACAGTATGACCATCAGTGGCATTTCAGACTTGTATAAGTAAAGATATATGGTAGAATAAAAAATGCACCTGTTTACTCATTGTTTCTCAGACAATACAAAATGAGTACAGATGTTAACAATCAAGAACTGCAATACTTAGAATCATATATTTACTTAATTTTGATGGAAAGATGTATGCATAAATCTGGAGTATGTAGTTGTTTCCAACAGAGGTTTGGTAATGGTCACAAAGGAAGAGTCAGTGACAATGTTAACTGGAAATGATGAAGCTCTAGGACCATGATGACTATCGAATTATTTGGTTTGGCTGATTAATAATTCATACAAAAAGGCTTGATCAGCTTTCATGTATGCAACCTTGAAATCCTATGTTCCATCAGTGAAATAGGTACAAATGTTGCTAGTACACAAGTGGTATGGTGTGCAGCGAGAGAACATTGAGTATGCTTCAAAAGTCAAAACAATTTTCCAGAGGGATAAAAACCCAGTTCCAAAAGATAAACTGAAAGTAAAATGTGTAATGGAAACTTTTTTCTTTAAAACAATTTTATGTCTCATTTATATGTCACCTAAACAAAATAACAGGCTCAATTTCCATCTATGTATGTAAAGCATCCCCAAAGATATTTTACAGGTCAGCCTCATGTCATTTTCTCCTATGTTAGAGAAGCATGATAATAGTCATGCAGGTTTTGCTACATGTCTTAGGAGATTTAAGACATGTATAAGAACTTATGCAGTCTCATAATATAGGACATAAATCAACATTTACAGCTCTTTGAATGAAAACTCCATGTTGAGTTATATTGCTGTTAAGCAAGTTTTCTCCAATGAACCATAATTGCAATAACAATAAATCTCATTAGTGAGTTAATCTAGAAAATAATGACAGTTTTACTAATTCCATCTGTGCCCTGACTGAGAAAACCTTATACTAAACATTTGGACATTAAATTATAAATATGTGTGTTCTATGGAGAAAAGGATCATTCTTATACTTACAAATAGCTTAGAGTAAAACAGGAGGATTGCTTGTAAGTAATCAAAAAGTTCATAATTAAAGAATTGGAATACTGCTTCTAGTTTCCATCTGTGCCCAGAGCTGACCCTGTGCCATGCTTCTTCATACCTGGGTCCTGCCAGGAGGGAACTGGACTCCTAGGAGTCCAGAAAAACCTATGAGAACAGGTAGAACCACCATGTGTGTTCAAATGGACCTAACCAGAACCCTGAGAACACAGAAACTGAGGAGCAGCCCAGGACAGCATCCTTTCAGTTTCCATATGTTCCTGGAGATAAACCTGTACCACAGCTCTCCATATCCAGATCACTCTGGCAAATAGCTGGTCTCCCAGGACTGCTGGCACACAGGCTTACAGGAGGAAAATTCAATAGCCAGAGACAGTAAGAACAGCTAAGAGATAATCAAATAGAATACAAAAAATAGAAGAGAGAATATCAGATGCAGATGATACCATAGAAAAGAGTGACACAACAGTTAAAGTAAATGCAAAACATACAAATCTAACCTAAAAGTTCCAGGAAATCTAAGACAATGAGAAGACCAAACCTAAGGACAATAGGTATAGAAGACAGTGAAGATTCCCACTTTAAGGGCCAGTAAATATCTTCAACAAAATTATTTAAGAGAACTTCCCCAACCTCAGGAAAATGATGCCCACAAACATATGAGAATTCTCTGGAACTCCAAATAGACTAGACCAGAAAAGGCACTCCTCTCTTCAGATTATAGTCAAAACACCAAATGGACAAAACTAAGAAAGAATATTAAAAGCAGTAAAAGAAAAAGGTCAAGTGACACATAAAGGCAGACCTATAAGAGTTACAGAAGACTTCTCACCAGTGACTATGAAAGTGATAAGACCTGGCCAGATATAATACAGACCCTAAATGAACACAAATGGCAGCCCAGGATACTATAACAAGCAAAACTATCAAATACTGTAGATGGCAAAATGAAGATATTCTATGACAAAATCAAATTTATACAATATTTTTCCACATAACCAGAATACAAAGAATAATATATGGAAAACTCCAGCATATGGAGAGAAACTACACACTAGAAAAATCTACAAAGTAAACTTCTTTAAGCAAACCCAAAAGAGGGTAGCCACAAAACATAATTCCAACTCTAACAACAAAAATAACAGGAAGCAACAATCATTATTCTTTAATATATCTTAACATCAATGGACTCAATTCCCCAATAAAAAGACATAGACTAACAGACTGGATATGAAAACAGGACCCAAAATTTTGCTGTATATTTGACATTCACCTCAGTGAGGAAGACATATACTACCTCAGAATAACAAGCTGGAAAAAAATCCAAGCAAATGGTCCCAAGATAATAGGTGAAGTAGCCATTCTAATATCAAACAAATGTCTTTCAACCAATAGTTATCCAAAAAGATAAGGAAGGACACAATATACACATTAAAGGAAAAATCTGCTAAGGTGAACTCTCAATTCAGAATATCTATGCTCCAAATAAATAGGTACTCACATTCATAACAGAAGATTTACTAAAACTAAAAGCATACATTGCATCTCACACAATAATAGTGGGAGATTGCAATAGCCCACTCTCAGCAATGGACAGATCATGGGAACAGAAACTAAACAATGACATAATAAAACTAACAGAAGTGATGGACCAAATGGATTTAACAGATATCTATAGAATATTTTATCCTAAAACAAAAGAATATAACTTCTTCTCAGGACCTAATGATATCTTCTTCAAAAGTGACCATATAATTAGTCACAGAATAGGCCTCAGCAGATTCAAGAAGATTGAAATAATCCCATGCATTCTATCAGATCATCACTGAATAAGTTTGGTCTTCAATAGCAAGAAAAACAACAGAAAGCCCACATACAAATGGAAACTGAACAACACTCTACTCTATGATAATTTGGTCAAGGAAGAAATAAAGGAAGAAATTAAAGAATTTATAGAATTTAATGAAAATGAAGAATGATATGCCCAAACTTATAGGACACAATGAAAGCAGCGCTAAGAGGAAAACTCATACATCTGAGTGCCTCCCAAGTGAAACTGCAGGGGGCATACACTAATAGCTTAATAGCACCCCTGAAAGCTGTAGAAAAAATAATCAAATATACCCAAGAGAAGTAGATGGACAGAAATAAACTCATGGCTGAAATTCACCAAATAGAAACAAAAAGAACTATAGAAAGAAATAACAAAACCAGGAGCTCTTTCAATGACAGAATCATCAAGAGATATACACTTAGCCAGACTCACCAGAGGGCACAGACACAGTACACAAATTAATAAAATCAGAAAAGAAAGGGGAGATACAATAACAGAAACTGCAGAAATTAAAATAAAATTGTCAGACTCAACTAAAAAAGCATATACTCGACAAAACTGGGAAATCTGGCTGAAATGACCAATTTTTTTCTAGACAGATACCAGCTAACAAACTGAAATCAAGTTCACATAAATGATCTAACCAGTACCAAAATCCCAAAATAAATAAAAGCAGTTATTAATAGTCTCCCAATTAAAAAAGCTTAGGTCCAGATGGATTTAGAGCAGATTCTATCAGATGTTCAAAGAAGACCTAATTCCAACACTTTTCAAACTATTCCACAAAATAGAAACAGAAGGAACACTACCCAAAACACACAGACCCGACAGAGAATGAGAACATAATACTGTTTACCCTTATGAATATTGATGAGAAAATACTCAATAAAATTCTCACAAAACAAATCAAAAAACACATCAAAGTCATCACTCATTATGATCAAATAGGCTTCACCCATGGATGCAGAGATTGTTCAATATATGAAAATTCATCAACCTAATTAACTACATAAACAAGCTCAAATGAAAAAGAACACAAGATTATTTCATTAGATGCTGAAAAACCGTTTTACACAATTCAAAATCCCTTCATGTTAAAAGTCTTGGAATGATCAGGAATCCAAGGCCCATTCTTAATCATTGTAAAACAATATATAGCAAACCATTTGCTATCATCAAATTAAATGGAGAGAAATATGAAGAAGTGCCACTAAAATCACAGACTTGACAAAGCTGCACACTCTCTCCCTATCTATACAATATAGTACTTGAAGTTCTAGCTACAGCAATTAGACAACAAAAGGTTCTTGAGGTGATAAAAATTGAAAAGAAAGAAGGCAAATTATCTCATTTGCAGATGATATGATAGTATATATAAGTGACACCAAAAATTACTTCAGTTAACTCCTACAGTTGATAAACAACTTCAGCAATTGCCTGGATATAAAATTAACCCAAACACATCAGTAGCCATCCTATACTGAAAGGATAAGTGGGCTGAGAAGGAAGTTGGGGAAAGGACACCCTTCACAATATTCATAAACAATATAAAATAGTTGGTGTGGGTCATGCCAAACAAGAGAAAGATCTGTATGACAATAACTTCAAGTCTCTGAAGAACAAAATTGAAGTTGACCTCAGAAGATGAAAAGATCTCCCATTACCTTGGATTGGGAGGATTAATATAGTAATAATGGCAATCATTCTGAAAGCAATCTAGAGATTCAATGCCATCTCCATCATCAAAATTCCAAATAAGTTCTTTAGAGACTTAGAGAAATTCTCAAAATTTATTTGGAATAACATAAACCCAGGGTAGTGAAAACTTTTCACAACAATAAAAGAACATGTGGAGGAATCACCACCTCTGACCTCAAGCTGTACTACAGAGCAATAAAAACTGCAGGGTATTGGTGCTGTGACAGGCAGGGAGATAAACGGAATAAAATTGAAGACCCAGAAATGAACTCACAAACCTATGGTCACTTGATCTTTGACAAAGGGGCTAAAACCATCCAGTGGAAAAAAGACACCATTTTCAACAATTGTTTCTAGTTCAACTGGCACTCTTCATGTAGAAGAATCCAAATTGACCCATTCTCATCTCCTTGTTCAAAGCTCAATTCCAAGTATATCAATACCTCCACATAAAAGCAGATACACTGAATCTAATAAAAGAGAAAGTGCTGAAAAGCTGAAAACACATGGGCACAAAATATTGATCAACCTATCTCTGTGGATTTTATATATATATATATATATATATATATATATATATATATATATACATATACATATATATATGATTTGAAATGCAATATTCTTGTTAAAATAACATTTATTTTCACCAAACCACATATTCAAAATATTCTAAATTATCTACATTTTAAAGTGGAAACATTAGATCCTTTTTCATAATTACCTCAAATTGTAGTGCTTCTTAGTTTAAAGATCTGAACATAGAAAAATTGATTTTGCATAGTTGCCATCAAATGTTGCCAAGATTTCAATTTGAAGATTTTTTAACACCCCTTAAATAATTCTGGAAATATATATATATATATATATATATATATATATATATACACATTTAAACACACACACACACACACACACACACATATATATATATATATATATATATATATATATATATATATATTTTCAATTTTTCAATATTTGTTTCTTAACAAAGAAAACTTTCACATACCTGAGATGTTTATCTTTAATTTTGCTGTAGTGCATATATCTTATAATGAACGTGTAAGAATGTAGCACATGTGAGCACTTAATTTTCCAACACACAAGAATTTTCACCCAGAGAAACCTGTAGCTGATCTTCGTGTCAATGCACTGTGAAGCTACTAAGAACTAGGAATATGAGTGTCAAAGTCCCTGTTTAGATATGTAGCTGATTCTTTAATTAGGTTATTACTTTTCTGGATATATTACTTCTTATTTTCTTCCTATATTTTGGAGTTTAGTCCTTTATCAGGTATGTTGGTATTGAAAACCTTTTCCCATTGTGTATGCTGCCATTTTGTTGGAATGACAGTGTACTTTTTCTTACAAAAGTTTTTACTTTAGGTTTTTCTTTTTAATTGTTAGTCCCCTTGGTGACTGTGCTGTCAGTGTTCTGTTCAGAAAATCTTCTGTGCCAATTATGTCAAGGCTATCCTTCATTTTTTCCTTCTATCACTTTCAGTATATGTGGTTTTATGTTGACTTTTAAACCCATTTTGGCTTCAGTTTTGTTTGAAATATAAATTTGAATTTGTAACATAATCACGAAATACAAGGGAGACAGATGTTGAGGTAAAAGCCTGCTAACCCAGAAACGTAGAAAAAGCATTCAGTTGTCCTTTCTCCTCAGCAAATATCCTAAATAAAAAGAACCTCTCCTTGTCCATGCCATCTCAAAACCCCTTTAAACTTTAATGTCCTCCTCTTCTGCTTTTGTGTCTCTACACCTCCTCCTGACTTTCTATCACTTTATATAGGTTTTTCATAGGTTATTCCTTGTCAAGTATTCGCTCCTTCCACTTTTTGGCCAATGATTGGCTATACTTATTTCTTTTTAACAGTAACCAATGTATGCTCAGGCTGAGTCGTATTACATCTAGACACAGGGTTTTCCAATAAATACACATTCTCAGGAACATTTCCCATTTTTTGCATATAAAAGAAATAACTCTAACTCACTATTTACAATAATGAATCTATTTCTTTCTCTCTCTCTCTCTCTCTCTCTCTCTCTCTCTCTCTCTCTCTCTCTCTTTGCTTTTTTTTTGTTTTGTATTGTTTTGAGACAGGCTTTTTCTGTGTAATCTTGGCTGACCTGGAACTCACTCTGTAGACAAGGCTGGTCTCAAACTCAGAAATCTGCCTGCCTCTGCCTCCCAAGTGCTGGGATTACAATCATGTGCCACCACGCCTGGCAATGAATCTATTTCTTCCAAGCTTCCCATGATCTTCAGCTTGGTTTGATTTGGCAGTTTTGGATTAAGTTATTATGACTTCAAATTTTTGTAAAATACTTGTGCTGGTCTCATATGTACTCAACAGTTTGAATATCCTGAGCAGTTTGTAGTCCAAAGCTGATCTTTGGAGGGAGTTTATCAAATTAGTGGCAATTCTATTTAGGTTGAATACAGTATTTACCACAAAGGTGTCCACTCTTTGTGCAGAGCATTGGATATGGTTTTCCCAATGGATAGCATTACCACAATCCAGGATTTTCATCATTTCAGAGACCCATGATCTACTCAAAGACCTCAAAGGCTCTTCTCAGGTACGGTAGACTACTCAAATACTTAAAATACCATATTCTGCAGATCTCATAATGGTTTAGTGATCACAATCTATTATGTACACTATCGGCACACAAATTTTGTTCCCAGTAACATTTTTCGGACTCAAACCTGAAAACATATACAGGCAGCTGGATTCAGCACACTTCTAAAATTGTTTAGTATTCAGTATGGCTACTAGTATCAGGACAGTAAGTTTATATAGGTGACAATCTAATAGATTTGGAGGTCCTATTTACATTTTTGAAAAGTTTCAGAGTGTCAAATAAAAATCCAAGAGTTTGAGAGTAATGCCAATACAATAGTCCAATATTTTTTCAACATAATTTTAGATTTTATTCACTTTGCATCCAACACACTGCTCCCATTCTGACCCCCCCACACTTCTACAATGTTTACTCCACCATCTGTCCTATTTTTCTCTGAGTGTGGGTGGGAGTCCCCTGGCTTTTCTTTCCCAATCTGGCACTTCATCTCCCATTGAATCCAAACAAGGATTCCCAGGGAATAAAACCCTTTCCAATCCAGGAAAATGCTTTTTGGATAGACCACATTCCAGTTATTTTGGAACTACATGAAGGCCATGCTGCACACCAGCTACATATGAGTAAGGAAGCCCAGTTTGTATATATATTTTGTTTTTTGGGTGATCCTGCCTCTGAGAGCCAAAATTGTCTAAGTTAATTGACTCTTAGTGGTCCTGTGGAGTTCCTATTCCATTTGGACTCAACAATATTTTCTCCTTATTTTTCATAAGAGAGCTTAAGCTACATATACTGTTTGGATATGTGTTTCTGTCTCTGTGTGAGTCAGGTACTAGATGCAGCCTCTCAGAAGACAACATGATTTTGTCTGTAAGCATAACAGAATATCATTTATAGCATTAGGGATTGATGTTTGCCCATTAGATAGTTCTCAAGTTTTGCTGGTTGTTGGTTTTCAATTCCCCAAGATTTTGCTTTATCCCCAATTCCTGTATTTATTGTAACCAAGATATATTTAGGGTTGAAAGTTTGGGGGTTTTGTTTGTGTCTATATCATTCCACTGGGCTTCCTGCCTTGCTACAGGAGATGACTTCTTCAGGTTCCATATCCCCAATGAAGTGAATCACAGCTATCACCTCAATTGAGTCTTGGATGCCTTGCTAATTCTAGGTCCTAGAGAAGGCCTCTCACCTCCTCCTCCGAATCCCTTTTGAATTTCTGTTTTTCATGGCCACCAATCAATCTCTCCTGTCCTTCCAAAAAATCATATGAACCCTTTATTTCCCTCCCAAGCCCCTTCTAGCTCTCACATCTATCTTCCCTCATCTCTGAATCAATCCATACTGCCCCGAGTAGCCTTCATACCAGGGGTACTTATATTCTCCTGCCATCTCTCCTCCATCTCCATCAGACTCCTGAACCATAAAGGTAAGCTTCCCTCCAACAATCCATACTCCTTGCTATTTGAGCCAAACCATGGTGCTATGATTATCCTGGCATCCCAGTAGGATCTTCTTACTCCAGCTGCATCTCCCCCCACAATCCGATTTGAGACATCTGAATCATGCTAGTTGGGTTCCATTCCTGCACTCATCTTCCCTGATGTCTGATTCCTCTGGGGCAAGCCCAACTGCTCTCAGCAGCCTGTTAAATTAGGGGAACATTCATTTTCCCATTACCTAAACTTCCCTTCCCTGAGATTCCTGAACCATACAAGTAAGTTCCCGTCCTCCACCCATCTTCTTTGCTTTATGAATCCTGTGTTTCATGCCATGCTGTCATGAGCAGCCTGCTATCTCAGTCATCCATTCTCCAGCGACCACTCAGCCCAACTTCATTGGACCTGAGGACACTAAACCATACACACATGTAGGTCAGGCACAATATACCCCAAGGATGCACCAGTTCCACTGAAATTCACCCTCTTCCCAATACTTACTACAAAAAGAACATACAGTGTTTAAAACCATCAAGATATTTTTGTTGTTGTTGTTGTCCTCTGTCCTATACTGTGTCTCTTCTTATATGAGACAGGGTTTGTGTATTTTTCTTTAACAAAGGTGTCTTAGTTTTAAGAAGGAGAGAACCATGTACTTGTCTACACCAAAGCAAGTTTTAATTTTTAAGTGAATTTGTACCACATAAAGTTCCTTTTCCAACTAAGACTGTACAGGACATCAGAGACAAATAAAATGTATGGGGTACCACTTTAAAATTTATTTTTTTTCTTCAGGAAATTTTCTCTTGATAATCCTCCCTTTGTATTTAGGTGTTTTGCTTCTCCACTGGTGTCCAAATTCCTTCTGTAGTTACTTTTATTTATCAGGAAAGAAAATACCAAGGCCTTGCCTCAAACCAAACACCAAGGGGGTTCTATTTTGGCAATAAAAAACTACTACGTTTCATTAGTATTTTAATAAAAATCTTTTGAAAACTTCATTCTGTCTTTTGTAAGTGGCTTTTAAAAGTAAAATCCTTTAATTCATTCTTCATTCATTCATTCCTTCATTCTTCTTTCTTATTAGATTATATATATATATATATATATATATATATATATATATATATATATATATATATCAAATGTTAGCCACTTTCCTTGTTTCCCCTCTGAAAAGCCTCTATCACTTCCTCCACTCCATGTTCACCAACTAACGCACTCCCACTCTACTGTTCTGCCATTCCCCTACATTGGGGCATCAAGCCCTCACAGGTTCAAGAGTCTCTTCTCATATTGATATCTGACAAGATTATCCTTGCTACATATCTGTCCCTCCATGTGTACTCTTTGGTTGGTGGTTTAATCCCTGTAAGCTCTGGGCATATAGGTTGGTTCATATGTTGTTTCCCCTATGGGTTTGCAAATTCATTCAACTCCTTGGGTCCTTTTTCTAGCTCCTCCATTGGGGACCCTGTGGTCAGTTGATGGGTTAGCAGTGAGTGTCAATTCCTGTATTTGTCAAGCGCTGGTAGAACCTCTCAGGATACAGCTATATCAGGCTCTTGTCAGCTAGCACCTGTTGGTATCCATAATAGTGTTTGGGTTTGGTAATTGTATATGAGATGGATCACCAGGTTGGGCAGTGTTTTAATGGCCTTTCCTTCCGTCTCTGCTGCCCATTTGGTCTCTAGATCACCTCCCCTGGATGTTTTGACCCCCCTTCTAGGAAGGACCAATGTATCAACACACAATTCTTCCTTCTTGAGCTTCATTTGGTCTGCTAATTGTATCTTGTGTATTCCAAGCTTTTGGGCTAATATCCACTTATTATTGAGTATATACCATGTTTGTTCTTTTTTTTTAGGTTTTCTCACTCAGGATATTTTCTAGTTCCATCCAGTTGCCTAAGTATTTCATGAATTCATTGGTTTTAATAGCTGAATAGTACGCCATTGTGTAAATGTATCACATTTTATGTATCCATTCCTAAGTTGAGGAACATCTGGGATCTTCCCAGATTCTGGCTATTATAAATAAGGCTGATATGATCATAGTGTAACATGTGCACTTATTACACATTGGATTATCTTCTGGATATATGCCCAGGAGTGGTAGAGCTGGGCCCTCAGGTAGTACTATGTTAAATTTTCTGAGGAACCAACAAACTGATTTCCAGAGTGATTGTACCATCTTGCTATCACACCAGCAGTGAAAGTTTGTTGCTCTTTACTCACATCCTAGCCTGCATATGCTGTCCCCAGAGTTTTTGATCTAAGCCATTCTGATTGATGTGAGGTAGAATCTCAGGTTTTTTGATTCTCATGTCTCTGATGACTGAGGATATTAAACATTTCTTTAGGTGTTCCTCAGTCTTTCAATATTCCTCAGTTGATAATTCTTTGTTTAGCTCTGTACCCAATTCTTTATGAGGATTATTTGGTTCTCTGAAGAATAACTTTTTGAGTTCTTTGTATATATTGGATATTAGTCCTGTATCAGACATAGGATTGGTGAAGATCTTTTTCAATCTGTTGGTTGCTGTTTTGTCCTTTTGATAGTGTCCTTTGCCTTACAGAAGATTTACAATTTTATAAGGTCCCATTTATCAATTCTTTTTTTATTGGATATATTCTATATTTACAATTCATTTCACTTTTTCTGGTTCCCCACCGCCAAAGGTCCCACATGCCCTTTTCCCTCCCCCTGCTCCCTCATCCACCCCCTCCCACCTCACTGTTCTTATACTCCCCCACAATGATGCTTTGGTCCATTCTAGCACCAGTGTCCACTCGTTTCTTCTTGTGAGACATCACTTGGTATGTGTTTTATGTCTTTGGTGTTCCAAGCTTCTAGGCTAATATCCACTTATCAGTGACTGCATACCATGGGTATTCTTTTGAGACTGGGTCACCTCACTTAGTATGACGTTCTCCAGTTCCATCTATTTCTCTAAGAATTTTATGAATTCATTGTTTCTAATGGCTGAATAGTACTCCATTGTGTATATATACCACATTTTTTGTATCCATTCTTCTGTTGAGGGACATCTGGGTTCTTTCCAGCTTCTGGCTATTATATATAAGGCTGCTATGAATATAGTGGAGCATGTATCCTTATTGCAGGCTAGGGAATCTTATGGGTATATTCCCAGGAGTTAGGTATGGCTGGGTCCTCTGGAAGTATCACGTCCAGTTTTCTGAGGAACCGCCATACTGATTTCCAGAGTGGTTGTACCAGCTTGCATTCCCACCAGGAGTGGAGGAGTGTTCCTCTTTCTCCACATCCTCGCTGATACCTGATGTCTTCTGAGTTTTTAATCTTAGCCATTCTGCCTGGTGTGAGGTGAAATCTCAGGGTTGTTTTGATTTGCATTTCCCTAATGACTAATGATGTTGAACATTTTTAAGGTGTTTCTCAGCCATCCAAATTTCTTCAGGTGAAAAGTCTCTGTTTAGCTCTGTACCCCATTTTTGGATAGGGTTATTTGGTTTTCTGGGGTCTAACTTCTTGAGTTCTTTGTATACATTGGATATTAGCCCTCTGTCAGATGTGGGGTTGGTGAAGATTTTTTCCCAATTTGTTGGTTGCCGATTTATCCTTTTGACAGTGTCTTTTGCTTTACAGAAAGTTTGTAATTTTATCAGGTCCCATTTGTCTATTCTTGCTCTTAGAGCATAAGCAATTGGTGTTCTGTTCAGGAATTTTTCTCCTGAGCCAATGTCCTCAAGGGTCTTCCCCAGTTTCTTTTCTATTAGTTTTAGTGTGTCTGGTTTTATGTGAAGGTCCTTGATCCACTTGGATTTGAGCTTAGTGCAATGAGATAAGAGTGGATCAATTCTCATTCTTCTGCATGTTCACCTCCAGTTGAGCCAGCACCATCTGTTGAAAAGGCTATCTTTTTTTCCACTGGATGTTTTCAGGTCCTTTGTCAAAGATCAATTGGCCATAGATGTGTGGGTTCAATTCTGGGTCTTTGATCCTATTCCATTGATCCGCCTCCCTGTCACTGAACCAATACCATGCAGTTTTTAATACTACTGTTCTGTAATATTGCTTGAGGTCCGGGATATTGATTCCCCAGAACTTCTTTTGCTGTGGATGATAGCTTTAGCTATCCTGGGTTTTTTGTTATTCCAGATGAATTTGAGAATTGCTCTTTCTAACTCTATGAAGAACTGAGTTGGGATTTTGATGGGGATTGCATTGAATCTGTATATTGCTTTGGGCAAGATTGCCATTTTGACTATATTAGTCCTGCCAACCCACGAGCATGGAAGATTTTCCCGTTTTCTGATGACTTCTTCAATTTCCCTCTTCAGAGACCTGAAGTTTTTGTCATATAAATCTTTCACATGTTTGGTTAGTGTCACTCCAAGATACTTTATATCATTTGTGGGTATTGTGAAGGGTGTCTTTTCCCTAATTTCATTCTTGGCCTGATTATCCTTCACTTATAGGAAGGCTACTGATTTGCTTGAGTTGATTTTATAGCCAGCCACTTTGCTGAAGTTGTTTATCAGTTGCAGGAGTTCTCTGGTGGAGGTTTTTGGGTCACTTAAGTATACTATCATATCATCTGCGAATAGTGATAGTTTGACTTCTTCCTTTCCGATTTGTATCCCTTTGACTTCCCTCTGTTGTCAAATTGCTCTAGCTAGTACATCAAGTACTATCTTGAAGAGATATGGTGAGAGGGGGAAGCCTTGTCTAGCCCCTGATTTTAGTGGGATTGCTTCAAGTTTTTCTCCATTTACTTTGATGTTGGCTACTGGTCTGCTGTATATTGCTTTTACGATGTTTAGATATGGGCCTTGAATTTCTGCTCTTTCCAAGACCTTTAGCATGAAAAGATGGTGAATTTTGTCAAATGCTTTTTCAGCATCCAATGAGATGACCATGTGGTTTTTTCTTTGAGTTTGTTTATATAGTGGATTAAGTTGATGGATTTCTGTATATTGAACCATCCCTGCATCCCTGGGATGAAGCCAACTTGATCATGGTGAATGATCGTTTTGATGTGTTCTTGGATTTGGTTGGCAAGTATTATGTTTAGTACTTTTGCATCGATATTCATAAGAGAAATTGGCCTGTAGTTCTCTTTCTTAGTTGGATCTTTGCGTGGTTTTGGTATCAGCATAATTGTGGCTACATAGAATGTGTTGGGTAGTGTTCCTTCTGTTTCTATTTTGTGGAATAGTTTGAAGAGTGTAGGTATCAGGACTTCTTTGAAGGTCTGATAGGATTCAGCACTAAAACCATCTGTTCCTGTGCTTTTTTTGGTTGGAAGACTGTTTATGACCCCTTCTAATTCTTTGGGGGTTATGGGTCTGTTTAGACGATCTATTTGATCCTGGTTTAATTTAGGTATTTGATAACTGTCTAGGAAATTGTCCATTTCCTCCAGATTCTCCAGTTGTGTTGAGGATAGGTTTTTGTAGTAGGATATGATGATTTTTTGAATTTCCTCAGTTTCCGTTGTTATATCTCCCTTTTCATTTCTAATTTTGTTAATTTGAATACTGTCTCTGTGCCCTTTGGTAAGTCTGGCTAGGGCTTTATCTATCTTGTTGATTTTCTCAAAGAAGCAGGTCCTGGTTTTGTTGATTCTTTGTATGGTTCTCTTTGTTTCTACTTGAGTGATTTCAGCCCTGAGTTTGATGATTTCCTGTCTTCTACTCCTCCTGAGTGAAATTACTTCTTTTTGTTCCAGAGCTTTCAAGTGCACCATTAAGTTGCTAGTATATGCTCTCTCCTGTTTATTGTTGGAGACACTCAGGGCTATGAGTTTTCCTCTAAGCACTGCTTTCATTGTGTCCCATAGATTTGGGTATGTTGTGCCTTCATTTTCATTAAATTCTAAGATATCTTTGATTTTTTTTCTTTATTTCTTCCTAGACTAAGGTATCATTGAGTAGAATATTGTTCAGCCTCCATGTGTATGAGGATTTTCTGTTGTTTTTGTTGCTATTGAAGAACACTCTTACTCCATGGTGATCTGATAAGAGGCATGGGATTAGTTCGATCTTTTTATATTTGTAGAGATCTGTCTTGTGTCCAATTATATGGTTGATTTTGGAGAAGGTACCATGAGGAGCTGAGAAAAGGTATAGTCTTTAGCCTTAGGGTGAAATGTTCTATATATATCTGTTAAATCCAATTGCTCCAAAGTTTCTATGAGTTTCTCCGTGTCCCTGTTTAGTTTCTGTTTTCCTGGTCAGTCCACTGTGGATAGTGGAGTATTGAGGTCCCCCACAATCATTGTGTTAGGTGCAATGTGTGCTTTGAGCTTTAGTAAGGTTTCTTTTACAAATGAGGGTGCCTTAACATTTGGAGCATAGATGTTTAGAATTGTGAGTTCTTCTTGGTGGATTCTTCCTTTGACTAGCAAGAAGTGACCTTCTGTGTCTCTTTTGATGACTTTGGGTTGAAAGTCAATTTTATCTGATATTAAAATGGCTATTCCAGCTTGCTTCCTGTGACCATTTGCTTGCAAAATTTTCTTCCATCCTTTTACTCTAAGGTAGTGTTTATCTTTGACTCTGAGGTGTGTTTCCTGTAAGCAGCAAAATGTAGGGTCCTGTTTCTGTATCCAGTCTGTTAGTCTATGTCTTTTTATTGGAGAATTGAGTCCATTGATTTTAAGAGATATTAAGGAATAGAGATTATTACTTCCTGACAATTTTGATGTTATTTTTGTTCTTGAGTTGTTATCTTCCTTTGAGTTTGATGGAAGAAGTTTACTGTCTTGCTTTTTCTTGGGTGCAGTTTCCTTCCTTCTATTGGAGTTTTCCTCCTATTATCCTTTGTAGAGCTGGTTTAGTGGAAAGATATTGTGTAAATTTGGTCCTGTCATGGAATATTTTGATTTCTCCATCTATGTTGATTGAGAGTTTTGCTGGGTATAGTAGTCTTGGCTGACATTTGTGTTCCCTTAGGGTCTGCATGAGTTCTGCCCAGGATCTTCTAGCTTTCATGGTTTCTGGAGAGAAGTCTGGTGTGATTCTGATAGGCTTTCATTTATATGTTACTTGGCCTTTTTCTCCTACTGCCTTTAATATTCTTTCTTTGTTTAGTATATTTGGGGTTTTGATTATTATGTGACGGGAGGTGTTTCTATTCTGGTCCAGTCTGTTTGGAGTTCTGTAGTCTTCTTTTATATTCATGGGCATCTCTCTCTTTAAGTCAGGAAAGTTTTCTTCCATAATTTTGTTAAAGATATTTGCTGGCCCTTTAAGTTGTAGATCTTCACTCTCATCTATCCCTATAATCCTTAGGTTTGGTCTTCTCATTGTGTCCTGGATTTCCTGGATGTTTTGGGTTACAAGCCTTTTGGATTTTGCGTTTTCTTTGACTGTGGAGTCAATGATTACGATGTTATCTTCAGCATCTGAGATTCTTATCTCTATCTGTTGTATTCTGTTGTTGATGTTGGCATCTAAGATCCCTGATTTCTTCCCAAGGTTTTCTATCTCCAAAGTTGCCTCCTTTTGTGATTTCTTAGTTGTTTCTACCTCTGTGTTCAGATCTTGGATGGTTTTGCTCAGTTCCTTCATTTGTTTGTTTGTGTTTTCATGTAATTTTTTAATATATTTTTTGTGTTCCCTCTTTCATGACTTCTGCATGTTGTTTCAAGTTCTCCTGCATTTATTTAACTGATTTTCTCATTTCCTCTTTATTGGTTTCTGTCTGTTGGCCCATATTCTCCTGGAGTTCTTTAAGGTTTTTTTTTTTTTTGTGTGTGTGTGTGTGTGTGTGTGTGTGTGTGTTTGCATTGTAAGAGCTTCTACCCTATTGATGTTCCCCTGCATTTCTTTAAGAGATTTGTTTATGTCTTTTTTGTGTTCCTCTAGGAGCATCATGACCTGTGCTTTTATATCTAACTCTTGTTTTTCTGGTGTGCTGAGGTATCCAGGACTTGCTGTGGCTGGCGAATTGGGTTCAGATAGTGCCATATTGCCTTGATTTCTGTTAATAACATTCCTACATTTGCCCTTTGCCATCTGTTTATCTCTGGAGTTAGTTGGTCTTATTGTGGATAGCTACCCCGCTGAAAGCACAGCACGCCTCTTCTCAGGGGACAGTGACCTTTGCTGAGCTGTTGGTACCCAGATCTGCTGATCTCTTCTGGCTCTGGGTGCGGGCCAGAGCCTGGCGGTGTTGTCTGTGCTAGACTAAGCTAGCTCTCAGTCCAAGCCCCTAACTTCAGCTGCTAGAATTCCGTGCTGTGTCATGAGGCAAGACAGCCCCTCGCTGCCAGCCTGCCCGGAGGTCCGGCCCGCAGCTGAGCTGTCTGTGCTCAGATCTCCTGCAGAGCTAAGCTAAGCTATATCTCTGTCCATGCACCTGACTCCAGCCGCTCGCTGTGCCTGCTGTTCGAGCGGTGTCCGGAGGCAAGATGATCCCCATTTATCAATTCTTGATGGATAAGCTATTGATGTTTTGTGCAGGAGAATTTCCCCTGTGCCCATGTGCTCCAGGCTCTTCCCCAAATTCCTTTCTATTATATTAAATGTGTTTGGTTTTATGTGGAGGTCCTTGATCCACTTGAACTTGAGCTTCATGCAGGGAGATAAGAATAAAACGATTTGCATTCTCCTACTTGTTGACTACCACTTAAACCAGCCCCATTTGTTGGCAATGTTGTACTTTATCCACTGGATGGTTTTAGTTCCTTTATCAAAGTCAAGTGATTGTAGGTGTGTTGGTTCATTTCTGACCTTCAATTATATTCCCTTGATCTTCCTGCCTGACATGGCAACAATACCAAGCAATTTTTATCATATTGTTCTGTAGTATAGATTGAGGTCAGTGATGATTCTCTAGAAGTCCTCTTTATTCCTGGGATTATTTTTTTTTTGTTGTTGTTGTTGTTTTTACAGTTGTCTTGGAAATTGCTCTTTCTAACTCTATGAAGATTTGAGTTGGCAATTTGATGTTCAGGATTTCATTAAATCTGTCGATTGCTTTTGAGTGTATTAATCCTGACAATCCATGTGCATGAAAAATCTTTCCATCTTCTGAGACCTTCTTTGATTGCTTTCTCCAGAGATTTGAAGTTCTTGTCATACAGATATTTCACTTGCTTGGATAGAGTTGTATCAAGGTATTTTATATTATTTGTGACTATTTTGAAGTGTGTCATTTATACTATTTCTTTCTCAGCCTGTTTATCCTTTGAGTAGAGGAAGGCTACTGATTTGTTTGATATAATTTCAAATCCAGCCCCTTTGATGAAGTTGTTTATCAAGTTTAAGAGTGCTCTGGTGGAATTTTGGGGGTCACTTACTTATACTATCATACCATCTGCAAATAGAGATATTTTGGCTTCTTCTTTTCCCATTTTCAAACTTTTCTTTCCTTTTGTTGTCTAATTGCTCTGACTATGAACTCACATACTATATTAAACACTTAGGAAGAGAGTGGATATCTATGTCCATGCCCTGATTTTGGTAGGATTACCAAGTTTCTCTCCATTTAGTCTGATGTTGGCTACTTGTTTGTATATTGCTTTTTACCATATTTAGGTATGGGCTTTGAAATTCTGATATTTCCAAAACTTTACTAATGATGGGTTGTTGGTGTTTGTCAAATGCTTTCTCCACATCAAATGGAATGATCATGTGTTTTTTTTTTTTTTGAGTTTGTTTAAGTAGTGTATTACATTGATGGATTTCCATATATTGATCCATCTCTACATTCCTGGGAAGAAGCCTACTTTATTGTAATGAATTATCAATTTGATGTATTCTTGGATTTGTTTCACAAAAAATTCATTTAGTATTTTTGCATTGATTTTCATAAGGGGAATCTGAAGTTCTTTTTCTTTGTTTGGTTTGTGTGGTTTAGGTATCAGAGCAATTGTTGCCTTTGTAGAAAAAAAAATCTTAGTATTTTTTCTGTTTCTAATTTTTGGAATAGTTTGAAGAGTTGACATTAGGCCTTCTTTGAAGGTCTGATAGAACTCTGCATTAAGCCAATCTGGATATTTATTTATTTATTTATTTATTTATTTATTCATTTATTTATGGTTGGGAGACTATTAATGACTGTTTCTATTACTTTATGGGTTCTGAAATTCTTCAGATCATTTATCTGATCCTAATTTATCTTTGGTAGCTAGTATTGTCCATTTCATCTAGAATTTGCAGTATTGTTGAGTATAGGCTTTTGTAGTAGGGTCTGATATAGTTTTTGGATTTGCTCATTATTTGTTGTTATATCTTTCTTTTAATTTCTGATTTTGCTGATTTGGATTACTGTCTCTGTGTCCTCTTGTTAGTTTGGCTAAGGGTTTATCTATCTTGTATTTTTTTTCAAAGAACAAGCTCCTGCTTTTGTTGATGATTTGTATAGATCTTTTTGTTTCTATTTGGTTTATCCCTGAGTTTGATTATTTCCTGTCTTCGACTCCTCGTGGGCATATTTGCTTCTTTTTTATATTTTTTCTAGTACCTTCAAATGTGCTGTCAAGCTGCTAGTGTATGTTCTTTCCAGTTTCTATTTTGAGGCAGTCAGTCTTATTTGTTTTCCTCTTAGTGTTGCTTTCATTGTGTCCCATGAATTTGGGTATGTTGTCACCTTTTTTTCCCACTAAATTCTAAAAAGGCTTTCATTTCTTTCCTTATTTATTCATTGACAAAGTTATTATTGAGTAGAGTGTTGTTCAACTTCCATGTGAATGTGGGCTTTCTATTTTTTTCTTTTTTATTGAAGTCCAGCCTTAGACTGTGGTGATCTGATAGCATGCATGGGGTTATTTCAATCTACTTACATCTGTTGAGGCCTGTTTTGTGAGTCTTTATATGGTCAATTTTGGAGAATGTACCATGAGGTGCTGAGAAAAGAGATATGTTCTTTTGTTTAAGTGTAAAGTGCTCTGTGGATATCTGTTCAATCTATTTGGCTCATAACTTCTGTTAGTATCACTATGTCTCTGTTTAGTTTCTGTTTCCAGGCACAGATCATTGACGAGAGTTAGGTGTTGAAGTCTACCACTCTTATTTTGTGAGGTGCAGTGTGTGCTTTTACATTTAGTAAGGTTTATTTTATGAATGTGGGTGATCATGCATTTGGAGCATTGGTGTTCAGAATTGAGAGTTCTTCTTGGTATATTTTTCCTTTAATGAGTATGAAGTGACCTTTCTTATCCTGTCTCATAAATGTAGGTTTAAAGTCAATTTTATTCAATATTAAAATGGCTACTCCAGCTTGTAGGACCATTTGTGTGGAAAATTGTTTTCCAGCCTTTTACTCTGAGGTAGTATCTATCTTGGTCACTGAGGTTAGTTTCATGTACACAACAAAATGTTGCATCCTGTTTATGTATCCAGTCTGATAGTATATGTCTTTTATTGGGAAATTGAGTCCAATGATATTAAGACATATTAAGGAAAAGTGATTAATGCTTCCTGTTATTTTTGTTATTAGAGGTGGAATTATGTTTATGTGGCTATCTTCTTTTTGGTTTGTTAAAAGACGATTTTTTTTTTTTTTTTGCTTTTTATAGGGTGTACCTTCCCTCCATTTGTTGGATTTTTCCATTCATTATCCTGGAGTTATGAGAAGATATTTTGTAAATTTGTTTTTATCATGAAATACCATGGTTTCTCCATCTATGTTAATTGAGAGTTTTGTTGGTTATTTTAGCTTAATTTGGCATTTGTGTTCGCTTAGGGTCTGTATGATATCTGCCCAGGATCTTTCGGCTTTCATAGTCTTTGTTGAGAAGTCTGGTATAATTCCGATAGGTCTACCTATATATATTACTTGACCTTTTCACCTTATATCTTTTAGTATTCTTTCTTTCTTTTGTGCATTTTGTGTTTTGATTATTATGTGATGGGAGGGATTTAATTTCTGGACGAATGTATTTGGAATTCTTTTGACTTCTTGTATGTTCACGGGCATGTCTTTCTTTATGTTATAGACATTTTCTTCTAAAATTTTGTTGAAGATATTTGCGGGTCCTTTAGTCCGGAAATCTTTGCTGCCTTCTATATCTGTTATCCTAAGGTTTGGCCTTCTCCTTTTGTCTTTGATTTCCTGGATATTTTGAATTAGGAGATTTTTGCATTTTGCATTTTTGAATGTTCTGTCAATATTTTTTATGGTATCTTCTTCACCTGAGATTCTCTTGTATTCTGCTGTTGATGCTTGCATTTATGTCTCCTGATTTCTTTCCTAGGCTTCTTGTCTCCAGAGATGTTTCCCTTTGTGATTTCTTTATTGTTTCTACTTTCATTTTTAGATCCTGGATAGTTTTCTTCAATTCCTTCACCTGCTTGATTGTATTCTCCTTCAATTCTTTAAAAGAATTTTGTATTTCCTCTTTAAGGAATTCTAGCTGTTTACCTATGTTCTCCTGTATTTCTCAAAAGGAGTTATTTATGTCCTTCTTGAAGTCTTCTATCATCCTCAGGAGATGTGATTTTAAATCCAAATCTTTCTTTTCCAGTGTGTTGGGTTGTCCAGGACTTGCTATTGTGGGAAAACTTGGCTCAGATGATGATATGCAGCCTTGGTTTCTATTGGTAATGTTATTTTGCTTTCCTTTTACAATCTAGATGTATCTGGTGTTTGTTGGTCTTGCTGTCTCTGCCTGGAGGTCGTCCCTGCTGTGGGCCTGAAAGCCTTTCTCAGCACTCGTGGGAGATCAACTCTCTCCTTTCACACAGGACTGTGGAACAGCTGACATTCCCTGTGCAGATGGCATTTGGAAGGAGCCTGTGCCAATTGTTCTCTCAATCCTGTGCCTGTGTGATTCTGGCCAAACCAGAGTTGCACAATCACTGGAAAGAAAATGACCATCTCACCTCCAAGCCTGGTAGACAGAACACTCCCTGGAGTGCTGATCACCCCTGCACTGAGGGTTGAGGAACAGCTTATCTCCCATTTGATAAA
This sequence comes from Apodemus agrarius, assembly GCA_964023405.1. NCBI lineage: Eukaryota > Metazoa > Chordata > Mammalia > Rodentia > Muridae > Apodemus > Apodemus agrarius. The sequence continues at coordinate 72,964,854 of OZ030007.1, read as the reverse complement.
TCTTGTAATTTGTGTATCTGCTTATGCTTCAGAATATTGGGATTAAAGATATGTGCATGACAAGTGTCTTAGTTAGGGTTTTACTCCTGTGAGCAGAAACCATGACCAATGTGAGTTCTATAAAAGACAACATTTAATTGGGGTTGGCTTACAGTCTCAGTGGTCCTGCCCATTGTCATCAATACAGAAACATGGCAGCATCCAAGCAGATATAGTGCAGGAGGAGCTGAGAGTTCTACATCTTCATCTGAAGGTTGCTAGTAGAAGACTGGCTTCCAGGCAACTAGGGTGAGGGTCTTAAGCCCACACCCACAGTAGAACACTTACTCCAAAAAGGCCACACCTCCTAATAGGGTCACTCCCTGGGCCAATCACATATGAACCATCACAACAAGTTTATAGTTAATGCTGTGAACCACTGCCTAGCTCTGGATTCCTTATAATCATTATTCTCACAGAATTTTATAGGTTTAATTTTCTTTTCATTTCCTTTTCAATTTTTACTGTTGGGGGCAAACCTTCAGGTCTTACAAATGATAATTCTTCAAGTTTACTTCAAGTTTTACTGTTGGGGGTAAAACTTCAAGTCATTCATTTTGATAATTCTTGCTGATTTCTTCTGAAATTTTCACAGGTAAGTTTTAATATTCTTATCTCAATTAAAAACAATGCCTATTTGATAAGTATTTCTTTACTTTCTGAGGTTTTGTCTGTATTTCCTGTAAATAATAAGCTTACTACATATAAGTTTTCATCTTTGGTATGTTTTGCTATGTTTTGCTATTTCCATCTATGCTTCACATAACATCTTTCAGATTTTCGTGCGAGTTAGTACATTTCCACCTTGATGTCCACATAGATGTACCATCTATTTCCTACACACCTGCAATGAGTTGGCAATGATAAAAGGTATTCCTTTTGCTTTTCTGTTTGTCTTATCTGATAGTGCTGCACTGATTTTTGTTTCTTTCTCAGTACCATAACTTCAGCCCCTGGTCAAAAGCTGCTATTACCCACTACATTTTTTTTGTTTTTGTTTATTTGTTTGTTTTTTCATAAATTATTAATGAACCAGCAGTAAACCATCCATTAGACATATATTGTGGCCATTCTATAGGTCCCATAAGTTCTTTTTTTATTTTATTCGATATATTCTGAATTTATATTCCATATGATTTCCCCATTTCCTGGATTCCCCTCCTTCCAGAAAGTCCCATAAGCCCTCTTCCCTCCAACTGTTTTCCCATTCACCACTTCTCTCTTCCCTGATATGGTATTTCCCTACACTGATGCATTAAGACTTTCCAGAATCAGGGGTCATTCCTTCCTTCTTCTTGGAAATCATTTGATATGTGGGTTGTGTCTTAAGTATTCCAGTCTTCTAAGCTAATATCCACTTATCAGTGAGTGCATACCATGAGTGTTCTTTTGAGATTGGGTTGCCATACTTAAGATGATGTTCTAAAGCTCCATCCATTTGTCTAAGAAGTTCAGAAATTCATTTTTTCATTCATTTTTTCTAATGCCTGAATAGTATTCCATTGTGTATATACACCAAAATTTTTGTATCAATTCCTCCATTGAGGGACACCTGTGTTCTTTGCAGATTCTGGCTATTATAAATAGGGCTGTTATGAACAGAATGGAACATGTGTCCTTAGTACATGCTTGGGAATCCTGTGGGTATATACCCAGGAGTGGTATAGCAGGGTCCTCCTGAAGTGTTGTTCCCAGTTTTCTGAGGAACCACCAGACTGATTTCTAGGGTGGTTGTACCGGCTTGCAGTTCCACCAGCAGTGGAGGAGTGTTCTGCTTTCTCCACATCCTTGTCAGCACCTGCTCTCTCCTGAATTTTTAACCTTAGCCATTCTGACTGGTGTAATGTGGAATCTCAGGGTTGTTTTTATTTGCATTTCTCTAATGACTAATGATGCTGAACATTTCTTAAGATGCTTCTCAGCCATCTGAAGTACTTCAGGTGAAAATTCTTTGTCTAGCTCTGTACCCAATGTTTTAATAGGGTTGTTTGGCTCTCTGGAGTCTAAGTTCTAGAGTTCTTTGTATATATTGGATATTATCCCTCTGTCAGATGTAGGGCTGGTGAAGATCCTTTCCCAATTTGTTGGTTGCCGTTTAGTCTGCTTGACAGTGTCCTTTGCCTTACAGAAACTTAATAATTTTATGAGGTCTCATTTGTCAATTCTTGATCTTAGTGCATAAGCTATTGGTATTCTATTCAGGAACTTTTCCCCTATGCCCATGTCCTCAAGGGTCTTCCGCCATTTCTTTTCTATTAGTGTCAGTGTGCCTTGTTTTATGTGGAAATCCTTGATCCACTTAGAGTTGAGCTTAGTTCAAGGAGATAAGAATGGATCAATATGCATTCATCGGCAAGCTGACCTCCAGTTGAGACTGCACCATTTGATGAAAAGGCTACTTTTTCCCACTGGATGGTTTCAGCACCTTTGTCAAAGATCAAGTGACCATAGGTATGTGGGTTGATTCCTGGGTCTTCAATCCTAATCCATTGATCTACCTGTCGGTCACTGTACCAATACCATGCAGTTTTTAGCACTGTTTCTCTGTAGTACAGTTTGAGGTCTGGGATTCTGATTCCACGGGAAGTTCTTTTACTGTAGAGAATAGTTTTAGCTATCCTGTGTTTTTTGTTATTCGAGATGAAATTGTTAATTGCTCTTTCTAACTCCATGAAAAACTGAGTTGGGATTTTGATGGGGATTGCATTGAATCTGTAGATTGCTTTTGGTAAGATGGCCATTTTAATCCTGTCAATCCACGAGCATGGAAGATTTTTTTCATTTTCTGAGGTCTTCAATTTTCTTCTTCAGAGACCTTATACAAATCTTACACTTGTTTGGTTAGAGTCACCCCAAGATACTTGATATTGTTTGTGGCTATCGTGAAGGGGGATATTTCCCTAATTTCTTTCTCAGCCTGCTTATCCTTTGAGTATAGGAAGGCTATTGATTTGCTTCATTTGATTTTATAACAAGCCACTTCGCTAAAGTTGTGTATCAACTGTAGGAATTCTCTGGTGGAGTTTTTTTGGTCGCTTAAGTATACTATCATATCATCTGCAAATAGTGATAGTTTGACTACTTCTTTTCCAGTTTGTATCCCTTTGACCTTCTTATGTTGTCTGATTGCTCTAGCTAGAACTTCAAGCACTATATTGAAAAGATATGGAGAGAGGGGGCAGCCCTGTCTAGTCCCTGATTTTAGTAGGATTCCTTCAAGTTTCTCTCTATTTACTTTGATGTTGGCTACTGGTTTGCTGTATATTGCTTTTACTATGTTTAGGTTTGGCCCATGAATTCCTGTTCTTTCCAAGAGCTTTAGCATGAAAGGATGCTGAATTTTGTCAAATGGTTTTTCAAGATCTTATGAAATAACCATGTGGTTTTTTTCTTTAAGTTTGTTTATGTAGTGGATCACATTGATGGATTTCCCTATATTGAACCATTGCTGCATCCCTGGGTTGAAGCTGACTTGATCATGTTGATAGATCGTTTTGATGTATTCTTGGATTTGATTGGCAAGAATTTTATTGAGTATTTTTGTGTTGATATTCAAAAGGGATATTGGCCTGTAGTTCTCCTTCTTTGTTGATCTTTGTGGGGTTTTGGTATAAGCATAATTCTGGCTTCATAGAAAGAGTTGGGTAGTTTTTGCTCTGTTTCTGTTTTGTGGACTAATTTCAAGAATATTGGTGTTAGGTCTTCTTTGAAAGTCAGATAGAATTCTGCACTAAAACCATCTGGTCCTGTGTTTTTTTTTTTTTTTATGGTTGGAAGTCTTTCTATGATCTCTTATATTTCTTTAGGGATTATGAGACTGTTTAGTTTATCTATTTGATCCTGATTTAATTTTGGCATTTTTTATCTGCCTAGGAAATTGTCCATTTCTACCACATTTTCCAGTTGTGTTGAATAGTAGGATATGATGATTTTTTTTTAATTTCCTCCATTTCTTTTGTTATATCTCCCTTTTCATTTCTAATTTTGTTAATTTGGGTACTGTCTCCCAGCCCTTTGGTTAGTTTGGATAAGGGTTTGTCTATATTATTGATTTTCTCAAAGTACCAGCTCCTAGTTTTGTTGAATCTTTGTATGGTTCTCTTTGTTTCTACTTGATTGAATTCAGCCCTGAGTTTGATATGTCCTGTCTGCTACTCCTACTAGGTTAATTAGTTTCTTTTTGTTCTAAGGCTTTCAGGTGTGTGGTTAAGCTGCTAGTGTATGCTCTCTCTAGTTTCATTTTGGAGGCACTCGGGGCTATGAAATTTCCTCTTAGCACTGCATTCATTAAGTCCCATGAATTTAGGTATATTGTGCCTTTATTTTTAGTAAATTCTAAACAGTAACAGTCTTTGATTTCTTTCCTTTCTTTTCTTTCTTTCTTTCTTTTTTTTTTTTTTTTTTTTTTTTTTGCTATTGAAGACCACTCTTATTTCATAGTGATCTGATAGGAGGCATGGGGTTATTTATATTTATTGAGCACTGTCTTGTGACTAATTATATGGTCAAATTCAGAGAATGTACCATGAGTTGTTGAGAAAAAGGTATATTCTTTTTCTTTAGTATGAAATGTTCTCTATACATCTGTTAAATCCAATAGGTCCAATGTTTCAATTAGTTTCACTGTGTACCTGTTTAGTTTCTCTTTTCCTGATCTGTCCATTGAAGAGAGTGGAGTATTAATGTTGCCTACAATTATTGTGTTAGGTGCAAAGTGTGCTTTGAGCTTCAGTAAAGTTTCTTTTATGTATGAGGGTGCCCTTGCATTTGGAGCATAGATGTTCAAAATGGCAAGTTCTTCTTGGTGGATTTTTCTTTGACCAGTAAGAAGTGTCCTTCAATGTACTTTTTATGATTTTAGGTTGAAAGTCAGTTTTATCTGATATTAGGATGGCTATTACGGCTTGTTTTTTAAGAACATTTGCTTGTAAAATTGATTTCCAGTCTTTTACTCTGAGGTAGTGTTTGTCTTTGACCCTGAGGTGTGTTTCCTATAAGCATAAAAATGTAGGGTCCCATTTATGTATCCAGTCTGTTAGTCTATGTCTTTTTATTTGGGGAATTGAGACCATTAATGTTAAGAGATATTACAGAGTAGTGATTATTGCTTTCTGTTATTTTTTATGTCATTTTTATATTTGAGCGGTTATCTTTTATGGGGCTTGATGAAAGAAATTTACTATCTTGCTTTTTCCTGGGTGTAGTTTTCCTCCTTTTATTGGCGTTTTCTTTTCTTTAATAGCCTTTGTTTCCATTCTGAAGACTTTGCCCTTTCCCAGTTTCCCCTTCACCCTATGTCCCATAAGTCCTCTTCACCTCAACTCCGCCACCTCCCGCCTATTCCCCCATCACCCACTGCCTTTTTCTGTTCTGCCTTTTTTCTGTTCTGGAAACAGCAAGAAAATTGTGCATGAGCTGAGTATTGTTATATCCTGGTTTATCTGGTTCCTACCTTATGGACAGGAGCACCTGTTGTCTGTAACTGGGCCAATCAAGGGGCAAACTGTGTGTTGATTGTCTTTTTCTTTATTCTTAGTCCTGGATGCTGGCCTATGGCAGGGTCAGGCTGTCTGTTGTGACTGTTTTCCTCTCTGTTGGAATCGCATTCTGTATTTTTGAACTTAGACTGATGACATTGTTTGGACAATACACCAACTGAAAAGCAAGTTAATTAACCTCAGTTTCTATAAATGGCCTACCCATAGGTACCTTTGACTTGCAGGTGATCAGAGCAGTAGAAGAGAAAGTCTTTATTGTTAACTAGAAGAATCTAGTGGAGGACCCACCTCCCTCCTCATAGATAAAAAGCCTTTCCCTCCTGAGGCCCACCCCACAAGTTTTGGCCTTCAGGAAGAAGGAAGCATGAGAGGAGAGATCCAGAACTGAAATGAATTCTATCCCCTAAGGCCCTTCAACAGCCGACCTGTTGTCCCCAAGATCCTCCTCATCTATATCTTTCTACCTTTCACCCCATGGCCCTGCCAGCAGTGGTACCTGTTCTGGGATCTTCAGCACATACAGGACCCAAAAGAAGTGGGAAGAGACCCGAGAGCCGCCTCCCCTGATATCACAGTGGCTCTCTCTATATGGATTGTGTCTTAAGTATTCCAGTCTTCTAAGCTAATATCCACTTATCAATGAGTGCATACTATGAGTGTTCTTTTGAGATTGGGTTGCCATACTTAAGATGATGTTCTAAAGCTCCATCCATTTGTCTAAGAAGTTCAGAAATTCATTTTTTCATTCATTTTTTCTAATGCCTGAATAGTATTCCATTGTGTATATACACCAAAATTTTTGTATCAATTCCTCCATTGAGGGACACCTGTGTTCTTTGCAGATTCTGGCTATTATAAATAGGGCTGTTATGAACAGAGTGGAACATGTGTCCTTAGTACATGCTGGGGAATCCTATGGGTATATACCCAGGAGTGGTATAGCAGGGTCCTCCTGAAGTGTTGTGCCCAGTTTTCTGAGGAACCACCAGACTGATTTCTAGGGTGGTTGTACCGGCTTGCAGTTCCACCAGCAGTGGAGGAGTGTTCTGCTTTCTCCACATCCTTGTCAGCACCTGCTCTCTCCTGAATTTTTAACCTTAGCCATTCTGACTGGTGTAATGTGGAATCTCAGGGTTGTTTTTATTTGCATTTCTCTAATGACTAATGATGCTGAACATTTCTTATGATCTTTCTCAGTCATCTGAAGTACTTCAGGTGAAAATTCTTTGTCTAGCTCTGTACCCAATGTTTTAATAGGGTTGTTTGGCTCTCTGGAGTCTAAGTTCTAGAGTTCTTTGTATATATTGGATATTATCCCTCTGTCAGATGTAGGGCTGGTGAAGATCCTTTCCCAATTTGTTGGTTGCCGTTTAGTCTGCTTGACAGTGTCCTTTGCCTTACAGAAACTTAATAATTTTATGAGGTCCTATTTGTCAATTCTTGATCTTAGTGCATAAGCTATTGGTGTTCTATTCAGGAACGTTTCCCCTATGCCCATGTCCTCACGGGTCTTCCGCCGTTTCTTTTCTATTAGTGTCAGTGTGTCTTATTTTATGTGGAAATCCTTGATCCACTTAGAGTTGAGCTTAGTTCAAGGAGATAAGAATGGATCAATATGCATTCATCGGCAAGCTGACCTCCAGTTGAGACTGCACCATTTGATGAAAAGGCTACTTTTTTCCACTGGATGGTTTCAGCACCTTTGTCAAAGATCAAGTGACCATAGGTATGTGGGTTGATTTCTGGGTCTTCGATCCTAATCCATTGATCTACCTGCCGGTCACTGTACCAATATCATGCAGTTTTTAGTACTGTTTCTCTGTAGTACCGTTTGAGGTCTGGGATTCTGATTCCACGGGAAGTTCTTTTACTGTAGAGAATAGTTTTAGCTATCCTGTGTTTTTTTGTTATTCGAGATGAAATTGTTAATTGCTCTTTCTCACAGAGGGCATATTTTCCAAGGAGCCAATTGGTCTCATTGAGACTTTTTTGTTTATAATGCAGGAAGCTAGAAAAAATGCCTCCTCAGGTATCAGGGCACCATCAATTGACCAGGCTGTCATGCACAGCAGGTTTTCCCTGACTAGACCTGACTAGGACTTAAATGTAGCAAAATTTAAGGGCACCTAAATGTCTACCATGAGACTTCACTGTCAGATCTCAAGAGAGCCTCATAATGACCCACAAATTTGATCAAGGTACTTGAGGTTAAATATGGACTAGATCAGTAGCCTGAAAACTTTCTAGAGTGGCTTGTGGAGGCATTCCACTAATACACAGTCTATGACCCAGCATAAAGCTATGTGACAATGGAAGTCATAGTACAGGCTAGTAGAAATGTCAGAAAAAAAAGCTTCAGAGGATAGAAAGACAGGATGATCCATTGAGGGGTTTAGTGTAGGTTACCATTACAGGGAGACAGAGGAGAAGTTGCAGAGAAAGAGAAAGAATAAGTTATTGAGGGATTCAGTGCTAGGGGGCCATTACAGAAAAAAAGAGGAGAAGGAGCAGAGAAAGAGAAAGAATAAGCTATTGAGAGATTCAGTTCAGTTTGCTGTGACAGGGAAACAGAGGAAGAGAGGGGACAGAGAAAAGGAAGAAAGAAAGAAAGAAAGAAAGAAAGAAAGAAAGAAAGAAAGAAAGGTGAGTGTAAAGACCTGAGTAAAGCAGGAAACCATGCCATGATGGTTTGAGCATTAGAGATGCTGTCATATTCAAGCCAGCTTCTGTAAGTAGTAGATCTGTTCCAATACCTCATTTGGGAAACTCAGGAAAGGCCCTTGTGGTACAGTATCAGGATAACTGCTAAATGGCTAACCATCTCACTATGATCAGGGCCTAGATCTAGAAATTTGAGTTGACCCACCCCTACATCTAACTTTTCTATGATCTTCTGTGGCATGTGAAGGGAGCAGTCCTGAACAAACCAATATTGCAGTATTTTATGACACAGGACAATAGACTATGTAGGAGGAGTCCTCGTAAATGAATAATCTATGTTAATAGTGAAACAGAAGCCAGATATCTAGAACCAGACAAATGACTCATTGTAATTAAAAATTTAAAGTAAAGCTGTTTGGTTTAAGACAACTGTGACACGACTGGACGCAGTGAGTGGCTGGAATCAGGTGCCTGGCCAGAGTTATAGCTTAGCTTAGCTCTGCAGGAGATCCGGGCACAGAAAGCTCAGCTGCGGGTGCAGACTACCAGCTGGGACCAGCTCTCTGAGCGGACTAGCAGCGAGGGGCCACCGGGCCACCTCGGGCCACAGCTCGGAACTCTAGCAGCTGGAGTCAGGGGCCTGGACTCAGAGCGAGCATAGTCCAGCACAGACAACGCAGCCAGAAGGGATCAGCAGAGCCGGGTACCAGCAGCTCAGCCAAGGCCATGCAGTGCTTTCAGCTGGGGCAGCCATCTTGCCCCAGACACCCGCACAAACAGTGGGCACACTGGATGCAGTGAGCAGCTGGAATCAGGTGCGTGGCCAGAGTTATAGCTTAGCTTAGCTCTGCAGGAGATCCAGGCACAGAAAGCTCAGCTTCGGTGCAGACTACCGTGGCCGGGACCAGCTCTCTGAGCTGACTAGCAGCGAGGGGCCACCTTGCTGCCCCGGGGCACAGCTAGGAACTCTAGCAGCTGGAGTCAGGGGCCTGGACTCAGAGCGAGCATAGTCCAGCACAGACAAGCTGCCAGAAGGGATCTGTCTCCTGGGGACAGGCGTGCTGTGCTTTCAGCAGGGAGCCATCTACAATAAGGCCAACTAACTCCATGAAAAACTGAGTTGGGATTTTGATGGGGATTGCATTGAATCTGTAGATTGCTTTTGGTAAGATGGCCATTTTAATCCTGTCAATCCACGAGCATGGAAGATTTTTTCATTTTCTGAGGTCTTCGATTTTCTTCTTCAGAGACCTTATACAAATCTTACACTTGTTTGGTTAGAGTCACCCCAAGATACTTTATATTGCTTGTGGCTATTGTGAAGGGGGATATTTCCCTAATTTCTTTCTCAGCCTGCTTATCCTTTGAGTATAGGAAGGCTATTGATTTGCTTCATTTGATTTTATAACAAGCCACTTCGCTAAAGTTGTGTATCAACTGTAAGAATTCTCTGGTGTTTTTTGGGTCGCTTAAGTATACTATCATATCATCTGCAAATAGTGATAGTTTGACTACTTCCTTTCCAGTTTGTATCCCTTTGACCTTCTTATGTTGTCTGATTGCTCTAGCTAGAACTTCAAGCACTATATTGAAAAGATATGGAGAGAGGGGGCAGCCTTGTCTAGTCCCTAATTTTAGTAGGATTCCTTCAAGTTTCTCTCTATTTACTTTGATGTTGGCTACTGGTTTGCTGTATATTGCTTTTACTATGTTTAGGTTTGGCCCATGAATTCCTGTTCTTTCCAAGAGTTTTAGCATGAAAGGATGCTGAATTTTGTCAAATGATTTTTCAAGATCTTATGAAATAACCATGTGTTTTTTTTTTCTTTAAGTTTGTTTATGTAGTGGATCACACTGACAGATTTCCCTATATTGAACCATTGCTGCATCCCTGGGATGAAGCTGACTTGATCATGTTGATAGGTCATTTTTATGTATTCTTGGATTTGATTGGCAAGAATTTTATTGAGTATTTTTGTGTTGATATTCAAAAGGGATATTGGCCTGTAGTTCTCCTTCTTTGTTGGATCTTTGTGGGGTTTTGGTATAAGTATAATTGTGGCTTCATAGAAAGAGTTGGGTAGTTTTTGCTCTGTTTCTATTTTGTGGACTAATTTCAAGAGTATTGGTGTTAGGTCTTCTTTCAAAGTCAGATAGAATTCTGCACTAAAACCATCTGGTCCTGTGATTTGTTTTTTTTTTTTTTTATGGTTGGAAGTCTTTCTATGATCTCTTATATTTCTTTAGGGATTATGAGACTGTTTAGTTTATCTATTTGATCCTGATTTAATTTTGGCATTTTTTATCTGCCTAGGAAATTGTCCATTTCTACCACATTTTCCAGTTGTGTTGAATAGTAGGATATGATGATTTTTTTAATTTCCTCCATTTCTTTTGTTATATCTCCCTTTTCATTTCTAATTTTGTTAATTTGGGTACTGTATTAGTTTGGATAAGGGTTTGTCTATATTATTGATTTTCTCCTAGTTTTGTTGAATCTTTGTATGGTTCTCTTTGTTTCTACTTGATTGAATTCAGCCCTGAGTTTGATATGTCCTGTCTGCTACTCCTACTAGGTTAATTAGTTTTTTCTTTTTGTTCTAAGGCTTTCAGGTGTGTGGTTAAGCTGCTAGTGTATGCTCTCTCTAGTTTCATTTTGGAGGCACTCAGGGCTATGAAATTTCCTCTTAGCACTGCTTTCATTAAGTCCCATGAATTTAGGTATAGTGTGCCTTTATTTTCAGTAAATTCTAAACAGTAACAGTCTTTGATTTCTTTCCTTTCTTTCCTTTTTTTTCTTTCTTTCTTTCTTTCTTTTTCTTTTTTTCTTTTTTTTTCCTTTTTTTCTTTTTTCTTTTTTTTTGCTATTGAAGACCACTCTTATTTCATAGTGATCTGATAGGAGGCATGGGGTTATTTATATGTATTGAGTACTGTCTTGTGACCAATTATATGGTCAAATTCAGAGAATGTACCATGAGGTGTTGAGAAAAAGGTATATTATTTTGCTTTAGTATGAAATGTTCTCTATACATCTGTTAAATCCAATAGGTCCAAAGTTTCAATTAGTTTCACTGTGTACCTGTTTAGTTTCTCTTTTCCTGATCTGTCCATTGAAGAGAGTGGAGTATTAATGTTGCCTACAATTATTGTGTTAGGTGCAAAGTGTGCTTTGAGCTTCAGTAAAGTTTCTTTTATGTATGACGGTGCCCTTGCATTTGGAGCATAGATGTTCAAAATGGCGAGTTCTTCTTGGTGGATTTTTCTTTGACCAGTAAGAAGTGTCCTTCAGTGTACTTTTTGATGATTTTAGGTTGAAAGTCAGTTTTATCTGATATTAGGATGGCTATTACGGCTTGATTCCTAAGAACATTTGCTTGTAAAATTGATTTCCAGTCTTTTACTCTGAGGTAGGGTTTGTCTTTGACCCTGAGGTGTGTTTCCTATAAGCATAAAAATGTAGGGTCCCATTTATGTATCCAGTCTGTTAGTCTATGTCTTTTTATTGGGGAATTGAGACCATTAATGTTAAGAGATATTACGGAGTAGTGATTATTGCTTTCTGTTATTTTTTATGTCATTTTTATATTTGAGTGGTTATCTTTTATGGGGCTTGACGAAAGAAGTTTACTATCTTGCTTTTTCCTGGGTGTAGTTTTCCTCCTTTTATTGACGTTTTCTTTTTTTTAATAGCCTTTGTTTCCATTCTAAAGACTTTGCCCTTTCCCAGTTTCCCCTTCACCCTATGTCCCATAAGTCCTCTTCACCTCCACTCCGCCACCTCCCGCCTATTCCCCCATCACCCCCTGCCTTTTTTCTGTTCTGGTACTCTCCTAAAAAAAAATCGATCCAGTCTTTTCAGGACCAGGGTCCTCTCCTTCCCTCTTCTTGGGAAACTTTTCATTTGCTAATTATGCCTTGAGTATTCAGAACTTCTAGACTCATTAATATCCACTTATCAGTGATTGCATTTCATGTGTTTTCTTTTGTGATTCGGTTTACTCACTTAGGATGATGTTTTCCAGATCCAACCATTTGCCTACAAATTGCATGAATTCATTATTTTTAATTGCTGACTAGTATTCCATTGTATAAATATACCACATTTTCTGTATCCATTCCTCCTTTGAGGGACATCTGGGCTCCTTCTAACTTCTGGCTATTATAAATAAGGTTGCTATGAACAGAGTGGAGCATGAATCCTTATTTTATGCAGGGGAATCCTCTGGGTATATGCCCAGGAGTGGCATGACAGGGTCCTCTGGATGTGTCATTCCCAATTTTCTGAAGAACTGCCAGACTTATTTCCAGAGCAGTTGTACCATCTTGCAGTCCCACCAACAGTGTAGGAGTGTTCCTCTTTCTGGTGTTTTCCATCTATTATTCTTTGTAGGGCTGGGTTTGTGAAAAGATATTGTATAAATATTGTTTTATCATGGAATAGCTTGGTTTCTCCATCTATTGTGATTGAGAGTTTTGCTGTGTATAGTAGTCTTGGCTGGCATTTGTATTCTCTTAGAGTCTATAGTAGATCTGCCCAGTATATTCTAGCTTTCATGGTCTCTGGTGAGAAGTCTGGTGTAATTCTAATCGGACTTCCTTGATATGTTACTTGGCTTTTTCTCTTACTGCTGTTAATATTCTTTGTTTATTACATTTGGGGTTTTGATTATTATGTAACTGGAGGTATTTCTGTTCTGGTCCAGAGTGTTTGGAGTTCTGTAGGCTTCTTGTATATTCATGAGCAATTCTCTCCTTAGGTTAAGGAAGTTTTCTTCCATAATTTTGTTGATGATGTTTGCTGGTCCTTGAAGTCATATATCTTCACTCTGATCTATACCTATAATCCTTAGGTTTGGTCTTCTCATTGTGTCCTGGATTTACTGGATGTTTTGGGTTACAAGATTTTTGCATTTTGCATTTTCTTGGACTGTTGAGTCCATGGTTCCTATGGTATCTTTGGCATCTGAAATTCTTTCCTCTATCTCTTGTATTCAACTGTTGATATTTGCATCTATGGCTCCTGATTTCTTCCCAAGCTTTTCTATCTCCAATGTTGTCTCCCTTTGTGATTTCTTAGTTGTTTCTACTTCTTTATTTAGATCCTTGATGGTTTTGCTCTGTTCCTTCACTTTTTTGTGTTCTCCTGTAATTCTTTAAGAAATTTTTGTGTTTCCTCTTTCATGACTTCTGCCTGTTGATTCAATTTCTCCTGCATTTTTAAGTGATTTTTGCATTTCTTCTTTATTGTCTTCTGTCTGTTGACCCATATTCTCCTGAATTTCTTTAAGTGATTTTTGTGTTTCCATTGTAAGAGCTTCAAACTTTTTTATGTTCCTCTGTATTTCTTTAAGAGATTTTTATGTCCCTTTTGTGTTCCTCTGACAGCATCATGACCAGTGTTTTTAAATCCTAATCTTATATTTCTGGAGTGTTGGAGTATACAGTACTTGCTGTTTGGGGGAACTGCTGGGGTCCAACCTCAACACAGGATTAGAGTTCTCAACTGGAAGCAAGGATATCTGGAAGGTGCATAATAAATATGCACAGACTACTTTTTGGGTACAAGCTGACAGGCAATCTTTCAAGGCTTCAAGTTTCTTTTCTCTCTCATTCTCTGCTTTCTTTCTCTCTTGCTCATTCATTCACAGCTTGAGGCTGCACACACTCTGTTTTCTCCTGAGCACTCTGCTTTTCTCCTGTGGCGCTTTTCTTTTCTTGCATTCTCTCACTCATAGACACTTCTGTGCGCTCCCCTTTCTCTCTCTCTCTCTCTCTCTCTCTCTCTCTCTCTCTCTCACACACACACACACACACACACACACTCTTCACACACATCTCATACACACAGACCTCATGAACTCTCCTTTCACTCACACACACTCCACACACACACCTCACATTCTCTCTTCACTCACTTCACAAGCTCTTCTCATGCTCTCTCACCTTCTTCTTGCCCCAGTCTTTTATTGATACTCCAAAAGCAGATAAATAAAGACATAGTATAATCATTGCCAAATCAAATTCAAAAGAATAACCTAGTCCCACAAAAAGTCAAGAATTACAATTGTCCCTCAAAGTTTCAGGCTTCCCTATTCCCAGGCATATAGCCAAAAATATATTTGCAAACGTATCATTGTTTTAACTTTGATTTTAACTTACTTCAGAGCTCAGAGCTCAGAGCTCCAAGGCCAGCTACTTGCATTTCCTTGTAAAGCTCTAATGATAAATGACATGTGCAAACCTGCCAGGCAGTGGCCAGAAAGAATCAAGTTAACCCTTAACTCCATAGTTCCCCTAGTTCTCTGCTTCTACACATTGCACACAATGACTCTCCTAAGAGTCCCAGTGTTTTGACTTAGTTTTACTTATCTAAGATTTAACATATTCTATACTTGGTTATCCAGGAAACACTCTCAAATGCTGTGCAGAACTTATTTCATAACTTTAATCGTTTTTTCTTACTCTGGGGTCCCAATGCTGGCTCTAATTCATTTTCTAATAATTTCGTCAATCTTTCATTGCAAGTCAAGCATTAATATGGAACTACCGTTGTGCAGTTATTGCATTGTTTCTAAGATGAGAACACACAGCATGCACCTGGACCATTAGGACTGTGCTGTACTGTGCTGTGGCCTATACCTCAATTTTTAATTGTTTAAGAATCATGACATCAGGGAACATCTAGTTTTACAGAACTCGCCAGAGCAAAAGGAGAAAGAAGTAAGAAAGGCAGATATAATAAAATAATTATGCATACCAAGGCCAACTGAAAAATAGTCACAGTCATGCACAAATGAAATCTATACAGCCATTGTCAAGGGCTAAGGTTAGGATAAATGGGAACAAGTCTTGTTACAAAGAGTTGCCGCAGGCTACTAAAGATGCTTCATGCAGGCCTACTGCATGCCGTCCGTCCCTTATTTCAGATGGCGGGTCTCCTGGAGGGATGTATGTCCTGCTTCTCAGGGTCCCGAACACTGTTCTTTTCTACAAGGAGCTGCTGTAGACTTCTGAAATGTCTCCATTCTGGCCTACTGCAGGCAGTCCCTGTCATTGTTTGTTTTCCCCAGCAGGGAACTGGGTTCAGATCCTGCCATATTGCCTTGATTTCTGTTAGTAACGTTCCTGCTTTTGCCTTTTTCCATCTGTTCATCTCTGGTGTTAGTTGGTCCTATTGACCCTTGCTGGTACTTGAACCTCTATTTCCGCACCAGTGGATGACTGGGTTTCCCCTGGGACAGATTGCTGATGTGCTGCCCTACTATAAGGTGTTGTTGGAGCCCTAGTGTGCCATGTCCGTCTAACCACATGACTCCCTGAAAGTTAGGTGTACCCCCGGCTGACCTGCTGGAGCCAAGATGGTGGCAATCTTGGTCTGTGTGTCTCTGTCTAACAAAGGGACATCCTGTAGGACAGACGCTCCCCTACAAGATAAGTGTCTAGGCAGCTGTAGAGCTGTTTGACTCCCTGGTGTGGAAGGCACGCAGGCAGGCTCTGTCCTGGCCTCTCCTTCACTCTGGTGCCTCTGGGTACCTGGTTGAGGTGCCAGCTCCCAGTTGGTATCAAGTCGCAGGGCTCAGTCTAACTATGGGATTCCTTGAAGGTCAGGTGTTGCCGGAGCCGAGATGTTGACAATCTTGGTCCGTGGGGCTCCATCTGTTTGAGCTGCCCTCACCAAGATTGATCCTAAAACTTCTATACATGTCTCTTTTTGGGGAGAAGTGAGTAGTTTATAGAATTAGATTATAGGTAACTGAGCTATTTCATTAGTAACTAAAGGCATAGATGAATTTTCTACAGTATCATAGTCAAGAAGGTATTTGGATAGGTACCAGTTCCAATGTAATAACTTATGTTTTCATAGCTAAGCTTACAAAAAGCTTTGGTTTTGAACATTGTAATGGACAAACTTAGGACCTTAGAATGGTTAGCCCTATCTGAGATTCTCCTTGGCTCATAAAAAAATCCATGTTTTTTTTTTTTTTCTCAAAGACATAATATCCATCCTCCAATAGAATTTGTTATAGAGGTCAAGGGCAAATAGGAGATTACTCTTTGATCTACTAAGATTTCCAGCTGTCAATTCACCAATAAATATGATATGAATAGTTAGGATATCAACTGGTTCAATAGTTGTCATGGGTGCATGCTTGGTAATGAGATTAATGATATTTGAAAATGCTACATTTTAATACTTTCTGCATTGGAAATTAGAATTTTTATAGTAAGTCTGTATGGTGTTTTTTTTTTTAATTTGTAAATATTTAACATAATTTCTCTAGTATGCAACATTCCATATAGGAGTTCTATCTTACTTTAATTCCTGGGTGGTAGGATTAAAGATATGCACCACCACTAACTTGTTCACTCTAATTCTAAAATGTAGAAAACATTTTACTTGTAGAGTTATATCTGTTGTGCCTTGGATTAATGGCATGGTCTATTACCATCCTTCTCAACTATTTTAAATTAGCTCCATATCATCCAACTCATACACATTTATAAAATACATTTAAGTGTAATAAACATTTGAATATACTTAAAATATTTTAAATCACCTACATGTGTTTTTCATATCGAAAACCAAAAATATGTTCCTTTTTTTCATTTGAAGAAAACTCAAAAGCTGATGTCAAAGTGCAAAGGGGTCGTTTAATGTTTTAAAACCTAACATTCAAACATGGAATTAAAACATATTCTTTAAGAAAAACCCACCTTTCATTTCATGTAAATAAGGCAAGTGTACCTTTGGTAAATTATCATTAGAGAACATTATTATTTTTATTTTTATTGTTCATCCCTGATGAAATGAAAGAAAATTATTGGTTTATAGAAACTACTTTTGACTGAATGACCTGTACAATAAGCAATCACTTCTCTTTATTCAGTAGACCTTTCCTAATCAAGTCTAAACTTTATCAAATTTGACCATATCTATGGCTTTTCTTATCCAATGGAATCAAATATAAAACATCTTCCCTAATGTGGCACATATCCTAGTTTCCATTCTAAGGTCCACACTGCTTTAATATAACAGGTTTATTAAATTCAGTCATATTTCTACTGCTCAGCATCTCTTCATATTTGTTATTTCAATATTCTTTAAAAATGAAAATATAAAATTTACTATGTACTTTATCTGTAGGGGTCTTTAGAATGTCTTTCTTTACCGGAAGCTTAACTTTTCATGGATTATTAGACCTCCCTATAACTGTTTATCCAAATTGCATCATATGTCTGCAATATGCTTTTTATTGTAATATACAAAAATATTTCATTTTAGTAGAGACAAATTCAAAAGCATTGTCAGTCACAATTTACACATACATCCCCATAGTAGCCATAACTTCTAGTAAATGTGAATAACAAAATTACCCTTTTCAGGGTTGTCTTTGAAATCCAGAATTTATGTCTGTGGTACAGTGCACAAACTTTAATTTTCCAAACTGAAGAATAAAAACAGCGATTTAGGTAAATATAGGGTACCTGTATTCCTGTAGTTTATTGAATTTTGTTAAAAAAAGAATAAGAAGGACATTTCCTTGACTTGTTGCAGAGTGACAGAAAACTCTTTCTTCAAATATTTGCAGTGAGTATGGTGTTTCTTATATTATTCAGAGGCTTTGGTTACATTTCCTGTTACTATCTGATCATTTCCTTCATTACTTTGTGCTAGTGGGCAGTATAGACTACTATGAGATCTGATATGTGTTATATACCATGAATGGCTTCTATTTCCAATTTCTTGATGTAATTAAATAAATAGAAAGGTTATTTATGAGTCAGAATATATTTAGGAGTTTTGATATTGAAAACAATTCTCTCTGCATGTTGAGAGTCAGTAACTCTATTAATAGATTGAGGAAAATCTAATAATAGCATACAATTGGCATGCAGCTCTGATTTTTTGACTGAAACACAAGGGACGTGAGTTACTTTACTCATTTTTTAACTTATATTATACATTTCCTGATTTTGGTCATCAGTATAAAATGTAGGGACTCCAGAAATTGGTGTCTCTCTTAGTATATGAGGGAGAATTCATCAGTAACTTTCATATACTGGAGTATCTTGTTTCAGGATATTTGTTATTAATCTACTCCCACAATTACCATAAACACTTTGACAATGTTCATTTTCTGTCCAAAATGATGGAATTTCAGTACTCATCCAAGGTATCACAATTTCTGTTGTGTCTATTAGTGTAAAATTCATACATAGATTATTTCTTCTATCACAGTATCAACATAAATGTGTGATCCAATATCAAACATTTCCAATTCATTTGTCTATTTGTACTGATCTTGCTCTTAAAGGTCTAATCACCATTTTGCCTGCAGAAATATCATTCTCAAAAGCCAAAGGTCCCATTACTATTTGTCTGTATTCAGAATCTGATAATATTCTAATTATAGAGGAAGTAAAGCTTTGCACAAACAAAAAAGGAAGTTTCTTTTAGTTATTGTAAAATTTTAATAAATACCGCAGAAAACTTTCCTGATTTTTGATTGGTTCTTATATTTCAGATGTTATCCCCCCATCCCTATTTCTCCTCTGGAAATTCCCTATTCCTTCCCTCCTTCCCCTTGTATATTAATCAGCATTCTCTAGAGTCACAAAACATAGTGGTAGTATATAAATCATTAGGGAATTTGTTGATGACTTTCTCTGTAGTCCAACTCCCAAACAATGGTCACCATCAGATGTGGATGGAAGTCCAAGGATCTACCAGTTGCTTAGACACTCGTTGGAATCAGCATGGAAGAGTGAGTCAGTCTTACTTCTTCCATTGTCCTTATGTAGACCTCCAGTAGAGTGTTTGGTCCAGAATAAAGGTGTGTGCCACCTAGCCTTTAATGCCAGATGACCATGAATTCAGAGATCTCCCTCTCTTAATCTTCTGGAATTCATATACATTATGCTTCAAGATCTCCATGTCAAGATCCAGGTCAGATGCTTGTATCTCTCAATCTCCAGATTAGCATCACAGGTGAGCCATCCAATTCTGGACTGTAGTTCATTCCAGATATATCAAGTTGTCAACCATGAATAGCCACTACACTCCCGAAAAATGCAAAGACAGTACATTTCAACATTTGGAACATCAATTATATTCTGAACAAATCATGACAAAGAAAATTCTTTAAGAAAAGATAATTTCTTTACTTTAAATGATTTTCAAAACCTGTTAGTATAGTTAATTTGCTAGACCTCATCTTAAGCTTACCATAGGAGAACATAAAACTTTGATATTTTCAGGGCAGATGTAAACCTTATTTCCCATGGACAAGTAACTGATGAGGAATAAATAGCGTTGCAGAAGATAGAGGAACCTATTAACCAACAAAAGATAGTTTGTATAGACTTTGACAAATTATTGGCTCTTTGAGATCTTGTTACTTCTCATGGATCCACAGCAGATCTTTGGCATAAGGGAAGGAAGCACATGTATTTGGATCACTTGTTTATATTGTAGAGTTTTCCCCTTCTATAATACAAGTAATTGAATTACATGCTGAAGTCATTGTTTTTGAAATGTTCACCTACTCACTTAACTGTAATCCCCCAAGCAAGACAGGAAACCAGCTGGGGAAAGTCCAAACTCTGCACTCCATGTCTGATGGCAAAGCAATCTTCAGATATCCAACTCCTCTTTCATCTTTGTTGACTTCAACAAGGTATTTTCTCCTGGGATTTTCCACTTCCTGTTAGCAGTTTTCCTTGGCAGGCATCCTGTGGCTCTGGCATCTTTTTTTTAACACTTTTTTTTTTAAATTTTCTATATTCTTTGTTTACATTCCGAAGAGACCTTGAACTTTGGACTTTTAACACTGTTGAGAGTGCTATAGACTACAGGGACTTTTGAAGTTGGACTAAATGCATTTTGCATTATACTATGTTTAAGTATGGCCCCCATAAACTCATGTTTGAACAAGCCTATGGTGGCCAGGGAGTGGAATGTGATGGTTTGTATATGATTGGCCCAGCGAGTGACACTATTTGGGGTGTGGCCTTGTTGGAGTAGGTGTTTCACTGTGGGTGTGGGCTTAAAACCCTCACCCTAGTTGCCTGGAAGTCAGTCTTCCACTAGCTGCTTTCAGATGAAGAGATAGAACTCTCAGCCCCTCCTGCACCATATCTGCCTGGATGCTGCCATGTTTCTGCCTTGATGACAATGGACTGAACTTCTGAGCCTGTAAGTCAGCCCCAATTAAATGTTGTCTTTTATAAAAAAGTGTTTACAAACCAAGGTTTAAATGTGTATACTGACAGCCAATATATAGCTAATGGTTGGCAATTGCCTAACAATTCAGAAACAAATTCTGAAAATTTGCAATTATCTATGCAAAAAGAACTGAATTTAAGAGGACCTATTCTTCCTTACTTTATAGGACATTTAAAAGCTCATAATGGATTACCTGGACCCCTTAATGAGGGCAATCCTACTGAAGATTTGTATACCAGGCAGATTACAGGCCTTACACAAGAACAATTAGCCAACCAGTCTTGTTGTTTACAACATAAAAATAGTAGTAGTTGAGACAACATTTGGTATTTCTAGAGAATGTGAATGTCAAGACATGTTTCGGTTTTTCTAGAGAATATGAATGTCAAGTTTTAAAGAATTGTCCTCAATGTTCTCAGTTTCTTCCATTCCTTTACCATGTAATGGTGTTAATCCTTGAGGACTTGTACATAGGCAACTATAGCAAATGAATTGTACTGGCTGTTTTTTGTCAACTAGTCATAGACTAGAGTTATCATAGAGAACGGAGCTTCAGTTGGGGAAGTGCCTCCATGGGCCATTCTCTCAGTTGGTGATGAAGCCAGGAGGGCCTATTTTGGGTGGTGCAGCCCTTGGGCTGGTAGTCTTGGGTTGTTTAAGAAAGTAAGCTTAGCAATCTAGGGGAAGCAAGCCAGTAAGTAACATCCCTCTGTGGCCTCTGCGTCAGAGGAGAAGCATCTAAAAATGAAATTAATCATTGTCAACATTGTCTCTCTGTGAATACTTATGCCTACATTAAATGAAAGGATCCATTTAATGACCTATGTCATGGTCCCAATCGGGTATTGATTTGGAAAAGAGGCCTTTTTGTGTGTGTGTTTTATTTGGCAGGATGCTGAAGGAGTGTGGTAGCTTCTAGAGCAATTGGTGAAACATGTTGATTTGGGGCAAAGAATGATGCTGAGCTTGCGGAATACCCTGACAATGGCTAGAGGGGAGCTGAATTGGGCATATGTTCCTGACACAACTTTGCTTGTCTATATCCCAGATTGGATAAGCAACCTTGTTTCAAGCTTATAGAATATGTGAGACAGATTACATGGAGAATGTGGAAACTACTATAGAAAAAGTAGTCAAAAAGGGAAGTTATATTGACTCTTAATCTTTCCTTTCATGTGACCAGTAACTCTAACTCAATCATGTACATGTCTAGAAATCAATACATTTTTTGGCAAAAAAAAAGAAAGAAAAGAAAAGAAAAGAAAAGAAAAGAAAAGAAAAGAAAAGAAAAGAAAAGAAAGTATTTGGAATGCTGGCTCTGGACATTTTCAGAGAAATACTTTAAAATCCACAATACATTCTATTATGTTATGTTTGCAGTGGATAAAATTGAGTCAGAGTCTAAATTTCTATCAATTCTTAGTGCACAGGACATGTTAAAATTTCTTTTGTTTCTTCTACAGTAATTAATATAAGTTGTGTCGATTGGATACTTTCTAAAAGTGTTAATGTATTGAAAACCGTTGTGTCAATTATAGTGTTTTATCAAGCAGCTTTTGTTTTATGGTTTGTGAGTATTACAGGACCTTGGTATTTTGATAACATTGAAAATACAAGAAGTAAGTCAGGATTAAAGCAGAAGCAAGAGGATAGTGAGATTGATGATTAGAACTGGTATACTGCTGATAAAATTATTAGTGGCTTAAGTTCAGTATTCCAAACTTGGTCAAGCTTCAAGACAGATTACATGGAGACTGTGGAAACTGCTATAGAAAGAGTAGTCAAAAAGTGTAGTTATATTGACTCTTCTCTTTCCTTTAATATGACAAGTAATTCTAACTCAATTATGGACTTGTCTAGAAATCAATCCAGTTTTTGAAAAAAAAAGAAAGAAAAGAAAGTGTTTACTTGGAAGGGTTGTACTAGACATTTTCGGAGAAATACTTAAAATTCACAACTACCTTGTATTATGTTATGTTTGCAGTGGATAAAATTGATACAGAGTCTAGATTTTAATAATTCTTAGTGCAATTGTTAAGGGTACTAATGTTTTCCTAATTGCCATGTTAAAATTTCTTTTGTTTCTTCTACAGTATTTAATGTAAGTTGTGTTGACTGCATACTTTCTAATAGTGTTAGTGTAGTGAAACCCAGTATGTCAGTTTTGGTGTTTTATCAACCAGCTTTTGTTTTGTTGCCTGTGAGTATTACAGTCCAAAGACACTTGCAGTGTATTAGATATAATTAAAACATCTCTCTGCATGATTTAACTTTGAATAACTAGATTATGAATTTAAAGAATGCTGCTCGACTGAGTTTTAATGCTGTAGATACTGCTGATAAAATTATTAGTGGCTTAAGGTAAGTATTTCTAACATGGTGAAGCTTCAAGAATGACATATACAGCTTGATTATGTTAGCCTTCTTTTCCTGGGAATACTGTTATTTCTGCCGATTGTGATAACACTTGCCTTTAATAACATCAATATGTTGGTTACCAAAATACATGGATTGAAAGAAAAATGGATCCCCAGACAAGATCATTAATTTAAGAGACTGACAGTCAATGATGAACATTACCAACCTAAGACAGAGATGCATTGCTTTTGGTAATGCATATTCCACAACTCACAAGAAAGGCATTTCTGCCAGCAAAACATAAGACATATGCAGTTTTGTAGGTATGTTTATGCAAGAATACTGACTTTTGGGAGAATACAAAGCTCAAGGTAAACTCAGCGAAGGGATGTGTGTCATTCCTTTTATCTTCTCCATCCTGATGAGCCCCAACAAACAGTGATCATGAGATTTTGTTAATTTTCTTGTTTAGTCCTTGACGTAGAACTGACCTTATTCTTTGCAGGTACTTAGAGTGGTATAAAGGTAGGCTGGAGAAAAATACAACTGCTTCAGTCTCAGCACTGGCTGGAGTAGTGTTCTAGTGTTGTCTATTTGCCTTTTCCTTTTCAATCCTTACTTCCTCCTTTGAGAACAGTTCATTGCCCATGCTTGCTTGGATAGATATTGCCTCAATTTAGAAGGTAAAGGATTAGTGAACTCAGTAAAGGACTCAGCTAATAAAAGAGGACACACACAAAGAAAAATTTGGGCCAGTGGTGAATAAACAATTCACAACTTGATATTCTAGTCAACCATCGTTTTTCCTTATACATGTCTTAAAATCCACTGGTTGGCACACTCTAAATCCTGCTCTATTTCTACAAGAAAATTTAACATACCACAAATCGGGCAACATCCACAGCTCTATAAAGGTCAAAAATTCTGAATTGGATGCTAGATCATTCCTTTCATGTGTTCATCTCTGATGGGAACAACAAAATGATCTCTGATAAATGGAAGCTAGTATAATACGGCATTTTGCAAGTAAAAACTTGTCCATGTCTCTGTACATAAATCTCCTAAATATGACATGGACAATAGCCCAATTTGGAGAGAATATTATTCAAGTTTTATCTAACACAGTATTAAATTGACTCTATAAGTATTTAAGTAATTATGATAATATCCCTGCATACCTGTCTCATAAGCATGAGCATTTTAAATACTTTTAATTTATTCTCTGTGACTTTGACTTCATGCACCAAATACCACTGATCTCCCTGCCCATTTATATACCTCCTGTCTTTCAAATATCTCCACAAAATAAATATATTAATTAATATTTGTTTAAAGTAAGAAAGAACTGTCATGTGTCATATAATTTTAATGTTTTGTACCAACCAGATTCACTTGCAAATGTTCAATGCAGTGAGTAATTAGTGTGATTCCAGGGCCTTGGCATCATCTATACCATTAACTGGCATTCTTGTGCTTAAATCACAGTGGCAAATTTTCCTGGCCCGTGGCTACAGGTCAGCTCTCCCAGTAAAAAGCCAGGCATGGTGTACAGCCTCAATCCTTAGGGCTGCAGGGAGCAATGTGTAGGTCCAGATCTTCTCTATCACAATGCTTGAGTAATTTGAGCTCTGTCTAGGAAATTTCACACAATGTCAATAAATTTAACATTCTTTCTCTTTTCTAATACTAGATTCAGTGTATCTGGTTGTATGTTGAGATCCTTGATCCACTTCAACTTCAGCTTTTTGGAAGGTTACAAATATGTATCTATTTTCATTTTTCTATATACATTCTTCTAGTAAAACAAAAAACATTTATTGAAGATGCTTTCTATTTTCCCTTATACAATTTTTTCTCTAACTCAGAATTGTCCCCGTCAAGGGGACCTGCAGAGACAAAAATGGGGTAGGAAAGGAGGGAAAGGAGGTCCAGTGACTGGCCCAGATTAGAATGCAGCTCTGGTGGAAGCTCCAGAGCATGACATTCTTACTTATGCTGTGTTGTTCTTAAGACGGGAGTCTGGAAGTGCTGAACTCCAAGAGGCCCAACAAGCAGTTGAAAGAGTCTGGTGTGGATAATTACTCCCTCACAATTGACAGAGGCTGGGTCCCATGGGGTTGAATTAGGTAAAAGCTGGATGAAGCTGAGATGAAGGGTGAGCCTATAAGACGACCAGCAGTTTCAAATATCCTGGACACTGGAGAACTCACAGATACCATGTCACCAACCAAGTGGCATACACCACTTGGTTTGAGGCTCATGACAGTTATACAGAAGAGGACTACCTGATCTGTCCTCAGTAAGAGAAGATGCACCTAACCCTTGAGAGACTTGAGGCCACAGGTAGTCGGTGAGCTAGCTGGCGGGCTTTGGGAGAGGGGGTGGAGACATCTACTAAGAGATGTCAGAGGAGATATGTTATGGAGAGATGTGGGGACTAGTGGACTCAGAGGGGGTATTATTGGCAATGTAAAGGAAGATTAAATGATAATTATAATCATCATCATCATCATCATCACCATCATCTTCGTCATCATTACCATCACCATCATCTTAGGAAAGACAATGGGGGAAAATAAAAGAGTAGTGCATAGTATTGTGTGGTTCCACAAAAGAATCAGAAAGTTCTCATACCATTAATTATTATAGATGTCAAAGAAAATCAAAGAACAGTTTGTTTTACTTCAGAAGACTGTACTCCACAAAATTGTAAAATCTTAACAAAATGGATGGTTTTCAAGAAAGATATAAAGAACCAAAAAATGGAGTTTTATCATAAGACCTTGCTCTTACAATGGACTTTAAAATCTTGGGGAGTAATTAATACTCCAAAAAAGAGTCAAAGAAAATATCATTTCTAATATTTAAAATATCAATTATATTCTAAGTAAATTGTAGCACACAAAATTCAAATAAAAAAGATTATTTACTTTACATGATTTTCAAAAAGTTAGGAGATATTAATTGACTAATACCTCATCTTAAACTTACTACAGGAAAACTTATACCTCTGTTTGATACCCTCAAGGGGAATACAAATCCTAATTCCCCTAGACAATTAACTGATGAGGAACAAATAGCTTTATAGAAAGTAAAGGAAGCTATTAACCAACAACAGATACATTATATAGACTATGATTAAATACTGGCTGCTTGCATTCTTGCTACAAGTTATACACAAAGAGAAGTCCTTTGGCAGAAGGGACGACTAATGTAGATTCATCTTTCTTCGTCTCCAAAGAAAGTTTTAACACCTTATTACAAAGTTGTTGCTGTGTTATTACAAAATTGTAATCAATAAATAATAGCACATTCCTTTGGGGCAGATTGTAGATCCACAAAGATATACTGTCTTATAGTGATGCTATATAGATAAATAAATTACTTAAGTTTTAATTATGATCCTATAAGAATTCCTAACATTAAACCTATGATTACTAAGCTCTTTTTTAATGGGATTGCTACTAGATCCTTTCTATAGTCAAACTACAATGAGAACTCTTCCAGTCTCCCAAATGTCACAAGTTAATTGCTCTTAGATGACAACCAGACCTTCTCCTACTCAGAGCACATTCCAAGAGGTTGTAAAACAATTAACCAAAGGTCATAAAAAGGAAACTGGGATTTATTGTAGGTGTTAGGACAGAAGATAAAATATTGACTGGGTTTATCTATGCAAAACTTCACTTATAACTTAGTTATGGTTTTAAACTCTACAAACTTGTAGAGAAGACAAATGATAGATGTTACAACTTAGTAATAAACTCAGTAACCACTTCTTTAAGTGTCCTATTTTTCTCCCTGCAAAGGCTTCTGACTAGCAAGCTAAAAATTAGAGCCCATCAGTTCCCATTGAGAGAGAACAAAGATCACTTTGCTTAATCCTCTGCTGTTAGGCTAGAGGTGTTAATCACCTAAGCCAGCAAGCCTTTCACCCTCAGAAAGAGCAAGAAAGTTTCTAAGACATTTAAGAAGTTATCACAAACATTTCATTTGCAATCCCCTAGACAGGGAGTGTGCGATTACAGAGGGCTAGAAAAAATTAAGTTGCCCGCTGCTGTCAGCAGAGGCTGATATTAGGTGTTAATAGTGTCTCGCTGTCCTGTTCAGGGTTATGGGCACCCTTCCCAGGTTAAGAGCCATCAGTTCTGATTTGTGTACATTTTTTAGATATCTTTCAAGATGGGACAAAATAAATTTAGAGACAGAGAGTTTTTAATATAGATATTATTAAATATCCATTTTTTAAATACTAAGGACAATTCCTTTAAAAAACAAACAAAAAACTGTATAACTGTTTTACAGTTATTTTACAATTTTAGCCCCAGCTTTCAAAATTACAAGTCTTGCTTCAATTTAGAAATTGCCTTTTCTCTATTGGACATGTTCAAGTTCATCCTATGTTTCCTGGTTCTACAAATGAAGGTAAGTATTAATTTAATTTTTTAACAAAACTTGCCACTATTCCTAAGTAGGTAGGTTAGCAAGATTTTACACTTCAAATGACCATTGCACTCAGTGAGACTGCTCCTGAACTCCTAAAGAGCTGTCTGCTAAACTTAAGAATTAACCCCTGATGAGCCTATGCCCTTGTGATTTAAAACACATGTTATATATGTCCTATTTCTTGGAAAGTTAGCCTTTATTTCTGTACGCATTACACTTAATTCTCATTACTATTTATGACTTTTCCTAACTTAGGAAAACGTTCCAAGATATGATACAATATTTGCTTCATTATTTTATAATTGTAAATATGTCAAGGACTCAAAATCAGATAATGCCTTTTGTTTAAACTTAAAAGTCTTGTAAAAGTGATGTTTGACTCTTAGTTTCTCATATTCCAATGACACCCCCTGTAATTCACAGGGACATGCTATTATAAAATGAGTTCATCACTAAAAGATATAGATATCTAAATTACAAAATAAAATCATAATTATTCATCTCCTTATATACTTAGAGAGAGAGAGAGAGAGAGAGAGAGAGAGAGAGAGAGAGAGAGAGAGAGAAGGGATAAATCCATTTTCTAAATATTTTGTGCCTCTACCAAAATAAAGACCTAATAACTAGACTGGATGTTTTTCTGGGAGAAGCTCTGTTTATATATTTACAGGTCCCTGTAGATGCCAGACCAGCTGATTGTTCCAGGCCTTCTCCATGGACAGAGACTTCCACACCTGTCACTTCCTTCAAGCCTACATCAGAGCAATTATCATCTGCAGACTCTCCACTGTCCCACAGACACCAGCAAAAGAACACACTGGAGACACAGTTCCTGATTTCATCTAATTGGACTTTTAATTCTATACCCGGGGGATACAGGGGATTGGACCTCCTCTTCCTACAGCAGGGAAGGCTTTGTGCAGCCTTAAAAGAAAAATGTTGTGTCTATGTAGATAAGAAAGGACTCATGGAGCACAGTCTAAGAAGGGTGAGAGATAGCCTAGAAAAGCAAAACATAGAGCGAGAATAATAAGAGTCCTGGTATAAAAACTGGTTTTCCACCTCCCCCTGGCTCTCTACCTTACTACCTTCGATTTTAGGTCCCCTTATTAGGCATACTTCTGTTAATTTCCTTTGGTCCTTGGGCCTTTCAACGACCTACACACTTTATTAAATTGCAAATAGATTCTGTTTTGCCTAGGGATTCTGTTTCAGTACATTATCATCATGTGCAAACCGGAACAATTGACAAGGAGCAGGAGGGCAACGAAAAAGACAAGGTGCCTATAACACATCGACAAAGGCTCAACTTCCACAATCTCCTAAAGTAATGCCATCTGGCCCTTACTCTTTCATCCCTGGGCTTGTAGGAGGAATGGTAAGATGACCCAAGGTAGCCATCTTAATGACAGGCAACTTCCTCCTTCGCCTGACCAACATAAGATAAGACATGGAGCCTTGAGGACGACAAGGTAACCCTATGAGGGATAAGGCTGGGGCTTAAAAGGTCGATCCTAAGACAGAGATGGCTACATCTCTTTTGGTTATCTTTTCCTCTGCCCAGTTTCTCCCCCAAAAAGCTCTGATTGCTTGCATAGAGAGCATTCTTGTCATAGCCATTCTAGCCGGGACCCCAGAAGGAGCCTCACAAAGCACCAATGATGATAACGTTGCTGGGCAGTTAGCCAATGACGGGCACCTTCCTAGGGCCACACCTACCTAAGACAGGAGTCTCTGGAGGCTGGCAGAGATATCCAGAGATGGGAAAGAGATGGTGGACAACCGGGTCGATTCCTAAGACAGGTGCTGCCCCATTATTTTGGTGCCTCAATGGTTGTCTGACCTCAGCTCTCTATTATACAGAGAAGGGTGAGTTGTAAGGAGCCATTCTAAGCTACACCGCCACAAACGCTCAGCTCTGAGATGGCTGTTACAGGGTTGTGAGATTGTTAAACAAAAGCCTTTCCCACAAATTGATGGCACAAAAGACTCCAGGAACTGACCAGCCATAAAAGATAAGGGGCATCACTGGATAGTCTCCACCAAGCCCTGAGCCATTTGTTCTGGCATCATCCTGTTATTCATCTCCTAGATGCGTCGCCTTCCTCTGCTCTCACCACCTGAATGCCTTAATTAACTACTGGAGTGCAAGCATCTCACAGTGCTGCTATCTCACCTTCTTTGATCTGCCATACCAAGAAGATATGGCTGAAGCAATAAACTGACTGATTATTTAGATACCAGACCTCCTTACAGGAACCAGTTAATTGACAAACTGGCCTTCAAAGTGTCTTTATCCCTCATCCCAAGACATCCCATTTGGCTGTTTCAAGATTTACTGCCTTTGTCTCACTTCTGCTTCTTACTGCTTATAAGCCATTGCTTTCCAAATATTAAATGGACTATGACTAAAGCTTGTTGTATGCAGGGTCTCGGTCTTTCTCCCCGCCCCCACATGATCCCTAGGTAGCACCTCTCTGGGGACCCTGGAATAACTGGAACTGCTGGCCGGGTACAAAATTCAATATCACCTTTAATGCAATCTTATAAAGAATATAAAGGCCTTTAGAAAAGGAATGACTATAATCATTAAGGAAATATAGGAAAATCCAGTCAAAAGCTTCTTTAAAGAGCAAATACATAATTCCCTTAAAGATATATTGGGAAAGATATTAATGAAGCATATGTAGGAAATGAATAAAAACATTCAAGTTTTGAAAGTGGGGGCAAAACTTAGAGAATCCTGGAGATGGAACATCTAGGTAAGAGAGGAGGAACAACAGATGCAAATATATCTAACAATAAAGGAGAATCTCATTCATAGAAGATACAACAGAAGAAATTGATACATCAGTCAAAGAAATTGCTAAAATTTAAAAATTTCTGACATAAAACTCTGAAGTAAACTGGAATAGCAGGAAAACACTAACCAAAGAATAATAGGAATAGTAGAAGGAATAGTCCCACTTCCAGGGCATAGAAAATATTCTTAACATGATCATAGAAGAAAAGTTATCCAATCTAAAGAAAGTTATGCCTATAAACATAAAAAAGCTTATAAAAGACCAATAAGACTGGACCAGAAAAGAAAATTATTTGGTCACATAATAATTAAAA
Source organism: Apodemus agrarius (assembly GCA_964023405.1). Classification (NCBI taxonomy): domain Eukaryota; kingdom Metazoa; phylum Chordata; class Mammalia; order Rodentia; family Muridae; genus Apodemus; species Apodemus agrarius. The sequence continues at coordinate 72,934,506 of OZ030007.1, read as the reverse complement.
CACAAAATCTACAGAAAAAAATAAAGAATATTAAAATATGAAAAGGAGAAAGTTCAGGTAACATACATAGGCAGACCAATAAAAATTACAGCCACATTCTCAGAAGAGACCAGAAAGGCTAGCAAAACCTGGCCAGGTATCTTGCATCCTTTAAAAAGCACAGATGCAACCTCAAATACAAACTCACCAAAATTATCAAGCAACATTGTCAGAGAAAACACAGTATATCGAGAGAAACCAAAATTTAAACTGAATCCACAAATCATGCCCTACAGAAAATAAAAGAAGAAAATCTCAAACACAAGGAAGATAACTATATGCAAGAAAACAGAGGAAATAAATAATTTCATACCCACAAAAGCCAAACAAGGGAAACACTCACAGAGAGACACACAAACACGCAAAATACACACAAACACTGCCATAAACACATACATACCCGCACACACACGCACACACACGCACACACGCACACACACACACACACACACACACACACTAACTCTACCAATATCAAAATAGCAGGAATGTACAATTACTGGTTATTAGCATCCCTCGACATCATTCCATGAGGAAATGACACAGGGTAACAAAATGGAGGTAAATAAAAGTTCTGTCATTCTGCTACATACAAGAAGCATATTTCAGCAATAATCATAGATAATATCTCAGAAAAAAATAGGAAATAATGTTGGTCAAGCAAACAAATCTAAGAAGCAAACTAGAGTAGTCTTTCTAATATGTAAAAAAATACTTTCAAATACAAGTAATCAAAAAAGATATGGAAGGTCATTTCATACTCAGCAAAGGAAAATCTACAAAGATTATATCTCAATTCTGAGTTTTCTATGCCACAAACACAAGCTCAAGCACATTTGTAAAAGAAACAGTACTACAGCTCACAGCACACATCAAACATCATACATTAATGCTAGAATACTTAAACACCCCAATCTGACTGACTGACAGGCAATACAAACAAAACTAAAGAGAGAAATAATGAAACTAAGCAATGTTGTGACAATTAATGAAACTAAGCAAAATTGACCTAACAGTTATTTGTAGAATGTTTCATACAAACAGTAAGATTAAACATCCTTCTCATCACCTCCTTTCACCTTCTCAAAAATTTACCATCTTGTTGAACACAAAGCAAGAGTCAGGAGATACATGAAAACTGAAATAACATTTGTAATTTTTCAGACCACCATGGATTGAAGCTGAAGTGCATCAAGGAAGGAAACACTAGAAAACCTATGTACTCATGGAACCGTAATAGCTCTCTACTAATTGATATATGGGTGAGGGAATAAAAATAAACCAACAACCTTAGGAAATAAAAAATAATCAAAAACTTTGTAGAATTCAGTGAAAATGAATGCACAGCATACCCAAATTTATGGGATACAAAGAAAGCAACGCTAAGAGGAAAGTTCATTAAACTAAGTGTGTCCATAAGAAAGTAGATGCTTTTCATACCACCTTGTAAAATAATATTTGAAATCTCTAGAAAAAAGAAGCAAACATAATCAAGAGGAGTACAAGACAGGAAATAATACAACCACTTGAAATCAATCAATTAAAATTAAAGAGAAAAGTACAACTAATCAGCAAAGAAAGGAGCTTGTTCTCTGACAAAGTCAACAGGGCAGGCAAACCCTTAGCCAAAGTACCTTGCAGACCCTGAGACAGCATACAAATGGGGGGGGGAACGAGTGGGGAATAGCAGGAGAGGGAGAGCATGGGACATATGGTGGGGGGTAACTGGGAAAGGAGAAAGCCTATGGAATGTAAACATAGAATATAAAAAATAAAAATTAAAAAAAAAAGAGTTGTCATGATCATGATGTCTCTTCACAGCAATAAAACCCTAACTAAAACAAAACAAAACAAAACAAAAAAGAAAAGAAAAGAAAATCTGAAATGAGCAGGGAGATATAGCAGATAACAAGAAAACTCAATAAATAATTTGTATTTAATTCAAAAGCTTCCCTAACCATACTCATTTGTGGCTTTATTCATAATATACATAAAAATTAAACCTGGATTTAGTTTAAAAAAACAATATTATAAAGAAAATTAAATTTATTTATAAAATGGACTGCTGTTTAAAAATATTAAATAGTGAAAATTGAAGAAAATGTGTTGACTTAGAAAAAAAAATTATTGTGAGTCAAGAATGCTAGATCCAGACAGACAAATGTGGTATGAATTCTCTTATAGAACATTATAGCCCATAGTTGCTACAAAAATAGCTGCTATCCTGAATAGTAAGGCAACTTAGGAATCTGTATACTTGTGGACTCCCTCACTTATAATGATTATTATGAAAATAGTCATATTTTTAAAAAGCACCCATATTATAGATCCATCATAGAAGAAGGAGCAGGAGGAGAAGGAAAAAAAGAGTAACAGGAAAAGGAGAGAAGGAAGAGGAGGAGGAGGACGAAGAGGAAAAGAAGGAGGGAAGGAAGAGGAGGAGCAAGAGGATGTGCCTAAGTAGGTGCAATTGGACTGACAAGAATAGGTCATTTTTTGGTTTAGTAGGCAAGCTTCTAACTGGTTTAGGAAACTCAAGTATGGGCCTCTCTCTTGCAATTTGTCCAGCACTGCTGGAAAATCATCAGAATCAAAATGGGGCCACCATGTGTTTAGTTTCAGCAATGGACCTGTTTATTAAGGATGAAACAAGTTTTTGTTTGTTTTTTTAAACTCTACATTAAGCATCCAAATATTACAAATTCAGATATTTTCCTGTTTTCCAGTAGTGTCCATATGGCACCAGTTCAGGTTAAAGTCTTAAAGTATTAAATGTTCATTCCAGAGTTATTGAATCCAATATGCAGGTCAACACTCTATCATGGCATCAGAAGAAAACATGTTCCATCTTCAGCCTGGAAAAAGAATTTCACCACTGTTTTCATTTCTTTTGTAAATTGTATTTCTATGCTATACACTAAGACTGGTGGCTTTAGATATACTAAGATTCAGTCAGGTAAAGCAATTTAATTGATAGAGACCTGACTCTATGGTGTAGGTAGGAGGACAACAGTGCTTGAGTTTAGAGAATACTGAGGCTGACTTATGTGCCATTGGACTCAAACATTGTGCTAATAATTAGGCCAAGTGAAGTAACCCTTTGAGGGCTCAGATATAGGTACTATTTTTCAAATATGTCAGAGGATGACTTGGACTAGAAAAAATAATCTGTTATACTTGATGTGAAATAAGTTTATGTGAACAAGATTGGATGCAAAAATGTTGACTATGTTCAGAGTAACAAATGAGAAATATTTCTGGTGGGTGCTTTTGGGCCATGATGGGCAATTCACACATGCCTCAAACTCTGAAAACACTGAAGTGGAATGCCTAAAGCAGAGTCCCCAGACAATTCATCTTCTTCCCCACCCCCGAAACAGTAGATGGCATCACTCTAACTATCCCTTGCTTAAATCTAAGTCATGGCTTTAAATTTGACCCTCATTTCCCCAATTTTGTGAACCTTCACACAATTGGAAAAAAACACACATCTGATACAGGTCTCTCTCTCTCTAGATGAAGATTCTTTCTACTCAGAAAATTTCTGATCACACATGAATGGCATGATTACTATTTCATTTATAAAAAGTCCCTTATGAATAAAACAAAATTCATATGTTTGTATGTGTGTGTATGTGTGTGTGTAGGCAGAGATAATGAGAGAGAGAAAGAGAGAGAGAGAGAGAGAGAGAGAGAGAGAGAGAGAGAGAGATTCCATGTACTTGAAATCTGCCTTGAATCAAACCAAATACTGACAACCAAGGTAATACTTTTATATAGCTCCCAAAATGCCTCAAGGAGGTTTCTAAAACCAAATAATTGTGACATTTCCAATATTTTAATTCACAATATTTAGAATGTAAACCATTGGAGACATCATTATATGATATGATTTAGAAAAATGACCTAACCAGCTTTTCACTTTACAATTTGGAGTATTTTAAATGTCTTGAAAGAAGCAGAAAGCTGACAGTGGGCCAAGGTTAGGAACTGACAGTCACTTGATATATCAAATCTTTCTGGATGGACTTTTATTTATTTGTAAGCTCCCTGCCACAACTCCAAACTACTATATTCCTCTATGTATTATTAATGATTTCTCATATTTCACAAATAGAACAAAGGACCTCAAGGCTGCATTTATAGAACTGGAACAAACTATTTTTCTTACTAATCATTGCCCAGCCAAAAAGAACAATTCGATACACATAAAGCACCTAGAACATCAGCCATTCTTTTTAACATTTTCCATTACTCTCCTGTTAGAGCCATCTCTAAGCCTATTCTGAAAATAGCTGCATACCCCAAAGTGATAAACTTATTTGTAAATCTTTCCCCTGTAATTTGAAATCCAAAGCCCACCTTCAGTGACTCATTTCCTCCAAAAAGGTTATACCTTCTATTCACTCTCAGGTAGCTTTACTCCATAATGTCCAAACACTCAAATCTATTAGCATATGTAGGCCATTCTTATTTAATGTACCACAAATTTTAACAATATATTGTTGAACATAACAGTAAAGAATTATTAAGTGTTGCTTACAAAAACCAAAAAAGGGGCAGGTGAATAATAGAAAGTTGTAGAACACCACAGCTCTGATCAACTAGAGTACTATAAACATTATATTTTGAATTACTACATAATAATTAACTTTCTATTATAAAGCTTTGCTATTCTAATAACTCAAATGTCCTGATGTCATTGATAACTCCTGTCTGGGTTCATTATTTAACTGTCTAGACATGGAGAAATGATAAGATAGTTTATAAGAAAAAGGTTCTGTTTATATCATCTAAGAATCAAGATGCACTGATAGGTTTCCTTGAAACAGAATAAAAATCAGATTAGAAATGGAAGGTTGCTTGGTTGAATCTTCAGCAGGAAGCTGAAAAAGTTTTCTATCACTTGCAATACACATTCATGACTTTGTAATTATCACAGATAATGATGGTCCTTATTTATACTAAGTCTATTAATGCTACATGTGCCTTGCCCGTTGATTCTTGGAAGGGACAATTTGGGAAAACTCTGTTACCTTAGAGCATTACGACAAATTTCCCTCCAATGTACATGAAACATTTATTAAATGCACTTAAATGGGTCTTGAGAGCTGAGAGTGGCATTTTTCACCAATAATTTGTTATATTCGTAGAGTTTTCTTAAATATTTTTCTAAAATTTAGGAGATTTGTATTGTTGATGCTATTATAATTGGTACTGACTTCTTTTTGTTTGTTTATTCTTTCTTTTTGTTAAGGAATATATTCATTTACATTTCAAACGTTATTCCATTTCCAGGTTTCCCCCTCCCAGAAAAACCCCAACCCATCCTCCTTTCCCCTGCCTACAAGAAGATGCCCCTCTATCCAATCCATTCCCATCCCCCCTACTCAATATCCCCATGGCATCTATTGAGCCTTCATAGGACCAAGGACCTCTGCTCCTACTGATTTTCAACAAAACATTCCTCTGCCACAATTTCAGCTGGAGCCATGTGTATCAGTTGGTTGATGGCTTTGTCCCTGGGAGCCTTGGGAGATCATGTTGGCCTCCATCATTCTTCCCATGAGGCTGCAAACCCTGTAAGCTCCTCCAGTTCTCCCTCCAACTCCTCCTCTGGCAATCCTGTGCTCAGTCCAATGGCTGACTGCTACCATCTGTCTCTGTATCTGTAAGGCTCTGGCATGGCCCCTCAGCAGACAGCATGATTGTTTCTTTTCAACAAGCACTTCTTGGCATCCACAATAGCACCAGGTTTGGCAAATGATTATAGGATGAATTTCCATGTAGGACAGTCTCTGGATGACCTTTCCTCCAGTCTCTGCCAAATACTTTGTCTCCATAATTGCTCCTTGGAGTATTTTTTTTCTCTTTCTCAGAAAAAGCAAAGCACTGACACTTCATTCTTCCATCTTCTTGAGGTTTATATGGTCTGTCAGTTGTATCCTGTTTATTCTAAGCTTTGGGGCAAATATCCATTTATCACTGAGTGTATAATATCTGTTTTCTTTTGTGATTAGATTACATTGTTCAGGTTGATACTTTTTAGTTCCATTCATTTGCATAGTAATTTCACTAATTTGTTGTTTTTAATAGCTAAGTAGCACTTTATTGTGTAAACATTCCACATTTTCTGTATCTATTTCTCTGTTGAAGGATATCCTGGTTCTTTCCAGCTTCTGGCTAATATAAATAAGGGTGCTATGAACACAGTGGAGTATATGTCCTTATTACATGTTCGAGCATATTCTGTATATGCCCAGGAGGGGTATAGCTGGGTCCTCAGGTAATACTATGCCTAATTTTCTGAAGAACTGCCAAACTAATATCCAGAGTGGTTGTACCACCTTTCAGTCAAAACAGTAATGGAGGTGTTTTCTTCTTTCTCCACATCCTGGCCAGCATCTGCTTGTCCTGATCCACAGGACAGTCAACAGGGTCTCCAGGCCACCTAGGAGAAGGCAAGAGGCAAGAGAGATGGACAGCAAGACACTATTCTGATCAAGCTGTCAAATTTTATTTTTTACACAAGACAATTTAAAGGGAAACAAGGAAGATGTAGGGAGGGGTAAAAGGGGAAAGTCATTGTATTCAAAGAACAATCTCAGGGGGCTAGTATCATTTCTCAGGAACAGTTTCTCAGAATTGTCTCTCAGAATCTCAGGGAAACTCTGACAAATGATGTAGGAACTTGGCAGGAGAAATTGATCATGAGGAGGTGAAGTGGAAAGGAGTTGCTATTGTAACCTAACCACAGGTGAGCATCGTTTGTTCTAGCCTTCTCAGGTGAGCTCTGCATGTACTGACCATCTAGCTTACCTGGCTAATCTTTAAGCTAGTACTTTTCCTTCTAAAAGCAGGCTAGAAGAAGCAGGCTAGAAATCCTGAGGGGCTTTTGAGATCTCTGTGATAATGACACCTGGCATTTGCTGTCCCCTGAGTTTTTCATCTTAGCCATTCTGACTGGTATGAGGTGAAATCTCAGGTTTGTTTTGATTTGCATTTCCCTGCTAACTAAAGACAGTAAACATTTCTTTAGGTGTTTCACAGCCATTCATGTTCCCTCAATTGAGAAGTCTATTTAGCTCTGTACCTCATTTTTTTTTAGTTATTTTTATTTTCTATATTCTATGTTTACATTTCAAAGGCTTTCCCCTTTCCCAGTTCCCACCCACCATAGTTCCCATAGTTCTTCTCCCCCCCAAATAGGGTTATTTGACTCTCTGGAGTCTAACTTCTTGAGTTTTTTTAAACATTGGATATTAGCCCTCTATAAAATGTAGGATTGATAAAGATCATTTCCCAATCTCTTTGTTGCCATTTTGTCCTATTGACAGTGTGCTTTGCATTACAAAATCTTTACAGTTTTATGAGGTGTCATTTGTTGATTCTTGTTCTTAGAGAATAAACCATTGATGCTCTTCTCGGGAAATTTTCACCTGTGCCCATGTTTAAAGGTTCTTCCACAGTTTCTCCTCTGTAAGCTTCAGTGTATCTGGTTTAATGTGGAGGTCCTTGATTTTAGCTTTGTACATGGAGTTAAGAATGGGTCGATTTGCATTTTCCTACATGCTGACCTTCAATTAGTCCAGCACCATTTGTTAAAAATGCTGTCCTTTTTCCACTGGATGTTTTGAGCTCCTTTTTCAAATATCAAATGACCACATCTGTGTGGTTTCATTTCTTGGTATTCAATTCTATTCCATTTATCTTCCTGCATGTCTCCATACCAAGAACATAGAGTTTTTATCTCTTTTGCTCTGTAGTACAGTTTGAGGTCAGGAATGGTGATTCTCCCAGAAGTTCTTTTGTTGTGAAGACTAGTTTTTGCTATCCTGGGTTGTATGTTATTCCAAATGAATTTACAGATTGCTCTTTCTAGATGTATGAAAAATTGATTTGACATTTTGGTGGTAATTGCATTGTATCTGTAGATTGCTTTCAGCAATATGGCCATTTTGCCTATATTAATCCTGCCAACACAAGAGAATGGGAGATCTTTCCATCTTCTGAGATCTTTGATTTCTTTATTAGGAAGCTTGACGTTCTTGTCATACAGATCTTTCATGTGCTTGATAAAATCACTCAATGAATATAATGTTATTTTTCACTTTTGTGAATGGTGTCATTTCACTAATTTCTTTCTCATATATTTTATCCTTTGAGTAGAGGAAAGCTATTGATTTGTTTGACTTAGTTTTATATCCAACCATGTTTCTGAATTTATTTATCAGTATTAAAAGTTCTCTGGTGGAATTTTGGGAGTCACTTAAGCATAAGAGCTTATCATTTGCAAATAGTGCTATTTTGACTCCTTCCTTTCCAATTTGTATACCTTTGACCTTTTGTTGTTTAATAGTTCTAGCTAAAACTTCAAGTACTAGATTGAATAGAAAGGAATAGAAATATTCTATAAATATCGGATAAACCATTTGGTTCATAACTTCTGTTTGTTTCACTGTGTCTCTGTTTAGATTCTGTCTCCATGACTTGTCTGTTGCTGAGAGTGGGGTGTGGAAGTTTCCCAGTATTATTATGTGGGGTGCAGTATGTGCTTTGTGCTTTAATAAAGTATCCTTTATGAATGTGGGTACCATTGCGTTTGGAGCATAGATGTTCATAATTGAGAGTTCATCTTCATAGTTTTTTCCTTTGACTTGTATGAAGTGTCCCTCCTTATATTTTTTTGACAACTTTTGGTTGAAAATCAATTTTATCTGATATAATAATGGCCACTTCAGCTTGTTTCTTGGAACAATGTGCTTGGAAAATTGTTATCCAAACTTTGACTCAGGAAGTGACTGTCGTTGTCACTAAGGCAGGTTTCTTCTTTGCAATAAAATGTTGGTTCTTGTTTACATTCCCAGTTTGTTATTTTATGTCTTTTTTGGGGGAATTGAGTCCATTGATGTTAACAGATATTAAGAAAAATGATTTTTACTTCATGTTATTTTGGTTGATAAACGTGGAATTTTGTTTCTTTAGCTATCTTTTTTTGAGTTTGTTGAAAGATTACCTTATTGCTTTTTCTAGGGTGTAGTTTCCCTCCTTGTGTTGATATTTTCTACCCATTATCTTTTGCAGAGCTGTGTTTGTGAAAACATAATATGAAAAATTTGTTTTTTTCATCTTGTTTTCTTTGACTATGTTGAGAGTTTTGTTAGGTACAGTAGGCTAGACTGACATTTATGTTCCCTTAGGTATTATGACATCTTCCCAGGATCTTCTAGCTTTTATAATTTCTTGTGAGAAGTGTGGTGTAATTCTGATAGGTTTGCCTTTATATTGTACTTGACCTTTTTCCCTTACTGCTTTTAATGTTCTGTCTTTGTTTAGCACATTTGATGTTTTGGTTATGAAGTGACATGAGAAACTTCTCTTCTGGTCCAGTCTGTTTGAAGTTTGGTAGAATTATTGTATGTTCCTTGGCAAATCTTTAGTTTAGGGAAGTTTCCTTCTTTTTTTTTTTTAAATTTTATTTTCTATATTCTTTGTTTACATTCCAAAGGCTTTCCGGTTTCCCAGTTACTCCCCCCCATAGGTCCCATAAGTCCTCTCGCCTCCCCCCCAAAAAAAACTATTCCCCAATCAACACACACACACACACACACACACACACACACACACACACCATTTCTCTGTTCTGGATCTACAAAACTGGATCCAATCTTTTCAGGTCCAGGGTCCTCTCCTTTCTTCTTGGAAATCATTTGACTTACTAATTGTGCCTTGAATATTTAGGGCTTCTAGGCTCATTAATATCCACTTATCAGTGATTGCATTTCATGTGTATTATTTTGTGATTGGGTTAATTCACTTAGGATGATATTTTCTAGATGTAACCATTTGCCTACAAATTGCATGAATCCTTATTTTAAATTGCTGAGTAGTATTCCAGTGTATAAATATACCACATTTTCTGTATGAATTCCTCCTTTGAGGGATATCTGGACTCCTTCCAACTTCTAGCTATTATAAACAAGGCTGCTATGAACATTGAGGAGCATGAGTCTTTATTGTATGCAGGGGAATCCTCTGGGTATATGCCTAGGAGTGGTATGGCAGGGTCCTCTGGAAGTGTCATGCCCAATTTTCTGAGGAACCGCCAGACTGATTTCCAGAGCGGTTGTATCATTTTCAGTCCCACCAACAGTGTAGGAGTGTTCCTCTTTCTCCACATCCTCGCCAGCACCTGTTGTCTCCTGAATTTTTAATCTTAGCCATTCTGACTGTTGTGAGGTGGAATCTCAGGTTTGTTTTGATTTGCATTTTTCTGATGACTAATGATGTTGAACATCTCTTAAGGTGTTTCTCGGCCATCCGAATTTCTTCTGGTGAAAATTTTTTGTTTAGCTCTGTACCTCATTTTTTGATAGGGTTATTTGGTTCTTTGGGGTCTAACTTCTTGAATTCTTTGTATATATTGGATATTAGCCCTCTGCCGGATGTAGGGTTGGTGAAGATATTTTCCCAATTTGTTGTTGGCTGTTTTGTCCTTCTGACATTATGCTTTGCCTTACAGAAACTTTGTAATTTTATGAAGTCCCATTTGTCAATTTTTGATCTTAGAGCATAAGCTATTGGTTTTCTGTTCAGAAAATTTCCCCCTGTGCCCATGTCCTCCAGGGTCTTCCCAAGTATCTTTTCTATTAGTTTCAATGTGTCAGATTTTATGTGGAGGTCCTTGATCCACTTGGAGTTCTTCTTAGTACAAGGAGATAAGAGTGGGTCAATTCGCATTCTTCTGCATATTGACCTCCAGTTGAACCAGCACCATTTGTTGAAAAGGCTATCTTTTTTCCACTGGATGGTTGTAGCTCCTTTATCAAAGATCAAGTGACCATAAGTCTGTGGGTTCGTTTCTGGGTCTTCAATTCTATTCCACTGATCTACTTGCTTGTTGCTGTACCAATACCATGCAGTTTTTAACACAATTGCTCTGTAGTACTGCTTGAGGTCAGGGATATTGATTCCCCCAGAAATCCTTTTATTGTTGACGATAGTTCTAGCTATCCTGTGTTTTTTGTTATTCCAGATGAATTTGAGAATTGCTCTTTCTAGGTCTATTAAAAATTGATTTGTCATTTTGATGGGAATTTCATTGAATCTGTAGATTGCTTTTGGCAAGACAGCCACTTTTACTATATTTCACTTGTATGGGTATTTCTATAATGGTCATAACTTCTAACAAATGTGTAATTACAGAATAAGCCTTTTCTGATGCTAAGGCTGCCCAATGAAATTTAGTATATGTGTCTACAGTATGATGCACATATTTCAGCTTACCAAATGTTGTAAATGGAAGACATTCATTTAGCAAGCATCATTTTTTTTGGATAGCCTTAGGGTTAGTTCCTTTAGGTAAGGTTGTTTGGTTATATAATGAACAAGTAGGTCATTGCCTCACAATTTCCTTGGCTTTCTGCTAATTGAGAAAGGATTCTTTCTTTAGTCTTTGTTGTTAACATATTGTTCTTTATGGAATTCTGAAGCCTCTAGTACATTTTTTATCAATTGCTGCTCAATTTTATTATTACCTTGTGCCAAAAGGCCTGGCAGACATGTGTGATTTTATGTGTGCTATATATAGTAGATAACTCCTATTTCTGATCATTTTCTGTAGCTGAATAAATAGTGAAATCAATTTAGGATCATCCTGCATATGTTCAGTAGTCTTTCTTTCTATGTGTAAAACAACCTTTTCTGTATGTTGAGTCAGTTACTATATTAAGAGACTCTTGAAAATCTGACAATACCATGAGTATTGCATAAAATTCAGATTTTTGAATAGACTTATAGGGACTCTCAGCCACCTTATTTACATCTTCTCATTTATATCCTTCCTTTACTGATTTACTGGCATCAGTGTAAAATTTAGGGGCTCCAGATAGTGGAATTCCTTATATTATATGAGGAAGAATTGAATTAGTTCTATTTATGAACTGAATCCACTTGCTTTTACAGTATCTGTCGTTAATCTCTCCCACAAAATATTGTATGTTCTTTGTCAATGTTCATCTTGTGCTCATAATGAGGCAATTTCTGTGTTAGTAAAAAGTAGCATAATTTTAGCTGATTCCATTCAGACTAATTGTCAAAGTCTCATTTTTCTTTTTAGTATCAATTAATAGACATTCTTAATGCAGGTTTTAGTTTCTTACATTCTTTATGTGCTCAATAAATCTATCAAAAATATTATCTTCCCTCTGCAAGAGAATTCCTATTGGGGAATGAGTAGAAGGTAAGATGATTAAGATGTGTGCCATCTTTACACCAATATGATCTAGATGTGTATCCTGCAATTTTCTTTCTACCAAATCTAACTCCTTTTCAGCCTCTGTTGATAGTTTCCCTGGGCTATTTAAATTTTATCATCTTGTTAACTTTGAAATAATTTGCTTAGGTCTTGAGTGACTAAGCCAATCACAGGCCGCAGACAGCTGATATCTCCCAGTAGATTCTGAAAATCACTAAGGGTCTTTAATTGGTTTCTTCTGATATGTACCTTTTGTGGCCTAACCTTCTGCAGACTTATTTTAAACTCTAGAAAATTAATAGAATTCCCTCTTTGTACATTTTCATTGGCAATTTGCAAACCCCAGCCAGGCAAGGATTTTGTACTTCATCAAATATTCTTTCAAGATTATTTATATCTGGACCATCCAATAGGGTGTAATTCACATAATGATAAATAACTGACTAGGTAAATAGTTTGTGAATACTCTCCCCTAACTTGTACAAAATATTGACACAATTTTGCAAGAGATTCCTATAATATTCTTTTATTGGGCAACATCTATTTAAGGTAAGTACTGAGAAAGCAAACCTTTCCATATCACATTCATGTAGAAAAGTTGTGAAAAACAATGTTGTAGATCAATTACTGTGATAGGCCATTCCTTAAGCAAGGCAATGGGATTTCAGGCTGCAATAAACCAATTGACTGAAAGATCATATTATTTGCTCTGAAATCTGTCAACAGCCTCTATTTGCCAGACATTTTTTTATGACAAATACTGGAGAATTCCAAGGGCTGCTAGACTCCTCTATATCTTGAGCCTCTAGCTGCTCCTGAAGTAGCTGTTCTAATGTCTTTTGTTTTTCTTTTTTCTTAGACCATTGAACAATCCAAATGGAATGGTCAATCAAACATCTTAGTGTTAAGGCTGTTGGTATCTTATCACCTCCTTGGGATAGAGCTAAATTGTATTTTGTTTATGGACAACTTTAAAAGTCTATAGCTCCCCTTGATAATGTTCCCTAACTAATTTCAAATTTTTATTAGGAGCCTGACTGGTTCATGGCCAGACATTGTAACTGGGGATATTAATTGTGTTTTCCACTGTTGTAATAGATCTCTTCTCCATAAGTTAGTGGCTAAATCACAAATGTTTGCCTTCAATTTGCCTACCTGACTTTCTGGTCCTATATATTAAAGCCATCTATTCCATTGTTTTATTTGGGATAAGGTCCCAACTCCTTGAAATTGGATGTCTACTTCTTGAAATGGCCAACTTATAGGCCACACTTTTGGAGAGATAATGGTGACATATGCTCCAGTGTCAACCACTCTTTCAATCTCAATATTGTTTTCTAGTATTCTTAGTTTTGGCCTTTGATATTCTATAGAAGTTTTCCAAAATATTTATTTTTGGCTCCCTTTGAGGGTTTTTCAAATGTCTATAGAAGTTGTCTCACCTTTGTCTGGTCTCAGAATATCTGTTTTCAAAAAAGTGACATTTAATTGTCCTGAGGAAAAGAAATCTTCCTGCCTGACATTTGGGGCCTGTGAGATGCCCCTCAGGATTTTTTGCAGGGTGTTGCCCCATATATCTGTTGGTATACATTCCCTAGACAAATGTCAGCCTTTGCCACATCTTTGACATATTCCAGAGTCATAGGCCGCCTTTTGGGATTACATTATTTTTTCTGAAGTTATTTCTGAGATGACCTTGCTCATCACAATAAAGATTTTTGAAATTTTAGGTTGTCTCTAGATGTCTAGGAGCAGCTTCTCATATTACAGTCATATCAGGTGAGCAAGATTCAACATCAGCTGTATGTCTAATCCACTCATCTCTTGATAATGACCTTGCACTTAGTGGTCTGATTACTTCTTTGCAATCAGCTTTCACATTTTCAAAGGCGGAAAACTTTATTACTACCTTTCTTGTTGTTGAATATCCACAGCTTAGGCTAGCCTTTGTAAAAAGTGAGGGAATGTTTCTTTTGGACCTTGCATGATCTGAGTAAATGCTTCAAGTTTTTTCGTGATTCTGTGAAATTTTCTCGGGCATTTAAGGCTGATAATCAACAAAATGCGAGAGCTTCATCATATATAGCCTTCTCCCCTACCTCAGCAATGTGACCTTCACCAAGAGCTGATCTGTGGAAATCTGTCTACCCCTGGCTCTATTTTTTCATGCTATCTCCCTCACCTCATCTCTCTACTTTAAGAACCATTGTAAATGTGTTGCAGTTTCTAGTATTGCTCTTTCCATTTCTTTCCAATCTTGAGTGATTACTCTATCTTTAATACCCCCAACAGTCAGGATTTGTTTCACAAATTATGCATGCATTCCAAAACTAGTGATATTTTCTTTAAATTTCCTCACTTTTAACAAGTCTGCAGGTTGCCATTCAAATTCCTGATAATCCTGTAGATGATCATTTGGAGATCTCTGCTATGAAATAACAGGAAAGACTAAAGTTGTTTTTTTTTTCTCTAATAACCTTTGGTTGACTTTCTCTTTCTCTATACCTGGTTATTTTCTTTAATTGAAACTTTAAATTCTTCACTTAAGGTCTGTGTCCACACTTCATATCACTCTTTTAATTGCTGCTCCTGTTCATTTAGTTCCTAAATTCTCTGTTCAAGGTTTTGCCTTTATATTTTTTAAATTTTTTCTCTATATTATAATTATGATAGTCTGTTATCCACTTCATTTTGAATGATTGATTTTAAAAGGCTATGCTCTAAGTCTTGCTTCCAATCCTCATTATTCTCTATTTGTTGCTCAGTCTAATCTGTAAGCTGTTGTATCTTTTGTCCTAGCATCTTTTCTAGCTCTTGTTACCCACCTTCATTTTAATATTTCTGTCTCTTATTCTGATCTATAATTTCCTATATCTTCATTTCTATTGTTTTCTCTAGGCCATGTTTTCAAGTCTTAACTTTCTCTTTCTGTTGTTCATGTTGCTCTATAACTTTCTGTATCTTCTGTTCTAAACCTTGCTTCCATAATCTTTGCTTCTCTGATGCTGTAATTCTGATATTTTATCTTTTGATTTGCTAGTTTTTGTGAATTATCCTCTAGACTTTTCTTTCAAAATTTATCAATATCTCCTTTCTGTTTATTTTGATCTGTTAATTGTTAATATTTTTTCTAGCATTTCTTTCAACTCCTGTCTTCAACCTTTATTCTCCTCTTTCTGTTGCTCATTTTCACATATAAAATCCTGAAGCTTTAGGTACATTATTTCCTCTAGGCCACATTGCTAAGATTTAAGCTTATCAAATGTTGCTCAGACTCATCTATGGACTTCTGAAGTTTCTGATCTAGCAATGCTTTCAGGCCCTGTCTCCATCCTTTATTGTCCTCTTTCTGTTTTTTATTTTCACCATTAAAATCTTGAATCCTGAGTTCTAGCTTTTCCTCTAGGGTTTGCTATCAAGTTTTATTTCTATCTCCTTACTATTTAGTCTGATCTGTGAATTGTTGAATTTTTCTAGTGTATATTTAAGCTCTTATCTCCAGACTTTATTCTCTTCTTTCTATTGATTATTTTAAACTAGAAAATACTGAAAATTTAGTTCTAGTGTTTCCTTTATTCCAAGTTGCCAAGTCTTAAGCTGATCTCTCTGTTGCTCAGTCCCATATATAAAAACTAGAAATGTCTGTTCTAAACATCTCTTCCAGAATCTGTTTTCAGCTTTTATTCTCCTCTTTTTGTTTTTTTTTATTATTTTGAGATATAGAATCCTGTGCCTTCAATTTTGGTGTCATCTCTAATCTCTTTTGTAAGGTTAGGAATTTTTATTTGTGCCCTTTCTTTTAAGAAGACACAGTAAATCTAGAGAATAAATATGGCAATACAAGTAAATGAGAAGTTTTCTATTTCCTTTAAATTCAACCTTGTCAAGCCATTCAAAATATCATCACGTGAAGTGCAAAAAGTTATTTATAATTTCTCATATATATATATATATATATGAAATATATACATATGAAATATATACATATGATATATATATATATATATATATATATATATATATATATATATATATCATATGTATATATCAATGTATTACCTGATCTGGAGCCCTTTGTTCCTTTGTCTCTACCTCTATCATTCCATTCAGAGCACTGCATCAGCCAGGTATTCAGGATGGAAGGACAGTGAACTTTTATTTCAGATTAGTGGAGTTCTAAGTGATAAAATGAGTGCCAAGTTGTTGCTGTAAATCTCCAACCCAAATAAACATGTGCAATAAAACATGACTCAATTAATATGAATACAAGCTGTACACCTAAATTGGGCAATTCTTCCATTACACTACTCTATTTCACATCTGTGAAATCCTTTGCAACGTACAGTTTCATTAGGTCACATGTTTCTGCTCCATTTTCCTTCCACCTCATCTTCTGTCTTCCTCTCTCCTTCCTCTCCATATCTCTTTCTTCCTTTCTTCCCTTCTCTCTCTAAAATTTTCAGTAACACCTTTACCTTCCACTACCCAATCACCACCTCTAGCCTTTATTTTATAAGTAAAAATGAGGAGAACTTTCACTTGAAGTCACCTGAATATGTCATTCACTCCAGCCCCTCTTGTGAAAGTGAAACTATCATCATAATACCAACAGCACCAAGGCAATCCACAGTAGTTGCATTACCTTCAATCCCCCATGTTGCCTTCCTCCAGAGTCTCTGGGGTAAACCCAGATGCCCTGAGCTGCTTCCTGTCCCCTAGACCTACATTTCCCAGTCACACCTTTACCCACCTCATTCAGAACTGTTGTTCCTATTCTATAAAGATTAGATTGTCTTCCTGAATACATTTAGCTTTCTCACACCCATTTATTTCCTATGCATGTCATTCTTTTGGAGAATGCCCAGTTTTTCTGAGCAGCTCTGTGTCCTCCTGGACTTCCATTCCTTCTAATTTGTCCCCACCCCTAAAAATCTTCCCTTCGTGTATAAAGGGACACATTCACCTCATGGTAGGCTTTTGCAGCTCCCTGAGTTCTATTGTCCAAATGTAGGGTACATAGGAGACATCTTCCACACCAGGATCATCCAGGTTAGCTGCTCCCCTGCACCCAGTACCTGCTTCAACATGTATATAAAGATAGATCTGGATGGCTTAAGGTGCAGGAAATAATGAAATCAATAAAAGACATCACAATACAATATTTTTAAAGCATACATTTCTTACTGCAGCAAGCTCTCAATGTCCTAACACAACCCTAACACAAGGAAATGACCTTAAATCCAATTTGCTAAAGTTGGCATTGGCCTTTCAAATGGAAATGAATAAATTCTTTAAAGAAATACAGGAAAATTCACGTATACAATTAGGGTCCTTTAAGAGGGAACCAAATCTCTTAAATAAATACAGGAATATTAAGTTTAACTGGTAAAGGAAGTAAATCAAAATCTATAAGACCTCAAAATGGAAATAGAGGCAATAAGGCATACACAAATTGAGGTAACCCTATAGATGGAAAACTTAGGAAAGACATTCCTAGAAACATACAAAACACATTCAGAACAGCAATCAGAAAGGGCCAGAAAATAAAAGCATTCTACCACATAATAATGAAAACACCTAATCAACAGAACAAGAAAGAATATTAAAAACTGGAAAGGGAAATTTGAAGTAACAAACAAATGTTAACCTATCAGAATTACAATTAACTTTTCAACAAAATCCTTAAAGGCTATCTAAAGATGCTATCCCATGCTACATAACCCAGCAAAATTCTCAATCCCTCAAATGGAAAAAAATAACATTTAAATACAGAACAAAATTTAAACATTATCTACCTACAAATACAGGCCTATAGAAAATACTACCAGGAAAATTCCAACACAAGGAGAAAAACTACAGAAAACATAACATAGGCAATCAGTAATTCCTTATCATTAAATACAAAACAAGGGAAGCAAACATAATCACATGTTTCTCTCTCTCTCTCTCTCTCTCTCTCTCTCTCTCTCTCTCTCTCTCTCTGTCTCCCTCTTTCTCCCTCTCTCTCTCTCTGCGCTCTCATATATACACACACAAACAAACACTATCAATATAAAAATAATAGGAATTATGAATTACTTGGCCACAATATTTCTCAACATCTGTGAATGCAATTCCCCAATAAAAATATAGAAGCTAAATGAATGTATGGAATAACATGATCCCTCATTATTCTGCTTCATACAAGAAACATACCTCCGAAAAATAAAGTCTTGAAAAAATGATTTACCATCAAATAGACTAAAAAAGAAAGGCAGAGTAGCCATTCTAACATCTAATAATATTGATTTTCAATCAAATTGAGTCAAAAGAAATACATTTCCTGTCATACTGATGAAAGGAAAAAAATACGAAGAAGACATCTGAATTCTGAACATTGATGCTCCAATCACAAGGGCACCTATATTTATAAAAAGAACATTACTAAAATTTTAATCAAATGTTAAGCCCCACATTTTAATACTGTAAGACTTCATTGCCCAAATCTAAAAAACTGACTCATATTTGAGACAGCAACCAGAGAAACAATGAAAATAAGAATTTTTATAAATAAAGTGTAATTTTATATACTTACAGAATATTTCACCTAAAAACAAATAAGATACATTCTTCTCAGCACTTCATGAAAATTTCTCCAAAATTTACCATATAGTTGGGTATAAAACAAGCATCAACAGATATAAGAAAATTAAGTTAACTCCTTATATCTTACCAGAAATCCATACAATAAAACTGGATTTCAATAACAACACAAACATCAGAAACCCTACACAGATTTAAAAATTGAAAAACTCTCTACTGAAGGGTCTCTGGGTCAGGGAAATAAATGATTAAATATATTAAATTCTTTCTGAATTTCAATGAAAATGAAGGGACAATATTCTCAAATTCATGGTGTTTAATGAAAGCAGTGCTAAAAGGAAAGTTCATAGCAATGAGTGCTTCTACAGAGGAGTTAAAATTTTATCATTACAGTAATTTGAAAATATATCTGAAAATGCTAGAAATGAAAGAAGCAAACACACACAAGAGGAATAGAAAGGGGGAAATAATTAAAATTAGGACTCAAATAAATGAAATTGAAACAATGGAAACAATACAAAAAATTAGAAAATCCAAGATGACACATTTAGAGAAATAGAAAAAAGAAACCTACTCTCAATAAAGCTAAGTAAAAGGCAGAGAAAAATTCAGAAATGAGTAGAGAGACATAATACTAGATGAGAAAGAAATTCAAATAGTCTGTTCTACTTCAAAAGACTGTATTCTACAAAAGTCTAAAATCATAACCAAATTGAATTTTCTAGAAAGATATCAGTACCAAAGTTAAGTTAAGATCAGATAAACTATGTAAACCCTATGAAATAGAAGCAGTCATCAAAAGTATCCCAACCTCCCCTCAAAAAAAATCACAGGAATTGATATTTTTAGCACAGCATTCTACTTATTTTCATAGAAAAGCTAACATCAATACTCCACAAAATATTCTACAAAATAATAACAGAAACAACACTATCATACTCATTCTGTGAGGTCAGAGTCTCCTTGATAAATAAACCACAGCAAGACTCAACTAAGAATAAGTAGTAAATTCAGAGAGTGTCCCATCAGGAGATCCCTCCCATATACAGACACCAAACCCAGACACTATAGTGGATGCTAAGAACTGCTTGTTGATAGGAGTCCGATATAGCTGTCTCCTGAGAGGCTCTGCCAGCGCCTGACAAATACAGATGCAGATCTTCATAGGCAACCATTGGACTGAGCTCAGGGTCCACGATGGAGGAGTTACAGTAAGGGCTGAAGGAGCAAAAGGGGTTTGCAACCCCGTAGGAAGAACAATAAAATCAACCATATAGACCCCCAGAGCTCCAAGGGACTAAATTACCAATAAAATAGTGCATATTGAGCAACCCATGGCTCCAGCCACATATGTAGCAGAGGATGGACTTGTTGGGCATCAAGGGGAAGAGAGGTCCTTGGTCCTGTGAAGGTTTGATGCCCAGTGTAGGGGAATGCCAGCATGAGGAGGCAGGAGTGGGTAGGTGGTTGGGAGAACACCCACATAGAAGAAGGGAGGACGGGGGATATGATAGAGTGTTTAAAGAGAGGGATCTGGGAAAGCAGATATTTGAAATAGAAAGAAATTTAACAAATCAATAAAAGATGTGCTACATAGCTGAACACAGAATTCTCAACAGAGAAATTCTTGAACTGCTGAGAAGCACTCAAAGAAATGTCCAAATTCTTAGTCATCAGAGAAATGGAACTCAAAATTATTCTCAGATTTCATTTTGCACTAGTCAGAATGGCTAAGACCAAGATCTCAAATGATATCACATATTGAGTAGGATGTGGAGTAAGAACACTCTTCAATTGCTAATGGGTGTCCAAACCTGTACAACTACTTTGGAAATCAATTCAGTTGTTTCTCTGAAACACTTTGAATAGTTCTACCTCAATATCTTTTGTTAACACTCTTAGGCATATGCCCAAATATACCCTATTATACCACAGGGATACTTGCTTGACTATGTTCATAGTAAATTTGTTCATAGTAGCCAGAAACAAAAAAAACAAACAAACAAACAAACAAAAAAACCTAGATGTCCCTCCCAGAAAAATGGATAAAGAAAAAGTGGTACATATAAACAATGGAGTAGTACTAATCTGCTAAAATCAAAGACATTAGAGAAGTTGCATGCTAATGGATGGATCTTGAGAATAGCATCATAATTTAAGAAACTCAGAGACATCCAGTTGAACCAACACCATTTGTTGAAAAGATTATCTTTTTTCCACTAAAGGCTATAGCTCCTTTATCAAAGATCAAGTGACCATAGCTCTGTGGGTTCATTTCAGGGTCTTCAATTCTATTCCATTGATCTACTTGCCTGTCATTTTACCAATATCATGAAGTTTTTAACACAATTGCTCTGTAGCACTGCTTGAGGTCAGGGATATTGATTCCCCCAGAGTCCTTTTATTGTTGAGAATAGTTTTAGCTATTGTTTTTTTTTTTTAACTCCAGATGAATTTAAGAATTGCTCTTTCTAGATCTATAAAGAATTGATTTGGGATTTTGATGGGGATTACATTGAATCTGTAGATTGCTTTTGGAAAAATGGCCATTTTTACTATATTGATCCTGCCAATCCAAGACCATGAAATATTTCTCCATCTTCTGAGGTCTTCTTTGATTTCTTTCTTCGAAGACTTGAAATTCTTGTCATACAGATCTTTCACTTGTTTGGTAAGAGTCATGCCAAGATACTTTATGTTGTTTGGGGCTATCGTGATAGATGTTATTTCCCTAACTTCTTTCTCAGCCTGCTTGTCAATTGAGTACAGGAAGGCTACTGATGTGCTTGAGTTTATTTTATAACCAGCCACTTTGCTGAAGTTGTTTATCAGCTGTAGGAGTTCTCTGGTGGAGTTTTTTGGGTCGCTTAAGTATACTATCATATCATCTGAGGTCAACATTCAGAAGAATGCAAATTGACTCACTCTTATCACCTTGTACTAAGATCAACTCCAAGTGCATCAAGGACCTCCACATAAAACCAGTCTCACTGAAACTATTAGAAAAGAAATTGGGTAGGATCCTGGAGGACATGGGCACAGGGGGAAACTTCCTGAACAGAACACCAATAGCTTATGCTCTAAGATCAAGAACTGACAAATGGGACGTCATAAAATTACAAAGTTTCTGTAAGGCAAAAGAAACTTTCAGAAAGACAAAACGACAACCAACCAATTGGGAAAAGATCTTCACCCACCCTACATCTGACAGAGGGC
This sequence comes from Apodemus agrarius, assembly GCA_964023405.1. Classification (NCBI taxonomy): domain Eukaryota; kingdom Metazoa; phylum Chordata; class Mammalia; order Rodentia; family Muridae; genus Apodemus; species Apodemus agrarius. Next base: position 72,912,413 of record OZ030007.1, on the reverse strand, counting down.
TAATATCCAATATATACAAAGAACTCAAGAAGTTAGACCACAAAGAACCAAATAACCCTATTAAAAATAGGGTACAGAGCTAAACAAAGAATTTTCACCAGAATAAATTTGGATGGCTGAGAAGCACCTTAAGAGATGTTCAACATAATTATTCATCATGGAAATGCAAATCAAAACAACCCTGAGATTCCACCTCACACCAGTCAGAATGGTTAAGATTAAAAACTCAAGAGACAACAGGAACTAGTGAGGATGTGGAGAAAGAGGAACACTCCTCCACTGTTGGTGGAATTGCAAGATGGTACAACCGCTCTGGAAATCAGTCTGGCAGTTCCTCAGAAAATTGGGCATGACACTTCCAAATGACCCTGTCATACCTCTCCTGGTCATATACACAGAAGATTTCCCTGCATTTCAATAAAGACTCATGCTCAACTATGTTCATAGCAGCCTTATTTATAATTGCCAGAAGCTGCAAGGAGCCCAGATATTCATCAAAGTAGGAATGGATACAGAAAATGTGGTGTATTTATACAATGGAATACTACTCAGCAATTAAAAATAATGAATTTATGCAATTTGTCGGCAAATGGTTGGATCTGGAAAATATCATCCTAAGTGAGTTAACCCAAACACAAAATAATACACATGAAATGCAATCACTGATAAGTGGATATTCATGAGCCCAGAAGCTCTGAATACTCAAGGCACAATTAGCAAATCAAAAGATTCCCAAGAATAATGAAGGAGAGGACCCTGGTCCTGAAAAGACTTGATCCAGTATTGTAGGAGAGTACCAGAACATAGAAATGGTGTGTGTGTGGGGGGATGATTGGGGAATGGGTGGGGGAAGAGGATTTATGGGACACATGGTGAGGTGGGAACTGGGAAAGGGGAAAGCCTTTGGAATGTAAACAAAGAATATAGAAAAAAAAAGAATCACATAGACAGAAGTACAGGTATGTTATGTACTCACTTATAAGTGAGTATGTGATTGAAATTGCAGGATAATCATGCTTTAACTTACAGTCACAAAGAAACTGGATAATATTTTGGTCCCACGATAAAATGCATGAATCTCACTCAGAAGAAACTAAACTTTTTTCAGAGGTTGATGCCGACATGGACCTTAGTAGGAGAGGAGGAAGGTGAAAGGAGAATGAGATTTATGAGACCTAGGAGTGAGAATGCAAATCGCCATTTTGGGCAGCGTATTTCCGCTTAAATTCCTACTATCACAGGCTGTTCAGAGTAAAATTGACATCTGCAAGCTAAGCAGGACACTCAGAGGTGAGAGGGGATAAGAATTCACACATAAAAACCTTTGTCTCAAAATTTGTCTTGCCAACTTGCATGCAGTGATAAAGATAGCACAAAAACTGAGGGAACACCCAAGAAATAACTGCCCCAAGCAGAAACTCATTCAATGTGAGAGAGCCAACCCTTGACACTGTTAATGATTCTTTGGTATGTTTACAGACAGTAACCTATCATAAATGTTTCCTATATGGCTTCACATAGATTATCCACCTCAAAATATGCCTTTGCTTACAATGCTAGACTGCAAGATGTTTACCTTAGCAGACTGAGTGGTATAGACAGGATCCTAGTTGGGATTAGTGTAGAAAAAAAACAGCCTTATCCATTAAAGCTTGGAGTAAAAAACATGTCTTTGTTGAGGCTGAACAGGCCTGTATAAACCATGGAGAGTGAGTTTGGGTTAGGGGCTTAGTGTACATTATTGACAGACACTGAAATGCTGAAAATGCATATTTGTAGAAAAGGTATTCTAAGTGGTAACTGGACATATCCTTATAAGAAGAGAAGTAGTGTAACTTCAAATGTGGTCATATGGTCACATCACTACCTCAACTGAAAAAGTGGGTCATGTGTGGATGTGTAGGTGTGGTGGAGGGTGAGGTGTTAAGACTAACTGCACAGGGACAAGAAAGTTAAGAATAGGGTAAAACTCAATTCTAGTCCTGAGTGGAACAAGATCAAATTTTGTATTTGGACATGTTCTGATACCACTCTTTTCAGTACCAGCTTCCCTGATTGTACTGCTTTCTGTACCAAAACCTAAGTGAGATAGAAAATTTGGATCAACATTCACCCCTATAGCATGGTTTTGCTTTAGAGCTGTGAGGTTGAGATGTCATTGTTTCTGAATTGATTTCTTTCACTATGTTGTGGCATTATTCCAAATATCCACTTCCTCAAAATCTTCTGATTTAGAGAATATTTAGAGACATTTAGAGACATTAGAACAATTTAGAGATGTATTTTGTGTGTGTGTGTGTATATATATATATATATATACTTAATTATATTATATAATATATATATTCCAGTCCTCAGTAATATATCCTGCTGTCATTTACACCTGAGTCTCAGTGTCAAGAACATCTGTGTTCAAATGGAAGACTTGAAATATTTAGCATGTAACCCTCAGTGATTTTATCATAATTATAGAATAGCTACTCTCACAGAGGAATTGTCTTTCTAAAGTTTATCTAGAATGTTGGTGAAGTAGTAAAGTTTTGTAGATTTAAACTCAAGATCAAGGGTCAAGGAGTCTGGTCAGACTCATAGTCAATTGCAAAGATTGTGGATCATGTTAGAGAAATCAGTTTTCTTTTTTCTTTTTTTTTGAGATACAATGAGTTCATCTTTCTGTGTCAAAAACATTCTCAGTTGTCAGTATGTGATAATAAAGTGTATTGAAATTTTGTTCAAAAGAATAAATCCCATCTCAGTATGTGGTGCCATAATTTGCCAAATACCTATTAGGTATGCAGGTAACTTGGATCATTTAATGTAGGTTGACTCTGGAGAGAGTGGGGCTACAATGATGCTGCATGATAGATAGATTATAGCCAGGAGGAAGAAGAATTTATTAGGGAAGTTGTGAAACCAACTATTAGTTTGCTATGAACCAATAATTTTGGTATCTCATTTTCAGTCTAGTCATTATAGCTATTATAAAGAAAAAAAATAAACCTCAGAAGGGCAGGGAGAGAAGATTCTTTCTACATTATTGCTAAATCTGTGAAGCTATTATTGCTTCACTGTTGCTAAATGTGTAGAGACCAGTATTGTCTATGACTTTACTCTGTAGTTTGCTAGGACATATGTAGGGAGTTCAGAATCCAAGTGTTTGTGGACTTCGCAATGGTTACTTATGGCTGTGCCACTGTTACCCCAGGACACCATAAAATTTAATTTGCAAAACAATCCCAAAGCTTTCCTGAAATGAAAACAAGCCAGCTTTTACAAAGCTTTGGGACCTCTTTGTTGTACAACACAGCTCATTCTCTGATGTCATAATGGTGGGAGTTTTGTAGATGTGGTATAGCTTTTTTGACCTTAAGTATGTCTAAAGTAGGAGTACATGAGAGGGTAGAACCAATAAGACAATTATCTGCACTGACTTTCATGGACTCTTTAATGTTTAATTTTTTAATGTGTCATTAATATGTAGCAGAATCATTTAATAAGGAGAGAAACAGGTGAAAGGGAGAATATCTTATTCCTCGAAAAGAATAAGAGGAGTGAAAACTCAAGAAAAATACATAGCTTCCAATTCACCAAACAAACCCACAATGGAAAGATGGAGACATCTTTGTTTTTACAGAGTTTCTGGTCTTCCTAAGGTAAATGGTCTAGATTCATCACACCTGTAAGTGTCTCTTATGCTTCTATAATGGTTGGTATTTCTTTGGAAGCAGAAACACATCATTTATTCAGGGAGCACTCTTTAGATGCCGTGGTGTCTAGCAGTGGACAAAAATGAAGCTTCCTTTAGAGATTAAGCACCCTGTGACCAAAGGGAGAGCCAAAGGTTTCAGTAGATATGTTATTTGTCATTTTGTTTTCTCTCACACAACACTTCTACTATGGTTTACCAAAACGAACTAAGGGAGTTTTAATTCAGTTTTAAAGCTCTGCTGAAGCCAACGTTTCCTTGCACATCAGTGAAATCTTTATATAAGGTTATGAACCAACTATTTTGGCATCTAATTTTCAGTCCATCCATTATGGATATAATTAAGGAAAAAAGAAAGTAAACATCAGAAGGGTGTGGGAGAGAAGATTCCTTCTTCAATATTGCTAAATGTGTGAACTGGAAAAACAACTACAAACTTTCATGTGGAAATGAGCATATGACTCAGATATTCATTAAAGGAAATATCAGATAATGGAAAAAAAACTGTGCTTATGGATCACTAAGATTAACATAAAATTTCCCTCCTACAAAAATAAAGCGTTATCATCAAACTTCCAATAAAATTTTTCACAGACTTTGGGAATAATTTTCTTCTTAATGTGGAAACACAAAGACTCCGAGCTAGCTTAAACATTCCAGAACAATAAAGAGCTGCTGAAGGTTACGTCATCCATGATTTGGCATTAGACTATATATCTGTATTTTTTAAAAAAAACTAATCAATAAACCATTTTGATCATGAGAATCAAATCAAAGTCACAGACATAAATTAATGCATCTATAGACTCTTGAATTTTATTAAGAAGCTAGAAATCTCCACTAAAACAAAATACAGCATCTTAAAAAAAATAAGGCCACTTATAGAGGAAGTTTGCATGTAGAGGAATACAAGTATTAACATATTTATTATACTCCACAATACTGAAGCCCATGTCTATCAAAGATTTCAACATAGAACCAGATACACTGACCCTGATAGACTACCAGTGGAGGAGAGCCTTAAAACCATTGGCTTAGGCAACATCATCCTGAAGAGGTAGCCATCATTTACATCCATATCCATTAGGAAAATGCAAATTAAAAATTATTTTTGTTTAATCTTAGACCTCTCAAAATGCCTATGGTCAACAAAACAAGCAGAAAATCATGCTATGTATATCGAGTAAGGTCAATGAATATTCTTCCATTACTGGTGGTAGCAAAAACTTATACAGGTAACAGAAATCAAAATGATAGTTTCTTAGAGAGCAATAAATCTATGTTAAAAATCCACATATATCATTCATGAGCTATACTGAAAGGAAGTTTCATTCTTCAAATATATTTGCTTAACCATGTTTGTTTTGGTTTTATTTGTATTGGCCAAAAAAATGGAAACAACCTATATGTTCTACAATAACAGATGAAATTGTGGCACAATTATAATATGGAGTATTAATTGCTTAAAACACAACAAAATGGAATTTGTAAAAAAAAATAAATAAATAAAAATAAAAATGAATATACCTAAAGGAAATCCTCAACCAAGAAACCTAGAACCAGACTGAAAATTTTGTTTTATATTCACCCAGAAAATGTCATAGTCTTCTTAGGAGTAACAGGACCGTGTTTGGAAGATTATTTCAGACCCTGCATAGATGTGACCTCCATTAAAGTGATAATGTCCTAAATATCATCCTCAACAAAACACAAAAAAATGAAACTTTTACCTGTGACACAACTGACCTTCTAAAAATGAACTAAACATGGAATAAATCAAGAAGGAAAAAACTCATAACAAGAAATAGGCACCTGTATTATATAGCCCTGTTTAAAAAAGAAAGGCATAGTACTAATTAGTGTCAATAATGTGGAAAACAGGGAGAGCCTCTCACATATTTGGGAAAATTCAGCTATGAGCCTCTACCTTGATACTTGAGTTTGCATGATGGGAAGTAAAAAATAAAATAAAATGGGAACATCTGTGGATACTCCTGGCAGTGTGACTGCTTTCTTAATGGTGATGCAAGTTTGTATTTTTATGTTCTTAGTCTCATAAAGTTGTGGGACAATATCAGATGCAGCAATGAGGACTATGTTCATAGTAATTAATAGTAATAGCCTTTATGATTGAGACATTGAGCCATGGTTGCCAGCTTCCATATAATTCAAACCCAAAGCAGATTCTCAGAGAGTTGGTTCTCTTCCTCCTCATAAATGAGTCACTGCATCAGTCTTTGCATCCATCTATCTTTCTACATAACTGCTAGTGATGGCCTGGACACTGGCCCTCATCTCCCCAATCTTGTCAAGCTTCACAATGCTTGAGGAAGGACATCTGATTAAAGTCTTTGAATATCCCTTATAGGAAAGATTCTGAGCTCAGATGTATGACATGATTATGTGACTAATATGCAACCAGCACATTACAGAAAATTTATATGAAAATTTGCCAGATACTTGAAATACTTCTTGCTTCAAACTCAAATATTGACAAAAAAGCTTTGTACAAGTACTGTTCCAAAAGTGACTCATTAATGTTTCAAGTACTTTTGAAAGAGAGTAATAGTGACCTTATATGTCCAGTTTACAGAATTAAATTTTCTACATCTGGCTTTTTACCATTTAAATTCAACAAACCTTATGATTCGAGGTGATAAATGCACATATTGAACAAAGATCTGAATTTTAAAATGTAGATATTTTGGAATGTTCTGAGTGTTGTGGTATGGCAAAAATCAAAGGCTTTTTGACAGAAACTTGACTTTTTAAATTTTTTTGCCACTTTTAAATTTTTTTGGTCTTTTTATTGAATATTTTATTTATTTACATTTCAAATGATATCCCATTTCCCAGATTCCCCCCCTTAAACACCTTATCCCATTCTGTTTCCCAGGCTTCATTGTGGATGCTCCCATAACCATGTACCCACTTCCACCTCACCACCTTGGCATTCCACTACACTGGGGCATTGAGACTTCACAGTACCAAAGGCCTCTCCTTCCATTGGTGACAGATATGGTCATCCTCTGCTACATATGCATCTGGAGCCATGCAAACCCCTTCAGCTCTTCCTTTCCCTAACTCCTCCATTGGGGTCCACATACTCAGTCCGAATCTTCCATCCCCCACAATCCAAATCTGTATTTCTCATGCTCTAACAAAGCCTCTCTGGAAACTGCTATATTAGGCTCTGGTCAGCAAGCACTTCTTAGCATCTTCAATAGTGTCTGGGTTTAGTGTCTGCATATGGGATGGATCCCCAGATAGGACAGTCTCGGGATGGCCTCTCCTATAGTCTCTGTTTCACGCTCTGTCCCATTATTTCCTTTAGACAGGAAAAATTCTGGGTTAAAAATTTAGAGATGAGTGTGTGGATGTATCCTCCAACCAGGGGCCATGCATAACCTCTGAATACAGTCTTCACTTGTTCTCCCACTCATTTCTTGGACAGTTCAGCTAATTTCATCCCTGTTGGGTTCTAGAAGCCTCTTACTTTCCTGACATCTGGGACTTTCTGGTGGCTAAAACAGTTCCCTATCCCCATTGATATATGCCTCTGATCAATATCCTGACCCTCTGCATATGAACTGTTTGATTGCTTTTAGGCAATCCTCCTCTTTATCTCCAAATTCTTTGGGTGTATAAGAATGATTCTTTTCTCCACCGAACATACATAGCTCTAATTTATTTGTTACACTATTAGAATGAATTTCAATCTCTCAAAACATCAGTGGAATTAGAGTAACTATATTCATTTGCCTAGGTTAATTCTCAAGAAATCTTTGGTGTGTGGTTGCAATCACGTTTCATTGGCGAGGAATTAGTGAATTATAACATTGCTCAACATGTTATTTTGATTCAATTAGATGTTAATAATGATTACATAGGCTTTAATGCATTGCTTAAGAAAACTTCTGGAAGCAAGATATGTAAAAAATATATTCAATTATTACCATGATTCTCTAGTACATTCAAAAATGCCATGAGGCTCATTTGTAAACATATAATTCAGACTATTTTATATACATAATTGAAAATGAAACATGTTGTTTTTTTCAAGTAATACATATGAATGGGAAGTAAAATTGCTTTAGGAAATATATTCCAGGTGAAATTTTACTTTTTTTGGCTCTATTTAATTTTTATTCTTCTGGAAAATAGTTAAAATTTTTTCAAACATACTTTATGGATATGTGCTTCTAAATTTAGGACTTCCTAAATTTGTAATGCTTGTATCTATTTCATACATGAATCACAAGATCACAAGACTGAATACAACAGTGCAATCAAGCTTTCTTTTGTACTAATTATAGCTATCCAGCAGAATAATTTGGTAGTCATGAAGGTCCTAAAGCCTCATCCTTTCTAGTTAACAATGTTGTTGCCCCTCCCTTACTGCCATTACCAGCTGTGTTTGGAACTGCTATACATACCAACAGATAAAGTTATCCATAAACTTTTCCCCCTAAGCTCAGGATATATTTCATTCCAGGTCTTGAAACTCATTATCATTAACATGTATGCTCATTTTAAGGTTGTCTGCATCTTGGTACATTGAATGCACAGGTAGATATTCTAGGTTATTTTCAGTTTTTTCCTATCACATTATTAAAACCAACTGATTGGCTCTCTAAATCATAAGACTGCTTGATTTGCAGAAACAAAATTTCACATACACAAGGATAAGGTCAAAACCAAAGTACAAAGATGTGAGAAATTTATGAATCAGGTTCTATTTCATTTCCTCCAAATATTCATCTCTTATAGACAAAAGAAAATGCCTGTGAGGAATGAATATTAGTATACTCTGGTATTTGGTAGACAAAGGTATACTTATGTGTCTATATACTCTTCCAAATATTGTTTGGACAATAGTGTAAATTGGAGAGATTGTTATTCATATAATAAGTACTCATATAATAGAAAACACAAGATGTCCTTGTCTCTATAAATATTTATAAGAAAATCAAAACTGATGATAACCTCATACCTCTCTCAGAAGGTCCAATATATTTAAACTTTTTATTGATTCCTTGTGAATTTCATAGTATGCACTGGATCCCACTCATCATTCAGCACCTCTATAAACATCTTCTGTCATTGCAACTTCCCACAAAAATGTAAATATAAATTGAAATAAAAAGTAAGATAAATAAAAAGTAAAAGTTTGGTGTGCCACACAGCATATTTGTTTTGGCCCAAACACATTTTGTTTCCAAATGTCCATTGCAATAAGTCACTGTTGTTGTTCCAGGTCTCTAGCTTCTTCTATACTATTGATGCAAGTTCATTAGCAGGATTCCTCTCAAATATTTTGTAGCTGCCTTGTGTCAAAAAAAGTAAAGAAAACCAAACCAAACCAAACCAAACCAAACCAAACCAAACCAAACCAAACCAAACCAAAACAAAACAAACCAAACCAAAACAAAACAAACCAACATTATAAAAACCCTGCAACATTTTATCAGCAGGACAAGTTTTGTCACAATCTGTATCAGTTCATAGATAAGGCGGATGTTGGGATTGCCCAACACAAATATTTGGAACTGGGCCTGGATTGTACTGAAGTAATCAGCCCTCCAGAAGCTCCTCTGAAACTTTGACACTAAAGCATCTTCTGATTTGTCCAGGAAAGAGAAAGGGGAGCTACACTACCAGCAGCAGCTGGCTTAGGTGGCAATGGCTCTTTCAAGCTCACACCAACAGTGACACCTCTCCTGCTCTGATGCCCTCATGTTAGCTGTCTCAAACCAATGCTAGGGAAATTTCAGTGCCATGTCCCTGGGTGCTGTAGCAAGCATTTTGCAGGGACAGATTTTCTGTAGCACCTTAGTGAGTGGTGGGGCTAAATATGGAGAATACTGTATCTAGTTGTGTGTTGTATGGCAGCCCTTCCTTTTCATGCCTTGGATAACCAGCTCTCTCAAACTGCCCAGGCAAGAACAGGGACAGCCTTTCATAGTGCCTCTGCCTAAGATGAGTGGAGCCAGCTTTGTGTAGACCTCTGAATTCAGCATGATATTAAGTAAGAGATCAGACCAGTGATAATTACATGAACTTTAGTGGTAACATTGGTCATAGATATTGAACTAGACTCCTACTGATGCTGTGGTATTAATAGAGCTTTGAACCTTAGGGGGGCCATGAATTAAGTAAAACATTACCATGTCTTCAAACCAAAGCACAACCTACACAGATCATGCTGCTCCTTACTATCATTGGGTCTGTAGTTCTGCTTCTTTTTATCCTGCGCAAACTATCCCTGCTTCTTTCTCTTCCATCATTTTATCATATAGTTGCTCATAAAATGTCTTGCGAATCTGTTTACATATTGGGAATGGGTTGTGATATATGTCCAATGGTTTGTAAAATAATTTCACATTGCACATAAAATTGTAGTACTTTGTATCTAAAGGACATAAAGAAAACACAAACTGAGGGAATCCTATATATGGAAAACCTAGGGAAGAGAACTGGAACAACAGATATAAGCATCACAAACACAGTGCTAGAGATGGAAGGGAGACTTTTAGGTATAGAAAATAAAGAATATAACAGAAATTGATATATCAGTCAAAGGTTAAATCTAAAAATTCCTGACACAAACTGTGCAGCAAAATTGGAATACCATGAAAACACATTACCTAAGTATAATAGGAATAGAAGATGGTGAAGAATCCAAGCTCCAAGGGTCTGAAAATATTAACAAAATAATAAGAAATTCCCAACCTAAAGAAAGAAATACCAATAACATACAAGAAGCTTCTAGAACTCCAGTTATAGAGAACCAGAAAAGAATCCCCCTACCACCTCATAATCAATACTCAAAATCGACAGGGAAAACAAAACGATGTTTAAAAGAATCAAGGGGAAAAGTACAGAAAATATACAAAGGCAGACCTATCAAAAATGCATTGAATGCATTGGACTTCTCAACAGAGACTCTAATACTTTCTAGGACCTGGTGAGATATCTTGCAATCTCTAATAAACCACAGATGAGAACCTAGATTACTACATCAGACAAAAATCTCAAAAAACATAGATGGAGAAAACAAGGTATTGCAAGACAAATCCTATTTCAAGAAGTATTTACCCACATATCCAGCCTTACAAAAATTCTAGAAGGATGTTTCATCATAAGGATGGTGAGTATATCCAAGGAAACACAGTAAATAAATAGTTCCTACCAGCAAAAACAAGGAAACCACAGACAAACTCTCTCCCTCGCTTCCTCTCTCTCTCTCTCTCTCTCTCTCTCTCTCTCTCTCTCTCTCTCTCTCTCTCTCTCTCTCTCTCTCTCTCTCTCTCTCTCTCTCACACACACACACAGACACACACACACACACACAGACACACACACACACACACACACACACACACACACCAAAATCAAAATAACAGGAAACAACAATAACTGGTCATTAATATCTCTGAACAACAAGGGGATTAATTCCCCAATAATAAGACATATGCTAAGAGATTATATGCAAATGCAGTCCACCATTCTGCTGCCTATAAGAAAGACACCTTAGCTGTAAAGATAGACTTCACTTCTGAGTAAAGGGCTAAAAAGTTATCCAAGCAAACAGACACAAGAAATAGACTAGAGTAGCCATTCTAATATCGAATAAAATACAGTTTTAACCAAAACTAAACATAAGAAAAAGGGAAGGATACTTTATACTCAAAGGAAAAAAAATCAAGTAAGAGAACTCTTTTTTGCATTTAATATTTTTCCTTTTTATATTTCATTAGATATTGGCTTTAGTTACATTTTAAATGGTATCCCCTTTCCTTTTTACTCCTCCCAAAACCCCCTACTCCCTACCCCTGCATACCAACCCCCCCCTACTTTTCTGACCTGGCATTCTCTTACAGTGGGGTATAGAGCCTGGATAGAACCAATTAACTCTCCTCTCCTTGATGGTTAAAATGGCCATCCTCTGCTATATATATTGCAAGAGCTATGGTCTCTCCATGTGTACTCTGGTTGGTGATTTATTCCTTGGGAGCTCTGATTGGTACATATTATTGTTCCTCCTATGTGCATGCAAAACTCTTCAGCTCCTTGTGTCTTTTCTCTAGCTGCTCCATTAAGGACCCTTTGCTCAGTCTATTGGTTGGCTATGAGCCATTGGTATTTTGATTCACCTTCTAAGAAGAATCAAAGTATCCACACTTTTTTCTTCCTTCTTCTTGAGCTTCATGTGATATGAGTTGTATCTTGGGTATTCAGAACTTTTAGGCTAATATCCACTTCTCAGCAAGTGAATACTATGTGTGTTCTTTTATGATTTGTTTACTTCACTCAGGATGATAATTTATAGATTCAACCACTTGCCTAAGAATTTAATAAATTTATTGTTTTTAATCGCTGAGTAGTATTCCATTATGTAAATGCACATTTATGAATCCATTACTCTGTTGAGATACATCTGTGTTCTTTCCAACTTCTTGCTATTATAAATAAGGCTGTTATGAATATAGTGGAGAATGTGCCCTTATTACATGTTGGTGTATTTTCTGGGTATATGCTCAGTATTGGTATATGTGGGTCATTAGGTAGTAGTGTGCCCAATTTTCTGAGGAACTGCCAAACTGATTTCCAGAGTGGTTTTACTACCTTGCAATCCCATAAACAATGGAGGAGTGTCTTTCTTTCTCAACCTCCTTTCCAATATTTGCTGTCTCTGAGTTTTTTGATCTTAGCCATTCTGACTGGTATGAGGTGGAATCTCAGGGTTGTTTTGATTCACATTTACCTGATGATTAAGGATGTTGAACATTTCTTCAGGTATTTCTCAGCTACCCCATATTATTCAGTTGAGAATTCATCATTTAGCCCTGTACCCCATTTCTTAATAGTGTTATTTTTTTTCTCTGGAGTCTATCTTTATGAGTTTTTTGTATATATTGTATATTAGCCCTCAACTGGATGTAGGATTCATAAAGATCTTTTCCAAATCTGTCAGTGGCTATTTTGTCCTATTGCCTGTGTCCTTTGCCTTACAGAAGCTTTGCAATTTAATGAGGTCCCATTTGTCAATTCTTGATCTTAAAGCATAAGCTATTGATATTATGTTCAGGAAATTTTCCCCTATGTCCATTTGCTCCAGGTTCTTCAACACTTTCTTTCCTATTAAATTCATTGTCTCTGATTTTATGTGGAGGTTCTTGATCCACTTGGACTTCAGCTTTGTTCAGGTAATTAAGAATGGATAAATTTGTATCCTTCAACATGTTGACTGCCAGTTGACTCAGCACCATTTGTTGAAAATGCTTTCTTTTTCCCACTGGATGGCTTTAGTTCATTTGCCAAATAACAATTGGCCCTAAGTGTGTGGGTGCATTTATTTGACTTCAATTCTATTCTATTGATCTGCAAGCCTGTAAATGTAACAGTAGCATACAATTTTTATCACTACTGCTCTGTAGTATAGCTTGAGGTCAGGGATGGCAATTCTGCCAGAGAGTATTTTATTGTTGAAAATATTTTTCCCTATAATGGGTTTTTTGTTATTCCAGATAAATTTGGAAAATGCTTTTTCTAATTGGAAAATTGAGTTGGAATTTTGATGGTGCTTGTAATGAATCTGTAGATTGCTTTAGGAAAGATGGCCATTTGTACTATATTACTATATTAACCTTGCTAAACCATGAGCATGGGAGATCTTTCCATTTTTTGTATATATTGGATACTAACCCTCTATCTATGGTCACTTGATATTTGACAAGGAAGCTAAAACCCTCCAGTTGAAAAAAATATAGCATTTTTAACAAATGGTTCTGGTTTAACTTTTGGTCAATATGTAGAAAGATGGAAATTGACCCATTCTTATTCCTTTGTACAAAGCTCAAAACCAAGTGGTTCATAGACTTCCACATAAAACCAGATACACTGAAACTTATAGAAGAGAAAGTGGGGAAGAGCCTTGAACACATGGGCACAGGGGAAACTTTCCTGAATACAACACCAATGATTTGGGTTCTAAGGTCATGAATCACCAGATGGGACCTCTTAGAGTTGCAAAGCTTCTGTAAGGCAAAGGACACTGTCAATAGGACAAAACAGCAACCAACAGATTGGATGGAAATTCTTTATTATAAATCAAAGACAACTGGTAGCAGGAAATCTCAGGTCTGGAAGCACATTTTGGCAGCTGAAATAAGACAAAGCTTTAGAATGAATTCTCATGGTAGATTAAATATTTGTCTTAGTGACTGTGTTGTTTGACGTAAAGAAGCCTTTCAGGTTCATTTATTAATTGTTGATCTCAGAGCCTGAGCTATTGGAATCCAGTGGGCTCCTTGGGGGATCCCAGCTGCTGCAGTTATTTGGGTGGGTATCCTACCTGTTGCCTTGGCTGCAATGGATCTCTTCAGTGACTAGATGTCTGTTTAGTACTGAGGGGGCAGACATGAAGATCTGCCACAGGAGGAGGTGTGGACTGGAAGGGAAATCAAATTTATTGTTTTAATTTCTTAATTTGCAATTAATCATAAAGAAATTTGGTACATATAGATTGTTTCTGTTCTCATCAGAGCTCATTCGGTGTATTTTTTTAGCCTCTTTTAAATGTAGCAAAGCAGGTTTTATTGTTTAACATAATGTCTAACATAGTGAGCATTCCACATGCACATGATGCTATTTGGCTATACCCTATATCACGTTCTGAAGAGCAGCATTTGTGTCACCCAGAAATGGACCTTGACATTCCCAACCATAATAGCTTGTTTGATTTCTTTTTGTTTAGGTTGTGACTTTTGTGCTTCATAAATTTTCCAAGTTTTTGTTCATCATGATAATATCTTTTTAACACACGGATCAATTTAGTTTTATGTAAAATTCAACTTTATACCTGGTAATTTCCTTATATCTGAAGTCAACTGTACATGCTATTGTTACTATAGGAAATATAGTTCAATTTTGACTAAAGAGCTGAACTTGCAGATGGCAGAACATCAGTTCTAATTTTACATGTTCTGTCTTTTAACTAGTATGCTTATTTAGTTTTCATTCAATGTGGTTTTTGTTTGCTCTTTTTATTTTGTTTATTTTACATTTTTGGCCTAGTTGATTATTATATTTAGCTTGATCTATTTTGTTATTTTGTTATAGTACAAAGACTGTAATATATGTACCTTATTTTATATACTATGCTTTTAACAAATAGTTTTCCATTTTAGTTGGCATGTTAGAACATGTACTATAAAGACATCTATAAAACTATTTCATGTGAATGCTGACAAGCATGATACCTTGATAATTCAAGAGAGAAAATTAAAATTTCTTGCTTTTAGACATCACACATGTGTTAGGAATTCAAATAGACACAAATAATTTCTGAAAGCCTTTTCAGAAAGGCTTTTTAAAGTTTTTTTTCTTTAAATTAAATATTCTTTTCCTTTGCCAACATTCAAGAAGTTCTCATATAGAAGTTAGAAATGGACCAGAACAGAAAGTCCTCCTGACACATAATAATCAAAATTGCAAATGCACTAAGCAAACGATTAAAAGCAGTATGGGAGAAGGTCAAGTAACTTATAAAGGCAGGCCTATCAGAATTACACCATACTTTTCACCTGCAACCACAAAAGCCTGAAGATCCTGGACATATCCAGAACCTAAGAGAACACAAATTCCACTCCAGACTACTATGCCCAGCAAAACTCTCAATAACCACAGATGGAGAAACCAAGATATTGCATGATAAAACCAAATGTATACAATATTTTCCACAAATCCAGCCCTACATAGGATAATAGATGGAAAACACCAACACAAAGAGGCAAACTACACCTTAGAAAAAGCAAGAAAGTAATTTTCCAGCAAACCCAAAGAAAGCTATTACAAAACATAAAAATAACATCAAAAATAACAAGAAGCAAAACCACTATTCCTCAAAAACTCTTAATATCAGTGGAATCAATTCCCCAATAAAAAGACATAGACTAACAAAAAATATATTTCATGTAAATATTCAATTTTATCAGAAAATGTTTGTAATTCTTCTTTCAATTAATTTGGGAATATTTATGCCTACCAATTTACCTGTATTATTTTTCATGATAATCTTCAATGTTAACATATTTTTATATATTTCTTCAATTTTATTAGAAACATTTTAAATGTAAATCTTTATTTTATCAGAAAATGTTTATAATTCCACCATCAATCAACATAGAAATATTTTATGCCTACCATTTTATCTGTATAATTTTCCATGAAATAATCAATTTTAAAGTCCTTTCCTTTATATTTCTTGAATTTTATCAGAAATATTTACTTTGTAGATCTTCCATTTTATCAGAAAATATTTATAACTCCACTTTCAATCAACTTAGAAATGCTTTATGCTTTCCATTTTATCTGTAGTTTTCCATGATAATCTTCAATTTTAATGTCATTCTATATTTTTCTACTTTTTTTTCAGAAATATTTTCCACATACATCTTCAGTTCTATCATAAAATATTTCTGATTCTTTTCAGTTATTTTAGCAATGCTATGTCCACCATTTTACTCTTTAATTTTCCATGATAATTGTCAATTTTAACCTGTTTTTCTATATATTTTTTTCAATTTTTAGAAATATTTTCCATGTAAATCTTCAATTTTATCATAAATGTTTTACTTCATTTTTCAGTAAAAAGAGAATTAAAAAAGAAGTTAGAACTTTTATGTTCTGAACATAAACCACTTTTTTTCTTTTTGGGAGGGTTTGTAAGCTTTTTGGCTGGTTATAAAATAAACTTAAGCAAATCAGTAGCCTTCTTATACTCGAAGGATAGGCAGGCTGAGAAATAAATTAGGAAACTGATACCCTTCACAATAGCCACAAACAATATAAAGTATCTTGGTGTGATTCTAACCAAACAAGTGTAAGATTTGTATGAAAAGAACTTCAAGTCTCTGAAGAAGTAAATGTAAGAAGACCTCAGAAAATGGATAAATCTTCCATGCTCGTGGATTGGCAGAATTAATATAGTTAAAATGGCCATCTTGCCAAAAGCAATATATAGATTCAATGCAATACCCATCAAAATCCCAAATCAAATCATGTTTGAGTTAGAAAGAACAATTGTCAAATTCATCTGGAATAACAAAAAACCAGGATGGCTACAACTATTTTCAACAATAAAAGAACTTCTGGGAGAATCAGTATCCTGGACCTCAAGCAATACTACATAGCATAGTATTGGTACAGTGACAGGCAGGTTAATCAATGGAATAGGATTGAAGACCCAGAAATGAACCCACAGACTTATGGTCACTTGATCTTTGACAAAGGAGCTGAAAACATCCAGAGGAAAAAAAAAGATAGGCTTTTCAAAAAATGGTGCTGGTTCAACTGGAGGTCAGCATACATAAGACTGCAAATTGATCCGCTCTTATCTCCTTGTACTAAGCTCAAGTGCAAGTGGATCAAGGATGTCCACAAAAAAACCAGACACACTGAAACTAATAGAAAAGAAACTGGGGAAGATCCTTGAAGATATCGGTACAGGGGAAAGTTCCTAAATAAAACACCAATAGCTTATGCTCTAATATCAAGAATTGACAAATGGGACCTCATAAAAGTACAAAGTTTCTGTAAGGCAAAGGTCACAGTCAGAAGGACAAAATGGCAACCAACAAATTGAGAAAAATCTTCACCAACCGCACATCCAGCAGAGGCCTAATATCAAATATATACAAAAAAAAAAAAAACTCAAGAAGGTAGACACCAGAAAACCAAATAACCCTATCAAAAAGTGAGGTACAGAGCTAAACAAAGACTTTTCACCTGAAGCACTTCAGATAGCTGAGAAGCACCTTAAGAAATGTTCAATGTCAACAGTCATTAAGGAAATGTAAATCAAAACAACCCTGAGATTTCACCTCACACCAGTCAGAAGGGCTAAGATTAAAAAGTCAGGAGACAGCAGGTGTTGGTTTTTCCACACAGTTCGATGATCTGTAGCCCACGCGAGTCACCTGTATGCCCCCCATGGGGGCCGTTGGCCATGGAAGAGAAGTGGCGGAGATACGGCAGAGATGTGGGCCGCAATGAGGGACCAGACCACACCAGACAGTTCCACATGGCTTTATTTAATGTGGGGTAAAAGTGGAGCAGGCAGGAAGAAGGCAGGGAATTAAGGAAAGAGAGCATGCGGGGGGTGGTTGGCAGGGAAGAAACGCTACCCATTATATATGACTGGTAATGTAAATTTCAGTTAAAAAGGTAGGCCCATTGAATTCTGGGTACATGGTGGCCGTTGCCTTGATAACAGGCCTATGCTTGCAGTGCTAGTTGTCACCTATATGACATCACAGGTCTGTGAACTAACATACCTCCATTTCTGTTATTAAAAAAGGAAAAGAAAAAGAGGGATGGGGAATCCTCATACAATAGGGGGATAGGAAAGAGGTATGGGATGTGGAACAGTCGGTGCATAGACCGAGCATGGGGACAAAATTTGGAGTATTAAATAAATAAATAAATAAATAAATAAATAAATAATCAAATAAATAAATACATATTCAAATAAATAAATAAATAAATAAATAAATAAATAAATAAATGAGAAAAAGTGTGAAAAAATAATTTAACAATAATGAAGGCACAGCATACACAAACTTATGGGACAACTTGAAAGTAGTGCTAAGGCGAAACCTCATAGGTCTGTTGGCATCATAAAAATTTGAAGACATTTTAGCAGCTCAACAACACATCTGAAAGATTAACAACAAAAGATAGGAAATACACCCAAGAGAAGAAGTAGATGGCAGGAAATATTCTAACACTGGGTTAAAATCAAACAAGTAGAAGCAAAGAGAACTATACACAGAATCAACAAAACCCAGAACTGGTTGTTTGAGAAAATCATAAGCTAGATAAACCATTAGCCAAACTTACTAACAAGCATAGAAACATTATCCAAATTAACAAGATCATAAAGAAAAGGAAGACCTAACAGTAGAAACTGAGAAAATTCAATAAATCATCATACCCTACTACAAATCTATACTAATCAAAACTGTAAAATTTTCATGAAATAGATGATTTTCCAGACAGATTATTAGGTTCCAAATTTAAATCATGAACAGATATACCATCTTAGCAGTCCCATAACTCTTAAGGAAATAGAAGCAGTCATTAACAGATTCCCAATCAAAAAAGGCAAGGACCAGATATTTATAGGGCAGAATTCTACCAACTCTTCAAAGAGATTTAATATCAATACTTCTCAAACTATTCCACCAAATAGAAACAGAAAGAAAAAAAGTAATTCACTCTTTGAAGCCCCAGTTACCTTGATACCTAAACAACACAAAAACTCAACAAAGAAAGAGAATTTTAGACTAATTTCCACTTATGAAAACCTATGCAAAAATAGTCATTAAAACACTTGCAAATGGCATCCAAGAACACATCAAAACTGTGATTTAGAATAATCAATTAAATTCATCCTAAGGATTCAGCAATGGTTCAATGTATGGAAATCCACCAACATAATCTACTACATAAACAGATTCAAAGACAAAAGCATTAAAAAAAAACACGTGATAATCTCATTAGAGGTAAAAAAATACCTTTGGAAAAATACAGCACCTCTTCATGTAGAAGTCTTGCAAAGATATGGAATTCAAGGCACATAACTAAACATCATAAAATTAATATAGAGCAAACCAATAACGTCAAATTAAGTGGAATAAAACTTGAAGCAATCTCACTAAAACCAGGGATGCAAAAAGTCTGCCCACTCTCTCCCCATTTATTTAATATAGTACTTGAAGCTCTAGACAGAGAAGATGGACAGCGATAGGAGGTTAAAGGCATACCAATTGGAAAGGAAGATGTCAAGATATAAGTATTTGTAGATGGTATGACATTATATATGTATATATATATATATATATATATATATATATATATGTGTGTGTGTGTGTGTGTGTGTGTGTGTGTATACCCAAAAATTACACCAATTACACCAGAGTATTTCTGCAGTTGTTAAATATCTTCAGCAAAGTGGCAGAATATAAACTTAACTCAAAGGAATATTTATCCATCCTCTACATAAAAAGATAAATGGGCTGAGAAAGAAATTAGGGAAACATCCTTCACATTAGTCACAAATAATATAAACTATATTGGTGTGACCATAACCAAGCAAGTGAAAGATTTATATGATGAGAACTTCAGATCTCTGAATAAAGAAATCAAAGAAGACTTCTGAAGATGGAAACCTCTCCCATATTTATGGACTGGAAGAATTAACATAGTAAAAATGACCATCTTAACAAAAGCAATCTATAGATTCGAGGTGATCCTCATCAAAATTCTAACACAGTTCTTCACAGAGATAGAAAGAGCAATTTTCAAATTCATCTGGGGTGACAAAAATTCTAGGAAAGTGAAAACTATTCTCAATAAAAAAACTTTTGGGACCTCACCATCCCTGACCTCAAGCTTTACTATGGAGAAAGTCATAAAAGTTGCATGTTATTGGTTCAGAGACAGATAGGTAGATTAATATAATAGAATTGGAGACCCAGGAATGAATTCACACACCCTTTGTCACTTGATCTTAGCCAACTGCCCAGTGGAAAAAGACAGAATTTTCAACAAATTTTGTCCATTCAAGTGGTGGTTGGTATGTAGAAAAATGCAAGTTGACCCATTTTTATCTACTTGTAGAAAGCTCGACTCCAACTGGATTAAGAAACTCCACATAAAGCCACATAATGTTTATGTAATAGAAGAGAACGTGGTAATAATCTTCAAACACATTGGCACAGAGAAAATTCCTGAACAGAGCACCCATGTTTCAGGCTACCCAATCAACAAATGACAAACAAGATCTCATAAAATTGAAAAACTTTTGTAATGCAAAGGACTGTGTCAATAGGACAAAGGTACAACCTACAGTTTGAGAAAATATCTTTACCAACCTTGCATCTGAATGAGGGCTATTATCCAAAATATACTTAGAACTCAAGAAGTTAGAATCCAGAGAAAAAAATAACCCTATTAAAATGTGGTATCCATGTAAGCAAAGATTTAAGTTAAAGACTTTGTACATTTCAATGAAAAAGAAGGCACAAATAATCAATATTAAAAGGAAAGTTCATTAAGGGCCTCCATAAGAAAAGTAGAAGCTTTTCATACCAGGATTTAAAAGTATATTGAATACTCTAGAAATGAAAAGGAAGAAAACACACCCAGGAGGGATGCAAGCAGAAAATAATCAAAATCACAGTGAAATCAATCGATTCATAACAATGATAACAGTACAAAGGATAAAAAAAAATCGAAGAGTATAGTCACTGACAAAAACAATGAGATAATAGACAAACCTTTAGCTACTCTAAGTAAAAGACAAAGAAACAGTGTCCAAACAAATAAATTATGAAAAAAAATCACTGAGACATAACAGCAGAAATGAAAGTTATTCAAAGAATCATTAGTTCTTACTTCAAAACCGAATAAGTCACAAAATTGGAAAAACATAACAAAATGGATGATTTTTCTCAACATATACTAATTAATACAGTTAAATGAAGACCAAGTCCACTATTGAAACAGAATTATAATACCTAAGAATATAGAGGCTTTCATTAAAAGTGTCTCAACAACAGCAACAATAGCAATAGCAATGACAATAAAAACAACAACAACAAAAAGAGCTAGTACCTACAGTATTCACATTTTCTGGAAAGAGAAGAACACTTCCAAACTCATTCTATGAATCTGTAGAGATCATTTTCTCCAATGAACATGGTTTCAAAATACTCAAGTAAATACTGAAAAAGTATCCAGAAACACCTCAAAGGAAAAAAAAAAAACTTCACCTACCATAATAAAGTAAGCTTCATCCCAGGGATGCAGGGATGGTGCAATATTTGAAAATCCATCAAGGCATTTCACTATATAAACCAAAATAAAGTAAAAAAAAAATCACATGATTATCTCATTATAAGATGCAAAAGCCGCTCAGGCTGTGCACTGAGGCAGGCAACAGGTGACAGCCAGCTCTCGGCCCCTGGACCAGCAGTAGCAGCTGGCCTCCATATTGCAACCAGGACAGAGCTGGAGAGGCCCAGGTAGACAGACTCCATCTGGAGCTACCTGCTCACGGGGGCATCTGCTAGGCTCTCTCCACCAGGCAGGCCCAGCTCTGCTGGCCAAGGCTCTGAGGGACTTCCACTTGTCCTCAGGCCATGGACCGAGGCAGCAGGTGGCAGCCAGCTCATGATCCTTTAGAGCAGCAGTCACACATAATCACCAGTAGAGAAACAATAGGTGAGCCCAGCCTGGGAGATTCAAACACCAGCCAGTGACAACAAGGCCAACTAACACCAGAAATAACCAGATGGCAAAAGGAAAACGAAGAAACGTCACTAACAGAAATCAAGGCAACATGACAGCATCTGAACCCAGTTCTCCAACAACAGGAAGCCCTGGATACCCCAAAACACCAGAAAAACAAGACTTGGATATAAAATCACTGGTCAGGATGCTGGCAGCTAAACACATAGAAAAATCTCGTAAAGAAATAGAGGAGAAAATGGATCAAAAGTTAGAAGCCTTTACAAGGCAAATACAAAATTCACTTCAAGAAATTTAGGAGAAGATGGATCAAAAAGAAGAAGAGAATAAGGAAGAAAGACAAAAATCACTTAAAGAAATACAGAAGAACGTGGTCCAACAAGTAGAAGCTATAAAAGAGGAAACACAAAAATCTCTTAATGAAATACATGAAAACACAATCAAGCAAGCAAAGGATCTGAGCATATCCATCCAGGTACTAAAAACAGAAGAAGAAACAACTAAGAAATAGCAAAGGGAGACACCATTGGAGATAGAAAACCTTGGGAAGAAATCAGGGGCCATACATGCAAATATTAACAATAGAATACAAGAGATAGAAGAAAGAATCTCAGAAGCTGAAGATACCATAGAAACCATTGATCCAACAGTCAAAGAAAATACTAAATGCAAAAAGGTTGTAACCCAAAACATCCAGGAAATCCAGGACACAATGAGAAGACCAAACCTAAGGATTATAGGTATAGATGAGAGTGAAGATTTAAAGTTAAAGGGCCAGCAAATATCTTCTATAAAATTATGGAAGAAAACTTCCCCAACCTAAGGAGAGAGATGCCCATGAATATACAAGAAGCATATAGAACCGCAAACAGACTGGATCAGAACAGAAATACTTCCTGTCACATAATAATCAAAACTCCAAATGTACTAGACAAAGAAAGAATATTAAAGGCAGCAAGAGAAAAAGGCCAAGTAACATATAAAGGAAGACCTATCAGAATCACACCAGACTTCTCACCTGAGACCATGAAAGCTAGAAGATCCTGGGCAGATATCATGCTAACTCTAAGAGAACACAAAATTCAGCCAAAACTACTTTACCCAGCAAAACTCTCAATCGCCATAGAAGGAGACATCAAGGTATTCCATGACAAAACCAAATTTGCATGATATCTTTCCACAAATCCAGCCCTACAAATGATAATAGGGGGAAAACACCAAGACAAGGATGGAAACTACACCCGGGAAGAAGCAAGATAGAAACCTCCTCTCCTCAAACCCAAAAGAAGATAACCTCTCAAATATAAAAAATAAACAAATAAACAAACAAACAAACAAATAAATAAATAAAATTTCAAAAATGTCTGGAGGTAATATTTACTATTCCTTAATATCTCAACATCAATGGACTCAATTCCCCAATAAAAAGACATAGATTAACAGACTGGATACAGAAACAGGACCCTACATTTTGCTACATACAGGACACACATCTCAGTGTTAAAGACAAACACTGCCTTAGAGTAAAAGGCTGGAAGAAAATTTTACAAGCAAATGGTCTCAGGAAACAAGCTGAAGTGGTCATTCTAATATCAGATAAAATTGACTTCCAACCTAAAAACATCAAAAGAGACTCAGAAGGTCACTTCTTGCTTGTCAAAGGGAAAATCCACCAAGAAGAGCTCTCAATACTGAACATCTGTGCTCCAAATTCAAGGGCACCCTCATTCATAAAAAAAAAAAAAAAACTCACTAAAGCTTAGAGCACACATTACACCTAACACAATAATTGTGGGTGACTTCAACACTCCACTCTCCTAAATGGACCAATCAGGAAATCAGAAACTAAGCAGGGATACAGTGAAACTAATTGAAACGTTGGACCAATTGGATTTAACATATATATAACATTTCATCCTAAAGCTAAAGAATATACCTTTATATCAGCACCGCATGGTACCTTCTCCAAAACTGATCATATAATAGGTCACAAGACAGATGTCAACAAATACAAGAAGATCGAGCTAATCCCATGCCTCCTATCAGATCACCATGGAGTAAGAGTGGTCTTCAATAGCAACAAAAACAACAGAAAGCCCACATACACATGGAAACTGAACAAAACTCTACTCAATGACACCATGGTCAAGGTAGAAATAAAAAAAAAGAAATGAAAGACTTTTTACAATTCAATGAAAATGAAGGTACAACCTACCCAAATCTATGGGCCACAATGAAAGCAGTGCTAAGAGGTAAACTCTTAGCTCTAAGTGCATCCAAAAAGAAACTGGAGAGAGCATACACTAGCAGCTTGACGGCACACCTTAAAGCCCTGGAAGAAAAAGAAGTTAATTCACCCAGGAGGAGTAGAAGACAAGAAATCATCAAACAAAGGGCTGAAATAAATCAAGTAGAAACAAAGAGAACCATACAAAGAATCAACAAGACCAGGAGCTGGTTCTTTGAGAAAATCAACAAGATAGGTAAACCCTTAGCCAGACTAACCAAAGGACACAGAGACAGTATACAAATTAACAAAATTAGAAATGAAAAGGGAGACATAACAACAGAAACTGAGGAAATTCAAAAGATCATCAGATCCTACTACAAAGGTCTATACTCAAAACAACTGGAGAATCTGGAGGTAATGGACGAATTCCTAGACAGATACAAATTACCAAAATTAAATCATCATCAAATAGATCAGCTAAATAGTTCCATAACCCCTAAAGAAATAGAAGGGCTTACAGAAAGCCTCCCAACCAAAAAGAGTACGGGACCAGATGGTTTTAGTGCAGAATTCTTCCAGAACTTCAATGAAGAATTAACACCAATACTTTTCAAACTATTCCACAAAATAGAGACAGAAGGGACACTGCCCAACTCATTCTTCGAAGCCACAATTACGCTAATACCTAAACCACAAAAAGATCCAACAAAGAAAGAGAACTACAGGCCAATTTCTCTTATGAATTTCAATGCAAAAATACTAAATACAATTCTTTCCAACCAAATCCAAGAGCAAATCATAACGATCATTCACCATGAACAAGTATGCTTCATCCCAGGGATGCAGGGATTGTTCAATATATGGAAATCCATCAATGTAATCCACTACATAACAAAGTAAAAGAAAAAAAAACACATGGTCATCTCATTAGATGCTGAAAAAGCATTCAACAAAATTCAGCATCCTTTCATGCTAAAAGTCTTGGAAAGAGCAGGAATTTAAGGCCCATACCTAAACATAGTAAAAGCAATCTACAGCAAACCAGTAGCCAACATCAAACTAAATGGAGAGAAACTTGAAGCAATCCCAATAAAATCAGGGACTAGACAAGGCTGCCCTCTCTCTCCATATCTTTGCAACATAGTATAAGTTCTAGCGAGAACAATTAGACAACATAAGGAAGTCAAAGGGATACAAATTGGAAAGGAGGAAGTCAAACTATCATTATTTGCAGATGATATGATAGATTACTTAAGCTACCCAAAAAACTCCACCAGAGAACTTCTACAGCTGATAAACAACTTCCGCAAAGTGGCAGGTTATAAAATTAACTCAAGCCAATCAGTGGCCTTCTTGTACTCAAAGGACAAGCAGGCTGAGAAAGAAGTTAGGAAAATAACACCCTTCACAATAGCCACAAACAACATAAAGTACCTTGGCATAACTCTAACCAAACAAATGAAAGTTCAGTACGACATGAACGTCAAGTCCTTGAAGAAAGAAATTGAAGAAGACCTCAGAAGATGGAAAAATATTTCTTGCTCCTGGATTGGCAGGATCAATATAGTAAAAATGGCCGTCTTGCCAAAAGCAATCTACAGATTCAATGTGATCCCCATCAAAATCCCAACTCAATTCTTCATAGATCTAGAAAGAGCAATTCTCAAATTCATCTGGAGCAACAAAATAACCAGGATAGCTAAAACTATTCTCAACAATAAAAGGACTTCTTGGGGAATCAATATCTCTGACCTCAAGCAGTACTACAGAGCAATTGTGTTAAAAACTGCATGGTATTGGTACAGCAACAGACAATTGAATCAATGGAATAGGATTGAAGACCCAGAAATTAACCCACAGACTTATGGTCACTTGATCTTTGATAAAGGAGCCACAACCATCCAGTGGAATAAAGATAGCCTTTTCAACAAATGGTGCTGGTTCAAATTGAGGTCAACATGCAGAAGAATGCGAATGGACCCACGCTTATCTCTTTGCACTAAGATCAACTCCAAGTGGATCAAGGACCTCCACATAAAACCAGACACACTGAAACTATTAGAAAAGGAACTTGGGAAGACCCTGGAGGACATAGGCACAGCAGGAAAGTTCCTGAACAGAACACCAATAGCTTTTGCTCTAAGATCAAGAATTGACAAATGGGACCTCATAAAATTACAAAGTTTCTGCAAGGCAAAGGACACTGTCAGAAGGACAAAATGGCAACCAACAAAGTGGGAAAAGATCTTCACCAACCCTACATCTGACAGAGGTCTAATATCTAATATATACAAAGAACTCAAGAAGTTAGACCACAAAGAACCAAATAACCCTATCAAAAAATGGGGTACAGAGCTAAACAAAGAATTTTCACCAGAAGAAATTCAGATGGCCGAGAAACACCTTAAGAGATGTTCAACATCATTAGTCATCAGGGAAATTCAAATAAAAACAACCCTGAGATTCCACCTCACACCAGCCAGAATGGTTAAGATTAAAAACTCAAGAGACAACAATTGCTGGCGAGGATGTGGAGAAAGAGGAACACTCCTCACTGTTGGTGGGATTGCAAAATGGTAAAACCGTTCTGGAAATCAATGTGGTGGTTACTCAGAAAATTGGGCATTTCACTTACAGAGGACCCTGGCATACCACTCCTGGGCATATACCCAGAGGATTCCCCTGCATACAATAAAGACACATGCTCTACTATGTTTATAGTAGCCTTGTTTATAATAGCCAGAAATTGGAAGGAGTCCAAATATCCCTCAAAAGAGGAATGGATACAGAAAATGTGGTGTATTTATACAATGGAATACTACTCAGCAATTAAAAATAATGAATTCATTCAATTTGTAGGTAAATAGTTAGACCTGGAAAATATCATCCTGAGTGAGTTAACCCAATCACAAAAGAATACACATGAAATGCAATCACTGATGAGTGGATATTAATGATCCCAGAAGCCCTAAATACTCAAGGCACAATTAGCAAGCCAAATGATTCCCAAGAAGAAGAAAGGAGAGGACCCTGGGCCGGTAAAGATTTGATCCAATTTTGAAGAGAATCCATGGGGGGAGGGGGAATGATTGGGGAATAGTTGGGTGGGAGAGGAATTATGGGACGTATGGTGGGGGTGAACTGGGAAAGGGGAAAGCCTTTGGAATGTAAACATACAATATAGAAAATAAAAATTTAAAAAAAAAAGATGCAAAAGCCTTTGATTAAATCCAGAACCCCTTCATATTAAAAAAACAAACAACAAAAAATACAAACAACAACAACAAAACTTGGAGAGATCTGGTACAAAGGGGCATACCTAAACCTAAAAAAAAAATAAATAAATAAAAAAAACGCCATATAAATCAGGCCAATAGTCAACAACAAATTAAATGGAGATAACTTTAAAGGAATTCTACAAACATCATGGACAAATCTCCCAATCTCTCCTTATCTATTCAGTATAGTACTTCAAGTTCTAGGTAGACCAATAAGACAAGTAAATTGATTAATTGGATAAAAATTGGGAAGGAAGATATCAAGGTTTAGCTATTTGAAGATTATATAATAATACACATGAATGACCCCCCTCCAAGTCTACCAGAGAATGCCCATAGCTGATAAATATCTGCAGCCAAGTGGCTGGATGCAAAATTGGCTAAAAATTCTGTAGTCCTCCAATATACAAACATTAAACAGGATATGAATGAAATAATGGAAATAACATGCATTAAAATATCCAATAATGATAAAACTATCTTGTGTAACTCCTACCAAGCAAGTGAGAGTGCTGTAAGATTTATGTCTCTGAAGAAAGAAAATGAAAAAGATATCAGTAGATGGAAAGATTTTCCATGTTCAGGAATCCAGAAGATTAACATAGAGAAAAATTATGCTTTTACCAAATGTAGTTTATAGATTCAGTGCATTTTCCATTTAAATTGCAACACAATGTGTGATATGCCTTGAAAGAGCAATTTTCAATGTCATATGTAAAACAAGCAAACAAACAAACCCTAGGATACCTAAGCAATACAATAAAGAACAATAAAAGAACTTCTGGAGGAATTACCATGCCTATTCTCAAGCTTTGGTACAGAGCAATAGTAATAAAAATTGCATGGAATTGGTATAGAAAAAGATAGGTTGATCAATGGAAACTAATTGAACACTCAGAATTAAACTGACATACATACATACTATTTTGGAAAAAGGAATTACCATAATAGGAAAAATGAAATAATCTTCACCATACAATCCTGGTCTCACTGATGTCTGCATGCATATGAAATAAAAATAGATCCATATTTCACACAATATAAGTCCAAGTGCATCAAAGGCCTCCACATAAAACCAGATATACTAAATCTAATAGAGTGAATGGTGGCACACCTGTGAGCTCATTGGTATAGGGCACAGCTTCTTGAATAGATCATGCTCTAAGATCAACAATTAATAAATGGGTCTTCCTGAAATTGAAATCCTCTGTATGCCAAAGGACATTGTCAATAAGACAAAATTGTAGCCTACAGATTGAGAAAATGTATGGAACTTCAGTATATCATTGCAAATGAGGAAACACAATGCCAGAAAGTCATAAATAACATGTAGTCACTTATAAGTGGACATTAGCCATAAACTGCAGGATAACTTTGGTACAATCCACACACCCAAAGAAACTGGATAATAAAAAATCTCCACATTAGTAAATATCTCTCAGAAGTGGAAACTACATATCTGAAGATGAATGGAAAGAGGGAACTGGGAAGGAGAGGAAGAGAAGAAGGCAATGGAATCAGGTGGAGAGGAATATTAAGGGAGGCTTGAGAGTGAGAATGAAAATCAGTGATTGAGGAAATCTCTTGTGACTACCTGGATGTTGGGAATGAGAGAGGACCCAGGAATCCTGAGGGATGAGTAATCCTAGCTTAGATTCCTACCAGAGGTGGCTATAGAGACATAAATGGCCACTTCAGATAGTAAGGTGGGACTTCCAGTGGAGGGAGGGTGACATCAATACACCTGCTATACTTCAACACAAAATTTATCTTGTCTGCAAAATGTGAAGAGATAAGGATGGAGGGAAATCTGAGAGAACACCCACCCAATATGAGAATGCTGACTCTGATATGGTTATAGAAATGAATGTAGCATAACTTACTTCTGAGAAACTTTATTCAGCAGCAGATGGAGAGAGATATGAAGAAACCCATAGACTCATAATAGGATAGAGCCCTTAGAGTCATGTGTAGGAGATAGTCGTGAGCAAGTCTAAAAAGACAAGGACAACAGAAAAAGAGCTACATGGTCAAGTAATCTGTGACCATGAGTGCTCAGAGAGCATGGACCACCAACAATTAAGCATGCAGGAACTGGACTTAGAATACTTACATATCAGTAGCAAATGTGCAGATCAGTATTCCTGTGGATACTCTAACAAGGAGAGTGGGGATTGCCTTGTTCTCTGTATCCTGCCATTGGATGCCCCTCCCCCATATGTGGACTGCATGGATAGGCCTAAGTGAGAGAGTATGTTCGTAGACGTGTTGGTAAAAGATCAACTAGGGTGGGGTAGTACACAAGAGGGCTCCCTTTTTCTGAAGAGAAAGGGTAGGTTATTGAGCAGAACGATCTTTCAGGGGAGAGACAGAGAAGAGAAGGTGGCTACAATAGGGATATAAAATGAAAAAAAAATTAAATAAAAAGTAAAGAAATACCAAAGGAAGAAAAAATTATTTCAAATATCTTGTTGACTAGAATTGCAAAGAAACCAGTAGTTTTCAAGAGGCAGCTTGGTTGGTATAAATTGATTTCTTTCCTGGCCTTGATTTAAAAAGCTCAGTTTGCATGGCTCCTGGTTTGGTCATATTGATATTTGTCTCTCTCTTTTTGGAAGAAGTAATTGAATAGTTTCTCACATGCCTATTTTACTAGATGCTTGCCCATTGTGAATGTATCACTTTATGGGGCCATGGACATGATTTTTCTAAATAAATGAGATCTAAAATGTTATTTGATAAGATCTATATTGAGTTTATCCTGATAGTTTACAAAAGTTCACATTTTAAGCTGTGATGATGAAATATCCCATCATGAAAATACATAGTATCAGTAAATAAGGTGAATGAATTGTCATTATTCAATGATACTTCCATATCCTATACAGAGTTTCTTAACTGGATAATACTGATGACTTGATGGCAGAACAGGGAGTTTATATTTTATAATGACCTTTAGTGAGTGGTTCATTTATACCTGTACAAGCAGAAATGATTCTTGGATAGAGTAAGTTTTCATGACTCTGTCGTATATCCTATGACTCCATATGAGTAATCTCCAACAACAACCAGAAACTGACAGAATTTGGGTCCCAGGTTGAGGAATCTGGAATTCCAGGTATCTGATGGGTCTATTAAATAAGAGTGATTTCATGGATATTACCTAAATTTGTGACATATTTTCCCCATAACTTTGTGCTTTAGAGTCCACCCAAAAGACTTGGAAACAGGGTGTGATACATTAATGTAAATAGATTCTTTGTTTCCACATTTTTGGTTGAAAAGAGGTGGCCTGAGAATTATTTGAGATTGTTTGAAGAATAATGAACTGAGTTAGATGAGCATACTTATGGCTGCACTACACTGATGGTGCCCAATCTGTTTCAATTTGTCAGACAGTCTATCTAAGCATTAGTGCTCTCAGGGATAAAAATGAAGCACATCATATTTTTCTTCCAATATTGTATTAATGATTTCTAAAATGTTACTGTACTAGAAATGAGAATGTCTATAGAAATTTTTTAATAATTGTTTCATACAGATCCTGGAAATTGTCATAACTGTCCACTATAGAGAGAATATAAACAACTCAAATTTCCTATAAGGGACTAGGAGTTCATAAGAGTAGTGTAAGGTAATTTTACTGACAACTGACTAGACATGGACATCAACATCTTCACAATTATGTAGCACATGAAATGTATATGAGTTCTTGATATTTCTGAATCATTGGTTTGTCCTTGAGGGGGAAGACAGGATGACATGAAGTCCTGGGCATCCCTTTTATAGGGTGAACAAAGTTTTGGGCCTCCAGACATGAGAATCATTTTCCTTAACCCTTAAAAGAAGTTAATTTGTTGGCTGAGCAACTGCCATGCAGTTAAAGGACAGACATCTTTCTAATGTGCACTTTATTACTAAAGACTGGTTAAATTTCCTGTTTTGTGGCATCAAACTCCTATTCAAATTGAAATACTGGTAGTGGTAGTTACACTGCACACACAAATATATTTAAGTTAACTAGGATAACAGTGTACATGTTTTTGTGATAAAATATATGAAAACACACTGTAAAAATGATATTTTATCATGAAGTTCCAATGAAGAGTCTATTATATCCAAAAGACGTGGTATATATCAAAATACCATGTGGTATTTGTTATTTAGTTTCTTGTCAGGAAAAAGATGAAGAAATGCATGCAATCATCTAGGGAATTCTTTTCATCATGTCCTACAACAGTAATAGCACCCCCAATTTATGGTGAGTCCTATCACATAAATTTCCATATTAGAGATTATCCCCCACAAACATGTATGTTCAATAATTCTAAATTTCCTTTAACTGAAAAAAAAAGATCACCAACCATATATAACTAATGCAAATTATTTTGAACAATATTTACACAATAAATGATAGCTAATATAGCACTGATTTAAACATCTCCATATTTTATCATCATAATTATAAGAATTAAAGTTAAAGTCAGTCCTGTACACAAGTCACACTCATGAATAAATATCAATCCTTCTGGAATCATGCAGCTTTTCAGCAATGGAATTTAATCAGTTTATAAAGTGTTTATACATATAGTAAATGCCCAGTGAATAACAGCTATTAAATTAAATGCTGTTAAGCTATGTAATCCCCTTTAAAAATATTTATTAATTTAAACTATGATTATGTGGGTGAATATGTGCATGTAAATGAAGGGGTATCTAACCTGCCCTGTAGCTGGAGTTACAGGTGGTGTGGTCTCATTGGTATGAATATTGGGAAATGAACTTGGGAACCTGAGTCATCTCTTCATAAGTTCAGTATATGTTTCTATCCATTTGGCTATCTCTCGACCCTTTAAATTTGATAGTACATAATACTGGGTTCCTAATTTATCTCTTAGGTTCCACTAACCACTCTAGAAAGCAGAGTCGCATAGTGCTCAGTCAGACAGGGACAGTTTATTGAACTTAGGACCCAGGACTGATTGACACGGGTCATGGTCCAGACTCATGAGTTAAACAGTGAACTGGAGTTAATTTTCTCATGGGCATTTAAGCCTGAAATCTATAAACATCTTTATCAAGTTATTCTACCAATTCAGTTTTTGGGATAGGGCAATTCCTTAGGAACATGTCTGTGTTGTATTATAATCTTGTTTACATTGTTTGGGGTATTCAAAAGTGGCAGGGGACTTGCCTTTTCTAATATTTATGTCTTTATTTGTCTACCAGAATGGGATTTGTCTAACACTCAATGTCTCAACTTAGCAAACAGGATGACAGTTACCAACATTTATGTTTCTTCCAACCAAAAAGGTACAGGAACAGATGGTTTTAGTGCAGAATTATATCAGACCTTCAAAGAAGACCTAACACCAATACTCTTCTAATTATACCACAAAATAAAAACAGAATGAACACTACCCAACTCATTCTGTGGAGTCAAAATTATGCTTATAACAAAATAATACAAAGATCCAACAAAGAAGGAGAACTACAGGCCAATATCCCTTATGAATATCGATGGAAAAATACTCAATAAAATTCTTGCCAATTGAATCCAAGAACACATCCAAACCATTATTCACAATGATCAAGTAGGCTTCATCCCAGGGATGCAGAGATGGTTCAATATATGGAAATCCAGTAATGTGATTCTCTACATTAACAAACTTAAGGAAAAAAAAACACATGGTTATTTCATTAGATGCTGCAAAAGCATTTGACAAAATTCAGCATCCTTTCATGCTAAAATTCATGGAAAGAATAGGAATTCAAGGCTGATAACTGAAGATAGTAAAAGCAATATATATAGCAAACAAGTAGCCAACATCAAATTAAATGGAGAGAAACTTTAAGTAATATCACTAAAATCAGGGACTAGGCAAGGCTGCGCCCTATCTCCATATCTTTTCAATGTAGTGCTTGAAGTTCTAGCTAGAGCAATTAGACAACATAAGGAGGTCAAAAAGATACAAATTGGAAAGGAGAAGTCCAACTGTAACTATTTGCAGATGATATGATAGTATACTTAAGCGACTCAAAACACTCCACCAGAGAACTCCTACAGCTAATACACAACTTCAGCTAAGTGGCCATTTATACAATCAACTCAAGCAAATCAGTAGTCTTCCTATACTCAAAGGATAAGCAGGCTTGTAAAGAAATTAGGGAAATGACAACCTTCACAATAGCCAAAAGCAATATAAAGTATCTTGGTGTGACTCTAACAAGTGAAGGATCCGTTTGAGAAGAACTTCATGTCTCTGAAGAAGGTAGTCGAAGAAGACCTGAGAAAATGGGAAAATCTTCCATGCTCAAGGATTGGCAGGATTAATATAGTAAAAAATGGCCATCTTACCAAAAGCAATCTAGAGATTCAATGCAATACCCATCAAATCCCAACTCAGTTCTTCACAGAGTTAGAAAGAGCAATTATCAAATTCATTTGGAATAACAAAAAACTCAGGATAGCTAAAACTATTCTCTACTGTAAAAGAAATTATGGGGGAATCAATATCCCTGACCTCAAGCAGTACTATAGGACAATAGTTTTAAAAACTGCATGGTATTTATACAGTGACAGACAGGTAGATCAATGAGATAGGATTGAAGATGCAGAAATGAACCCACATACCTATGGTCACCTGATCTTTGACAAAGTTGCTGAAAAGATCCAGTGGAAAAAATGAGAGCTTTTTAAACAAATGGTGCTGGCTCAACTGGAGGTCAGCTTGCAGAAGAATCCACCTTTATCTATTCTTATCTCCTTGTACTAAGCTCAACTCCAAGTGGATCAAGGACCTCCACATAAAACAAGACACACTGAAACTAATAGAAAAGTAACTAAACTAATAGAAAAGTAACTGGGGAAGAACCTTGAGGACATGGGCACAGGGGGAAATTTCCTGAATAAAACAACAATAGCTTTTGCTCTAATATCAAGAATTGACAAATGGGACCTCTTAAATTTATAAACTTCAGCAAAGTGGCTGTTTATAAAATCAACTCAAACAAATCAGTAGCCTTCCTATACGCAAAGGATAAGCAGGCCAAGAAAGAAATTAGGGAAATAACACCCTTCACAATAGCCACAAACAATGTAAAGTATCTTGGTGTTACTCTAACCAAACAACTGAAAGATTTATATGACAAAAACTTCAGGTCTCTGAAGAAGCAAATTGAAGACCTCAGAAAATGGAAAAATCTTCCATGCTTTTGAGTTGGCAGGATTAATATAGTTAAAATGGCAATCTTGCCAAAAGCAATATACAGATTCAACACAATCCCCATCAAAATACCAACTCAGTTCTTTATAGAGTTAGAAAGGGAAATTCTAAAACTATCATCAACAGTGTAGTGGCTATTCCTGGTTGTCAACTTGACTATATGTGGAATGAACTAAAATCTAGAATTGGAAGGCTCACCTATGATCCTAATTTGGAGGCTCAGATATATAAGTTTCTAACCTGGACTTAGCATGGAGATCTTGAAGCATGGATTCCAGTCAAGGTCATCTGGGATTAAAGGTGTGGAGACATACACCTTTAATCCCAGACTTCAAGTTTATCTGGGATTAAAGGTGTACACCTTTAATCTGGGCTACACTTTCTACTGGAGACATATATAAAGACATTGAAAGAAGGAAGACTGATTCTTCCTTGCCGGCTTGCTTCGTGGGACTGAGCAACTGCAAGATCCTTGGACTTCCATCCACAGCTGCTGCTGACTACTGTTGGGGAGTTGGACTACAGACTGTAAGTCATCGACAAATTCCCTAACTACATAGAGACTGCCCATATGATCTGTGACTCTAGAGAACCCAGACTAATACAAACAGTAAAAAAAAAAAAAAAAAAAAAAAAAAAAAAAAAACTTCTGGGGGAATCAATATCCTGGAACACAGGCAATACTACAGAGCAGTAGTGTTAAAAACTGCATGGTATTGGTACAGTAACAGGGAGGTAGATCAATGGAATAGGATTGAAGACCCAGAATTGAACCCACACATTTATGGCCAATTGATCTTTCACAAAGGAGCTGAAAACATCCAGTGGAAAAAAGATAGCCTTTTCAAAAAATGGTGCTGGCTCAACTGGAAGTCAACATGCAGAAGAATGATCCACTGTTATCTCCTTGCACTAAGCTCCACTCCAAGTGGATCAAGGACCTCCACATAAAACCAGACACACTAAAACTAATAGAAAAGAAAATGGGGAAGACCCTTGAGGACATTGGCTCAGGGGGAAAATTCCTGAACGGAACACCAATTGCTTATGCTCTAAGAGCAAGAATAGACAAATGGGACCTCATAAAAGTACAAAGTTTCTGTAAGGCAAAAGACACTGTCAAAAGGACAAATTGGCAACCAACAAATTGGGAAATATATTCACCAACCCCACCTCCGACAGAGGGCTACTATCCAATGTATAAAAAGAACTCAAGAAGTTAGACCCCAGAAAACCAAATAACCCTATCCAAAAATGGGGTACAGAGATAAACAAAGACTTTTCACCTGAAAAAATTCGGATGGCTGAGAAGCATAGATAGCCTAGACTCTTGGGACACCAAAGACACAAGCCACATATCTGACAATAAGGAAGGAGTGGACACTGGTGCTAGAAAGGATCAAAACATCAGTGTAGGGGAGTACCAGAAAAGGGAAGTGGGAAGGGTTGAATGGGGGAGCAGGGGGAGGGAAAAGGACATGTGATACCTTTGGAGGATGGGGAAACAGAAAAAGTAAAATGAAATGTAAATATAGAATTTATCCAATAAAATATATTAAAAAAATTACAAATTTTCTGTAATGCAGAGGACACTGTCAAATGGACAAAACGGCAACCAAAATTGGGAAAGGATCTTCACCAACTCTACATCCAACATAGGGCTAATGTCCACTATATACAAAGAACTCAAGAAGTTAGACCCGAGAGAGCCAAACAACCCTATTAAAAATGGGGTAGAGAGCTAAACAAAGAATTTTCACCTGAAGAAATTCAGATGGCTGAGAAGCATCTTAAGAAATGTTCAACATTATTAGTAATTAGGGAAATGTAAATCAAAACAACCCCGAGATTCCACCTCACACCAATCAGAATGGCTAAGATTAAAAACTTAGGAGACAGCAGGTGTTGGTGAGGCTGTGGAGAAAGAGGAACACTCCTCCACTGTTGTTGGGATTGCAAACTGGTAAACCACTCTGGAAATCAGTCAGGTGGTTCCTCAGAAAACTGGGCAGGACACTTATGGAGGACCCTGCTATACCACTCCTGGGCATATACCCAGAGGATTCCCCAACGTGTAATAAGGATATGTGTTCTGCTATGTTATTAGCAGCCCTATTTATAATAGCCAGAAGCTAGAGAGAACCCAGTTGTCCCTCAATGGAGGAATGGATAAAAAAAAAATATGGTATATATGCACTATGGAGTACTACTCAGCCATTAGAAACATTAAATTCATGAACTTCTTAGACAAATGGATGGAGCTGGAGAACATCATCCTATGTGTGGTAACCCAATCTCAAAAGTACACTCATGGTATGCATTCACTGATTAGCGAATACTAGCCCAGAAGTCTATATTACCTAAGACACAATCCACATATCAAATGATGTCCAAGAAGAAGGAAGAAAGGGGACCTGACTCTGGAAAGGCTTAATGCAGCAGTGTAGGGAAATACCACAACAGGGAAGAGGGATGGTGTGAATAAGGGAACAGGGGGAGGGAAGAGGGCTTATGGGACTTGTTGGGAGGAGGAGCCTGGAAAGGCAGAAATCTTATGAAATATATATTAATATATCAAATAAAAATATGCTTTCGTACAATAGGTGGGTCAGGAATCATATCCTCATATGTTCCAAGCTCTTATAGTATTTCCTACATGCTGTTTCTACATTTTAGTTGTTTGGATTTCAATGGTATTGATTCTATGAGGAAAGAAACATTTGTTAAGAACTTAACCGAAGTCCATAATACTCCATTGGTCCCAAAGTGGGAAATATGAGACAACTCCTCAAATAGTCTTTAGTCTTTGTATTTCCGAGTGGTGACTCAGAAGGGTGCAAACCAAATGAACCCGCTCCCCCCCCATGAGTCTCACAGCACAACAGCTCACAAAGATCTTCAATAATTTTATACAAAGAGAGGCATCTCTACTTGCTCCATGCTGAGTGGTAGGGAAGAAATTTATCTTTTATCTTGAAAGTAAGTATGCCATAGCCTAGTAAACAAAGAATGTTACAAGTGACCCCAAAGAAGACAACATGGACTCCAAAATAGGGTTTCAGCTTCTCATCACACTTGTTTCTTTTTCCCCATGCTAGAGCTCTAGCATTCCTTCTCAGACATGTAATCTTTGCAGAATAACTTAGTGGCATACTGTTCAAGTAGGAGAGAAATGAATACATAGATGGGAATGTTTGGAATAGATGTTGTGCTAGTGTAAATAGGCTGGAATTTTAATAACAACAGAACAGCTGCTTTGGATTTCTGCAGTGGCAATGACCATATTAAAAGGCCATGAAAAGGGAGTTAAGACTGATCTATCAGAGGTGTGATATGGTTATAGAGATGGCAAAATATGGCTAAAAGCAGACACACAGGTTTGTTCTTGCTCATTTTCCTAATTAAATGAAGAACTTCAACCACTATAGAAAAGATCCAGACAACTACTGCTCAGTTGTCAGTAGAGGAAATGTCCAGAAAATTCATCAGGCACACTGAGTGTACATCTGAGGAGAAAGATTTTATTTCCTTGAACTTGAGACTCTCAGCAATTCCTATGATATTAAATTTCTGTAGCACTTATTGGGAAGATGTAATGTTGCTTGAACTTCTGCTTAGTAGTTCTGTTCCTGCCTATGTCCATTCTCTTCAAGGTCTGGGCATGAGTGTGATAATGTTAAAGTTGAAAGTCCTTAGTGTGCATCTTCTTGTAGTACTGGACTCACATTCTTCATATCAGGATCCAAGGCCACAGAAAGCTGAAAGCTGAATTATTTCTCCAATTCCTTCCATATTTAGTCACAGCATCTTGCTTGGATATCTAGAAGAGAAAAAACTATTAGCTTTGTCTGTGTCAAAGGAAAAGGTTCCAGGACACACTAAGTAAAAAATGGCAAATGCCTAGGAGAATTGTCTGAAGAAAACAGCTGCAGTATAAACATAAAGGCCCAAATGAGATTGAGCCTTGCTAAGCACATGATAATACTTTCCAACTTTGTCCTGGCAGCCCTCCAAATTCAGACCTGGACTCTCTTTTTAGCAGAAGTTAAGACAACTAGAAAGTCTGAAAATATCTTACTTTCATCCATATAAAAATATAACCTTCATAAATACCATTTTCCTTGAGTAAGAAAGTAAACTACTGGCCTGCCAATAGGTGAATGTTTTTATAGTTGCCGAGTTTGACAACAGAGGAGAGGTTTGACAAGGGAATATACAACCAATTCTAACTTGGAGGAGTCATTGCTCCTCCAACGCTGCTCAGTCAATTTTCCCCTTATTTTTCATGAAGGAAACTATATAGTGGATCTTATTCAGGCACCTTAGTGGGCAACTCTGTGGCATACAACCTGTTCGGTCTCTTGAAGTGGTAAAGCTTTTTATGTTCTAAAGTGTGTGATAATATGTGTGAACAAGATGTGAGCAAGGAAGCTGAAGGTTATTGATGGATCTTAGTGTGTCTGAGATATCTACCAGTTGCATATCTTCTACTCCCGAGGTAGGACCTCCTGCTTAAGGCATTTCATGAATCCAAGTGACCTTCAATGCAGATGTCATATTTGGAAGTAGAGATCAAGGATAGAACAAGCAAAGGACAAATCTGCTCAGAACCTTCCTGCATACCCTCTTTCTTTAAACAGAATTCTGATAAACTGAGTTCCACATTTATTGCAAGTTCCTTGCTGTGGCTAAAAATATGGCTAAGCTGTTAAGAACACGTTCTGCATTTGTAAAAGACATGGACTTAGAATTTATTGTTGCTCACAAATATATGTATCTCCACAATCATTAATTACACACACACACACACACACACAGATACACGAATACATGCATGCATGCACACATGCACACACACACACACACACACACAGAGAGAGAGAGAGTGAGTGAGAGAGAGAGAGAGAGAGAGAGAGAGAGAGAGAGAGAGAGAGAATCTTGTTCACAGATTTCAGTCCTAAAAGATCTAATGGATACTGGGACTTGCCAACACCTGCTGTTTCCTGAGTTTTTAATCTTAGCCATGCTGACTGGTGTGAGGTCAAATCTCAGGGTTGT
This sequence comes from Apodemus agrarius, assembly GCA_964023405.1. Taxonomy (NCBI): domain Eukaryota; kingdom Metazoa; phylum Chordata; class Mammalia; order Rodentia; family Muridae; genus Apodemus; species Apodemus agrarius. The sequence continues at coordinate 72,872,597 of OZ030007.1, read as the reverse complement.
TTTGATTTGCATTTCTCTAATGACTAATGATGTTGAACATTTTTAAAGGTGTTTCTCAGCCATCCAAATTTCTTCAGGTGAAAAGTCTTTGTTTAGCTCTGTACCCCATTTTCTGATAGGGTTATTTGGTTTTCTGGGGTCTAACTTCTGGAATTCTTTGTATACATTGGATATTAATCCTCTGTCAGATGAAGGGTTGGTGAAGATCTTTTCCCAATTTGTTGGTTGACGATTTGTTCTTTTGACACTGTCTTTTGCCTTGCAGAAACTTTGTAATTTTATAAAGTCCCATTTGTCTATTCTTGATCTTAGAACATAAGCTATTGGTGTTCTGTTCAGGAACTTTCCCCCTAAGCCAATGTCCTCAAGGGTCTTCCCCAGTTTCTTTTCTATTAGTTTTAGTGTGTCTGGTTTAATGTGGAGGTCCTTGATCCACTTGGAGTTGAGCTTAGTACAAGGAGATAAGAGTGGATCAATTCTCCTTCTTCTGCATGTTGACTTCCAGTTCAGCCAAGGCTATCTTTTTCCACTGGATATTTTCAGCTCCTTTGTCAAAGATCAATTTGGCATAGATGTGTGGGTTCAATTCTGGGTCTTCAATCCTATTCCATTGATCCACCTCTCTGTCACTGTACCAATACCATGCAGTTTTTTACCACTATTGCTCTGTAGTATTGCTTGAGGTCCAGGATATTGATTCCCTCAGAAATTCTTTTACTGTTTATGATAGTTTTATGTATCCTAGGTTTTTTGTTATTCCAGATGAATTTGAGAATTGCTCTTTCTAACTGTATGAAGAACTGAGTTGGGATTTTGATGGGGATTGTTTTGAATCTGTATATTGCTTTTGGCAAGATTGCCATTTTAACTATAGTAATCCTACCAACCCAGAAGCATGGAAAATTTTTCCACTTTCTGAGGTCTTCTTCTATTTCCTTCTTCAGAGAATTGAAGTTTTTGTCATACAAATCTTTCATTGGTTTGGTTAGAGTCACAGCAAGATACTTTATATTATTTGTGGCTCTTGTGAAGGGTGTCATTTCCCTAATTTCTTACTGCTTGTGGGACTGAAAGCGTGCCAACCACTCTGGAAATCAGTCTGGCAGTTCTTCAGAAAACTGGACACAATACTTTCAGAGGACCCAGCCATACCACTCCTGGGCATATACCCAGAAGATTCCCCAGCATGCAATAAGGATACATGCTCCACTATGTTCAAAGCAGCCTTATTTATAATAGCCAGAAGCTGGAAAGAATCCAGATGTCCCTCAACGGAAGAATGGATAAAAAAATATATGATATATATATACACAGTGGAGTACTATTCAGCCATTAGAAACAATGAATTCATGAAATTCTTAGAGAAATAGATGGAGCTGGAGAACATCACACTAAGTGAGGTAACTCAGTCTCAAAAGAATACCCATGGTATGCACTCACTGATAAGTGGATATTAGCCTAGAATTCTACATACCAAATGATGTTCAACAAGAGGGAAGGAGTGGACCCTGGTTCTGGAAAGGCTCAGTGCAACCAGAAAAAGGGAAATGAAATGTAAACATAGAATATATCCAATAAAAAAATAACTATGCAACCTGCCAGCATAATACATAGACAAAAAATAAGAGAAAGTACTAAATATGTTGGAATGTACTTTCTACATGCTCTTTATTCTTTCATTTTGCAGCCTAGATATCCAGGCTGACTGTAGCCCCACTATGTGTGCCCCAAATCCCCAGCTGAGTTTTCACTTCCTATGACTTTCCAGTTAAGTGTCATCTTGGAATATTTTCTTTAATAGGGATAATGCCTAAGCTAAAATGTTTCCCCTTTAGAATAAAAGGTTCAATTATTTTACCAAAGCCACTCAGTTTTGCTTTCCCCAGGCATATAGGATATTGGATGTAAATATTTCTTTAATTTTGTGCCTCTCTGTCATTAGTGGACATCTATATACATCTGTTGACAACAAGGTGTCTCACAGTGTAGTCCAGCTGAAGTTTCCTAAGCAGCAGCATGTAAGTATGAATACAGTAGGGACTGTTTGACCATTTTTGGAAAGATTGTGAACTTTGCCTCTTACTACTGAAGACTAAATTATGCACCTTTTTGGAAAAAATCCACTTAGGAAATTGTATCCTTCAATTTTCTCCAAGTCTTTGAAATTTTCCTGGTCATATTTTCAATAAAATGATTTTAACTGCATAATTTTAAATGTTTTACTGATAAACAACATTATGTTGAGGTAACTTTGGTAACAACTTTGGTCCATCTGACACATTTTGGAGAATGTAAATGTAAATGGTGTAAGGACAAGAAGGAAAATTCAGATTTTTTTCTGGATCTGTCTTCTGTCAACTAACAGATTAGAAAGGGTGAGTAACAGCAAATAAAAATAAAATCATTCTTACCTATGTTGGGGAGAAAGTTTGTTATTCCTGTGAAAAAACTGAAATTTTGACCCTCTAGATAATGTCAGAATGTAAAACATTTTTTAGTTAAAAACTCTTAGAAATTGTAAAGAAAACAACAAGCCAGTTAATGTCAACAGAAAATGCTTAAAGTAAATTGTTTTGGAGAAATGGTAGGTAAAGAAAACCACAATAATAATAACAACAAAACAATAACAACAAAGTAGGCAGCCTCCTGTCATCTGAATCTGGAGATCTCTTACCAATGCTGATGATACACACATATTGCTTGGCAGAGGAGGTGAAGTCTCAAAGGCAGAGACTGACTGAACAAATGACTCTCCTCGGATAAGTTAATAATGTGGGGACTGGGACAGGTATTGATTTGGGGTAGAAACAATCTCTGTTTCTCTGTTTCTCTGTTTCTCTTTTTTTTTTTCCTCTCTTTTTCTGTCCTTTCTGTCTTTCTCATACTCCATTCAAATCTTCCCCTATCTTTCTTGATTTTTAATACTCTCTCTCTCTTTGGAATTACACATCTGATCCTGGAGATGGACTGAGAGGAGGATGTGTAGTCCTGTTATTTCCACACTATTTGTTAACTTCTATGAGAAAGACACCCTATCTGCTGCACGTCCTGATGCACTTCTAATGTACAGAGTTTGGCTGCATAACCACGGTAGCTGAATCAGCTGGTCTTTGTCTCTCACCCCAAATCCATTTGGTCCCTTGTGCTTATGGAATTACACTTACCCCATGCCTGTCTGGGTTTATTAAGTGCTCTTAGGTAGATAAGTTATTGACAGAATCTAGGTCATGTGTCTTAGTTAGGGTTTCCATTGCTGAGAAGGAACACAATTTTCAAGTAAACTCTTAAGATGGACAACATTTAATTGGGGATAGCTTACTGTTTCTGACATTCAGACCATTATCATCATTGTGGGAACCAGGGCAATGTCCAGTAAGGCGGTCCTATATGAGATGAGAGTTCTACTGCTTGTTCTAAAGACAAACAAGAGAAGCAAAACTTTCAGTCAGCTTGGAAGATGATTTCAAAACCACCCCCATAGTGACACACTACCTTCATAAGGACAAACCTACTCCAATAAGGCCACATCTTTGAACAGTGTCACCTACTTCCTGTGTCAAGCATGTTCAAAGCACTACATTTCAATTCCTGGTCCCCATAAACTTCTTTAAACACATGTATCTATGGGGGCCTTACATAGCCATCATGCAACACAAATTACATTTAGTCCAGTTTCAAAAATTCACATAGTCTACAGCAGTTCAGCAGTGTCAAAAGTCCAAATTACATAGTCTCTTTGGAGATTCTTCTAATCACTGAACTGTTATTATTTCATATAAAATCAAAATGAATAATCAAATGACAAACCTGTAACTTATCATGTCTTAGGATGTATACGGCTCTTCCAAAATATTCTAGTGAGGAAATAATGGATGGAATCAAGACCAAAACCCAGCTGGGAAATCTTCTAAATGTGCATCTTCATGTCTGATATCAAAGTGCTGTTCAGATTTCTAACTCTTTTTATCTTCATTGCACGTAAGTCAATTCTTTCTTTTGGTCTTGTTCTAGTCACTGTTAGAAGCTTTCCTCTGCAGATATCTCATGAGTCTAGTATGTATAAAATCTGTCGTGTTTAATGCAACTTCTTTACAGCTTCTTGTTACAATTTCTGAGATATATACATGATCTTCTGGGACCATCTCAAGGACTTGGGTCACATCTAGTGCTCACTTCTCTGTAGCACTCAATCCTATGGTTCACTCTCCTTCAGTGCTACTGTTGTCCTTTATTATCATTGCATGATAATGCCATGTTCAATCTGCTGGAGTCATCCAGTTTAACTAGGTTTCACCAATAGTTTCCCCATAGACTCCCTTTATGGTAACATCAGCTTTTATGCATCTCCCCTTTATTCCTGGGCCTTTGACTTCCAGTGAGGCTGTTCCTTCACCAATGTCATCCAGACCTTCGAAACCAGTACCACCTCTGTGATTCTTCAACTTTGCCAAGTCTAGCTGCACAATGAATAACAACCTTGACTATCTCTATAACACAGCTTTCAGCTCTCAGAAAACACTTCTCAGATTTCCCCTCAGTGATGTTAGTGGCTTCTTAACCACTAATTGTCTGTGACCAGTCTACCAGCATCAATTGTCCCAGATATCTCCTTCATCCCTGGAATCTAAGGCCAGAGCCACAAGTTCAAAACTGCTGCATTCTGCTGCTTACTAGAGCTTTAACATATTTGACTTGTGCTATTATATTATCACTAACTTTCTGTTTTCCATTTCCTTCATGTCCTAATCTTGACTGTTTTGGAACTTGCTCTATAGAATAACCTTGATCTCACAGATCTGAATGTCCCTATCTTAAAAGTTCTCTGGTTAATGTTGTGTATTAACATATCAGGACTTAAGCATAAAATATTAGTCATAGAAGATATAATATAAGAAATTGATCCATCAGTCAAAAAAATTAAATCTACAATGTTTTTTAACATATCCAGGAAATAAGGTATACTATGAAAAGACATAAGCAAAAATTAAAAGGAATAAAATAATAAAGTGTTCTATTTCCAAGAATGAGAAAATATTCTCCACACAATCATAGAAGAGTTACCCACCCACACCTACCACCAGCATGTCTTGGAACAGGTCACAGAAACCAAAGAAACAAGTGAGAATCTTGCATCAATACCCACTTCAACACAACCACAGGGCCTAGCTGACACACCAACCACCATCATCCCATCAGCTCCAATTTCTTCTGGCCTGATTCCTACCCAGTCCAGATCGGTGGCCAGATATAGACCCGTACACTATAACCTGCTTACCTCCTAGGAGGCAGCAAAAGATACAACCCAGGTGACAGGAAGCCCAGCCTCCCTCCTATGCTCCACCTTCCTATGATCTGCTTCTCCACAAGGGCCAAATCAGTGGGTCAAGTAACTTCCCACACCCCATAGCTTGTCTAAGAAGGTAATTAGTGACAACGGACCTATCTCTAGCCTGTGAAAAAAAAGGCCCACCCTAATCATAAATAGCATTGCCTACCTCAACAGAGACCTGATATAGTAATAAACACCCTGTAGAGTTAATACTAGATATAACCAGATGGCACAGGCAAGCACAGATTTATAAACAACAGAAACCAATACAATCCAGCACCACTAGAAGCCAGTTCTCCGAACACAGTAAGCTGTCAATATGCCAACATGTCTGAAAAACAAAATAATGACGTAAAATCCCATCTCATGAAGATGATGCATAAAGTCCTTTAAGGAACGTAGAAAGATCTCCCCTAAAAATATACAGGAAAGCACACATAAACAGGTGAAAACACTTAACAAGGAAAAAAATAAATTCCTTAAAGAAATACAGGAAATTACAGTCAAGGAAGTGAAGCAATTAAACAAAATAGTTGAAAAACTAAAAGTGGAAATAGAAACCATGAACAAAACATAAAGGGAGGCAAACCTGGAGATAGACAACTTAGAAGAGATAATGAGCTACAGTGCAAGCATCATCAACAGAATACAAGAGATAGAAGAGAGAATCTAAGGCTTAGAGGATACCATAGAAAATATTAACACATCCATCAAAAAATACAAAGTGTAAAAAGTTTCTAAACCAATATATACAGAAAATTGGGGAAAAATTGAAAAGATCAAATGTAAGACTCATAGGAATAGAAGAGTCTGAAGCATCGACACTCAAATGGCCTGAAAATCTCTCCAATAAAAACTTAGAAGTCCTAACATAACAAAACAAATGACCATAAATGCACAGGAAGCCTACAGACCACCAAATAGGTTGGAACAGAAAAGATATTCTCTTCACACAATAATCAAAACACTAAGTGCAAAGAGCAAAGACATTTTAAAAACTATCAGGGGGAAAAGGAAGAGCTATCAGTGTTTTACCAGATTTCTCAACAGAGACTCTAAAAGCCAGACAGTCTTGGAGACATGTCATTCAGACCCTATGAGAACACAAATGTCAGGCCTCAATAAAATACCCTGTAAACCTCTCAGTAATTATAGATGGAGAAATCAAGATGTTACTTAGGAAAACAAAATTTAAACAATATTTTTCCAATATCCCAACCTACAGACGAAACTAGAACTAGATCTCCAATACAAGGAGGGTAACTACAACAAACTATACTGAGGAAAACACAAAATATTTCAAAACAAACCTAAAAGAAGAAAATCATACACACATAATACAAGATCCATCAACAAAAATAACAGGAATTAACAATTATTTGTCCTTAATATCTCTCAGTATCAGTGGACTTAACTCCCTAATAAGACTAACAGACTGGATATATAAACATGATCCAGTATTTTTCTGCATATAAGAAACAGAATTCAATTATGGGATGTATGGTGGGGGGGACAGGGAAAGGGGAAAGCCTTTGGAATGTAAACATAGAATATAGAAAATAAAAATTAAAAAAAAGAGACAGAACTGTTACAAAGACAGACACTATGTCAGATAAAAGTTTGGGAAAAAAAAAAGGTTTACAAACAAATGGTCCGAAGAAACAAGCTGGAGTTCCTATTCTAATACCCAATAAAATAGACTTTCCTTTTTTTAATTATTTTTTTATTAAATATATACTTTATGTTTCAAATGATTTCCCCTTTTCTGGTTCCCCCCTTCCTGAAAGACCTATAAGCCCTCTTACCTCCCCCTGTTCCCCAATCAACCCCTTTCCTAATTCCCTATCCTCATATTCTCCTATACTGCTGCACTGAGCATTTCCAGGACCAGGGGCCTCTCCTTCCTTCTTCTTGGGCTTTATTTGATACTTGAATTGTGTCTTGGTTATTTCAAGGTTCTAGGCTAATATACACTTATCAGTGAGTGCATGCCATGAGTGTTCTTTTGTGATTGGGTTACCTAGATTAGGATGATATTCTTTAGTTCTACACATTTGTATACGAATTTCATGAATTCATTGTTTTAATGGCTTAATAGTACACCATTTTGTATATATACCATATTTTCTGTATCCATTCTTCTGTTAAGGGACATCTGTGTTATTTCCAGCTTCTGCCTATTAAAATAGGTCTGCTATGAACATAGTGGAGCATGTATCCTTATTACATGTCGGGGAATCCTCTGAATATATACCCAGGAGTGGTATAGCTGGGTCTACCAGTAGTATCATGCCCAGTGTTCTGAGGAACAACCAGACTGATATCCAGAGTGGTTGAACCAGCTTGCAACTCCACCAGCAGTGGAGGATTGCTCTTCTTTCCCCATATCCAAGTCAGCAACTGTTTTCTCCCAAATTTTTGATCTTAGCCATTCTGACTCTTGTGAGGTGAAATCTCAGGGTTGATTTGATTTGCATTTCCCTGATGACTAAGGATGTTAATTCTTTAGGTGATTCTCTGCCTTTCAATATTCCTCAGGTGAAAATTGTTTATCTCTGTACCCCATTTTTAATGGGGTTATTTGGCTCTCTAGAGTATACCTTCTTGAGTTCTTTGTATATCTTGGATATAAGCCCTGTCGGATGTAGGGTTGGTGAAGATCTTCTCCCAGTTTGTTGCTTGCTGTTTTATCCTTTTGAGAGTGTCCTTTGCCTTGTAGAAACTTTGTAATTTTATGGGGTCCAATTTGTGAATTATTGATCTTAAAGCATACACTATTGATGCTTTGTTTAGGAAAATTTCCACTGTGCTCACCTCCTCAAAGGTCTTCACGAGTTTCTTTTCTAATAGTTTCAGTGTGTCTGGTTTTATGTGCAGGTCCTTGATCCATTTGAAGGTAAGCTTAGTACAAGGAGATATGAATGGTTTACCTTGCATTCTTCTGTATGCTGACTTCCAGTTGAATCATCACTATTTTTTGAAAAGGCTGTCTTTTTGCCACTGAATGATTTTAGCTCCTTTGTCAAAGAACAAGTGATGATAGGTGTATGGGTTCATTTCTGCATCTTCAATTCTAGTCCATTGATCTACGTGCCTGTCACTGTACCAATTCCAAGCAGTTTTTAACACAATTGCTCTGTAGTACTGCTTGACATCAGGGATACTGATTCCCCCAGAATTACTTTTACTGTTGAGGACAGTTTTAGCGATCCTGGGATATTTTTGTTATTCCAGATGAAATTGAGAATTGTTCTTTCTAACTGTATGAAGAATTGAGTTGTGTTTTTGATGAGGATTTCATTGAATCTGTATATTGCTTTTGACAAGATATCCATTTATACTATATTAATCCTGCCAATCCAAGGGCATGGAAGATTTTTCCGTCTTCTGAGATCTTCTTTGGTTTCTTTCTTAAAAGACTTGAAATTCCTATCATACAGATTTTTCACTTGTTTTGTTAGGGTCATACCAAGATACTTTATATTGTTTGTGGCTATTTTGAAGGGTGTCATTTCCCTAACTTCCTTCTCAGCATGTTTATCCTTAGTGTATAGGAAGGCTACTGATTTGCTTGTGTTGATGTTATATCCACCCACTTTGCTGAAGTTGCTTATCAGCTGTAGGAGTTCTCTGGTGGAGTTTTTTTGGGTCGCATAAGTATACTATCATATCATCTACAAATAGAGATAATTTGATTTCATCCTTTCCAATTTCCATGCCTTTTACATCCTTATGTTGTCTAATTGCTCTAGCTAGATGTTCAAGTATTTTTTTGAATAAATATGGAGAGAGAGGGCAGCATTTTCTAGTCCCTGATTTTAGTGTGATTGCTTCAAGTTTCTCTGTTTTGCTCTATATTGTTTTTATTAAGTTTAGATATTGGCCTTGAATTTCTGTTCGTTCCAAGACCTCTGTAGTGCTTTTTTTTATGAGTTTGTTTATGTAGTGGATTACATTGAAGGATTTCCATAGATTGAGCCATCCTTGCAATCCTGGGATGAAGCCAACTGGATCATGCTTAATGATTGTTTTGATGTGTTCCTGGATTTGTTTGGCAAGACTTTTATTGGATATTTTCGCATTGATATTTATAAGGGAAATTGGTCTAAAGTTCTCTTTTTGGTTGGTGGTTTTGGTATCAGCAAAATTGTGGCTTTCTAGAATGAGTTGGGTAATGTTCCTTCTGTTTCTATTTTGTGGAATAGCTTGAAGAGTATTTGTATTGGGTCTCCTTTGAAGGTCTGATACAATTCTGAATTAAACTATTTGGTCCTCAGCTTTTTTTGTTGGGATACTGTCAATGACCACTTCTATTTCTTTAGAGTTGGCTATAGATCTTTCTGATCTTGATAAAATTTTGGTAGTTGGTATCTGCCTAGGAAATTCCCCATTTCATCCAGTTTTCTAGTTGTGTTGAGTATAGGCTTTTGTAGTAGGATGTGATTTTTTTTTATATTCTATTTGTGTTGTTATATCTCCCTTTTCCTTTCTGATTTTGTTAATTTGGATACTTTTTCTTTGCCCTCTGGCTATTCTGGCCCCTCTGATGCAGAAATGGCATGATCCTTTTGGTATACACTTCTTGTCATCCATGGTTGGGTTGGGGTTTGATGACTCTTTATAGGATGAATTCCCAGTAGAGCTGTCTCTGGGTGGCCTTTCCTTCAGTCTCTGCTCCACACATTGTCTCCTTTATTGCTCCTCTGATTATTTTGCTCCCTTTCTCAGAGGAACCAAAGCATCCTTACTTAAGTCCTCCTTCTTCTTGAGATTCCTGTGCTGGGTGATTTGTAACTTGTTTATATTGAGCTTTTGGCCTAACATCTGCTTATTAGTGACTGCATACCATGTGCATTCTTTTGTGATTGGGTTACCTTGCTCAGGATGAAACTTATTGGTTCCATCCATTTGCCTGAGAATTTCTTGAATTCCATCCTATAAAAAGTCACCAAACCCTGACACTACTATGGACAACCAAAAGTATATACCAAAAGGAGCATGCCATGCTTGTCTCCAGTGGGTCCCTGCCAGAGCCTTACAAATACAGAGGCAGATTCTAGCAGCCAACCATTGGACTGGGCTTGTGGTTCCCAATGGAGGTGTTGGAGGGTGGTCCAGAGAAGCTCAAGGGTTTTATAGCCCCATGGGAAGAACAATGATTTCAGCCACCCAGACACCCCAGGACTCCAAGGGACTAAAACATCAACCAAGTTGTACACATAGTTCCAACCAAAAATGTGAGAGAGAAATGCCTTGTTGGGCATCAGTGGGAAGAGTGGTCCTTGGTCAAGTGAAGGCTCAATAGATGCCCCAACAATAGGAAATCAAGGGTGGGGAGGTGGGAGTTGTTTGGTTGGATGGGCATATATGTGGAGGTAGGGTGTGGGAGGAGGGGTTGAGTGTCTTTGGGGAGGAGGGAAATCTTGAAAATTTTGCTATTGGCAATGTAAATGAAGATGATAGTCAATTTAAAAAAAAAGGTGAGAGCTATGAGAATTCAGTTTTCTAACTCTGAAACACACCACAAAGCTAGCTGTTGAAGCAGTGAGGACCTCCCATACAAGGAATCTAGATGAATGGAATAGAGTTGCAGTGGACTGAATGAGAATTTTCTTTATAGGTGTATAGTTTTTTCTTTGTTGTTCCCTAATTGGTGGCACAATTTGGCAAGGCTTAGACAGTGCAACCATGCTGGAGGAAGTGCATTAGGGGGCTGGACTTTAAGAAAAAATCCCCTTCTGTTCACATTCTCTGCTTCCTGTTTGTACATTTGAGGGCATGAGCTCTCAACTTCCCAATTCTGCTGCCATGCCTCCCTGCCATGATGGATTTGTTTTATCCCTCTGGAACAGTAAGCCAAAATAAACTCTTCTTTCCATAAGGTGACTTGGTCCAGATATTTTATCACAGACACAGAAGAAAAGTAGCTAATACAGAAAACACAAGTCAAGGGTTAAGCCAAGATGTTGTGTTAATTTTTTAGCAATGATAAAGGAAAGGATATTGTCTCAATAAATGGTGCTGGAAAAAACTGGAAAACTACATACAAAAGAAGGAAGCTCAATTCTTACCTCACTCCACTGCAAAAGATACTCAAATGAACCAACAACCCAGACATAAGTGCTAACACTACAGATAGAAAACAGACATTAGGGGATACATTCTTAACAGGACTTGACAACAGTCTCACAGCCTTAACTCCAAAACCACAGACAGTGGCAGCTACAAAGGGAAATGAGATTTCACCAGGATTCAAAACTTGTATATATTAAATAAAGTAAAAAAGCCTACATGATAGGAGAACATACTTTCAAATCATATCTCAGATAAGAAATTAATGTGCAGCCCTACAATTCAACAATGAAAAAACAACTCATTTTAAAGTATGACAAAGGATATAATCAGTTATTTATCTATAAAATATTGATGTCTGCTTGGTACCAGCCACAATAGAAATGCAACCTCTAAGTGCAGTAGGGGGACCACTTACATGGTAAAGACTGCTAGGGAAGAAATGCAAACAGACAGATGGGGTGGTCTGAATCTATATTCCCAGCACTTGAGTGTGAAGCTGGGGCAAGAGCTTTGCTGTAGGTTGCAAGTAGGCTTAGGGTACACAGTAAGGCCCTACCTCAAGGAAAATGGCACCTGTTCAGAGACCATGGACACCCCAGAACACTAACATACAGCTGCTGGGGGAAAATGTATTTCATGAATTCATTGTTTTTAGTAGCTGAATAGTACTCCATTGTGTATATATACCACAGTTTCTGTATCCATTCCTCTGTTGAAGGACGTCTGGGTTATTTCCATCTTCTGGCTATTATAAAAAAGGTAGCAATGAAAATAGTGGAGCATGTGTCCTTATTACATGTAGTAGCATCTTGTTATATTCCCAGGATTGGTAAAGCTGGGTCCTCAGTACTATGTCTAATTTTCTGAGGAATCAAGAAACTGATTTCCAGAGTGGTTTTATGAGCTTGCAAACCCGCTAACAATGGATAAGTATTCCTTTACCCCCACATCCTCTCCAGCATCTGCTGTCCCCTGAGTTTTTCATCTTAGCCATTCTGACTGGTGTGAAGTGGAATCTCAGTGTTGTTTTGATTTGCATTTCCGTGGTAACTAAGGATACTGAAAATTTCTTTAGGTGCTTTAGAGCCATGTGAGTCTCCTCAGTTGAGAATTCTCTGTTTAGCTCTGTACCTCATTTTTATTAGGGTTACTTGACTTACTGGAGACTAACTTCTTGAGTTCTTTGTATACATTGGATATTATCCCCTTTTCATATGTAGGGCTAGTAAAGATCTTTCACCAATTTGTTGGTTTTTGTTTTGTCCTGTTGACTGTGTCCTTTGTCTTACAGAAGCTTTGCAGTTTTTTGAGGTCCCATATGTTGATTCTTGTTCTCAGAACATAAGCCATTGGTGCTCTGTTCAGGAACATTTCTCCTGTGCCCATGTGTTCAAGATTAATCCCCACTTTTCCCTCTATAAGCTTTAGTATATCTGGTTTTATTTGTAGATCCTTGATCCACTTGAACTTGATCTTTGTACTGGAGAATGGGTCCATTTGCAGTTTTCTGCATGTAGACCTCCAGCTGATTCAGCACCATTTGTTAAAAAATGCTGTCTTTTCCACTTGGTGTTTTAAGCTCATTTGTCAAATATCAAGTAACCTTATGTGTGTGGGTTCTTTTCTGGGTCTTCATTTCTATTCTATTGATCTTCCAGCCTGTCTTCATACCAATAACAAACAGTTTTTTTTTTAAATAACAATTGCTCTGTAGTAGAGCTTGAAGTTAGGGATGGTGATTCCCCCAGAATATCATTTGTTGTGGAGAATAGTTTTTTGCTATCCTTGTTTTTTTTTTTCTTTTTTGTTATTACAGACAAATTTGATAATTGATCTTTCTAGATCTATTAATAATTGGGTTGGGATTTTGACTGGGATTGAATTGAATTTGTAGATTGCTTTTGGAAAGATGGCCATTTTTACTATAATAATCCTGCCAATCCATGAACATGGCAGATTTTTCTATCGTCTGAGACCTATAATTTCTTTCTTCAGAGACTTGAAGTTCTTTTAATAAATATCTTCCAGTTGCTTCATTATAGTCATACTTAGGTATGAAATATTTTTGGGGACTATTGTGAAGGGTGTCATTTCCCTAATTTCTTTTTCATCTTGATTATCCTTTGAGTAGAGGAAGGCTACTGATTTGCTTGAGGTAATTTTATATCCAGCCACTTTGCTGAAGTTGTTTATCAGCTTTAAGAGTTCTTGGGTGGAAGTCTTGGTTTGCTTAAGTATACTATCCTATCATGGGTAAATAGTGATATTTTGATTTTTCTTTTCCAATTGGTATCCATTTGACCTCCTTTTGTTGCCTGATTGCCCTGGCTAGGATTCAAATACCATACTGAATATATAAGAAGAGAGTGGGCATCCTGTCTTGTCTGCAATTTTAGTGGGATTGCTTCAAGTTTCTCTCTGTTTAACTTGATGTTTTCTACCCATTTGCAGGATATAGCTTTCATTAATTTTAGGTATGGACCATGGATTCCTGATCTCTCCAAGACTTTTATCACGAAAGGATACTCGATTTTTCTGCAACTAATGAAACAATCCTATGTTTTATTTTTTCCTTTAGTTCCTTTATATAGTGGATTACATTGATGGATTTCTGTATATTGATCCATCCCTGCATTCCTGGGATGAAGCCTACCTGAATTATAATGGTGAATTATAACTTTGAAGCATTCTTGGATTTGGTTTACCAGGACTTTGTGCAATATATTTGTGTCAATGTTTATGAGGGAGATTGGTCTGAAGATCTTTCTTATTTGATCTTTGTTTGGGTTAGGTATAAGCATTATGAGAATGAGTTGGGTAGTGTTCCTTGAGTTTCTATTTCATGGAATAGTTTAAAGAGTATAGGTATTAACTCTTATTTGAAGATGATAGAATTCCCCAGTAAAACCATCTGGTCCTGTTTGTTTTTTTTTTTTTTTTCGGTTTTTTTTTTGTATTTTTATGTTTTTTTTTGTTGTTGTTTTTGTTGTTGTTATTGTTGTTTTGTTGTTGTTTTTTTGATTGAAGATTATTAATGACTGCTTCTATTTCCTCAGGACATATGGGACTATTTAGATGTTTTGTTTGATCCTGTTTTAACATACGCATGTATCTAGAAAGTTGTCCATTTCATCCAGATTTTCAAACTTTGTTGAGTATAAATACTTGCAGTAGGATCTGATAATTTTTTTTGAATTGCCACAGTTTCTGTTATGTCTCCCTTTTTATTTCTGATTTTATTAATTTGAATACTGTTTCTGTGCCCTCATGTTAGTCTGGCTAAGGTTTTATCTCTATTGTTTATTTTTTTCAAAGAAGCAGCTCCTTGTTTTGTTCATTCTTTGTATAATTATTTTTGTTTCTGTTTGGATGAATTCAGCCCTATGTTTGATTATTTCCTGCCATCTACTCATCTTGGGTGTATCTGCTTCATTTTTTGCTACGGCTTTCAAGTGCACTGTCAAGCTTTTAGTGTAAGTTCTTTCCATTCTCATTTTGGAGGCTCTCGGAGATATAAGTTTTCCTCTTAGCACTTCCTTGTGTCCCACAAATTTAGGTATGATGTGTCTTAATTTTCATTAAATTCTAAGAAGTCTTTAATTTATTTATTTCCTTGGCCAAGCTTTTGTTGAGAAGATCATTGTTCAAAGTCCAAGTGTATGTGATTTTTCCATTGATTTTGTTTTATCTTAAGACAAGCCTTAGGCTTTGGTGATCTAATAAATTATGTGGAATAATTTCAATATTTCTGTATCTGTTGAGGCTTGTTTTATGACCAATTATATGGTCAATTTTGGAGAAGGTACCATGAGGTACTGAGCAGAAGGTATATTCTTTGTTTTAGGGTGGAATGTTCTCTAAATTCCTGTTAAATCCATTTGGTATATAACTTCAGTTAGTTTCACTGTATCTCTGTTTAGTTTCTGATTCCATGATTTGTCCATTTTTGAGAGTGGGGTCTCCCACTATTATTGTGTGGAGTGCAATATGTGCTTTGAGCTTTATTAAAGTTTCTTTTATGAATGTGGGTGCCCTTGTGTTAGGAGCATAGATGTTCAAAATTGAGAGTTCATCTTTGTAGACTGTTCTTTGACCAGTATGAAGTGTCCCTCTTTATCTTTTTTGACAACTTTTGGTTGAAAGTCAATTTTGTCTGATATAAGAATGGCCACTCCAGCATGTTTCTTGGGACCATCTGCTTGGGAAATTGTTTTCAAACCTTTGACTCTTAAATAGTGACTGTGTTTGTCACTGAGGTGGGTTTCTTGTATGCAGGCAAATATTGGGTCCTGTTTACATATCCAGACTGTTAGTCGATATCTTTTTATAGGGGAATTGAGACCATTGTTATTAAGAGATATTAAGGAAAAGTGATGGTTGCTTACTGTTATCTTCTTATTTAAAAGTGAAATTCTGGTTGTGCAGCTATCTTCTATTGGGTGAATTGAAAGATTACCTTATTGATTTTTCTACAGTGTGGTTTCCTGCCTTGTCTCGGTGTTTTCCACCCATTATCCTTTGTAGAGTCTTTTTTTTTTTTTTTTGGAAAGATACTGTGTAAATTTGCTTATGTCATGAAATGTCTTCTTTTTTTTGTCTATGGTAATTTAATGTTTTGCTGGGTATAGTAGTCTGGACTGACATTTATGTTCTCTTAGGGTCTGTATGACATCTGCCCAGGATCTTCTGGCTTTCATAATCTTTGGCAAGATGTCTGGTGTAATTCTGATAGGTCTGGCTTTATATGCTACTTGACCTTTTTATCTCACTGCTTTCAATATTCTTTCTTTGTTTAGTGCATTTGTTGTTTTGATTATTATATGATGGGAGGGATTTCTGTTCTGGTTCCATGTGTTTCGAGTTCTGTAGGCTTTTTCTATGTTCATGGACATCTCTTTCTTCAGGTTAGGGAAATTTTCATCTATAATTTTATGGAATATATTTACTGGGCCTTTAAGATGTAAATCCTCACTTTCTCCTATACCTATAATCCTTAGGTTTGGTCTCTCATTGTGTCCTGGATTTCCTGGATGTTGTGGGTTAGAAACTTTTTACATTTTGCATTTTCTTTGACTGTTGAGTCAATGTTGTCTTTGGAATCTTCAGCAACTCAAATTCTTTCTTCTATCTCTGCCATTCTGCTGATGATGCTAGTATCTATGACTCCTGAATTCTTTCCAAGGTTTTCTATCTTCAGAGATGTGTCACTTTGTGATTTCTTTATTGTTTCTATTTATATTTTTGGATCCTAGATAGTTTTGTTTAGTTCCTTCACTTTTTTGTTTGTTTCTTCCTGAAATTCTTTAAGGATTTTTTGTGTTTCCTCTTTAATGGCTTATACCTGTTGACCCATGTTCTGCTGTGGTTTTTTAGGGATTATTTTTTATTCCTCTTTAAGGCTTTCTGCATGTTGACCCATACTCTCCCATAACTCCCTATTGGATTTTTTTGTATTGCCTTTTTAAGGGCTTCTCCCTGTTGACCCATGTTCTCCCATATTTCTTTAAGTGATTCTGTGCTCCCTCTTTAAGTTTTTCTACACTTTGATTCATATTCTCTTGTGTTTCTTTAAGGATTTTTGTGCTTCATCTTTAACTCTTCCATCTGTTGACCCATGTTCTTCGGTATTCCTTAAAGGGAGTTATTTATGTCCTTCTTGAAGTCCTCTACTAGCAATATGAGATGCAATTTTAAATATAGCTCTTGCTTTTCTGATGATGGAGCATCCATGATTTGCTGTTGTGGGAATACTGGGTTCTGATGGTGCCATGCTGCCTTGGTTTCTGTCGGTAATAATCTTGTGTATGCCTTTGGTCTTCTTGTTATCTCTGGTGTTAGCTGGTCTTGCTGTCTCTATCTTCTCTGTCCTGCATGCCCATGTTTCTGTACTTCTGGGATTCCATTTCTCTCCAATGCCCTGCAAAGAGCTGTTTCTCTAGGAAGTATCAGGTGATGGGGTCTTCCCTGTGGCAGACTTGGCAATGGTCAAATGCCCTGCAGTCTTCTAGTTATCAAATGTTCCTCTGCTGCTGGATCTCAAATGCCCTGCTGAGACTGGTTTTCAAATGCCCCACTTCTGCCAGTTCAAATGCCCTGCTGCTGCCAGTTCTCGAATGACATGCTCTTGCCCATTCTCTAGAAATTAGCTGGAAGTAGGATCCTTCCTGTGGCAGAAATGTCACAGGTCTACCAAATCTGATAGAACAGGGCCTTGGTGGGGATGGAGGGAGGGGTAGAAGGGATGGTAGGAGAGTGGTGATCTGGAGGTTGCTGAGAAGTGAGTCCCAGAGCTGCTCTGGGCCTCTAAAGGTTGAGGGTGATTCTTACCAAATTCCCTGTTCCTTCCAGCTCTCTAGAAAGTATCAGGAAGTAGTATCCTCCCCATGTCAGAAGTGGTGCAGGTCTGCCATATCCGACAGAATGGGGAAATGGGGAGGTGGAGGGGGAGAAGGGAGAGGAGTCTGCCTTAAACTTTCTTAACATACAGAAACAGAATAGCAAATTCTACAGCAAGATTCCTTAAAACTAACTTTTTTCCAACTTCCTTTTGTGCCCTAAACAGGTTTCCTTTACCCAGCTTCACCAGGAAGCAATTGTAGGAATATCATCACCACAGTCCCTTAAGTTCGGGTGGATGTTTTTAACCATTTTATATATATTTACATATGTTTTCATTTTAAGAAATTAATTACAAATAATTATGGTCTGGGGCAGGGAGGAAAATAAATAGGGGGCTGAGACTCAGGGATTGCTATCTTTCCTTTCTTTTTCATTATCATTCTTTATTAGATAAAGGGAGGGGCTGAGAAGAAAAAGTGGGCATATAGAAATAATATAAAAGATTAGATGAGAAGAGGTATATATTATTGAATCTTGTCATAAACCAAATCCAAACAAGCAAACAAGACGTAAGACAAAATAATTTTATCCATAGTCTTATCTTAGTAGTTGTCTTTATATTTTTGTACAGAATTAAGATTATAGTTTGTTTAAAGATTTCATTGCCAAAATCATTATATACTGATACACAATTTAAAATTAGTTTTATTGCAATACATATGTCTCAACCTTTGTAAAGGTATAAAGCATATGCAAATCAATTCTTGATTTAAGTTTAGTCCTAGTCCTTTTGATTGCTGCTGTTACAAACTTTTCAAGAAAATTGAGTGATGCTAGCTAATAAACAGTTGAACATAAGGTCTCAACATCTCATCATGGCCATGTCAGCTATTAATCTAGGTCATCAGCAAAATATACATATCAGGTTGAATAGCTAATAGGTAGCTGGATATGTTAGCTTCTTCAGGTATGCTATGAATAAGTAGGTGGCTTTCAAAAGCATGAGAGGTCCACAGAATATAGAATTCAATATTATTTTATTACTAAAAGATGTTTGATTTTGAGACAGATCTCCCCTTGACAATACTCCTTTTCCACTTCAAAGAATATGACAAGCATCGATAATCTCCAAGTGGTGTTACTTAAATTGTGTCAAGGTAGTCACTGTAAAGAAATGCTCTAACTTCATCTACAGACAGAGTGCTGTCCAAAAAGAAAAAAAAAGGAACTAGGATAGCTGATAGGTAAGTTCTCCCAAGTCAGAATAAGTTAGTATTTCTTAATTCCTGCTTCACTTAAGGCATGTTTGATATACTGAGCCATAGGCTGAAGATGGATGCTCCTACAATATACATGAAATATTGTGGACTGTCAAGGCAATGAACTGTTTCTGACATTTCAATAATTTTTAGAAGCTAAGTTCCTGCACTTCCTAGATACTAAGGTAATATTTATTTCTTTTCATGTTTCTGATAGGGTTGTAGAATAGATAGTCATAGTCTTACTTTAAATTTATGTTGGTTAGGATTTAAGAAGATGATCTAGGTCTAAGAACATATTTTTATAATGGTAATACATGTTAAGGTAGAAATTGATGTAGATTTCCAAACTCCCTGGGATAGGATCAATGATAGAATCCTTTCTTCACAAGTGACAAATATAAAGATATTGGATATTTGAATGGACATCTCATCTAATAACTTCAATAATAGTTTCATAATTGTTCAGACTGAATGTTATTTATCATTATATGAAGGCAGATTTATTATTATTTTTTTTGGAAAAATGAGGAAGTATTGTTGAGGTTTTTTTAATGTTTTCAGTTAATTATCTTAATGCTGAATACTGATCTGCAAGTCTTGCTTGGCCCCAGGGATGAAAGATGGAAGAACCCATATTTGCATTATAGCATTGCTCCTTAATTTAAAACTCTGGGTTGATTAAAGATGCTAACAGCCTATTTACTGAGAGCAAGAGAGATAAGCAGGGTTTGTGATTCCTGGGAATAGGTTCAAAGGAAAACCACAAGGATGGAGAGAGTAAAATGGAGAAAGGAAATTACATGTTTAGGTGGGTAATGAAAACAGCAACCCCTGCTAGCCTACCGAAGTTAAGAGCTGCCCATATAAAACATGGTGAATTATAACTCAGGTTTATTGATGAGAAAGTAGATCCTATTAGCATAAATGGTAAATATCTGTTCACTTTTAGTGCTAATTAAGGTTGATTATACATATAATGCTTGTATATCTTTTATAGAAAAAGTGAATTATAAAGACAGAGTATAAACCTTGATTTGAGAACAAATAATTTACTTACCAATCTACCTGCTGCCCTATAAACTCCAGTCTTAATGTTGGAGACACATGCTTCCAAAGGACAGTATTTCATTATCTAGCATGTTACTCACAATGATTTCTTTTAAATAGACAGAGACTCTGCTCCTATGGAAGACATAGTCTTTCTCAAGTTTATCTATAATGTCTCAAAAATAGAAAATATTTTGATTTTGAAAAGAATATCATTACTAAAGGAGACTGGAATTATTATAGCCAACTGCTTAGAATATTGATGTTGTTAGAGGAAACAGGTATGAATTCTGTGACACAATGAGTTTATCATTTTATTTCACGAACTTTTGAACCAGTATGTGTTTGTCACATGTATCAAAGTTTGCTCAAAATAATGAATAAAATCTAATATGTGGCACTATCATATGCTCACTGACCTGTTAGCAGGTGTCTAAAGAGAGGTAGTGTTCCTTGAATCTGAAAGAATTAAAAAATAAAAAAAAAACAGGAAGTTTATAGCTATCATTGAGCATGGTTTTGATTGATGGACAATATAGAAGAGATTTTTTTTTCTAGCAAGAATGATGTTTTGCAATTAAGAAAAGAAAGATCCTGCTAGCATATTAAAATTAAATGTGATTTTGATGGGTATTGCATTGAATCTGCATATTACTTTTGCAAGCTTGCCATTTTAACTATATTAATCCTGCCAACACAAGAGCACAGAAGATTTTTCCATTTTCTGAGGTTTCTTCCATTTCCTTCTTCAGAGACGTGAAGTTTTTTGTTTTTTTGTTTTTTCATACAAATCTTTCACTTGTTTGGTTAGAGTCACACCAAGGTACTTTATATTGTGGCTATTGTGAAGGGTGTCATTTCCCTAATTTCTTACTCAGCCTGCTTTTTAGAGTTTGAAAGAGCAATTCTCAAATTCATCTGGAATAACAAAAAACCCAGGACAGATAAAACTATTATCAACAGTAAAAGAACTTCTGGGGGAATCAATTTCTGAGACCTTTAGCAATACTACAGAGAAGTAGTATTAAAAACTGCATGGTATTGGTACAGTGACAGGAAGGTAGATCAATGGAATAGGATTGAAGACCCAGAATTGAACCCACAAATCTATGGCCACTTGATGTTTGAAAAAGGAGCTGAAAACATCCAGTGGGGGAAAAAAAGATAGCCTTTTCAACAAATGGTGCTGGCTCAAATGAAGATCAACATGCAGAAGACGGAGAATTGATCCACTATTATCTCTTTGTACTAAGCTCAACTCCAAGTGAATCAAGGACCTCCACATAAAACCAGACACACTAAAATTAATAGAAAAGAAACTGGGGAAGACCCTTGAGGACATTGGCTAAGGGGGAAAGTTCCTGAACAGAACACCAATAGCTTATGCTCTAAAATCAAGAATAGACAAATGGGACCTTATAAAATTACAAAGTTTCTGCAAGGCAAAAGAGTGTCAAAAGAACAAATCGTCAACCAGCAAATTAGGAAAAGATCTTCACCAACCCTACATCTGACAGAGGACTAATATCCAATGTATACAAAGAATTCCAGAACTTAGACCCCAGAAAACCAAATAACGCTATCTAAAAATGGGGTACAGAGCTAAACAAAGACTTTTCACCTGAAGAAATTTGAATGGCTGAGAAACACCTTAAAAAAATGTTCAACATCATTAGTCATTAGAGAAATGCAAATCAAATCCACCCTGAGATTTCACCTCACACCAGTCAGAATGGCTAAGATTAAAAATTCAGGAAAAAGCAGGTGTTGGTGAGGATGTGGAGAAGAGGAACACTCCTCCACTGCTGGTGGGACTCCAAGCTGGTACAACCACTCTGGAAATCAGTCTGGGGATTCTTTAGAAAACTGGATCTGATACGTGGGACTCTTTTGGTTTGCTAATTTTGCATTGAGTATTCAGAGATTCTGGGCTCATTAATATTCACTTATCAGAGATTGCATTTCATGTGTATCTTTTTTGATTGGGTTAACTCACTTAGGATGATATTTTCCAGATCCAACCATTTGACTACAAATGGCATGAATTCATTATTTTTAATTGCTGAATAGTATAACATTGAATAATTCTGCATTCATTACTCCTTTGATGGACACCTGGGCTCTTCCAAATTCTGGCTATTATAAATAAGGCTGCTATGAACATAGTGGAGCATGTGTCTTTATTTCATGCAGAGGAATCCTTGGGTATATGTATAGGGGTGGTATGACAGGGTCCTCTGGAAGTGTCATGCCCAATTTTCTGAGGAACTGCCAGACTGATATCCAGAGTGGTTGTACCATCTTCCAATCCCAACAACAGTGGAGGAGTGTTCCTCTTTCTCCACATCCCCGCCAGCACCTGCAGTCTCTTGAGTTTTTAAACTCAAGAGCCGTTATGACTGGTGTGAGGCGAAATCTCAGGGTTGTTTTGATTTGCATTTCTCTAATAACTAATGTTGTTGAACATCTCTTAAGGTGCTTCTCAGCCATCCAATTTTCTTCAGGTGAAAATTCTTTGTTTAGCTCTTTACCCCATTTTAATAGGGTTATTTGGTTCTTTGGGGTCTAACTTCTTGAGCTCTTTGTATATATTGAATATTAGCCATCTTTCAGATGTGAGGTTTGTGAAGATCTTTTGCCAATTTGTTGGTTGCTGTTTCGTCCTTCTGACAGTGTCCTTTGCCTTACAGAAACTTTCTAAATTTTTGAGGTCCCACTTGTTAATTCCTGATCTTAGAGCATAATCTATTGGAGTTCTGTTCAGGAACTATCCCCCTGTGCCCATGTCTTCCAGGGTCTTCCCCAGTTTATTTTCTATTAGTTTCAGTGTGTCTGGTTTTATGTGGAGGTCCTTGATCCACTTGGAGTTGATCTTAGTGCACGGAGATAAGAGTGGGTCAATTCACATTCTTCTGCATGTTGACTTCCAGTTGAAACAGCACCATTTGTTGAAAAGGCTATCTCTTTTCCACTGGGCAGATGTAGCTCCTATATCAAAGATAAAGTTATCATAACTCTGTGGGTTCATTTCTGGGTCTTCAATTCTATTCTATTGATCTATTTGCCTGTCGCTGTTCAAATACCATGCAGTTTTTATCACAATTACTCTGTAGTACTGCTTGAGGTCAGGGATATTGATTCCCTCAGAAGTCCTTTTATGGTTGAGAATAGTTTTAGCTATCCTGGGTTTTTTGTTACTCTAGGTGAATTTGAGAATTGCTCTTTCTAGATCTATGAAGAATTGAGTTGGGATTTTGATGGGGATCACATTGAATCTGTAGATTGTTTTTGGCAAGATGGCCATTTTTACTATATTGGTCCTGCCAATCCAGGAGCAAGAAATATTTTTCCATCTTCTGAGGTCTTCTTCGATTTCTTTCTTCAAGGACTTGAAGTTCCTGTCGTACAGATCTTTCACTTGTTTGTTTAGAGTCAATGCAAGATACTTTATATTGTTTGTGGTTACTGTGAAGGATGTTATTTCCCTAACTTTTTCTCAGCCTGCTTATCCTTTGAGTACAGGAAGTCTACTGATTTACTTGAGTTGATTTTATAACCAGCAACTTTGTTGAAGTTGTTTATCAGCTGTAGGAGTTCTCTGGTGGAGTTTTTGGGTCACTTAAGTACACATAATATCATCTGCAAATAGTGATAGTTTGATTTCATCCTTTCCAATTTGTATCCTTTCGACTTCCTATGTTGTCTAATTGCTCTCGCTAGAATTTCAAGTACTATATTGAAAAGATATGGAGAGAGAGGGCAACCTTGTCTAGTCCCTGATTTTAGTGGGATTGATTCAAGTTTCTCTCCATTTATTTTGATGTTCCCTACTGGTTTAATGTATATTGTGTTTATTATGTTTAGATATGGGCCTTGAATTCCTGTTCTTTTTAGGATTTTTAGTATGAAAGGATGCTGAATTTTGTCAAATGCATTTTCAGCATCTCATGAGATGACCTGTGGGTTTTTTATTTTAATTTTTTTATGTAGTGTATTACATTGATGGATTTCCATATATTGAACCATCCCTGCAGCTGTGGGATGAAGCCTACTTTATCATGGTGAATGACTGTTTTGATGTGCTCTTGGATTTGGTTGGCAAGAATTTTATTTAGTATTTTTACATTGATATTCATAAGGGAACTTGGCCTGTAGTTCTCTTTCTTTGTTGGATCTTTGTGTGGTTTTGGTATTGGCGTAATTGTGGCTTCATAGAAGGATTGGGCACTCTTCTTTCTGTTTCTGTTTTGTGGAATAGTTTGAAGAGTATTGGTGTTAGGTGTTCTTGGAAGGTCTGTTAAAATTCCGCACTAAAACCATTTGGTCCCCTACTTTTTGTGTTTGGAAGATTTTCTATAACCCCTTCTATTTCTCTGGGGGTTATGGGACTGTTTAACTGATCTAATTGATCCTGATTTAATTGTGGTATTTGGTATCTGTCTAGGAAATTGTCGATTTCTTCCAGATTCTCCAGTTGTATTGAGTGTAGTCTTTTGTAGCAGTATGTGATGATTTCTTGAATTTCCTGTTTCTTTTGTTATATCCATTTTTTCATTTCTAATTTTGTTAATTTGTATACTGTCTCTGTGCCCATTGGTTAGTCTTGCTAAGGATTTCTGTATCTTGTTGATTTTCTCTAAGAACCAGCTACTGATTTTGTTGGTTCATTGTATGGTTCTCTTTGTTTCTACTTGATTGATTTCAGTCCTTAGTTTTGATTTCCTGTTTTCTACTCCTCCTGGGTGTATTAGTTTCTTTTTGTTCCAGGGCTTTCAGGTGAGCCATTAAGCTGCTAGTGTATGCTCTCTCCAGTTCCTTTTTGGAGCCACTCCGGGCTATGAGTTTTCCTCTTAGCACTGCTTTCATTGTGTCCCATCGACTTGAGTAGGTTGTATCTTCACTTTCATTGGATTCTATAAGGTCTTTGATTTCTTTCTTTATTTCTTCCTAGACCAAGATATCATTGAGTAGAGTATTGTTAAGTTTCCATGTGTATGTGGGCTTTGTGTTGTTTGTGTTGCAATTGAAGACCACTTTTACTCCACAGTGATCTGATAGGTGGCTTGGGATTAGTTCAATCTTCCTGTATTAGTTGATGTCTGTCTTGTGACCAATTATATGATTGCTTTGGGAGAAGGTACCATGCGGTGCTGAGAAAAAGGCATATTCTTTTGCTTTAAGATGAAATATTGTGTGTGTGTGTGTGTGTGTGTGTGTGTGTGTGTGTATCTTAAATCCAATTGGTTCAAACCTTCAATTAGTTTTACTGTCTCTCTGTTTAGTTTCTGGTTTCCTGATCAGTCCATTGAGGAGAGGAGAGTGTTGAAGTCACCCACAATTATTGTGTTAGGTGCAATGTGTGATTTAAGCTTTAGTAAAGTTTCTTTTATGAATGAGGGTGCCCTTGCATTTGGAGCATCGATGTTCAGTATTGAG
This sequence comes from Apodemus agrarius, assembly GCA_964023405.1. Lineage (NCBI taxonomy): Eukaryota > Metazoa > Chordata > Mammalia > Rodentia > Muridae > Apodemus > Apodemus agrarius. Next base: position 72,847,109 of record OZ030007.1, on the reverse strand, counting down.
AGTTCTTCTTGGTGTATTTTCCCTTTGACCAGCAAGAAGTGAACTTCCGTGTCTCTTTCGATGACTTTAGGTTGAAAATCAATTTTATCTGATATTAGAATGGCTATTCCAGCTTGTTTCCTGAGACCATTTGCTTGTAAAATTGTCTTCCAACCTTTTACACTAAGGTAGTGTTTGTCTTTGACACTGACATATTTTTCCTGTATGTAGCAAAATGTAGGGTGCTGTTTCCATATCCAGTCTATTAGTCTATGTTTTTTTTTTTTTTTTTAAATTGGGGAATTGTGTCCATTGATGTTAAGAGATATAAAAGAACAGTAATTATTACTTCCTGGCATTTTTGAAATTATTTTATATTTGAGTGGTTATCTTCTTTTGGGTTTGATGAGAGATTTCTGTCTTGCTTCTTCTGGGGTTGTTGGTGTTTTCCCCCTATTGTCCTTTGTAGAGCTGTGTTTGTGGAAAGATATCATGCAAATTTTGTTTTGTCATGGAATACCTTGGTTTCTCCATCTATGGCAATTGAGAGTTTTGCTGGGTATAATAATTTTGGCTGAAATTTGTGTTCACTTAGAGTCTGCATAATATATGCCCAGTATCTTCTAGCTTTCATGGTCTCAGGTGAGAAGTCTGGTGTAAATCTGATAGGTCTTCCTTTATATGTTACTTGGCCTTTTTCTTTTACCACCTTTAATATTCTTTCTTTGTTTAGTACAAATTTGGATTTTGATTATTATGTGATAGGTGGTATTTCTGTTCTGGTCCAGTCTGTTTGGAGTTCTGTAGGCTTCTTGTATATTCATGGGCATTACTCTCTTTAGTTTGGGGAAGTTTTCTTCCATAATTTTGTAGAAGATACTTGCTGGCCCTTTAAGTTGTAAATCTTCGCTCTCATCTATACCTATAATCCTTGGGTTTGTTCTTCTTATTGTGTCCTGGATTTCCTGGAAGTTTTGGGTTACAAGCTTTTTGCATTTTGCATTTTCTTGGACTGTTGAATCAATGGTTTCTATGGTATATTCAGCATCTGAAATTCTGTCTTCTATCTCTTGTATTCTATTGTTGATATTTGCACCTATGTCCCCTGATTTTTCCCAACATTTCTATCTCCGATGTTGTCTCCCTTTGCCATTTCTTAGTTGTTTCTACTTCTGTTTTTAGATCCTGGATGGTTTTGCTCAGGTCTTTCCTTGCTTTTTTGTATTTACATGTAATTCTTTAAGAGATTTTTGTGTTTCCTCTTTCATGACTTCTACTTGTTGACCCACATTCTCCTGTATTTCTTTAAGTGATTTTTGTATTTCCTCTTTATTTGCTTCTATTTTTTGATCCACATTCTCCTTAATCTCTTTAATTTTTTTTTTTTTTTGCATTTGCTTTGTTAGGACTTCTAACTTGTGATCCATTTTTTTCTGTATTTCTTTAAGACATTTATCTATTTGTTCCTCTAACAGCATCCTGACCAGTGAGTTTAGGTCTGAATCTTTTTTTTTTTTTTCTGGTTTTTCTCTGGTGTTGGGTTATCATGAACTTACTGCTGTTGGGGAACTGGGTTTAGATGCTGCCATATTACCTTGATTTCTGTTAGTAACATTCCTACATTTGCTTTTTGCCATCTGGTTATCTCTGGCGGTAGTTGTTTCTGTAGTCACTAGCTGTTGCTTAAACCTCCTGTGTGCTTGTAAGGATATTTCCCCACTACTGGATGACTGGCTTTCCCCTGGCACATGTTGCTGATGTGCTGCCCTCCTCTTGGTTTCTGTTGGGATCGTGGTGTATCTTGTGCAAAGTAATGATATATTTGGTTGTTTCTGTGGACCTGATGCTGCTTGTCTGCTCTCTCAGGGAGCAAAGATGATGGCTGGGAACCCCTCCAAGTGCTGACTACACTGCCTGGCACAAGACCCAGGCCTTGCTAGTACACAGATGAGCCTCCTCTCTGCTCAGATCCTGTGCGCAGGTCCCCACCTGGCAGCCTGAGTCCCAGAGATCTTAAACTTAGGATATCTCAGATATCTGCTTCCACCTGCTCGATCTAAGCAGCAGCAAAGATGGTGGTGGCTGCAGAGAGTACAGGGGTCCCCACAGAGCACAGAACCCATGCCGGGCTGTGACACTGGTACCGCTGCTCTTCCCAGCTCCCGCTCACATATTGCTGCCTGGCGGCCTAAGTCCTCAGAGATTTTTTTTAATTTAATTTTTATTTTCTATATTCTATGTTTACATTCCAAAGGCTTTCCCCTTTCCCAGTTCCCCCCACCATACGTCCCATAAGTCCTCTCCCCGCAACTATTCCCCAATCATTCCTCCCCCACATGATTTCTCTGTTCTGGGTCTACAAAATTGGATCAAATCTTTACAGGCCCAGGCTCCTCTCCTTTCTTCTTCTTGGGAGTCATTTGACTTGCTAATTTTGCCTTGAGTATTTAGGGCTTCTGGGCTCATTAATATCCACTTATCAGTGATTGCATTTCATGTGTATTCTTTGTGATTGGATTAACTCACTTATTATGATATTTTCCAGATCTAACCATTTACCTACAAATTGCATGAATTCATTATTTTTTTTAATTTTTATTTCTATATTCTATGTTTACATTCCAAAGGCTTTCCCCTTTCCCAGTTCCCCCCCCACCATAAGTCCCATACTTCCTCTCCCCCCCCAACTATTCCCCAATCATTCCCCCTACCCCCACGGTTTCTCTACAAAACTGGATCCAAACTTTACAGGCCCAGGGTCCTCTCCTTTCTTCTTCTTGGGAATTATTTGACATGCTAATTGTGCCTTGAGTATTTAGGGCTTCTGCGATCATTAATATCCACTTATCAGTGATTGCATTTCATGTGTATGCTTTTGTGATTGGGTTAACTCACTCAGGATGATATTTTCCAGGTCTAACCATTTACCTACAAATTGCATTAATTCATTATTTTTAATTGCTGAGTAGTATTCTATTGTATAAATATACCACATTTTCTGTATCCATTCCTCCTTTGAGGGATATTTGGGCTCCTTCCAATTTCTGGCTATTATAAACAAGGCTGCTATAAACATAGTGGAGCATGTGTCTTTATTGTATGCAGGGGAATCCTCTGGGTATATGCCCAGGAGTGGTTGCCAGGGTCCTCTGGAAGTGACATGCCCAATTTTCTGAGGACCCGCCAAACTGTTTTCCAGAGCAGTTTTATCATTTTGCAATCCCACCAACAGTGGAGGAGTGTTCCTCTTTCTCCACATCCTCGCCAGCACTTGTTGTCTCTTGAGGTTTTAATCTTAGCCATTCTGACTGGTATGAGGTGGAATCTCAGGGTTGTTTTGATTTGCATTTCCCTGATGACTAAGGTGTTTCTCGGCCATCTGAATTTCTTCTGGTGAAAATTATTTGTTTAGCTCTGTACTCCATTTTTTGATAGGGTTATTTGGTTCTTTGTGGTCTAACTTTTTGAGTTCTTTGCATATATTGGATATTAGCCCTCTGTGGGCACAGGGGGAAAGTTCCTGAACAGAAAGAACACCAATAGCTTACACACTAAGATCAAGAATCAACAAATGGGACCTCATAAAATTACAAAGTTTCTGCAAGGCAAAGGACACTGTCAGAAGGACAAAACGGCAACCAACAAAGTGAGAAAAGATCTTTACCAACCCCACGTCCTCAGAGATCTTAAACACAGGATATCTCGGGTACCTGGTACTGCTTGCTCAGTCCAGGAAGCAGTAAGGATGACTGCTGCTGGTCTCTCACAGGGTCAGAACCCACATCCGGCTGGGACATGGTAACCGCTGTTCTGCTCAGCTCAGCTCCTGTTCGTAGATCACTGCCTGGGGTTCTGAGTCCCCAGTAATCTTAAACTCAGGATATCCCGGGTACCTGGTTCAGTTCACTCAGTACAAGCAGTAGCAAAGATGGCAGCAGCTGCAGGGATTCCAGATTTTTTCTTGATAACAAATATTTGAGTATTCCATGGAGACTGAGATTCTATTAAATGTCCTGCTTCTATTTGCTCCTGCAGTAGCGAAAAGGCTTCTTCTATTTTGTCTTTACATAAAGACCACTGATCAACCTGCACTAGATTATCATTAAGCCATTGGATTTTATCAGCACAGGATGCAGGTAAGATAGTGGCCATTACAGAAAATGGCCCAAACTTAGAGTGTTAGGGTTAGGTATATGACTATCAAATCTTTTAATGCTTTGTCCTTCTTTTCCTAGTCCCTGGCCAGGCAAAAACCCTTTTTCTAGCATTTGCTTAGCCACTACCTCATTAGAACTACACATTATAAGGTCCATCTGTGACAAAATATTTCTTCCCCAAAGGGTAGTAGGCCAATTTGACATAACATAAGGCTGAATTTGTCCTGAATTTTCTTCTTCATCTTCCCAGGTTAGAAGCTTAGCGCTCTGCTTAGGGTTGTTGGCATAACCAATCCCTTGGAGGTGAGTGAGTGTTTCTGACAAGGACCAAGTTGAAGGCCAATCTTTTCACATCAGCTCCAGTATCTATTAATTCTTCCAATCTTTTTCCTTCAATTGTTAATTTAAGGTTAGGTCTTTTACTAGTAATAGATTGAACCCAATACACTCCAGATGAGCCAAAGCCACTCTGTCCTCTCTTACTCTTAATGAATTTGGAAGTTAGAGGATGTAAGGGAACTGAGATAAGTTCAGCAATTCTTTGGTTAGCAGGTACAGTTATAACACCATGAGGGAAAGCAGCAATAATTTTCATTTTTCCCTCATAATCATTATCTATGACATCTGGATAAATCTGCAGCCCTTTTACAATAGTACTACTTTACCCTAGAAACAATCCCCAAGTTTCTGCAGGCAAAGGTCCAAAGAATCCTGTAGGCAGAGACTGAACCCAAATTTCTGGTGTTAATACAATATTGGAGGTTAAATACATGTCCAATCCTGCACTTTCTGGTGTTGCTCTTTAAGTTCAAAGATGGATTTCCCTGGCCTGGTAGCAGCTTCATGGTCCCATAAGCTGCTTGTAGTGGTTGTCCAGAGGGCTGACACTGGCCCATCTGCCCATTTCCTGATAAGGGACGGCCCTGACTATCAGTCTTGGACTTATAATCTCTAGCCCAGTGATTACCATTCCTACATTTAGGACAGACTCCTGAGGTACAATTTGATTGCCTGCTTAGAGCACCTCAGTTCTTAGGGCAATCACATTTAAAATGACCCAGACTTCCACATTTAAAACACTTTTTTATTCCCTCGTCTCTGTGACAGTAACCCTTATATGGTGGTTCCTTGCAAAGTTGCAGTTACGGCTAGACACTGATTGTAAGAAGGCCCAATTTCCAAAGAAAGATGAATATAGGCAGCTAAGTTTGTCTTTCCCCTGTGAGGTCTGGAGGACTCACAACAAGCTGGATTAGTATTCTTGTAAGTCAGCTGGGTGACTATTGGATATTCTGCCTGAGAGTCTCCAAATTTTGATTAGCTGTTTTCAATAGCCTATCCAAAAATCCTGACAAAGCTTATCAGGGGCCTGTCTGAAGCCAGTTAAAGTTCTACTAAGATCCCCTTTTGTTGGTAATTGATTCCACATGCAGCAGGCAGTCATTGCTCCATTAGGAAACCCAATCTTATTATTATTCCCTTCATATTGACATTCTCCCAGTAGCATTTCAATAGGCCAATCTGAATTGCCTGCCTGAGCATTCATAGCAGCAGTGCTCTTACAAGCTTCACACCATTCAGAATTCCAAAGCAATAAATGGCCTCCTGACAAAGTAGTCTTACATAGAGTCCTCCAATTCTGTGGAGTTAAATTTGACTCTACCACAGTATCCAATAAAGCTTGTGAAAAGGGGGCCATTGGGCCATACTGTGCCACAGCTGCTTTTAATTCTTTTATCACTTTGAACTCCAATGTCTGATATTGTCTAATCCTATTCTCCTGGTCTCTGATCTCAAGGACAGGGAAGGACAACAGATCACATGTATTCTGTCCTTCCCCAGGAGCCTGACTTACAGCTCTTTCTAGTGACAATTGGCACTTCTTGAGATCATTGTTCTTTCCAATACTTGATACCTTTTTTTAGCTACTGTAACTTATTAGTCAACTTCAGCAACTTAAACTCAATCTCCAATTTTTGATGTTGCATATCCCTCTGGATATCATCTCCTATAATAGAGGTCATAGGCAGAGCAAAAGGTGCATTAGGAGTCTTATCTTTACCATGATACTCACCAGTTCTTTCTTTGGATGAGCTTTCTTCTCTGCAGTCAGCTCACTAGTGCTATCTCTATATCTTTCTAATTTAGACTTGACAGGACCCTTTTCGGAGGACATCCTCTAGGCAGGCATTTTTCCTGAGATTTCTCAAGTTCTCCCTGTATATTTAATGCCTTCAAGGTCCCTCCATCAATAGCATCATTTATAAGCATCCAGAAGGTGATATTGTCTGACTTGGTGGCCTTTAACGCTTTACCAGTTCTTTCCCAGGTTCTCTCATTTAAAGTTTTTGTTTTTGTTTTTTGGGGTTTTTTTGTTTGTTTTTGGTTGTTGTTTTTGTTTTTTTGTTTGTTTGTTTGTTTTTGTTTTTTGGAACCATAGGCTGCAAGAATCTATCTGATCTGAAAAGTCTTCTAATCTTCGTTCTCCAAACCCAATCCCCTTTGCCTGGAGCAGCTCTTGAATGTGGTTGGCCAAAAGCCTGCCTAGAAGATTCCTGTACCATTTTCCACTCTCCAACCTAAGCAGATTCAGCATTGGGTCAACACTGTTCCACTTAGGTATATTTGTTCACACCCACAACAACAGTTTCAAAAAGATGAAATTTTACACTAGCACTAGTATTTAACTCCTATAGTTGCTCACCGTAGAGGATACTGTCCTTTTCTTTTTGGGGGGAAGCTTTGCAAAAACAGGGTCACCTCAGGAAATCTTCTGGTGTCAGGTTCCTGTTCAGGTGCCAATTTGTAGCTGCCAGGAGCTAATGTGAACTGGGTACCTGGAAAAGAACCTGGGGATATAAGGGAAGACGGTGAAAAAGAAATGACATCAGGACAACATTGCTATACGAGATGTAATGTTTTATGGGGGTCTCACAATATATATGGCTTTTAAGGGCGAGTCCCTTCACCAAAACTCTGTGGGTGTTGGCTTCAATGCTTCACATTGCTCAGTGAGTAGCCTGCTTAATTCAGGAAACTGTAGGTCTGGCAGATCAAAGGGCTTCAGTGCTCTGCCCCTGGCTAGCTCAGGTGTAGGTAGCAGCACACAGATAAATAAACCAGATGCTGTGTTTTTTTTCCTAAAGAGCCTGATGGGCTAGGAACTTCAAGGGCTGAGAACTTGTTATTAGATTGGAAGTTCAAAAACCCAGGTCAAACGCTGAAGGAGGAAACAGACTTACTATAATAGGAGCTAATTTCTGATGTGGAAAGTTTTAAAGTGTAGTGTTTGCAACTATCATTAATCTTAACACTATGCATGCAGTCCTGACAACTATTGAACCAGTTGATACCCTAACAATAAATATATTAGTGAGTTGGCTGCTGGGAATTCTTAATAAAGAAAACAGTAGTCCACCATTCGTCATTGGCTTCTATAACAAATTCTATTGGAGGAAGAATATTATGTCTTTGAGAAAAAGAATATGGACTTTTTATGAGACAAGGAGAACCTCAGATATGGCCAACCATCCTAAGGTCATAAGTGTGCCCCTCACACTGTTCAAAAGCCAAGCCCTTTGTAGGCTTAATTATGGAAGCAAAAGGTATTACAATGGAAGAGTTACCTACTTAAATACATTCTTAACTCTGATATTGTAGAAAACTGATCTGTGCCTTTAGCCACTAATGAAATATCTCAGTTACCTACAATCCAAATCTGTTTATCACTCACTACTCCCTCAAAAGAGACACGTACAGAACATTTACCACCTATGGAATGATCTAATGCATGGTTTACTGGTGGTTCATTGATCACTAATGAAAGATCAAACAAACAAACAAACAAACAAACAAGAGCAAAAAATCCTACTGGGTAAGAACAGCCTTTGACTGTATTTCTCTAGGGTATTTCTAGTATTGAGATAGAAACAAAATCAGTGCAACACTATCAGATATAAGGCAAACAGCTAGCAAAGCAAAAGGAAAATATGTTATCATCTCCAGCTCATTGCAGGTGTATAGGAAATGGTGCACCTATATGAACACAAGGTGGAAATGCACTAAGTGGTACATAAATCCCAAAGATATCTGCTCATGGGAGGCATGGTGGAAAATGTAAAAACAACAAAACTTACCAAAGACATAAACTTATATGTAACTTGGACAGGCAATACAGACAAAGTGTCATAAAATAAAGAAATCCTTGACAAATTGGCATTATGCTTAATTAAAACAAGAATATTAAAACATACCTGGAAAATTTCAGAAGAAATCAGCAAGAAATATCAATTACACATACAAAAGTCTGGAATGTTTAACCCCAACACTAATAATTAAAGAGTAAAGGAAAATAGAATTGAACCTTTAAAATTCTATGAGAGTAATTATTATAAGGAATCCGTAGATAGACAGTGGTTTATAGCATTAACTCTAAACTTGTTATGCACATAACTTTAATCCTAATACTTGGAAAGCAGAGGCAGTCATATAAAAATGTTAGGATTTGGCACACAGGAGCTGGGCTATTCCACAGCCCTCTGTGAACAGGTCATGCCAGGGGATTGTTGATCTCCATGGAGTGCTCTAATTCCTAGGCTTAGAGGTGAGATTGCCATTTTCTCTCTGGTGACTGTTCAAGGCAGGTCTGGTCAGGAGCACATAGGACATAGGAATGGCAGAAAATCTGGGACTGGGTCCTTCCAGTCAACATCTGCACCAAGGATCTGAGCTGTTTGAGAGTCCTCTGAGCCGGGGGAAAGCTAGACTGTGAAAAGTGATAAAACAGCAATTCAAGCTCAAAGGAGGGACAAATTCCAGCAAGATACAACAAGAATAACTAACACCAGAGATAACCATATCATGAAAGGCCAGCACAAGAACATTACCAACAGAAACCAAGGCTATATGACATCATCAAAACACAGTTCTTCCACAACCACAAGTACAGGATAAACCAACACACTGGGAGAGCAAGATTTGGATTTAAAATTACATCTCATGATGCTGATGGAAGACATCAAGAAGGACATAAATAACTCTATTAAAGAAATACAAGAGAACACAGGTAAACAGCTAGAAGCCCATAAAGCGGAAACATAAAAATCCTAAAAGAATTATAGAAAAACACAAACAAACAGGTGAAGGAATTGAACAAATCCATCCAGGATGTAAAAATGAAAATAGAAGCAATAAAGAAATCACAAGGGGAAACAACTCTGGAGAAAGAAAACCTAGGAAATAAATTAGGAGTCATAGATGAAATCATTAAAATCAAAATACAAAAGATAGAAGAGAGAGACTCAGGTACAGAAGATACCATAGAAAATATTGTCACATCAGTGAATTAAAATGCAAAATACTAAAAGCTCCTAACCAAAAAATATCAAGGAAATCCAGAATACACTGAGAAGACCCTACCTAAAGATAATATGTATATAAAAGGGTAAAGATTTCCAGTCTAAATTACCAGTAAATATTTTCAGCAAAATTATAGAAAAAAAAACCTTCACTACCCTAAAGAAAGACATGCCCATGAAAATACAAGAAGTCTGCAAAACCCCAATAGACTGGACCAGAAAAAAAAAATTCCTCCATGACATAATAATCAAAACAACAAATGCACAAACCAAAGAAAGAATATTTAAAGCCGTAAGGGAAAAAGGTCAAGTAACATATAAAGACAGACCTAAAAGAATTACACCATATTTCTCATCAGAGACTATGAAAGTCAGAAGATCCTGGCCAGATGTCATATAGACCCAAAGAGAACACAAATGCAAACCCAGAATCCTATACCCAGCAAAACTATCGATTACCTTAGATGGAGAAACCATGGTATTTCATGAGAAAAACAAATTTATAAAATATAATTTCACAAATCTTGCCTTTCAAAGGATTATAAATTGAAATTTACAACAAGAAGAGGGAAACTACAACCTAGTAAAATCATGAAAATTATCATTTAACAAACGAAAAATCCACAAAAACAAAATTCCACCTCTATCAACAAAATAACATAAAGCAATAAACATTATCACTTAATATCTTTGAATATCAATGGACTCAATTCCCAAATAAAAAGACATAATTAATTGGATTTATCTGACACTGTTTAAAAAAGCAAGCAAACAAAAAATAACAAAAAACAGTTTTAAGAACAATACAGTCAAAGTCCATCATTTTTCATAGGTCAGGATGAGAGATAACATTGTGTCACTTCCTCAAGAAGTCTTTATGGTGGGAGCTCAGAAAGGAAGCAAAGAATGTGTGAAGCAACTGCAGTCTCTACTGTGTGCCACTTTGTATGACAACTTACAAAGTTCTTCATTGATATTACTGAAATAGAGTCATCCACACTGCCAGTGTATTGTGTGTTGTAGAAAACTTTACCTCACTGATGAGGATACCACAGTTTACAGTAAACAAATTATGTTATAAGTGAAACCAAAGAAGGGAACATGGGTACCAATGGGACTTAGAAATTGTTTATGAGTATTAATTTTGCATTTGTCACTGTTCTCACTATGAGAGCTCCAGAATTACTCTTCCCACTTGCATCATTTTCAGAAAGACTGGTGGAATTTTACAGTTTAATAAGGAGAGAGATGAGTCCATGAATGTCTGATGGTGGAATAAATGATGTCTGGGTCAAAAATGGTATTATGCTGATAGGAACAGAAGATTCGTTTTGAATTTCAGCAGAGACATTGGCACATTGATAGACTGAACAGGGTATTTGGACATGATATTGAGGACTAATGAGAGATGTGTGATATTAGGGATATGAGAAAAAATGGCTAAAAATGGGACCACTGGTAGCTGATGACCATTTCAATGTGGCTGAATCAAGAGCAGAGTCCACTGTAAAAGATTGCATAGAAACTGATAGACATGGGCAGAACGAAGAGATCTTGTGTGCAAATATTCCCTTTATTTTAGGCTCCTAAAAGCAGGCACTTGTTGGCATCAACAATAGTGACTAGGTTTGGTAACTGTATATTGGATGGATATCCTGGTGGTCTTTCCTTCAGTGTCTGTTCCAGACTTTGTCTTTGAATTTTCTCCCATAGGTATTTTGTCCCCTGTTCTAAGAAGAAGTATCCACACTTTAGTTTTCTTTGTTGAGCTTCTTGTGGTTGTGAATAATATCTTGGGTGTTATGAGCTATGGAGCTAATCCACTTATCAGTGAGTACATACCATGTATGATCTTTTGTGATTGGGCTACCACACTCAGGATGATATTTTCTAGATCCACCCATTTGCCCATGAATTTCATGAATTCCATGTTTTTAATAGCTGAGTAGTCCTCAATTGTGTATATGTACCACATTTTCTGTATCCATTCCACTGTTGAAGAACATCTAAATTTTTTCTAGCTTCTATGTATTAGAAATAAGGCTTCTCTTGGTGGCGGCTGTTTGGACTGAGCAGGCAGAACAAGATACCTGAGATATCCCAAGCGTAAGATATCTAGGGACTTGGGCCACCAGGCAGTCATCTAGGAATGGGAGTTTGGCAGAGCAGTGGTTCCTGTGCTCCAGCAGGCCGTGGGTTCTCCACCTTGTGGGACACCCTGCACTCCCCACTCCCCGAGCCCACTGCAGCTGGCATCCTTGCCGCTGACTGGAATAAGCAAGCAGAACCATGTACGCTTGGTATCCAGAATTTGGAATCTCTGGAGACCCAAGGCCACCAAGGAACAATCTCGACAGAGCAGCGTTTCCTGGATCCCAATCAGGTGTAGGCTCTGTGCCCTGAGGGGGAACCCAGACTCCCCGCAACCATGGCCATCTTGGTGGCGGCTGTTCTGACTGAGAAGACAGAACCAGATACCTGAGATATCCCAAGCTTAAGATTTCTGGGGACTCTGGCCACCAGGCAGTCATCTAGGAATGGGAACTTGGCAGACCAGAGGTTCCTGTGTTTCAGCAGAGCATGGATTCTCTGCCCTGTGGGAGAACCTGCACTCCCCACTCTAATGGCCGCCACTGGCATCCTTGCTGCTGACTGGACTAAGCAAGCAGAACCAGAGAAGACAAGCAGCATCAGGTCTACAGAGATAACCGAATATAACATTGCTTGGAGCAAGATACATCAGGGGTCTGACAGCATCCAAGAAGAGAACAACACATCAACAATATGTGCCAGGGGAAATCCAGTCATCCAGTGGTGGGGAATAGCCTTATGAGCCAATAGGAGGTTCAAGCACCAGCTAGTGACTACAGGACCAACTAACACCAGAGATAACCAGATGGCAAAAGGCAAACATAGGAATGTTACTAACAGAAATCAAGACAATATGGCAGCATCCAAACCCCATTCCCCAACAATAGTAAGTCCTCCCAACACACCAGAAAAACAAGATTTAGATGTAAAATCACTGGTCAGGGTGCTGATACCAAAACACATAGATAAATCTCTTAAAGAAATACGGGAGAAAACGGATCAAAAATTAGAAGCCATTACAAGGCAAACACCAAAATCACTTAAAGAAATTCAGGAGGATATGGATCAAAAAATAGGAGCCAATAAGGAGAAATTACAAAAAACACTTAAAGAAGTACAGGAGAACATGGGTCAACAAGTATAAGTCATGAAAGAGGAAACATTAAAATATCTTAAAGAATTACATGAAAATACAAACAAGCAATGAAAGATCTGAGCAAAACCATCCAGGATCTAAAAACAGAAGTAGAAACAACTAAGAAATTGCAAAGGGAGACAACTTTGGAGATAGAAAACCTTGGGAAGAAATCAGGGGCCATAGATGCAAATATCAACAATAGTATACAAGAGATAGAAGAATCTCAGATGCTGAAGATACCATAGAAACCATTGATTCAACAGTCCAAGAAAATGCAAAATGCAAAATGCTTGTAACCCAAAAGATCCAGGAAATCCAGGACTCAATAAGAAGATGAAACCCCTTTGGAGTGGGTAACCGAGCAAGGTACAGTGGGCACCAGAGGGAAGGATTTCCCAGGGTATAGCCTGCCTGGGTGCCTTCTGCACCAGGATGCTGGGCAGCATTATAGCTGCCTAGACAGGCTGGAGAACGTCTGACCTGCAGGAGGTCCTGTAGGTAGACTGAGACCCAAGGACCGGGATCCACTCCATCTTGGACCCTGCAGCAAAACCGGGGGAGCTCCTAATATACAGAGAGGCTGCATTGAGACTGAGCTCCATGGTCCAACACTATCCTGGGGAGAACAGCTCAACCAGATGGAGCCCTGCTGACTGAGAGAGCCTCTGTCTAGGATTCAGCAGCCCAGCCAGGGAGCCCCCGAGCCTGCAGGGAATCCTGCGGATAGAGAGAGCCCTGACACCAGCCACCATCTTGGAGCGGGTAACTGAGCAAGGTACAGTGGGCACCAGAGGGAAGGATTTCCCTGGGTTTAGCCTGCCTGGGTGTCTTCTGCACCAGGTAGCTGGGCAGCATTATGGCTGCCTACACAGGCTGGAGAACGTCTGACCTGCAGGAGGTCCAGTAGATAGACAGAGACCCAAGGACCGGGATCCGCACCTTCTTGGACCCTGCAGCCCAACTGGGGTGGGGTGAGGGCTCCGGATACACAGAGAGCCCTCAGTGAGAAAGAGCTCCATGGTCCAACACTATCCTGGAGAGAACAGCTCAACCAGACGGAGCCGTGCCAATTGGGAGAACCACTGCCTAGGCTTCAGCAGCCCAGCAAGGGAGCCTTGGGCCTGCAGGGAATCCTGTGATTAGACAGAGCCCCAAGACCGACCACCATCTTGGAGTTGGTAGACTAATTAGGCAAACCAGGAGGAGACAACAGGAGGTCAGTTAAGTATCCAGAGGCAAGCAGGGAGTAGACTTGAATCCAGCCCAGCAGAGCTGAGGAAGTAACTTAGAGCCCAGTGGTGGAAAACTTCTAGTTTCTGCCTCGGGAGCACAGAGGCCCTCTGAGAGAGAGGCACCAAATGCCAGGCTCTCACGAGCTTTAAACACCAACCAGTAATAACAAGACCAACTAAGTCCAGAAATAAACAAATGGCAAAAGGCAAACATAGGAATGTTACTAGCAGAAATGAAGACAATATGGCAGTATCCGAACCTGTTCCCTGACAGCAGAAAGCCCCGGATACCCCAACACACCAGAAAATCAAGATACAGATATAAAATCATTGGTGAGGATGCTGATAGCAGAACAGATGGATAAATCTCTTAAAGAAATACAGGAGAAAATTGATCAAAAATTCGAAGCCCTTACAAGGCAAACATAAAAATCACTTAAAGAAATTCAGGAGAATATGGATCAAAAAGCAGAAGCCAATAATGAGGAAATACAAAAATCACTTAAAGAAATACAGGAGAACGTGGGTCAACAAGTAGTAGTCATGAAAGAGAAAACAAAAATTCTCTTAAAGAATTACATGAAATCACAAACAAACAAGGGAAAGATCTGAGCAAAACCATCCAGGATCTAAAAACAGAAGTAGAAAAAACTACGAAATCTCAAAGGGAGACAACTTTGGAGATAGAAAATCTTGGGAAGAAATTGGGGGACATAGATGCAAATATCAACAATAGTATAAAAGAGATAGAAGAAAGAATCTCAGATGCCAGAAGATACCATAGGAACCATGGCCCCAACAATCAAAGATAATGCAAAATGCAAAAAGCTTGTAAGCCAAAACATCCAAGAAATCCAGGAAAAATGAGAAGACCAAACATAAGGATTATAAGGTATAGATGAGAGGGAAGGTTTACAACTTAAAGGGCCAGCAAATATCTTCTACAAACTTATGGAAGGAAACTTCCCCAACCCAAACAGAGAGATGCCCCTGAATATACAAGAAGGCTACAGAACTCCAAACAGACAGGACCAGAACAGAAATACCTCCCCACACATAATAATCAAAACCCCAAAAGTACTAAACAAAGAAAGAACATTAAAGGCAATAAGAGAAAAAGGCCATTTAACACATAAAGGAAGACCTATCAGAATTACAACAGAATTCTCACCTGAGACCATGAAAGCGAGAAGATCCTGGGCAGACCTCATGTAGACTCTAAGAGAACCCAAATTTCAGCCAAAACTACTATATCCAGCAAAATTCTCAATCACCATAGATGGAGAAAACAAGGTATTCCATTACAAAACCAAATTTGCACGATATCTTTCCACAAACCCAGTCCTACAAAGGAAAATAGTGGAAAAACACCAACACAAGGACATGGGCACAGGGGGAAAGTTACTGAACAGAACACCAATAGCTTATGCTCTAAGATCAAGAATTTACAAATGGGACCTGTTAAAATGACAAAGTGTCTGTAAGGCAAAAGACACTGTCAGAAGGACAAAACAGGAACCAACAAATTGGGAAAAGATCTTCATCAACCCCACATGAGGCAGAGGGCTAATATCCAATATATACAAGAAACTCAAGAAGTTAGATCCCAAAGAACCAAATAACCCTATTAAAAATAGGGTACAGAGCTAAACAAAGAATTTTCACCAGAATAAATTTGGATGGCTGAGAAGCACCTTAAGAGATGTTCAACATCATTAGTCATCAGGGAAATGCAAATCAAAACAACCCTGAGATTCCACCTCACACCAGTAAGAATGGCTAAGATTAAAAACTCAAGAAACAACAGGTGCTGGTGAGGATGTGGAGAAAGAGGAACACTCCTCCACTGTTGGTGTGATTGCAAGATGGTACAACTGCTCTGGAAATCAGTGAGGCGGTTCTTCAGAAAATTGGGCATGACACTTTCAGAGGACCCTTTCATACCACTCCTGAGCATATACCCAGAAGATTCCCCTGAATGCAATAAGGACACATGCTCCATTAGGTTCATAGCAGCCTTATTTATAATAGCAGGAAGCTGGAAAGAACCCAGATATCCCTCAACAGAGGGCGTTATAGAAAGCCTCCCAACCAAAAAAGTACGGGACCTGATGGTTTTAGTGCAGAATTCTATTAGGCCTTCAAAGAAGACCTAATACCAATACTCTTTAAACTATTTCACAAAATAGATACAAAAGGGACCCTGCCCAACTCATTCTATGAAGCCACAATTACCCTCATACCAAAACCATACAAAGATCCAACAAAGAAAGAGAACTACAGGCCAATTTCCCTTATGAATATTGATGCAAAAATAATCAATTAAAAACTTGTCAACTGAAACCAAGAGCAAATTAAATCGATCATTCACCATGATCAAGTAGGCTTCATCCCAGGGATGCAGGGATGGTTCAATATACAGAAATCCATCTATGTAATCCACTATATAAACCAACTAAAAGAAAAAAATCACATGGTCATCTCACTAGATGCAGAAAAAGCATTTGACATAATTCAGCATCCTTTCATGTTAAAAGTCCTGGAAAGAACAGGAATTCAAAGCCCATACATAAACTTAGTAAAAGCAATATACAGCGAACCAATAGCCAACACCAAAATACATGGAGAGAAACTTGAAGCAATCCCACTAAAATCAGGGACTAGAAAAGGCTGCCCTCTCTCTCCATATCTTTTCAATATAGTACTTGAAGTTCTAGCTAGAGCAAATTAGACAACATAAGGAAATTGCCACGGACCGACTCAGTCGGAACACACACACCCGTGGGGAAATCAGGGTCTTTGGTATGCAGGAAGGTACAGGTCCGGCGAATGACAGACAGACACACACGAGATCTGAATGCGTCTGAATGCACTTTACTGTTCTGAGGCAGGAATTTTTATACTCAAGAGTTAGTATTACATTACTGAAGAAAAAATGTATCTAGTGAAACGTTTACAAAGAATGGTTACCATGGATATCTGACGTAAGGAAATACAAAATCAATCAGGTATGAACTACAGAGAACACCTACAAAGCATTACGTCCCTTGATAAGAGTAGCTGTGGTCAATGATAAATTAGTAATTCAGGAGTTCTTGAGAACACTACATTATAGTCCTGGGGTCCCTTTGTTCGTGTGCAGTCTCTTATTAATGTCCTGCTTCCTTCTTGTAAGACTCCCTCAAGCTCACTTTGAAACTTTACTTAACTGATGGTTTCCAAGTCAGAGTGCCAAAGCCACCTAACCATACAAATAATAGATATTGTTGGGAGGTTAATTCTATAATGTATCTAGGTAATAACTGTACAGCTGATTAAAAGCAAAGCAATGGATCTCTAGAAGATAAATCATGGCCAGTGCTGTAGCTCAAAGAATAAACTCTAAGTGAACCATCACGCCTGGATGCTCGCACCTGCGGCTGGCAGGGACATCTTGTAAGTAAAGGAACAGGTCAGAAAAAGGGTCACACAGCTTGCCATGAGAAAATTCAGCTCAGCCCTATCTGCAGCCAAGGAGGCCCACAGCGGCATTCACCTTGAACATCCCTGCCAAACAAGGCTTTTCCCAGTAAATATCACACAGCTTCCACCTGGATTGCAGCTTGGCTGCGTGAAATTACGGTGATCAAGAGATGCGCGTGATAGAAATCAAAGGGATACAAATTGGAAAGGACGAAGTCAAACTATCATTATTTGCAGAAGATAAGATAGTATACTTCAGTGACCCAAAAAACTCCACCAGAGAACTCTTACAGCTGACAAACAACTTCAGCAAAGTGGCTGGTTAAAATCAACTCAAGCAAATCAGTAGCCTTCCTGTACTCAAAGGACAAGCAGACTGAGAAAGAAGTTAGGGAAATAACACACTTCACAATAGCCACAAACAATATAAAGCATTTTGGCATGACTCTAAACAAACAAGTGAAAGAACTGTATGACAGGAATTTCAAGTCCTTGAAGAAAGAAATCGAAGAAGAACTCAGTAAATGGAAAAATATTTCATGCTCTTGGATTGGCAGGATCAATATAGTAAAATGGCCATCTTGCCAAAAGCAATCTACAGATTCAATGCACTCCCCATCAAAATCCCAAATCAATTCTTCATAAAACTAGAATAATCAATTCTCAAATTCATTTGTAGTAACAAAGAACACAGGATAGCTAAAACTATTCTCAACAATAAAAGTACTTCTGGGGGAATCAATATCCCCGACCTCAAGCAGTACTACACAGCAATTGTGTTAAAACCTGCATGGTATTGGTACAGCAACAAGCAAATAGATCAATGGAATAGAAATGAAAATCCAAAAACGAACCCACAGAGTTATGGTCTCTTGATCTTTGATAAAAGAGCTACAACCATCCAGTGGAAAAAAGATAGCCTTTTCAACAAATGGGGCTGGTTCAACTGGAGGTCAAAATGCAGAAGAATGCGAATTGACCCACACTTATCTCCGTGCACTAAGATCAACTCCAAGTGGATCAAAGACCTCTACCTAAAACCAGACACACTGAAACTAATAGAAAAGAAACTGGGGAAGACCCCGGAGGACATTGGCACAGGGGGAAAGTATCCGGAACAGAACACCAATAGCTTATGCTTTAAGATCAAAAATTGACAAATGGGACCTCTTAAATTTACAAAGTGTCTATAAGGCAAAAGACACTGTCAGAAGGACAAAACAGCAACCAACAAATTGGGAAAAGATCTTCACCAACCCCACATCTGACAGAGCACTAATATCCAATATATACAAAGAACTCAAGAAGTTAGATCACAAAGAACCAAATAACCCTATTAAAAATGGGGTACAGAGCTAAACAAGCAATTTTCACCAGAAGAAATTTGGATGGCTGAGAAGCACCTTAAGAGATGTTCAACATCATTAGTCATCAGGGAAATGCAAATCAAAACAACCCTGAGATTCCACCTCACACCTGTCAGAATGGCTAGGATTAAAAACCCAGAAGACATCAGTTGTTGGTGAGGATGTGGAGAAAAAGGAACACTCCTCCACTGCTGGTGGGATTGCAAGATGGTACAACCACTCTGGAAATCAGTCTGGCAGTTCCTCAGACAACTGGACATGATACTTTTGGAGGATCCAGCCATACCACTCCTGGGAATATACCCAGAAGACTCCCCAGCATGCAGTAAGGATACATGCTCCACTATGTTCATAGCAGCCTTATTTATAATAGCCAGAAGCTGGAAAGAACCCAGATGTCCCTCAACGGAGGAACAGATACAAAAAATGTGGTATATAGACACAATGGAATACTATTCACCTATTAGAAACAATGAATTCATGAAATTCTTAGAGAAATGGACGGAGCTGGAGAACATCATACTGAGGTAACCCAGTCTCAAAAGAATACCCATGGCATGCAGGCACTGATAAGTGGATATTAGCCTACAATCTTGGGACA
This sequence comes from Apodemus agrarius, assembly GCA_964023405.1. Taxonomy (NCBI): domain Eukaryota; kingdom Metazoa; phylum Chordata; class Mammalia; order Rodentia; family Muridae; genus Apodemus; species Apodemus agrarius. The sequence continues at coordinate 72,827,725 of OZ030007.1, read as the reverse complement.
CCAAAGACACAATTCACATACCAAATTATGTCTGACCAGAAGAAAGGAATGAACACTCATGCTGGAAAGGATCAAAGCATCAGTGTACGGGAATACCAGAACAGGGAATTGGAAAGGGGTGGATGAGGGAGCAGGGGGAGGGAAAAGGGCATGTGGGACCTTGGGGGGGTGGGGAAACAAAAAAAGGGAAATGAAATGTAAATATAGAATATATCCAACAAAAAATTGAAAAAAAACATCAAATTCATTAAACATAGTAATCATATTGAAAGCAGTAAAGAAAAAATGGCAAATAACTTATAAAGGCAGACCTATCAGATTTATAGCAGACTTCTCACCAGAGATGATGAAAGCAAGAATATCCTGGACAGACCTCATACAGACACTACGGGAACACAAATGATAGCCCATGCTACAATACCCATCAAAACTCTCAATCATTGTAGATGGACAAACCAAGTTATTCCATGTTAAAACCAAATTTATAAAATATCTGTCTAGAAATCCAGTTCTACAAAGGCTAATTGATAGAAAATGCCAACACAAGGAGGGAAACTATGCCCTAGAAAAAAGCAAGAAAGTAATCTTTCAACAAAACCAAAAGAAGTTACTAACACAAACAAAAATAACATCAAAATAGTAAGATGAGAAAAATCATCCAAGCTTTTACATTGGCAGGATTAAAATAAAAAAAAATGGACATCATGCCAAAAGCAATATACAGATTCGATGTATATCCACATCAATCCACATCAAAATCTTAACTTAGTCCATCATAGTGTTAGAAAGTGCATTCCTCAAATTCATCTGGAATAAAAAAAAAAACAGGATATATAAAACTATTTTCAACAAAAAAAGGACTTCAGGAGGAATCAGTATGCCCAACCTCAATCTTTTTTTACAGAGCAACTATGTTAAAAACTGCATGGTATTGGTACAGTGGCAGGCAGGCAGGTTAATCAATGGAATAGATTTGAAAACCAAGAAATGAAGATACTCACCTATGGTCGCTTGGCTTTTGACCACTGAACTATAATCATCCAGTGGAAAAAAGAGCCTTTTCAGCAAATGATCCTGCTTCAACTGGAGGTTAGCATGTAGAAGAATGCAAATTAATACATTCTTACATCCTTGTATTAATCTCATGTCTAATAGTATCAAGGACATCCACATAAAACTAGACAAACTGAAACTCATAGAAAATACTTTGGAAAGACCCTTAAGGAACTGGGCACAGGGTAAAATTTCCTGAACAGAAGACCAATGGCTTATTATCTAAGAAAAGAATTAACAAATAGGACCTCATAAAATCACTATGTTTATGTAAGGCAAAGGACATTTTCAATAGGACAAAATGACAACCAACAAATTGGGAAAAGATCTTTGCCAACCCTTGCATCGGACAGAGGATTATCTCCAAGTTATACAAAGAACTCAAGAAAGTAGACTCCAGAGATCCAAATAACCTCATTAAAATGGGGTACAGAGGTAAAAAAAGAATTTTCATCTAAGAAATATCAAATGGCTGAGAAGCACATAAAGAAATGTTCAACATCCTTAGTCATCAGGAAAATGCAGATCAAAACAACCCAGAAACTTGGCCTTACAACTGTAAGAGTGGCTAAGATCAAAAACTTAGGAGAAAATAGGTGAAAGTGAGGATATGGAGAAAAAGGAACATTCCTCCACTGCTGGAGGGTTTGCAAACTGCTACAACCACTCTGGAAATCAGTCTGGTGGTTCCTCAGAAACCTGGGCATGATACCTCAGGAACACCTGGTCTACCACTCGTGGGCATATATCCAGAGGATTCCCCTATATGTAATAAGGACACATGTTCTACTTTGTTCATAGCAGCCCTATTTATAATATCCAGAAGCTGGAAACCACCAAGATGTCCCTCAACAAAGGACTGGATACAGAAAATGTGGTATATTTACACTATGGAGTACGACACAGCTATTAAAAACAATGAATTCATGAAATTCTTAGGCAAGTTGGTGGAACTGTAGAACATTGCTCTGAGTAAGGTGACCCTCAAACACCCAAGAAACAACTCACAAATCAAAAGATGTCTAAGAAGAAGGAAAAGGCCCCTCCTTGGTCTTGGAAATCCTAGGTGCAGCAATGTATGGGAATACCAGGAAGGATTTGACTGAGGAACTAGTGTAGAGAAGAGGGCTTATGGGACTTTCGGGGAGGGGGGATCCAGAATAGGGGAAATTATTGAAATGTAAATAAAGAATATATTGAAAAAAAAGTAAAGGAAAAATAAAATTAAAAAATCAAAATATTCTTTAATTGAAATTCTACTCATAAAAAAAAGAGAGAGAGAAATTCTGGAATGTACTCTTAGCTCCACATCATAATCAGCATGTGCAATCACTTGAAATTTAAACTTAGTCATCCGTAATAGTTGCTAGATGGAATCTCAGAATTATTTTTACTTCCATTTTCCGGGTGAATAAGGACAGTCATAATTCTCAGCTGGTCAAGGTTTGCTCCGTTGAAAATTATCTGTTTAAATATGTACCCCATTTTAATTGAGTTATTTGAATTGTTGCTGTTTAATTTGGTATGTTCTGTACAAATTCTGGATATTAGTCCTAGTTAGTTAAGATTGAGGGTTGACTAATGTATTTCCACTGTCAAGTATCATTTTTCCCATTTGACAATGTCCCTTCCTTAGGACTTATCGTTAAATTGCTTTAAATTTCTCTCCATTTAATTTGAGGTTGGCCACTGGAATGCTGTATATTATCTTTATTGTGTTTAGGTATACTACTTGTTATCACTAAAACATTTTAACCCGAAAGAGTGTTGAATTATGTCACAGGAATTTCAACAAGTAATGAGGTAATCTGTGTTGTATTTCTTTTTGTTGGCTTATATCATGGATTAAATTGATGAACTTTAACATACTGAACCATCCCTGCATACATAAGATGACACCTATTTGATCATGCTGGACTATGTTTTGCTGTATTTATGGATTCATTTTTCAAGCATTTTATTGAGTACTTTTTCATCAATATTCAATAAAGATATTAGTCTGAGCCAATGTCCTGCAGGTCTTCTACAGTTTCTGGAAAGATTCTGAACAAAATGTCAATAGCTTATGCCCTAAGATCAAGAATAGACAAATGGGACTTCATAAAATTACAAAGTTTCTGTAAGGCAAAAGACACTGTCAAAAGGACAAATGGGCAATGAACAAATTGGGAAAAGATCTTCACCAATCCTACATCTGACAGAGGGCTAATATCCAATGTATACAAAGAACTCAAGAAGTTAGACCCCAGAAAACCAAATAACCCTATCAAAAATGGGGTACAGTGTTAAAGATTTTTCACCTGAAGAAATTCAGATGGCTGAGAAACACCTTTAAAAATGTTCAACATTTTTATTCATTAGAGAAATGCAAATCAAAACAATGCTTTGATTTCACCTCATATCAGTCAGTTTGGCTAAGATTAAATACTCAGGAAACAGCAGGTGTTGGCGAGGATGTGGAGAAAGAGGAACACTCCTCCACTGCTGGTGGGACTGAAAGCTGGTACAACCAATCTAGAAATCTGTCTGGTGGTTCCTCAGAAAACTGGACAGGATGCTTCCAGAGGACCCAGCTATACCACTCCTGAGCATATACCCAGAAGATTCCCCAGCATGCAATAAGGATACATGCTCCACTATGTTCATAGCAGCCTTATTTATAATAGCCAGAAGCTTGAAAGAACGCAGATGTCGCTCAACGGAGGAATGGATACAAAAACATGTGGTACATATACACAATGGAGTACTACTTAGCAATTAGAAATGATGAATTCATGAAATTCTTAGAGAAATGGACGGAGCTGGAGAACATCATACTAAGTGAGGTAAACCAGTCTCAAAAGAATACCCATGGTATGCACTCACTGATAAGTGGATATTAGCCTAGAATCTTGGGACATAAAAGACACAACCACATACCAAATGATTTCCGACAAGAAGGAAGGAGTAGACCCTGGTTCTGGAAAGTCTCAAAGCATCAGTTTAGGAGAATACCAGTACAGGGAAGTGGGAAGGGGTGGATGGAGGAATACAGGGAGGGAAAAAGGCAATGTGGAACCTTTGTTGGGCAGGGAACCAGAAAAAGGGAAATGAAATGTAAATATAGTATGTATCCAATAAAAAAGAGAAAAAAGAACAGAAAAAAGACATTGGTCTGAAATTCTCTTTCTTCATTGAGTCTAGATGTGCTTTCTATATCATGGTGACTCTGGCATCATAGAATGAGTATGACATTGTTCCTTCTGATTCTACTTCGTGGAAGAATGTGAGGAGTATTGGTATAAGCTCTTCTTTGAATGTTGGTAGACTGCTGTGCTAAAACTGTCTACCTCTGTATTGTTTATTGTTTGGGAGACTTTTTGTGACTGCTTCATTTCATAGGATTTTTATTCCTGATCAATAGTTTATCTGATCATGAGTTAACTCTGGTACATGGTCTCTTTCTAGAAAACCATCCATTTTGTGAAGCTTTTCTAATTTTGTTGAGTACAGTGTTTTGAATTAGGACAGACTGTTCTTTGTATTATTTTGTCATCTATAATTCTTTCACCCTGCCCATTTTCTTATTATGTTTGTCTCTGTGGTTTAGTTACTTTGACTAATGGTTTATACAATATACACTAACCCCTCAATACCCATTCATCTTCTTCATAGTATATTCAGGCCTGCTCATGCCCAATAAAGGCAGGTTTGTCAAGCCATGCTTTCTCTGGAGAAAAGTTTTTCGCCTACTTCAATGCCAACCAGAATCCCCCCTATACCACTCACTCTGCTAAGGTTCTTGTCCTCTGGTCTAGCATTTTTTAAAATGATGTCTGAATATTCCGATGAGAAAAAAAGCTGTGTGAATCTGCACAGGAGACAGTTATGATAGTTTCCTGTCGATAAGTATAGCAGAGTATCACCATTAAATCAGGGAATGGCTCTCTCACATTTTTTGGTCTCTACTTGGGGCAGTTATTGCGAGTTTTTTTCTATAGTCTCCGCTCTTTAGTATTGCACATATTACTGGAAAGACACATTTTGAGATTAAGGCTTTAATGCATGGATGCATGATTCCTCTTTCCTCTGGGAGATCTTCCAAACTTGTAGATGTTCATTTCAGTATCTATATCTGGCTTGGACAGGAATCTATTCATCACCTCAACTTGATAATTACATTCTCATTCTTATGTCTTACTCACTTCATTCCCTTTCAATTCCCTCCGTTCTCACTGAGGTCCCTCTCATCATCAACCTCTGAAAGTTATTTAGCTTCTTCTTCTGAGTAAGATTCATTCATTTTACCTTGGAACCAATCAATTTTTAGTTTCATTGGGTCTCTTGGCAGTAGCATGGTTATCCTGCATTTTATAGTTGTTATCCACATGTAAGTGAGTATATATTATGCATGTCTTCCTGGCTCTGAAATATATAATGTGTGATTATACTCTCAAGTTCTGTCCCTTTGTTTGTTACTTTAATAACACCATTGATTTTAACAACCAAATAATATTCCAAATGTAGATGTAGCACATTTTCTTTATCCATATGTCTGCTGAGGAACATCTAGTTTTATTTTTTTCTGGATACTGACTATTAAGAATAAAGCCACTATGAAAATAGTTGAGCAATTACCTATGTGGTAAAATAGGGCATCTTTGGGTATATTTTCAGGAGTGTTATTGAAGTGTCTTGAGGTAAAACCTTTCCCAGATTTTTTTTTTTGAGAAACAGTCAAATTGTTTTTCAATGTGGCTCTACAAGCTTGGGCATCCATTAGAAATTGTGGAGTGATCCTCTGATTGTGTAGAGGGACAGACTGTTAGACAGGGATCACCAGAGTAGAAGATTATTTTGGATACACCCTGCCAGGACACCACCTGCACCAAGGAACTTGGCACCATCACTGCCAACCAGCTGGGATACTACACTTCTGGGGTTCATCTTCCCTGCAGGGAGGCCATTGGAGGTAATCCCGCATTTAGTGGTGAGGTTCAGCCATCTGTGCTCCTGTGAGTGTATAGATGGACAGACTGGTAGACAGGGATCAATAGAGTAGAAGATCAATTGGGACACATACTGCTAGGACTCAACCTACAGCCAGGAGTTTGGCAGCACCACAGCAATATGTGTAATGTGAAAGCAAGTCATCCAGTGTTAGAGAGATAGGTTTCCAGTCACACAGGAGGGGCAAGCACCAGCCAGTGACAGCAGGACCAACTAACACCAGAGATAACTAGATGGCAAAAGGCAAATATTTGAATGTTGCTAACAGAAATCAAGGCATATAGCACCATCTGAACACAATTCTCCCAGAAAAACAAGTCCTCGGTACCCCAAAAACACCAGAAAAGCAAGATTTGGATTTAAAATCACAGGTCATGAAGCTTATGGTGGGCTTCATGGAGGGCATCAATAAGGACATTAAAGAAATACAGGTCCATTTGCACCAAGGGCCAGGAGACTCCACATCATTCTGTGCACAGCACACTGGAGAAAGAGAGTGAGAGTGAGAGAGAGAGAGAGAGAGAGAGAGAGAGAGAGAGAGATCTGTCAGAAGCACTTTCACTTCTGAACACAGAGTTGAGATCTCCAGGTTTTCTCTGGAAGGGAACAGCTAAGAGCACACAGGGTGTAAGATCAGTTGAACAGAAGGGGCAAGTATCTTCCTGCCACCATTTGTACCAGGGAGTCGGGAAACTCTACAGCCTTCTGTGAATAGCCTGCCAGGAGACAGAGATCTCCCAGCCTTGCGTTCACATCTGAGTTCAGAGGAGTAAGGACACAGGCTTACAGACCAACAGAAGGAACAAATTCCAGCCAGAGACTATACCAACTAGCACCAGTGATAACCACATGGTGAAAGGCAAGCAGAAGAACCCTACCAACAGAAACCAAGGCCACATGGCAATATCAGAATACAGTGTTCCCACATCCATAAGTCCTGGATACCCCAAAGCCTATCCAAAAGTGGGGTACAGAGCTAAACAAAGACTTTTCACCTGAAGAAATTCTGATGGCTGAGAAACACCTTAAAAAATGTTCAACATCATTAGTCATTAGAGAAATGCAAATCAAAACAACCCTGAGATTTCACCTCACACCTGTCAGAAGAGCTAAGATCAAAAATTCAGAAGACATCAGTTGTTGGAGAGGATGTGGAGAAAGAGGAACTCTCCTCCAATGCCAGTGGAACTGCAAGCTGGCAACCACACTGGAAATCAGTCTGGCGGTTCCTCAGAATACTGGACATGATACTTCCGGAGGACCCAGCCATACCACGCCTGGGCATATACCCAGAATATTCCCCAGCATGCAGTAAGGATACATGCTCCACTATGTTCATAGCAGCCTTATTTATAATAGCCAGAAGCTGGAAAGAACCCAGATGTCCCTCAACAGAGTAATGGATGTCACTCAAAGGAGGAATGGATACAAAAAACGTGATATATATATATATATATATATATATATATATATATATACACACAATGGAGTACTATTCAGCCATTAGAAGCAATGAATTCATGAAATTCTTAGATAAATAGATGGAGCTGGAGAATGTCATACTAAGTGAGGTAACCCAGTCTCAAAAGAATACCCATGGTATGCAGTCACTGATAAGTGGATATTAGCCTAGAATCTTGGAACACCAAAGACACAATTCATGTACCAAATGATGTCTGACAAGAAGAAAGGAGTGGACACTGGTGCTGGAAAGGATCAAAACATCAGTGTAGGGGAATACAAAAACAGGGAAGAGGGAAGGGGTGGAAGAGGGAGCAGGGGGAGGGAAAAGGGCATGTGAGACCTTTGGGGATCTGCGAAGCAGAAAAAAGGGAAATGAATTGTAAATATAGAATATATCCAATAAAAAAGTTATCTCCAAAAAAAAAAAAAAGAAGACATTTGATCCCCTCTTAAAGGCTTCTAATTGGGTAATTGTACATTCCTGTATTTTTAAGGAATTTATTCATTTCCAATTTATAGGGTAATATCATCTTGACCTAATTACATTGAAGATAATTTGTGTGTGTGTGTGTGTGTGTGTGTGTGTGTGTGTGTGTGTGTCCTAAGGTTGTGTTAAGCTATCTTTTACTTATTGTAGTAAAATAGCTGTGCTCTCAAGTTAAAATATTTCCTTTGATTTTGTTGATTGTGTTCCTTCATGCACCTTATGTCATCCAGTTCTCCCTTGATGTTCCTGTTAAACAGGCATGGGGGGGCATTATCCTCAATAATCATGGTCTAGTAAGTATCTGGTATGTTTCTTTGATATAGACTATGAGAAATATGGAGCTGTGGAAATCATTCACTAGTTAGACATGACCGTGAATACATGGGTCAGGGGTCCAGTTAGAGAGGTGAACAGACAATGGAAGTTCAGGAGAATAGCAGACTGGACAGATCAGCTGCTTTTGTCTCCAAATAATTCACACACAGATGAAATGGATGCTAGAAGGTAAATGTGTGCAGGAAGGAAATCTATTCTTTAAGGTTTCAAATCAGCAGTTCTGAAGATGGTGGCATGGCTCAAGGACATGCTATTTTGGAAGAAAGGCTCTACTTTTCTCTTCACTGAAAAGGTGATTAGGCCTTGGACTCCTTACAATATTATATGGATCAGATATGGCAGAGAGAGACTTCCTGAATAACTAGACACCATGAAGAGAATCAAACAGGACAGGTAAAAATTCTTTGTTCCCTTCTTCATGTACCATAAATGTAGACTTATGATTGGTTATTATTAAAATTCACCCATAAAAAAGACAGCTTTTTTTCTGATTTTCAAATTACAAGAATTACTTCATCCATAACTAGTATGTGCACAATACACAGACTAGACCAATACATGCAAATATCTTGACAGTACTTAAGTTTGTCTTTAGATTTACATATAACAGAGTGAACAGTTTTGGTGAGATTCATTCTCAGATACACTGAACGCATCTGAGTGCACTCTGTGTGTCTTGGATTCCAGGACATCTGGCCTCTTTTAACCTTTCAGCCATATCTAGTCAGAACTTCCGTCAAGCTTTGATTGTCTAGAGGGAGGATCTTGGAAAGTGGAAATCATTTGAAATGTATAAGGAATATATCAACTAAAAAAAGAGAACTGTATAGCAAAAGGAGCATGCCATGGTTGTCTCTGGAGGGGCCCAGCCAGAGTCTTACAAATACAGAGTCAGATACTAGCAGCCAACAATTGGGCTGGACATGGGGTCCTTTTGGTGGAGCTAGAGGTTGGTCTGGAGGAGCTGAAGGGATTTATAGCCCCATGGGAAGAAGAATGATTTCACACATCCAGACACACCAGGACTCAAAAGGACTAAACCATCAACCAAGGGGTACACATGGTTCCAGACAAAAATATGGCAAAGAAATGCCTTGTTGGGCATCAGTGTAAGGAGTGGTAATTGGTCAGGTGAAGGCTCAGTAAATGCCCCAATGAAGGGAAATCAAGGAGGGGAGAGGTGAGAGTGGGTCAGGTGGAGGGGCATATATGTGGAGGCTATGTTTGGAGGAGGGGTTTGGGGTCTTTTGGGAGGGGGGAATTGGGAAAGTGTCTACAATTGTCATTGTAAATGAAGATGATATGCAATAAATAAATAAAACAAACTCTCCATAGTGAATTGACTCTCTTGGGGTTGTGCAAGGCTCCACTCGACTGAAGACTGAACCCACAATTAGACTATTGAGCACAAGCGACCTTGAGGACCTCTGAATGTTTTTATGCTTGAGTATTTGTGTGTGGGTTTTGGGTGATTCCAGGTCTAGGTACTGGGTTTTTGGAATGTCTATGATGGATGGAGTTTTTCTTCTGTCTATTTCCTCTCATATATTCTTGCCTATGTGTCTTGTAGTTGGAGAGTGTATCTTAATACTGTTGGGGGCTGAGTTTCTGGCTGCCTTCAAGGTACAGAATCAAGTAGGAGTCTTCACTCAGATTGGAGCTGTCTCACTAAGACAATTCTTGTATTTGGGCAAGAGGAGTCTCGGAATCATTTTCTAGACTTCTGGCCTACATGGGCCATGGTTATAATGTGTCTTTCCAGAGACATGGTTCTTGAAGTCATTATTGCCTATAATTTGTCATGGTATGTCTGCTGGAACTGGGAACTTCTCTTCCAGCAAGTGTAGCCTGTGGTTGGGAATGAGGTGTTGTAGGGTACTGAAAGAGTGGGCAGATGAGCTTCATGTTCTTCAGTCTGTCTAGCCCCTTGGATTGACAGGGATTGTCCCACGTTCTTCACAATTTCTAGGACTCTTGTACTACAAAATGCTTTTCATCCTGTGTGTTGTGACCCATGCAGGATCAAAAGAATATGAAGCATGGAGTCCATGAAATTCTTTGACAAATGGATGGAGCTGGAGATCACCATACTTAGTGAGGTAACCCAGTCTCAAAAGAATACCCATGGCATGCACTCACTGATAACTGAATATTAGACTTGAATCTTGGAACACAAAAGACACAATGCACAAACCAAATGATATCCGAGAAGGAAGGAGTGAACCCTGGATCTGGAAAGGCCAATGCATCAGTGTAGGGGAATACCAGAACAGGGATTGGGAAGGGGAGGATGAGGGAACAGGGGAAGGAAAAAGGGCATATAGGACCTTTGTGGGGAGGGGAGCCAGGAAAGGGGAAATGAAATGTAAATAAAGAATATATCCAATAAAAAATAAATTTGTGTGAAAAACCAAAAAAAAAGAATATTTTACACTGGTTGCATATCAGAGACACTGCATAGAAAATATTCATTTCACAGTCCATAACAGTAGTGAAATTATAGTTTTGTAGCATAAATAAAAATAATTTTATTACTTTGTGATGATCACAACTTAATGAACTATATTAAAGAGTGGACATATTATTAAATTTGAAGCATACTACTTAAGAATATAAAAAATAGGGGCTGGAGAGATGGCTCAGTGGTTAAGAGCACTGACTGCTCTTCCGAAGGTCCTGAGTTCAAATCCCAGCAACCACATGGTAGCTCACAACTACCCATAACAAAATCTGACTCCCTCTTCTAGAGTGTCTGAAGATTGCTACAGTGTACTTATAATAAATAAATAAATCTTAAAAAAATAAAGTGAAGTCCTTAAAAAAAAAGAATATAAAAATAATTTTTGGCATGTGACCAACAAGATTGCTCCACAAGGAGATGAACTCCAAATCCATTTTTTTTGTTTCTCTTTCAATTGCTATCTTTTTGTTGCCAGAAGAGAGGTCAAGGAAAGCTTGAAGTTCAGTCTTCTTGCAAGCACTAGTTCATCAAACATCTAACAGTATAACATGACTCCTACAGTTACCCAAATGGAACAAAGCATACTGAAAATACTGCACATCTTTAAACAGTGCTTTGTGAAAATGCAAAACAATTTGACTGGGGAGGAATTGAATCAGTAGTAGAAAAATGATCTACCTAATTTAGCCAAATTTAATCAAATTTAATCCTAATGGAAGATGATATTCTTCAGCCATGAAGAATGTTCAACCCACTTTCATACAGGGTTAATGATACTGAGTTATTAAAGGTCCTCATAGTTAGATACTGATCCTCAGAAACTTGTGCAATTGCACTTCCCTTTGAAATACCCTGTTGTAGTTAGAAAAAATACCAGTCCACCAATGATATACTTTTACAAAATTAAGAATGAAATAGTGATTAAAAAAAAACACAACATAGTATTAGTACAATGACAGTCAGGTAAACCAATTAAATAGACTTAAAGGTCCAGCAGTGAACCCACTCATCTATGGTCACTTGATCTTCAACAAAGCAACCAAAACCATCCAGTGGAAAAAACATAGCCTTTTCAACAACTGGTGCTGGTTCTACTGTCTTTGGCACTTAGAAGAATGAAAATCAGAACATTCTTATCTCCTTGTACAAAACTGAAGTCCAAGTGGATAAATACCCTCCAAATAAACAAGATTCACTAAAAGTAATAGAAAAGAATGTGGTCAAGAGCCTCAAGCACATATTCTCTAAGATCAAGAATTGACAAATGTGACCTCATAAAACTGCAAAGCTTCAGTAAGCAAAAGGGCACTGTCAATAGGACAGCATAACAATCAACAATTTGGGAAAAGATCATTACCAACCCTACATCCTATAGAGGGCTATTATCCAACATGAACAAAGAACTCAAGAAGTTAGACTCCCCAGAGAATCATGTAAAAATACCTATTAAAAACAGGGTAGAGAGCTAAACGCAGAATTCTCAACTGAGTAATGCCAAATGGCTGAGAAGCACCTAAAAAATATGTTCAACATGATTAGTCATCAGGGAAATGCAAGTCAAAACAACCCTGAGATTCCACCTGACAAAATCAGAATGGCTAAGATTAAAAACTCCAGGGACAGCAGTTGCTGTGGAAGATGTGGAGAAAGAGGAACATTTCCCCATTGTTGGTGGGATCGCAAGCTTGTACAACCACGATGGAAATCACTTTGGAGGCTCCTCAGAAAATTTGGACATAGTACTACCTGAGGACCCAGCTATATTTCTCTGTACATTTTCTCAGAAGATGAGCCAACAGGTAATAATGGCATATGCTCCACTATTTACATTGAAGCCTTATTTATCATAGCCAGAAACTAGAAAATATCCAGATGTCCTTCAACAAAAGAATGGATACAGAAAATGTGGTACATATTCACAATGGAGTACTACTCAGCTATTAAAAATGAATTCATGAAATTCTTGGGCTAATGGAGGTACCTAGAAAATATCATCCTGTGTGAGTTAACCCAATAACAAAAGAGCATACATGGTATGTACTCACTGATAAAGGGAATAGCCCCGAAGCTCACAATACCCAATATATAATTCAGAGACCTCATGAAGCTCAGGAAGAAGGAAGACCAAAGTGTGGATACTTCTGAAATTTTTAGAATGGGTGACAAGATAACCATTGGAGGAGATGAAGAGACAAAGTCTGGAGCAGACACTGAAGGAAAGACCATCCAGAGACTGCCCCACCTAGAGATCCATCCAATATACAGTTAACAAACCCAGTCACCATTGTGGATGCCAAAAAGTGTCTGCTTTTAGGAGCTTGAAAATAAAGGTTTTTTTTTTTGTTTTTTTTTAAACATACAAGTTCTCTTAGTCCTCCTAGTGTCTATTTCTGGACATGCCCTTCCAAGACAACGAAGCATCAGTTACTATGCATTCTTCTACAGTGGATTCTGCTCTGGATTCAGTCACACTGAAATGATCATTACCAAAAAGTTATCTCATTTGTAGCCATTTTTGTTCATGTCCCTAATATCACACATCTTTCATTAGTCCTCAATACTGTGTCCAAATACCCTGTCCAGTCTATCAATGTGCCCTTGCCTCTGTTAAATTCAAAACGGATCTTCTCTTCCTATAGGCATAATACCATCTTTGACAGATATCATTCATTCCACCAGACATTCATGGACTCATCTCTCTCCTAATTAAACTGTAAAATTCTAACAGTCTTTCTGAAATCAACTCAAGTGGGAAGAGGAATTCTGGAGCTCTCATAGTGAGAACAGCAACAAATGCAAAATTAATACCTTAAACAATTTCTGATTTGCTTTGAAACCCATGTTCCCTTCTTTGGTTTGACTTATAACATAATTTGGTTACACTAGACTGTGCCATATTCATCTGTGAAGTAAAGTTATGATTTTCTACAACACTGGCAGTTTCGATGGGTCTATATCAATGAATACTGTTGTAAGTTGTCATACTAAGTGGCACCCAGTGGAGACTGCAGTTGCCTCAAACATTTGCTTCCTTTCTGAGCTCCCGCAGTAAAGTACTCTTTTTTTTTTAAGAACTCTTAAAGAAGTGACTCAGTGTTGTCCCCTGTCCTGACCTATGAAAAATAATGGGCATTGCCTGAATTGTTCATTAAACTGTTTTGTTTGTTTGTTTTGTTTTGTTTTGCTTTTCTTTAAAACAGTGTCAGATAAATCCAATTAGATATGTATCAAAAGGAAGATATAAAATTGTTTTAATGTAAGTCTAATCAATGCATTAATCTGCTGACTCTATTTCTTTATAGTTGCTAGTCCCTAATAACCACCCCCCCCAAAAAAAACAAGATTTATTTTAAGCTACATCTCAATATCATGACATGTGGATAATTCATTTTAATCCCCCATACAAACATGGAGCCCTGCCAGACACATTGCTATGATACTTGTTTTTCAATATTGTTCTAACTCTCTCTGCTTTAGGTGTTTCATTTTATTGTGTCTCCTGGGACCTTCGTGTGGCTCCAATCTGAATCAACCACCCATTATCTTTATCATTACCATATCTGGCAGAAATTTCTCCACTATTTCCCTTCTATTGCGCCATTATGTGATGAGCATTTGATGACAAGGCAGGAAATATATTTTAAAAATTATTTGCACAAACTTGAGACAGGGTATTCAGATATAAGCATGTCCAGATTGAAACAGGGTATGAGAGCTGAGAAATTAGCATTTGAACCACAAAAGGGTAATTTTACACAGTGCACAGGAAGATATTCAGAAAGAACTCTCATAGTGGAAGATTGTAGACAGAAGAAAGATAACTGACCAACCTCATAATGAAACATGACGTTAAATGAGTCCATGTTCTAGACAGAATGGAACTATAAATATGAACTTTGACATATGGCTGCAACTGGCAATTTCATGCTCTTACATTGTGGCAGGTTCTCGCTAAAGGGGTAGCTCACAGGTGTGTTCAGCAGATCTTTGCTAGTTAGTGAACATTTCGATCACTCATTTTGTAAAACTATGGAGGGCATGTTGTGTTATAGATCGCAGAAAGGCAGGGAACAGGTCTACCAAGGGTCTGCCTCTTTCATTATTTTAACATTGATTATGCCTCCCTTAGTTCTCATAGTCTGGGAAAATTTTAGAAAGACTCATTGCACTAGCCACCACAGAATGCACAGGAAGATCCCTGAATATAACATTGTCTCTTTACAAGATGCATTATCTTGAATGACAGTAGTGTGAGAGTTCCTTGGATGAATATTTATTATTGGATGTCCACTTTGTCTTAAGAATCACAGAAACTATCTTGAAAATGAGGGTATCTCTCAGTGTACAGCCAAATATGAAAGGGGACGGGGATAGAGAAAGGCTGGTGACTGAGGGATGGATGGATAATTATGTGGCCAAAATTTTGGAATTTAAATAAATAAAATTCTTTTTAAAAATGAGGTATCTTCATTTACTCCCTGAGTGTTGTTAAATGGGCATGAGTAGGACTTCTCTGGTGTTCTCTCTCCTTATTATTCTCAGGGAGTTCTACTTATATTTTCTTTTCTTAGGCAACAGAGTGTTCCAATTCCTAAGAACATAGAACGAATGATGGAAATCATTGCAATTGAGCCTCTTGGTTCCAACTTATTATACTCATACAGTCCAGACATAATAAAGGCAATAGAAATCCCAGCATATCCATAAAACACCCAGCATTATGAATCCTCTGAATGAGTTGTCAGATACAGCACACATATCTAAAAGCTTTCTAAGGTATGGCCTATATCTCATGTCAACAGTGTTACTGCCTTACAAAGGAACACTAGTGCTGGTTCTGTGGAGATCATCTGCCAATTATGATCAGTGACACGCTGGTAATTCATAATAGAGCACAAGAACCTTGGATTGTAAAATCCCCCTATATTCTCTAGAAAGAGGAGAAGGGAGCCAGAGATATTTCTGGTCTCTTCTCCCACACCTTGTTTAGTCATCATCCCTGTCCTTATCAAACCCATGGTCAATGATAGCTTATCCTTGCTATATTCTGAATCAAGGAATACTGCCTCTCTTTACTTACCTGCTAATAGGTCAGAGGGCACATTATAGTGCCAGATATTAGATGTTATTTTTTATTTTGAGCAAAGTATTATACATGTGATAAGCACATACTGGTTCAAAAGAAAGTTATTCAAACAAAATTATAAACTCATTGTAGAACAGAATAAATACCTGTTTTCTCTAACAGGATCAATATTCTAAACAGTTGCCTACCAGTCTCCTTGAGTCATGATATCCTTTTTAAAACCAACATATTGTCATTTTTGAGACATTATGAATAAACTTGAGAAAAAAAAAACATGTCTACCATAACTGCAGAGTCTGTCTATTTAAAAGAAATCACTGTGAGTTACACTCTAGATAATGAGGTATTGTCCCTTGAAAACATGTGTCTATCATATTAAGACTGGAGTGTATAGGGCAGCAGTGAGAATGTTGAGTAAAGTATTTGTTCTCACATCAAGGTTTATACTCTGTCTTTATAATTCACTTTTCATATAAAAGATAAAAAAGCTATATATTTATAATCAACCTTAATTAGCACTAAATCTAGGCCGATATCTACCATTTATGTGATTAGGGTCTACGTTCACATCAATAACCTTGTGCTATAATTTGCCATGTTTTATATGGGCAACTCTTAACTTCAAAAGGCTAGCATTAATTGCTAGGTTTCCATTACTCACCTAACCTAGGACATCTCTCTCCATTTTACTCTCTTTCCTCTTGTGATTTTCCTTTGATTCTATGCCCAGGAATCATAAATTCTGCTTATCTCTCTTCCTCTAATTAAACAGACTGTCACTATCTTTATTCATGGATTCTTCCTACTTTCATTCCTAGGACCAAGCAAGCCTTGCAAATCAGTATTCAGCATTCTAATACTTAAAAAAACATAAAAAAAAATCCTCAACAATACATCCTCATTTTTGTCCAAAGAAAAAGTCTGTCTTTATAAAGTGATAAATAAAATTCAGTAGGAAAAATTATGAAACTAATATGGAAGTTATTAGATACGGCTTACATTCAAATATTGAGTCTCTTTATATTTGTCAATTAAAGGAAAAAATTCTATCATTGATCCTATCCCAAAGAGTGCAGATATCTACATCTAGATCAATTTCTTCCTAACAGGTATTACCACTATAAAAATACCTTCTTAGACCTAGAACATCTTCTTAAACCCTAAATAAGTTAAACTTAATATATGACTATGACTATCTAGTCTACAACTCTACCATAAACTTGAAAAGAAATAAATATTACCTTAGTATCTAGAAAGTACAGGAACATAACTTGTAAAAATTAATGAAATATCAGAGACAGCTCATTGTCTTACAGTTCACAATGTTACATGTATAATGTAAGAGCATCCATCTTCAACCTATGGCCCAATATATCTAACATATCTTATGTGAAGCAGGAATTATGAAATACTACCGTATTCTTCCATGGGAGACCTTACCTATCAGATACACTTGTTTAAATGTTTTGGACAGCACTCTATCTGGAGAAGTAGTTAGAGCATTGCTTGTCCAGAGGCTACCCCGACACAATTTAAGTAATACCACTTGGAGATTATTGATGCTTGTCATATTTTTAAAAGTGGAAAGGGCATATTGTCAGGAACAAATCTGTCTTATTGTGATGGTTTGTATATGATTGGACCAGGAAGTGACCTTATTAGGAAGTGTGGCCTTATTGGAGTAGGTGTGTCAATGTGGGTGTGGGCTTAAGACCATCACCCTGGCACCTGGAAGTCAATCTTCCTCTAGCAGCCTTCAGATGAAGATGTAGAATTCTCAGCTCCTCCTGCACGTTATCTGCCTTGATGCTCTGCCATGTTTCTGCCTTGATGACAGCCATGTTTCTGCCTTGATGACAGTGGACTGAACCTCTAAGCCTGCAAGTCAGCCCCAATTAAATACTGTCTTTTATAAAACTTGCATTGGTCACGGTGTCTGTTCACAGCAGAGAAACCCTAACTAAGACAGAAGTTGTTACCAGGAGTGGTTCTAGAGGAGCAGAAATATAAGGATGAATTTTTCAAAAATTTGGAGTTGGTTGGTTGGTCCACCAGCACTTTCAACTACTGAAACCTCTTCAGATTCTGTCCTTCCTGGGATCTGGAGAATATTGACGACCCAGGGATGAAACTATATTTCAAGCTTAAAGAAGCTAATGCCTTTGATTATCTCGATGAATTAGGTGATTCAGTGGTATACAATACCTTCTACAGTTGGGGAAAAAATTGGAAAATATTTTTGCTGGCTGGTTACACTTACCATCACGGGAAAAAACAATGAAGGAAAGGAAGGAATTGTGTGATAAAATTAAACAGCTCCAGACACAAGTAAACAATCTAAAAGTTTCTAAGTGTTAGCTTGAATAGAATCTTCTCTCTAGCAGCCATATAGCTCAAGTAGCAGAAAATCAACAGAAATACAATGAAAATTCAAGTGTCCTCATCCTCAGAGGGTGTCAGCAGTTAAAGTAAGGACACTAATTTGCAAAGAATGTGATCCTATATCTTGGGGAGGGAATGTGTGGGAAGACCCTGTTGAAATTGAAAACTGAATCTTCAGATTTTCAAGGATTTTCAGATTTGATCCACCTGAAGAAGTAGTACCCTCAGCAAAACGCTTTGAAATAATGCAGTCTCCAGTTGAGGATATTAATCCCTCAGAGCCTCATAAACCAGCAATGACTTTTACTGACAATACTGATGTTTCTCAGGACCCACCAATAGTTTCTTCTAGACCTATAACCAGACTCAAGGTAAAACAGTCCCCTAGAAGGGAGGTAGAAAATGTAGTCCATGAGGAAATACACTATTCTACTAAGGAGTTTAATGAGTTTGTTAATTCATTCAAGCAGAAGTCTAAGGAATATGCATGGGAATGGATTTTAAGGGTGTAGGATAATGATGGAAGGAACATAAAACTAGAGCAGGCTGAGTTTATTGGCATGAGCCTTCTGAGTGGAGATTCTAGGCTTAATATGGAAGCTAGCAAAGTTAAAAAAGGTGTCAAAAGTTTGTTTGATTGGTTGGCTGAGATACTGTTTTTGTGAAGAACCTGGCTGCTTTTTGCCATTGTCTGAAGAGACTGCCTAGGGCTAAGGTAAAGAGATTTATATTAATTGCATCTGCAAAGGAAGTCTCAAAAAAGCCCAACAAATACTTTTTTCACTGGTTAAGTGTGATAAAGAGAATTTTGAACAAACATAGCAAGGTGAGAAAGGAAAAGTACAAAATATATAGTTTGAATATTAAAGGAACTCCAGGAAGTAAAATGAAGCTAATTTCAAGGATATTAAATTGAATTAAGGGAGTGGTGACCTTGGGGCAAGATTCCACCCACCTAAATTTAGGTCCAGGCTTGGTAGTACAAGCCTTTAATCCCAGGAGGCAAAGATAAACAGATTTCAGAGTTCAAGGCCAGCCTAGAACAGAGCAAATTCTAGGTGAAGAAAAACTTAAATCCAGGTTTGGTGGACCACAACTTTAATCCCAGTGCTTAGGAGACAGGTATGCAGATCTCTGTGCTCAAAGTCAGTCTATGAAGCAAGATTCAGGACAGTCAATTTAGGCAGCAAAGGAACTGGGCAAAAGTAAGCTAGTGATAACTTAATAAAACTAGGGGGTCAATGTTCGAGCTCCTGCAAGCAGCAGAACTCAGCGGCATCGGCCATGTATCTCTGGCTTTATATTCAAGAGGATAAGGAAACTACTGGGACAATTGGTGCTGGTTAGCTGGAGCTAAGAAATTAGTGGTGACTAAGAAAAGACCAGCCATCAGTGAGGTGAAATCTGGGAAGTGGTTTTTGATAGCACAAACAAGCTGTATTCCAGAGATAGCCAAGGTTGTACCTCATGCTGCAGCTGTATTTGGCAATGTGTAAGAATCATCCAGGTGGTACTGGTTTTGAAGGCATGAAGGCATCGTGAAGAAGAGCTGAGACTTGGTATTGTGAGAGGCCATGGGAGGTCATTGGTGAAAGTGTACCCTCAGTTGTAATTGACAGCCCAGGACTGAAGAGGTCATGCAAAGGAGTTGAGGCTTGGTACCATGAAGAGTGCCTATGAGAGGCTTTGGTGAAGTATAGTTGCAGTGGAAGATCCTAGCATATTGGAGATGCCAGTACCATGGGATGACCACCAAGAACAGTAGTGGCAGTGAAGTGGATCAATCTGAACTTAGAGTGCTACAGAGGGCAGGGCTGGAGAGGTGACACCAGATCTTTGGAGATGCACAGAAGATCATGTGTGGATCTCAGACATTGGAACAAGAAGCTGTGAAGCTGAAATTGATTTGGGGTACCCAAGGTGTTAAAGATGCCAGAGCCACAAGATTCCTGCCAAGGAAAGCTGCTAACAGGGAGTGGAACAAGCCCCGGGGAAAGAACCTTGTTGAAGTAAACAAAGATGAAAAGAGTTGGATATTTGAAGAATGCTTTGCCATCAGACATGGAGATACAGAGTTTGGACTTTGCCCAGCTGGTTTCCTGTCTTGCCTGGGGGATTACAGTTAAGTGAACTGATGAATCTCAAGAGACCTTGAACTTTGGACTTTTAACACTTTTGAGACTGCTATAGATTACAGGGACTTTTGAAGTTGGATTAAATGTATTTTGCATTATACTATGTTTAAGTATGGCACCCATAGACTCAAGTTTGAAAAAGCCTATGGGGGTAGGGAGTGGAATGTGATGGTTTATATATGATTGAACCAGGAAGTGACCCTATTAGGAGGTGTGGCCTTGTTGGAGTAGGTGTGTCAATGTGGGTGTGGGCTTAAGACCCTCACTCTGGCACATGCAGTCTTCCACTAGCAGCCTTCAGAGGAAGATTTAGAATTCCCAGTCCCTCCTGCATGTTATCTGCCTTGATGCTCTGCCATGTTTCTGCCTTGATGACAATGGACTGAACCTCTGAGCTTGTAAGCTAGCCCCAGTTAAATGTTGTCTTTATAAAACATGCATTGGTCATGGTATCTCTTCACACCAGTGAAACCCTAAGACATAATCAAAAATCTTTTAATAATGAAATAATTTTGAATGCCATATTCTGTGGATATTTCATGCTTTTGAAAACCATCTACCTATACATAATGTACCTGAACACACCAACATATCAACTACCTCTTAGCTATTCAACACAATATGTATATTTCTGCAATGTTCGAGATTAATATCTGACATAGCCATGCTGAGATGTTTAGACATTATGTTCAACTGTCTATTAGTTACCATTACTCAATTTTCTTTAAAAGTATGAAACAGCAGTGATCAAAAGGACTAGGACTAAATTATAAATCATGAATTGATTTACAGATACTTAACACTCATACAAGTGTTGAAACATGTATTGTAATAAAATTAATTTTAAATAGTGTATCAGTTTATAATATTTATAGAAATGAAAACTTTAAACAAAATATAATCTTGATTCTGTACAAAGATATAAAGACCTTTACTAAAATAAGATTATGGCAAAACAAAATTTTGTCTTAGGTCTTATTTGGTTGCTTGGTTTTGGTTTAAGACAAGATTCAATAATCTAAACCTCTTCTCACCTACTTTTTTTATACTATTTCTATATGTCCACTTTTTCTTCTCATTCCCTTCCTTTAAGTAAGACAGAAAGAATGATAATAAAAAAGAAAGAAATGATAGCAATCACTGAGTCTAAGCTCCCTATTTGTTTTCCTCCCTGTCCAACACCACAATTATTTGTAAATAATTCCTTAAAATGATAAAATATGTAAAGTATATAAAATGGCTAAAAGCATCCACCCTAATTTAAGGGATTAGGATGATGGTATTCCTACAATTGCTACCTGGTGAAGTTGGTAAAGGAGTCCTACTTAGGGCACAAAGGGAACTTGGAAAATAGTTTAGTCTTAAGGAAGCTAGCTGTAGCATTTGCTATCCAGTTGCTATATGTTAAGAAAATTTAGGGCATGATTGATTTCCTTACAGTTCTTAAAGTAAGTGTATGAAAATTTGGGTGAACCAAGGCCATCTGGGATTAACAGACCTTTGCAAAACTTTTCTAGAAGCACTTCTTTGGAAACAGGACTAACTTGAGACAGGGATCTAGAACATAAGTTCTAAACACCTCAGCATTCTGGATGGTGTATCCTGTCAGTTCTGCACTCATGGTCTTTTGGTCTACAATATATAAACCCTCTTAGAAACTCATGATCCTATAAGGACATTCACTTCAAATATAAAGGAAGTACAGATCAATAAATGATGAATTTTTTGGCTCTTTGAGCAGGTGAAAGACAACTGTCTTTCTTTAGCTTTTAGCTTCATCATAGTATCAAAGTGAAACATAGGCCTCAATTCACTTCATATGAAAAGATGGTATGTAATAAGTCAGGAGATTTCTGTAGCCAATAAGATTTATTGGTGATGTAAGGTGAAATTCTGACTGGAGACATATACATATGTATATGTATATGTATATGTATATGTATATGTATATGCATATGTATATGCATATGCATATGCATATGCATATGTATATGTATATGTATATGTATATGTATATATGTATGTATATATATGTCCCTATTTGCTTTGAGTTAAAATAAATAGATTAGCAGTATATATTGACACTGTATTTAATCCTGTTTATTTTCTCTTATCTGTGAACAAGAACTTCAGATGATCTTCATCTATTAAATCTTGTCCATATTACTTTGAAATGAGCCCAAAACCTTTTCTCCTTTCTTGTTAATAGAGATATCGAACTTATATCCCAGCATAGCATGTCCTTTGCCTAGTAGTCTGAAGTCATAAAAAGTATAGATTGATCAAATTAGCAGCAATCTTTCTACATATGTCTACTTTATTTTTGCCTCCCTCAGAGAAGCTGTGTAATGTCATCATATTCACTGAAATTATAGCCTTTTATTTCTTTTGGTAATTAAAAACAATTAAAACAATTTAAATAAATTATTATTATTTATTTTGACAGTGTTCCTTTGTGTAACCCTGTCTGACTTAGATTGGCTCTCTAGATTAGCTTGACCTAGTTCACATAAGGAACCAATTCCCCTTGTTTCACAATGTTGAGATCAAAGGCCTGGATTTATCAATTCATCTACGTAGTTATGATAACAATCTTCCCTTTAGAAGATTATTTATTATGTACACTTATATATCTTACCCGCTTTTCTCTTAATTTAATATTTTTACCTATATTTCCTTCATTGAATGTTTTTCCATTTCAAATTTGTATGAACATATTTAAAGCCACCATGCATCTACTGAGAGTTTTTGGCCTTCGTTATGTGTCTTACCAGGTTGGGAGAGGCATAATCAATTTTCCCTGATTGAGAAGAGAGACTTGTTGCTCAACCCAACTTTACACCATATTTTAAATTAGCTCTAATGAGGTGACATTAGTTCTCCCATGGGAGCCCCATATTCTGAGGAGACAAGCTGACTGCTCAGAGAACCCTGAAATTTTATACCAGTACTATAGAAGTTTTATTAATATAGCTGTGTAGTATAACTTGAAGTCATGAAGAGACCTTCAGCAGCAATTTATTATTCAGGATTATTTAAGCTATCAAGGAGACTTTGTGTTTCCACATGAAGAAGAAACCTATTCTTTCAAGCTCTGTGAGAAATTGTATTAGAATTTTGATGATGGGGAGTGATTTGCATCTGAAATTTGCTTTTGGTAGAAGGGAAAATTATTTTATATGTTACACTAATTGATCCAAAAGCACAGATCTGTAAGGCAAAGGACAAAATGACAAACAACAAACTAGGAAAATATCTTTACCAACCCTACATCTGACACAGGGCTTATATATATGATATACAAAGAACTCAAGAAAGTAGGCTCCAGAGATCCAAATAACCCCATTAAAAATGGGGTACAGAACTTAAAAAGGAATTTTCACCTGAGGAATATCAAATGGCTGAAAGCACCAAAGAATTGTTCAATATCCTTAGTCATCAGAGAAATGAAAATCAAAACAACTCAGAAACTTGGCCTTACAACAGTAATAGTGGCTAAGATCAAAATCTCGGGAGAAAGAAGGTGCTAGGGAGGATGTGGAGAAATAGGAACACTGCTCCACTGCTGGTGGGGTTGTAAACTGGTACAACCACTCTGGAAATCAGTCTGGCGGTTCCTCAGAAATATGGGCATGATACCTCAGGAAGACCTGCCCTACGACTTGTAGGCATGTTCCCATAGTATTCACCTGTATGTAATAAGGACACATGCTCCACTTTGTTCATAACAGCCCTATTTATAATAGTCAGAAGCTGGAAGAAGCCCAGATGTCCCTCAATGGAGCAATGGATACAGAAAATATAGTTTATTTACACTATGGAGAACTACTCAGCTAATGAAAACAATGAATTCATGAAATTCTTAGGCAAGTTGGTAGAACTGTAGAATGTTGTCCTGAGTGAGGTAACCCTCACTGATCGCAAAGAACACACATGGTATGCACTCACTGATAAGCATATATTAGTACAGAAGTTTTAATCCCAAGAAACAAGTCACAAATCAAATGATGCCCAAGATGAAGGGAGGGGACCCTCCATGGTCCTAGAAAGGATAGGTGCAGCAATGTATGGGAATACCAGGAAGGATATGATTGAGGAACCAGGATAGGAAAGAGGGCTTATGGGACTTTCGTGAAGGTGGAATCCAGGAAAGGGAAAATCATTTGAAATGTAAATAAAGAATATATTGAATAAAAATAAAGGAAAAATAAAAATAAAAATATGCTTTAATTAAAATTCTACTGATTTAAAAAAATAAGGGAAATTGTTGAGTGTACCCTTAGCTCCACATCATAGTCAGTATGTGCATTCACTTGAAATTTTGATCTTAGCCATTCTTACTAGTTGCTAGATGGAATCTCATGCACTTTTTTATTTCCATTTCCCTTGTGAATAAGGACAGTCATTATTCTCAGATTCTCAAGGATTGCTCTGTTGAAAATTCCCAGTTTAACTATGTACCCCATTTTAATTGGGTTATTTGAATTGTTGCTATCTAATTTGGTATGTTCTTTTTAAATTCTGGATATTAGTCCTCAGTTAGATAGAGGTTTGACTAATGTATTTCCCCTACCCACTATCATTTTTCCACTTTGGCAATTTCCCATCCTTAGGACCTTATTATGGCTAAATTGCTGTAAACTTCTCTCAATTTAATTTGATGTTGGCCACTGGAAGGCAGTATATTAATCTTTATTGTGTTTAGGTATGCTACTTGTTATCACTAAGACATTTTAACCCAAAAGAGTGTTGAATTATATCAAAGGATTTTCAACAAATAGTGAGATAATCTGTGATATATTTCTTTTTGTTTTCTTATATTTTGGATTAAATTGATGGGTTTTCACTTACAGAACCATCCCTGCATCCATTAGATGACACAAACTTGATCATGGTGGACCATGTTTTGCTGTATTTCTGGATTCATTTCTCATTCATTTTATTGAGTACTTTTTCATCAATATTCATTAAAGATATCGGTCTGAAATTCTCTTTCCTAGTTGAGTCTAGGTGTGCTTACTGTATCATGGTGACTCTGGTGTCATAGAATGAGTATGATAGTGATCCTTCTGTTTCTATTTCATGAAAGAGTGTGAGGAGTATTGGTGTTAGCTCTTTGAATATTGGTAGACTGCTGTGCTAAAACTATCAACCCCTGTATTGTTTATTGTTTGGGAGACTTTTTGTGACTGCTTCATTCCGTAAGGTTTTTATGCCTGATCAATAGTTTATCTGATTTTGAGTTAACTCTGGTATATGGTATCTTTCTAGAAAATCATCCACTTTGTGAAGCTTTTCCAATTTGGTTGAGTAAAGTCTTTTGAATTAGGACAGACTGTTCTTTGAATTATTGTGTCATCTATAATTATTTCACCCTGCTCATTTTCTTATTATGTTTGCTCTGTGTTTTATTTAGTTTGACTAAGGATTTATTTTTCCTGTTTACTTTCTGATAGTTTGGTCTTAGATTTGTAGATACTTGGTGTTGTTTTTATTGTTTCTATTTCACTGATTTGAGCCCTAGTTTTGATTATTTCCTACCTTCTATTATTCTTGTGTGTGCTTGATTCTTTTTTCTAGAGCTTTCAGGTATTCTTTAAATTGATAGTATGAGAAATTTATAATTCTTCTGTGGAAACACACTGTGCTATGCACTATTTTATTCCCCCCCCATAGGTTTTCCTGAAATGATGGTGATGATGAAGATGATAATGATGATGATGATGATGATGATGATGATGACTTAAAGTTCATTTGCATTCCAAACAATATCACACTCTGAATATGCTCCTTTCCACGTCTCAACATGACATACCTCCTTTTACATCTCCAAGAAGATGTACCACCCCCTCTCTTCAAGCCCACCAGATCACACCACTCCCTGGGGCCTCAAGTCTCCCAAGTGTTAGGTGCATTTTCTCTCACTGGGGCCAGACCAGGCTGCCCTATGCTTTTAAGTGTCATGGTCCTCATATAAGCTGGTGTGTGCTTCTTGGTAGGTAGTTGAGTGTCTGTGAAATCTCTAGTGTCCAGGTGATGTGAGACTGCTGGTGATCTGATGAGGACTCCCTCCACCATAGCTTCTTCCATCTTTTCCCTAATTCTACCACATGTCTCCCCAGCTTCTGTCCACTTGGTGAGAGTAAGCATCTGCACCAGACTCTTTCTGCTGCTTGTTGAGTTTCTTGAAAGTCAGCATGCCAGGCTCCCATCATTAAGCATACCATAGCGTCTGTAACATTGTCAGGCCTTGAATTTTCCACCAGAGCTGGATTCTAAACTGGGCCAGTCACAGGACATCCTCTTCCTCAGGTTCTTCCCCATTTTTGTCCCTGCAGTTCCCCTTGAGAAGGATAATTCTGAAGCAGAGTTACTGAGCATGGAATGGAAACCCTATCACTCCACTTGATGCCCTATTCTTCCCCTAGAGATGGACTCCAGAAGTTACCATTTCCTGTTGTATGCCATTTCATATAAGGTCCCTCCCTTTGATTCCTGAGTGTATCTCACCTCCCAGGTCTGTAGTTAATTCTAGATTGTACACACATACACATACCTCTTACCTTTCCAGTTGTCTGTTTCTATTCTTTCTGCTGTCCCTCAGGCCTTCAGTCTTTTATTCCACCCAATAACTGACCATGTTCCCCTTTTCCCCTCCCAGAACCCTCTCCCACACAGATCCGTTCCTCCATCCCTCTGTCACACATTATTGCTTTCTTCTCACTTGGTCTTTAACAAGAGGGCAAAACAAATATCAGAAAAGTAAAATCACCTTCCATAAATGATGCTTGTCTTGTCTTAAGGGCAGAATATATGTAGAAAAATGAATACAGATAGATATTTGTCATCCTGCATAAATTTCATGTTCAAGTGGATCAAGGACATCAACATAAAATCAGATACAGTGAATCTAATAGAAGAAAAGTGAGAAAGTGTATTAAATTTAATTGCATTAAGGAAGATTTCCTAAACAGAAATTGAATGACTCAGGCTCTAAGACAAAGAAAAGATGAATGGGAACTCATGAAACTGAATAGATTCTGTAAGGCAAAAAATGAAGTCAATAGGAGAAATTTGTAACCTACAGATTGGGAAAGAATCTTCAGTAATACCACATGAGAGAGAGGGCTAATATTCAAAATATATGAAGAATTCAAGAAGATAATCTCCAAAAATCCAAACAACCCAATCAAAAAATGGGATAGAGGACTAAAGAGAGAATTCACATAAAAAGGACTCTCAAATAGCTGTTAAGCCCTTAAAATGTTCAAAGTCCTTAGTGATCAGGAAATGCAAACCAAAACAACACTGAGATTTCATCATACACCAATCCGAATAGCTGAGAGCAAAAACTCAAGTGTCAGCACATGTTATTGATGATGTCAAGAAAGGGGAATGCTTCTCCACCACTGGTGGGATTGTAAACTGGCACAACCACTTTGGAAATCAATTATGAGGTTCCTCCGAGAACAGGAAATTGATCTACCTTAACACCCAGCTCTCCCACTCTTGGGAATAGACCCAAAAGGTGCCTCATTATGCTATGGTTTTATGTGTTCCACTATGTTCATAGCAGCCTTATTTGTGAAAACCAGAAGATGGAAAATCCCAGATGTCTCACAACAGAAAAATAAACAGAAAATATGGCTCACTTTTGGAATGGAATGCTACTCAGCTATTAAGAATGAGGACATTTGGAGATTTTCTAGTCAATGGATAGAACTAGAAAATATCATCCTGATGAAGAAACTCAGACACAAAAGGACATGCATGGTATGCACTTGTTTGTACGTGGATATTAGTCAAAAATTACTAAATACCCAGGATACAATAGACAGAATTGAAAAAGGTTAATAAGCAGAAGGGGCCTAACGAGGATGAATTTCCTTTAAACACTGCTTTCATTATATACCATAAATTTGAGAATAGTGTGCCTTCCTTTTCATTGAAATCTCAAAAAAGTTTAACATTTTTTTAAAACTTTTTTTCTAGACAAATATACCCTTAAGTAGAGAGGTGTTCAGTTTTGATGACTGTTCAGGTGTTCTGGTATTTGTGTTGTTATTGAAGTCCAGCTTTATTTCATGGTGTTATGACAAGATACAAGGAGTTAATTAAGTATGCTTGAATCTGTTGATGCTTTCTGAAAAATCTATGTGGTGAATTTTGAAAAATAATTCATGAAATGCTCAGAAGAATGTACATTCTTTGTGTTTTGGCAAAATACTCTGTAGCTAACTGTAAGGTCCATGTTATTCATAGATTCTATTAGTTTCATTGTGTTCTATGTGTAGTTTGTGTCTCATGACCAGTCATTTAATGATATTTAGGGGTTGAAGTTTCACCATGTTTAAGTGTGAGCTGTAATATTTGATTAAAGTTGTAGTAAATTGCTTTTGCAAACTTAGGTGCTCTGATGTTTGTAACAGAAATATTCAGAACTGAGTTATTATCTTGGTAGCTTTCTCTTCCATGAGTATGAATGTGCCCTTCCATGTATCTTTAGAGCAAGTTTGGTTGAAAGTCTATTTTATATGTTTTTCAAAAGGCTACTCAGCTTTCTTCTTCAGTGTATTTGTTTGGAAAATGTCTTACCATCACTATATTCTGAATAGGTATGTTTCTTTTATGGAACAGAATGAAAGATCATGTTTTTTCATCCCTTACCTTAATCTCTGTCGTTTGATTGGGTAATTCAGTTCACAATGATGAAAAATATTATGGACCAATAAATGATAATTCTTGAAACAGCGGGCACACTGGACGCAGTGAGCGGCTGGAATCAGGTGCATGGCTAGAGTTGTAGCTTAGCTTAACTCTGCAGGAGATCCGGGCACAGAAAGCTCAGCTATGGGTGCAGACTACCGGCCGGGACCAGCTCTCTGAGCGGACTAGCAGCAAGGGGCCACCGGGCCGCCTCGGGGCACAGCTCGGAACTCTAGCAGCTGGAGTCAGGGGCCTGGACTCAGAGTGAGCATAGTCCAGCACAGACAAGTTGCCAGAAGGGATCTGTCTCCTGGGGACAGGCGTGCTGTGCTTTCAGCAGGGTGCCATCTACAATAAGACCAACTAACGCCAGAGATAAAGAGATGGCAAAAGGCAAACGTAGGAACATTATTAACAGAAATCAAGGCAATATGGCACCATCTGAACCCAATTCGCCAACCACAGCAAGTCCAGGATACCCCTGCACACCAGAAAAACAAGAGTTAGACATAAAAGCACAGGTCATGATGCTCCTAGAGGAACACAAAAAAGACATAAACAAATCTCTTAAAGAAATGCAGGGGAACATCAATAGGGTAGAAGCTCTTACAATCCAAACACAAAAAACACTTAAAGAACTCCAGGAGAATATGGGCCATCAGACAGAACCCAATAAAGAGGAAATGAGAAAATCAGTTAAAGAAATGCAGGAGAACTTGAAACAACAGGCAGAAGTCATGAAAGAGGGAACACAAAAATATATTAAAGAATTACATGAAAACACAAACAAACAAATGATGGAACTGAGCAAAACCATCCAAGATCTGAACACAGAGGTAGAAACAACTAAGAAATCACAAAAGGAGGCAACCTTGGAGATAGAAAACCTTGGGAAGAAATCAGGGGTCATAGATGCAAACATAAACAACAGAATACAAGAGATAGAAATAAGAATCTCTGATGCTGAAGATAACATAGTAACCATTGACTCCACAGTCAAAGAAAACGCAAAATCCAAAAGGCTTGTAACCCAAAACATCCAGGAAATCCAGGACACAATGAGAAGACCAAACCTAAGGATTATAGGGATAGATGAGAGTGAAGATCTACAACTTAAATGGCCAGCAAATATCTTTAACAAAATTATGGAAGAAAACTTTCCTAACTTAAAGAGAGAGATGCCCATGAATATACAAGAAGCCTACAGAACTCCAAACAGACTGGACCAGAACAGAAACACCTCCCGTCACATAAAAATCAAAACCCCAAATGTACTAAACAAAGAAAGAATATTAAAGGCAGTAAGAGAAAAGGGCCAAGTAACATATAAAGGAAGACCTATCAGAATCACAGCAGACTTCTCTCCAGAAACCATGAAAGCTAGAAGATCCTGGGCAGACCTCATGCAGACCATAAGAGAAAACAAATGTCAGCCAAGACTACTATACCCAGCAAAACTCTCAATCAACATAGATGGAGAAATCAAAATATTCCATGACAGGACCAAATTTACACAATATCTTTCTACTAACCCAGCTCTACAAAGGATAATAGGAGGAAAACTCCAACACAAGGAAGGAAATGGCACCCAAGAAAAATCAAGACAGTAAACTTCTTCCATCAAACTCAAAGGAAGATAACTACTCAAAAACAAAAATAACATCAAAAATGTCAGGAAGTAATAATCTCTATGCCTTAATATCTCTTAACATCAATGGACTCAACTCCCCAATAAAAAGACATAGACTAACAGACTGGATACGGAAACAGGACCCTACATTTTGCTGCTTATAGGAAACACACCTCAGAGTCAAAGACAAACACTACCTTAGAGTAAAAGGGTGGAAGACAATTTTGCAAGCAAATGGTCACAGGAAGCAAGCTGGAGTAGCCATTTTAATATCAGATAAAATTGACATTCAACCCAAAGTCATCAAAAGAGACACAGAAGGTCCCTTCCTGCTAGTCAAAGGAAGAATCCACCAAGAGGAACTCACAATTCTAAACATCTACGCTCCAAATGTAAGGGCACCCTCATTTGTAAAAGAAACCTTACTAAAGCTCAAAGCACACATTGCACCTAACACAATGATTGTGGGGGACCTCAATACTCCACTATCTACAGTGGACCGACCAGGAAAACAGAAACTAAACAGAGACACGGAGAAACTCATCGAAACTTCGGAGCAATTGGATTTAACAGATATATATATATATAGAGAGAGAGAGAACATTTCACCCTAAAGCAAAAGACTATACCTTTTTCTCAGCCCCTCATGGTACCTTCTCCAAAATCGACCATATAATTGGACACAAGACAGATCTCAACAAACATAAAAAGATCGAACTAATCCCATGCCTCTTATCACATCACTATGGAGTAAGAGTGTTCTTCAATAGCAACAAAAACAACAGAAAATCCCCATACGCTTGGAGGCTGAACAATATTCTACTCAATGATACCTTAGTCCAGGAAGAAATAAAGAAAGAAATCAAAGAATTCTTAGAACTTAATGAAAATGAAGGCACAACATACCCAAATCTATGGGACACAATGAAAGCAGTGCTTAGACGAAAACTCATAGCCCTGAGTGTCTCCAAAAAGAAACAGGAGAGAGCATATACTAGCAACTTAATGGCGCACTTGAAAGCTCTGGAACAAAAAGAAGCAATTTCACCCAGGAGGAGTAGAAGACAGGAAATCATCAAACACAGGGCTGAAATCAATCAAGTTGAAACAAAAAGAACCATACAAAGAATCAACAAAACCAGGAGCTGGTTCTTTGAGAAGATCAACAAGATAGATAAACCCCTAGCCAGACTTACTAAAGGGCACAGAGACAGTATTAAAATTAACAAAATTAGAAATGAAAAGGGAGATATAACAACAGAAACTGAGGAAATTCAAAAAATCATCAGATCCTACTACAAAAACCTATACTCAACACAACTGGAGAATCTGGAGGAAATGGACAATTTCCTCGACAGTTACCAAATACCAAAATTAAACCAGGATCAAATAGATTGTCTAAACAGACCCATAACCCCCAAAGAAATAGAAGGGGTTATAGAAAGTCTTCCAACCAAAAAAAGCACAGGACCAGATGGTTTTAGGGCAGAATTCTATCAGACCTTCAAAGAAGTCCTGATACCGATACTCTTCAAATTATTCCACAAAATAGAAACAGAAGGAACACTACCCAACTCATTCTATGAAGCCACAATTACCCTGACACCAAAACCACACAAAGATCCAACTAAGAAAGAGAACTACAGGCCAATTTCTCTTATGAATATCGATGCAAAAATACTAAACAAAATACTTGCCAAACGAATCCAAGAACACATCAAAACGATCATTCACCATGATCAAGATGTCTTCATCCAAGAGATGCAGGGATGGTTCAATATACGGAAATCCATCAACGTAATCCACTACATAAACAAACTCAAAGAAAAAAACCACATGGTCATCTCATTGGATGCTGAAAAAGCATTTGACAAAATTCAGCATCCTTTCATGCTAAAGGTCCTAGAAAGAACAGGAATTCAAGGCCCATATCTAAACATAGTAAAAGCAATATACAGCAGACCAGTAGCCAACATCAAGGTAAACGGAGAAAAACTCGAAGCAATCCCTCTAAAATCAGGGACTAGACAAGGCTGTCCCCTCTCGCGATATCTCTTCAATATAGTACTTGAGGTACTAGCTAGAGCAATTCGACAACAGAGGGAAGTCAAAGGGATACAAATCGGAAAGGAAGAAGTCAAACTATCACTATTTGCAGATGATATGATAGTTTACTTAAGTGACCCAAAAACCTCCACCAGAGAACTCCTGCAACTGATAAACAACTTCAGCAAAGTGGCTGGCTATAAAATCAACTCAAGTAAATCAGTAGCCTTTCTATATGCGAAGGATAAGCAGGCCGAGAACGAAATTAGGGAAATGACACCCTTCACAATAGCCACAAATGATATAAAGTATCTTGGAGTGACGCTAACCAAACATGTGAAAGATTTATAGGACAAATACTTCAGGTCTCTGAAGAGGGAAATTGAAGAAGACATCAGAAAATGGGAAAATCTTCCATGCTCGTGGGTTGGCAGGACTAATATAGTCAAAATGGCAATCTTGCCCAAAGCAATATACAGATTCAATGCAATTCCCATCAAAATCCCAACTCAGTTCTTCATAGAGCTAGAAAGAGCAATTCTCAAATTCATCTGGAATAACAAAAAACCCAGGATAGCTAAAACTATCATCAACAGCAAAAGAACTTCTGGGGGAATCAATATCCCGGACCTCAAGCAATATTACAGAGCAGTGGTATTAAAAACTGCATGGTATTGGTTCAGTGACAGGGAAGCGGATCAATGGAATAGGATCGAAGACCCAGAATTGAACCCACACATCTATGGCCAATTGATCTTCAACAAAGGAGCTGAAAACATCCAGTGGATAAAAGATAGCCTTTTCAACAGATGGTGCTGGCTCAACTGGAAGTCAACATGTAGAAGAATGAGAATTGATCCACTTTTATCTCCTTGCACTAAACTCAACTCCAAGTGGATCAAGGATCTCCACATAAAACCAGACACACTAAAACTAATAGAAAAGAAACTGGGGAAGACCCTTGAAGACATTGGCTCAGGGGAAAAATTTCTGAACAGAACACCAATTGCTTATACTCTAAGAACAAGAATAGACAAATGGGACCTCATAAAACTACAAAGTTTCTGTAAGGCAAAAGACACTGTCAAAAGGATAAATTGGCAACCAACAAATTGGGAAAAAATCTTCAGCAACCCCACATCCGACAGAGGGCTAATCTCCAATGTATACAAAGAACTCAAGAGGTTAGACCCCAGAAAACCAAATAACCCTATCCAAAAATGGGGTACAGAGCTAAACATAGACTTTTCACCTGAAGAAATTCGGATGGCTGAGAAACACCTTAAAAAATGTTCAACATCACTAGTCATTAGGGAAATGCAAATCAAAACAACCCTGAGATTTCACCTCACACCAGTCAGAATGGCTAAGATTAAAAACTCAGAAGACATCAGGTTTGGCGAGGATGTGGAGAAAGAGGAACACTCCTCCACTGCTGGTGGGAATGCAAGCTGGTACAACCACTCTGGAAATCAGTATGGCGGTTCCTCAGAAAACTGGGCGTGATACTTCCGGAGGACCCAGCCATACCACTCCTGGGAATATACCCAAAAGATTCACCAGCATGCAATAAGGATACATGTTCCACTATGTTCATAGCAGCCTTATATATAATAGCCAGAACCTGGAAAGAACCCAGATGTCCCTCAACAGAGGAATGGATACAAAAAATGTGGTATATATACACAATGGAGTACTATTCAGCCATTAGAAACAATGAATTCATGAAATTCTTAGAGAAATGGATGGAGCTGGAGAACGTCATACTAAGTGAGGTGACCCAGTCTCAAAAGAATACCCATGGTATACAGTCACTGATAATTGGATATTAGCCTAGAAGCTTGGAACACCAAAGACACAAATCACATATCAAGTGATGTCTCACAAGAAGAAAGGAGTGGACACTGGTGCTAGAATGGACCAAAACATCATTGTGGGAGAGTACAAGAACAGTAAAGTGGGAGGGGTTGGATGTGGGAGCAGGGGGAGGGAAAAGGACATGTGGGACCATTGGGGGTGGGGAACCAGAAAAAGGGAAATGAATTGTAAATATAGAATATATACAATAAAAAAAGAAAAAAAAACAAAACAAACAAAAAAAAAAAGATGAACAATTGATAAATCTCTTGAAACTTAATAGTAAAGGGTGAGTGTCATGAGGAGAAAAGGACAACCTACCAACTAGGAAAATATGTTCATAAACTGTACATCTGAAAAAAAGGAGGACTAATACCAAGATATATAAAGAACACCAGAAATTAGATACCAACAATCCAAATTACCCAATTAAGAATTGGAGTACAAAAAAAGGAAACAAAGAAAAAATAGAAGAAGAAACATGGAATAGAGTGTTAATCAGAGAATTCTCAACAGAGGAATAGTAAATGGTTGAGAAACAGTTTAAGAGATGTACAGTATCCTTAGTAATCAGGGAAATGCAAATCAAAATGACTCTGAGGTTCTACTTTACACCTATCAAAATGTCTAAAATCAAAATTTCAACTCCAGAATTTTTGGTGAATTTGTGGAGCAATGGGTACAGTCCTCCACTGCCAATAGGAGTACAACTTTGTAGAACCACTCCACTCTTGAAATCAATTTGTCATTTCTCTGAAAATTGAAAATAGTTCTAACTCAAACCAAGCTATACCACTCCTAGACTTATGTTCAATTCACCCTACCATAACTATTCTTGCTCAACTAAGTTCACACTTGCTTTATTTGTAATTTGTTTTTATTTGTATCTGAAAAGAACCTACCTGTCGAGTAAATGATTGTATGAAGAAATCTACTTCATTTACAAAACGCAATACTACACAGCTTTTATAAACAAGGGCACCTTGAATATTTTACAGAAATGGCTGGAAATATATATCCTGTACGATGTTACTCAGACTCAAATGGACACGCATGGCATATATTCACTAATAAGGGGATATTAGTCAGAAAGTAGGGGAAAACACTCAATAATCTACAGACCCAACAAAACTAAATAACAAGTCTTGCTCATGCAGAGGAAATTATATGTAGGCAGAGTAGGGGAGAAAGTAGGGAAACTGGCGCTCATAAGGGGCAATCTCTATGAAGTGCCAGAGACCTGCGATGGGGGGAGTCCCCAGTGGGTCTATTGAGACAATTTTACCTGAGATTCTGACTCTTTTTTTTCCAGAATAATGTTTACATTTTTATTTTATTTAATATATTCTTCATTTAAGTATCATATGTTATACCATTTCCTGGTCCCCCCCACACACCCAAGAAAACCCCTAACCCATCCTCCCACCCCCTTGCCTGTAAGAAGTTGCCCCTCTGATTCACCCACTCCCACCTGCCCTCCTATATTTCCCCATGCAGGGGCATGTATTGAGCCTTCATAGGACCAGTGACCTCTCCTCCCACTGATGCCAGACAAGGCATTGCTCCACATTTGTGGGTGGAACCATGTGTACCCCTTGGTTGATGGCTTAGTCCCTGGGAGTCCTGGAGGTTCTGTTTGGTTGACATAATTTTCCTTACCATGGGACTACAATCCCCTTCAGCTCCTGCAGTCCTCCCTCCAACTCCTCCATTGGGGACCATGAGCTCAGTCCAATGATTGGATGCTAGAATCTACTTCTGTATCTGTAGGCTCTTGCAGTGCCCCTCAGGAGAGAGCCATAATAGGCACCTTTCAAAAGCACTTCTTTTCACCCATAATAGTTGGGTTTGGAGACTGTTTATAGGATGAATCCCCAGGTAAGACAGTCTTTTTCCTAGAAGGAACATCTCGCCCCACACTTTGTCTCCATAATTGCTCCTTTGAGTATTTTGTTCCCTTTCTCAGAAAACCAAAGCACCCATACTTCAGTCTTCCTTCTTTTTGAGCTTTTTATGGTCTGTAAGTTTTATCTTGTTTATTCTGAGCATTTGTGCCAATACCCACTTATCACTGAGTGTGTTCCATGCATGTTCTTTTGTGATTGGCTTACCTTACTCAGGATGACACCTTCTAGTTGCATTTATTTGCCTAGGAATTTCAAGTAATAATTGATTTTAATAGCTGAATAGTATTACATTGTAAAAATATACCACATTTTCTGTATCCATTTCTCTATTGAAGGACATCTAGGTTCTTTCTAGCTTCTGGCTATTATAAATAAGGGTGCTATGAATATAGTCAAGTATGTATCCTTATTACATATTGGAGCATCGTCTCTGTATATGCCCAAGAGTGGTATAGGTGGGTTTTCAGGTAGTACTATGTCTAGTTTTCTGAGGAACCTCCAACCTGATTTCCAGAGTGGTTTTACCAGCTTGCAATCCATAGCAGTGGAGTAGTGTTCCTCTTTCTCCACATCCTCTCCAACATCTGTTGTCCCCTGAGATTTTCAACTTCGCCATTCTGACTGCTATGAGGTAGAATCTCAGGGTTCTCTTGATTTGCATTTCCCTGATAACTAAGGATGCTGAAGATTTCTTTAGGTGCTTCACAGTCATTTGAGTTTCCTCAGTTGAGAATTTTCTCTTTAGCTCTCTACCCCATTTTTAATAAGTTTATTTGGTTCTCTGGAGTGTAACTTCTTAAGTTCTTTTTATATATTGGCTATTAGTCCTTTATTGGATATATGATTGGTAAAGATCTTTCCAAATATGTTGGTTGCTATTTTATCCTATTGACAGTGTCCTTTGCTGTACAGAACCTTTGCAGTTTTATGAGGTCCCATTTGATGATTCTTGTACTTAAAGCATAAGTCATTGGTGTTCTGTTCAGGAATTTTTCCCCTGTGTACTTTTGTTCAATGCTCTTGCTCACTTTCTCCTCTATAAGCCTCAGTGTATCTGATTTTAAGAGGTCCTTGATCCACTTGGACTTGAGATTTGTACAAGGAGAAAAGAATGGGTCTATTTGTACCTGCTGACCTCCAGTTCATCTAGCACCATTTGTTAAAAATGCTGCTTTTTTACCACTGGATGTTTTTAGCTCCTTTGTCAAATATCAAGTGACCATAGGGGTGTGGGTTCATTTCTGCATCTTTGGTGGTCTTCCTGCCTCTTTCTATACCAATACCATACAGTTTTTTTTATCACTATTTCTTTGTAGTAGAGCTTGAGGTCAACGTTGGTGATCCCACCAGGTGTTATTTTGTTGTGGAGAATAGTTATTACTATCCTGGGTTTTTTGTTATTCCAAATGAATTTGATAATTTTTCTTTCTACTTCTATGAAGAATTGAGTTGGGATTTTGATGGGGAATGCACTGAATCTTTAGATTGCTTTATACAAGAGGGACATTTTTACTACATCAATCCTGCCAATCTAGGAACATGGGAGGTCTCCACATCTTCTGAGGTCTTCTATTGCCTTCTTCAAAAGCTTGAAGCTCTTGTCATACAGATCTTTCTCTTGCTTGGCTAGAGTCAACTTCATGCTTTGTAATATTATTTGTGACTATTTATAAAGGTATCCTTTCCCTAATTTCTTTTTCAGCTATTTCTATACTTTGAGTTAAGGAAGGCTACTGATTTGTTTGAGTTAATTTTATATCAAGTCACTGTGCTGACATTCTTGATCAGCTTTAGGATTACTCTGGTGGAATTCTTGAGGTCACTTACACATACAGATCATATCTGCAAATAGTTATATTTTGACTTCTTCGTTTCAAATTTGTATACCTTTGATCTCCAATTGTTGTCCAATTGGTCTAGCTAGAACTTCAAATATTATGTTGTATAGATAGTGAGAGATTGGGAAGCCTTGTCTGGTCCCATATTTTAGTGTGATTGCCTGAAGTTTCTCTCAATTAAGTTTGATGTTGGCTACTGGTTTCTATATATTGCTTTCACTATGTTTAGGAATGGGCCTTGAATTCGTGATCTCTCCAAGACTTTTATCATGAAGGGATGCTGAATTTTGTCAAATGCTTTTTCAGCATCTAATGAAATGATCATGTTTTTTTTTCTTTAATTTGTTTATGTAGTGGATTAGATTGATGGATTTCCATATATTGAACCATCTCTGCATCCCTTGGATGAACCCTACTTGATCATGCTGAAATACTGTTTTAATGTATTCTTGGATTTGGTTGGCAAGAATTTTATTGAGCATTTTTGCATCAATGTTCACAAGAAAAATGGGTCTGAAATTCTCTTTCCCTGTTTGGTCTTTGGTTTAGGTATCAGCATTATTATGTCTTTCTACAATGAATTGGGTAGTGTTCCATGTGTTTCTATTGTGTGGAATTGTTTGAAGAGTATTGGTACTAGGTCTTCTTGGAAGATATGGTATAATTCCCTACAAAACCTATCTGGTCCTCGGCTTTATTTATTTATTTATTTATTTATTTATTTATTTATTTATTTTTGGTTGGGAGACTTTTAATAAATGTTTCTATTTCCTTCAGACTTATGGGACAATTTAGATCGTTTATCTGATACTGTTTTAACATTGGTAACTTGTATATGTCTAGAAAATTGTCCATTTCATCCGATTTAACAATTTGGGTGATTATACATTTTTGTAGTGGGCTCTAATGATTTTTTGGAAATTCCATAGTTTTTATTGTAATGTTTCCATTTAATTTCTGATTTTATTAATTTGGGTAGTGCCTCTGTGCCTTCTTATTAACCAGGTTTATCTATCTTGTTGATTTTCACAAAGAACCAGCACCTGGTTTTGTTGATTCTTTGTATAGTTCCTTTTGTTTCTTTTTGGCTTATTTTAGCTCTGACTGTGATTATTTCCTGCAATATACTGCTCTTGGATGTTTTTCTTTTCTTTCTTTCTTTTCTTTTCTTTTTTTCTTTTTTTTTTTTTTTTGTTGTTGTTCTAGAGCTTTCGGATGTGTTTTTAAGTTCTCTTGATTTAGTTTTTGGAGGCACTTAGTACTATGAATTTTCCACTTAGCACTTTTTTCATTGTATCCCATATGTTGTGGCATGATCTGTCTTCATTTTCATTAAATTCTGAAAGTGTTTAATTTCTTTCTTTATCTCTTCATTGACCACATTATATTGAGTAGAACATTGTTCAATGTCCATGTATATGTGTGTTGATCTGATAGGATGCATGGAATTATTTCAATATTCCTGTATCTGTTGAGGCCTGTTTTTTGACCAATGATATGTTCAATTTTGGATAAGTTACCATGAGGTTCTGAGAAAAAGGTATATTCTTTTGCTTTAGGATAGAATGTTATATAAATATGTTAGCTCCATTTGGTTCATAAATTCTGTTAGTTTCACTGTGTCTCTGTTTAGTTTCTGTTTCTATGATTTTTCCATTTCTGAGAGTAAAGTGTTGAAGTCTCACACTATTATTGCATGGAATGAAAGTCATGCTTTGTGCTTTAGTAAAGTTTCTATTATGAATGTGGGTGCCCTTGCATTTGGAGCATATATGCTCAGAATTGAAAGTTCATCTTGGTCAATTTTTCCTTTTATTGCATATGAAGTGTTCCTCCTTTTCTTTTGTGACAATTTTTGGTTAAAATTTGATTTTTTCCAATATAAGAATGGCCACTTCATGAACATGGGAGATCTGTCCAACTTCTGAGATCTTTTTCAATTTCTTTTTTTAGATACTAGAAGTTCTTATCATACAGATCTTTTACTTGTTTGGTTACAGTCACACCAATATATTTTATCTTGCTTGTAAATATTGTGAAAGTTGTGATTTCCCTGATTACTTTCTCAGCCTGTTTATCCTTTGAGTATAGAAAGCCTACTTATTTTTTAAGTTAATTTTATATCCTGCTACATTGCTGAAGTTGTTTATCAGCTATAGGGGGGTCTCTGGTGGAATTTTGGAGGTCACTTAAGTATACTATCTTATCATCTGAATATAGTAATAGTTTGACTCCCTCCTTTCCAATTTGTATCACTTTGACCTCATTTTGTTGTCTAATTGCTCTATTACTTCAAGTACTATATTCAATAAATATGAAAAGAGACCCTTGTCTAGTCACGGGTTTTAGCAGGATTATTTCAAGTTTCTATCCACTTAGTTTGATGTTGGCTACTGGTGTGCTTTTTTTTTGCTTTTACTATGCTTATGTATGAATCTTTATTTCCTGATCTTTCCAAGACTTTTAACATGAAAGGATGCTGAATTTTGTCAAATGCTTTTTCAACATCTAATGAAATGATCATGTGTTTTTTATCTTTGAGTTTTTTATGTAGTATATTACATTTATGGATTTCCATATACTGAACCATCCTTGTGGTGAATGCTCATTATGATGTGTTCTTGGATTCAGTTGGCAAGAATTTTATTGAGTATTTTTAAATCAATATTCATAACGGAAATTGTTCTGAAGTTCTCTTTCTTTGCTGGATCTATATGTGGTTTTGGTATGAGCAAAATTGTGGCTTCATGGAACAAGTTGGGTAGTGTTCCTTCCGTTTCTATCTTGTGGAATAATTTATGAGTCTTAGTGTTAGGTCTTCTTTGAACGTCTGATAGAATTATGCACTAAAACCATCTAGTCCTGTGTAATTTTTCCATGGTCATGGATTGACAGGATTAATATAGTAAAAATGGCCAACAACCATATACAGATTCAATGCAATTCTTATCATAATTCCAACTCAATTCTGCAAAGAGTTACAAAAAAAGCAATTCTCAAA
Organism: Apodemus agrarius; assembly: GCA_964023405.1. NCBI lineage: Eukaryota > Metazoa > Chordata > Mammalia > Rodentia > Muridae > Apodemus > Apodemus agrarius. The sequence continues at coordinate 72,786,347 of OZ030007.1, read as the reverse complement.
CTAATCTAGAAAAACAAAAAAAGCCATGATAGCTAAAACTATTCTCAACAGTAAAATTACTTCTGGGGGAATTAGTATCACAGACCTCAAGCAGTACTACAGAGCAATAGTGTTAACAACTGCATGGTTTTGGCACAGTGACAGGCAGGTAGATCAATGAAACAGAATCAAATTCTCAGATATGAATCCACCTAAGTGACACCTATGGTCACATGATCTTTGACAAAGGTTCTACAACCATCCAGTGGGAAAAATATAGCCTTTTCAACAATTGGCACTGGTTTAGCTGGAGATCAGCATACAGAACAATGCAAATCAATCCATTGTTATCCCCTTGTACTAAGCTCAGGTCCAAGTGAATAAAGGCCCTCCACATAAAACTGGACACAATGCAACTAATAGAAAGAAAACTGGGGATCAGCATTGAACACATAGGCATAGGGGAAAATTTTCTGAAGAGAACCCCAATCGACTATGCCCTAAAATCAAGAATTGACTAATGGGACTTCATAGAATGACAAAGTTTCTGTAAAGCAAAGTATATTATCAATAGGACAAAACAGCAACCAACAAATTGGGAAATGATCTCTCCCAACCCTCCATTCAGCAAAGAGCTAATATCGAATATATACAAAGAACTCATGAAATTAGACTCCAGAGAACCAAAAAAAGCCTATTGAAAATGGAGTATAGAGCTCAACAAAGAATTTTCATCTGAGGAGTATTTAACAGCTGAGAAGCATCTAAAGAATTGTTCAATATTCTTAGTCATCAGGGAAATGCAAATCAAAATAACAATGAGATTTCACTTTACTCCAGTCAGAATGGCTAAGATCAATATCTCAGGAGACAGCTGATGCTGGGAAGGATGTGGAGAAAAAGGAACACTCACTGACAATTGGATATTAGCTCAGAATCTTGGAGTATCAAAGAAAAATAATCACATTTCAAATGGTGCTCAAGAAGAAGGAAGAACAATGTATGGATTTTCTGGTCTTTCTTTGGAAGGGGAACAGAATTCCTATAGAAGGAGATAGAAAGACAAAGTGTGGAACAGAGTCTGAGTGGGAAGGACCATCCACAAACTACTCTCCCTAGTGATCAATCCAATATCAGTAACATAACACAGAGACTATTACTGATGCCCACAAGTACTTACTGACTGGAGCAGGATATTGCTCCAGACACATAGCCAGCAGGGGATGGCCTTATTGGACATCAAAGGGAGGAGAGGCCTTTGGCCCTGGAAAGGCTCAATGCTGCAGTGTGGGGAAATGCTGGGATAGGGAAGCTGAATAGGCTTGAGTGGGAAACAGGCAGAAGGGAGATGGGTTAGGAGACTTTCAGGCAGGATCCAGGAAAGGGGACAACAGATGAAATATAAGTGAAGAATATATCTAATAAAAATATTAAGAAGGAAAAAAAGATATATTGCAACCAGAAAACAGCTGGAGAGGCACAGGTAGACAGATTCCATCCGGGGCTATCGTGTGTGTGTGTGTGGGGATCTGCTAGGCTCTCACTGCCACGCAGGCCCAGCAGTACCCTCTGAGGTTCTGTTGCACTTCCCCGCGACCTCAGGCCTTGCACCGAGGCAATCTGTGGCAGCCAGCTCCCGGGACCCTGGACCAGCAGTAGCAGCAGGCCTACATATTGCAACCAGGACACAGCTGGAGAGGCCCAGGGAGACAGATTCCATCAGGGGCTACCATGCGGGGGGATCTGCTAGGCTCTTGCCACCAGGCAGGCCCAGCAGCACCAGCCAAGGCTCTGCTGGGCTTCTCCGCACACTCAGGCCCTGCACCTAGGCAGCGGGTGGCAGCCAGCTTCCGGGACCCTGGACCAGCAGTAGCAGCGGGGCTCCATATTGCAACCAGGACACAGCTTGAGAGGACCAGATAGACAGACCCCATCCAGGGCTACTGGCGAGGGGGGATCTGCTAGAATCCCGGTGCCAGGCAGGCCCAGCTCCACTGGCCAAGGCTCTGCAGGATTTCCCCGCACCCTCAGGCCTTGCACCGAGGCAGCTCTTGATCCCTTTGAGCAGCTGTCACGCATAACCACCAGTAGAGAAACAACAGGTGAGCCCAGTCTCACAGGAGATTCAAACACCAGTCAGTGATAACAAGGCCAAATAACACCAGAAATAACCAGATGGCAAAAGGAAAACAAAGGAACGTCACTAATAGAAATCAAGGCAACATGAGAGCATCTGAACCCAGTTCGCCAAAAACAGGAAGCACTGGATACCCAAAAACACCAGAAAAACGAGACTTGGATATAAAATCACTGGTCAGGATGCTGGTAGCTGAACACATAGAAAAATTTCATAAAGAAATAGAGGAGAAAATGGATCAAAAGTTAGAAGACTTTACAAGGCAAATACAAAAATCACTTCAGGAAATGCAGGAGAAGATGGATCAAAAAGAAGAAGACAATAAGGAAGAAAGATAAAAATCACTTAAAGAAATACAGAAGAACATGGGCCAATAAGTAGAAGCTATGAAAGAGGAAACACAAAAATCTCTTAAAGAAATACATGAAAACACAATCAAGCAAGTAAAAGATCTGAGCATATCCATCCAGGTACTAAAAACAGAGGTAGAAACAACTAAGAAATCGCAGAGGGAGACAACATTGGAGATAGAAAACCTTGGGAAGAAATCATGGGACATAGATGCAAATATCAACAATAGAATACAAGAGATAGAAGACAGAATATCAGAAGCCGAAGATACCATAGGAACCATTGATTCAACAGTCAAAGAAAATACTAAATGCAAAAAGGTTGTAACCCAAAACATCCAGGAAATCCAGGACACAATGAGAAGACCAAACCTAAGGATTATAGGTATAAACAAGAATGAAGATTTACAAGTTAAAGGGCCAGCAAATATCTTCTACAAAATTATGGAAGAAAACTTCCCCGACCTAAAGAGAGAGATGCCCATGAATATACAAGAAGCATATAGAACCCCAAACAGACTGGATCAGAACAGAAATACATCCCATCACATAATAATCAAACCTCCAAATGTACTAAACTAAGAAAGAATATTAAAGGCAGCAAGAGAAAAAGGCCAAGTAATTTATAAAGGAAGACCTATCAGAATAACACCAGACTTCTCACCTGAGACCATGAAAGCTAGAAGATCCTGGGCAGATATAATGCAAACTCTAAGAGAACACAAACTTCAGCCAAAACTACTTTACCCAGCAAAACTCTCAATTGCCATAGATGGAGACATCAAGGTATTCCATGACAAAACCAAATTTGCATGGTATCTTTCCACTAATCCAGCCCTACAAAGGATAATAGGGGGAAAACACCAAGACAAGGACAGAAACTACACCTGGGAAGAAGCAAGCTAGAAACCACCTCTCATCAAAACCAAAAGAAGATAACCTCTCGAATATAAAAAATAAATAAATAAAATTTCAAAAATGTCTGGAAGTAATAATTACCATTCCTTAATATCTCTTAACATCAATGGACTCAAATCCCGAATAAAAAGACATAGATTAACAGACTGGATATGGAAACAGGACCCTACATTTTGCTGCATACAGGAAACACATCTCAGTGTTAAAGACAAACACTGCCTCAGAGTAAAAGGCTGGAAGACAATTTTACAAGCAAATGGTTTCAGGATACAATCTGGAGTAGCCATTCTAATATCAGATAAAATTGACTTCCAACCTAAAATCATCAAAAGAGACTCAGAAGGTCACATCTTGCTGGCCAAAGGGAAAATCCACCTAGAAGAGCTCTCAATACTGAACATCTATGCTCTAAATGCAAGGGCACCCTCATTTGTAAAACAAACCTTACTAAAGCTTAAAGCACACATTACACATAACACAATAATTGTGGGTGACTTCAACACTCCACTCTCCTCAATGGACTGATCAGGAAAGCAGAAACTAAACAGGGACACAGTGAAACTAATTGAAACTCTGGACTAATTGGATTTAATATATATATATATATATATATATATATATATATATATAAAACACATTTCATCCTAAAGCTAAAGAATATACCTTTTTCTCAGCACCACATGGTACCTTCTCCAAAATAGACCATATAATTGGTCACAAGACAGATGTCAACAAATTAAAGAAGATCTAATGCCTCCTATCAGATCACCATGGAGTAAGAGTGGTCTTCAATAGCAACAAAAACAACAGAAAACCCACATACACATGGAAACTGAACAATACTCTGCTCAATGACACCTTGGTCAAGAAAGAAATAAAAAAAGAAATCAAAGACTTTTTAGAATTCAATGAAAATGAAGGTACAACCTACCCAAATCTATGGGACACAATGAAAGTAGTGCTAAGAGGAAAACTCATAGCTCTAAGTGCATCCAAAAAGAAACTGGAGAGAGCATACACTAGCAGAATAATGTCACACCTTAAAGCCTTGGAAGAAAGAGAAGTTAATTCACCCAGGAGGAGTAGAAGACAAGAAATCATCAAACTCAGGGCTGAAATCAATCAAATAGAAACAAAGAAACCATACAAAGAATCAACAAGACCAGGAGGTGGTTCTTTGAGAAAATCAACAAGATAGATAAACCCTTAGCCAGACTAACTAAAGGACACAGAGCCAATATCCAAATTAACAAAATTAGAAATGAAAAGGGAGACATAACAACAGAAACTGAGGAAATTCAAAAGATCATCAGATCCTACTACAAAGGCCTATACTCAAAATAACTGGAGAATCTAGAGGAAATGGACAATTTCCTAGACAGATACCAAATACCAAAATTAAATCAGTATCTAGTAGGTCAGCTAAATAATCCCATAACCCCTAAAGAAATAGAAGGGTTTATAGAAAGCCTCCCAACCAAGAAATGTACGGGACCAGATTGTTTTAGTGCAGAATTCTACCAGACCTTCAGAGAAGACTTAACAACAATACTTTTAAAACTATTCCACAAAATAGAGACAGAAGGGATACTGCCCAACTCATTCTTTGAAGCCACAATTACGCTAATACCTAAACCACAAAAAGATCCAACAAAGAAAAGAACTACAGGCCAATTTCTCTTACGAATATCGATGCAAAAATACTAAATAAAATTCTTGCCAACCGAATCCAAGAGCACATCAAAACGATCATTCACCATGATCAAGTAGGCTTCATCCCAGGGATGCAGGGATGGTTCAATATACGGAAATCCATCAATGTAATCCAGGACATAAACAAACTAATAGAAAAAAACCACATGGTCATCTCATTAGATGCTGAAAAAGCATTCGACAAAATTCAGCATCCTTTAATGGTAAAAGACTTGGAAAGAGCAGGAATTCAAGGCCCATACCTAAACATAGTAAAAGCAATCTATAGCAAACCAGTAGCCAAAATCAAAATAAATGGAGAGAAATTTGAAGCAATGCCAGTAAAATCAGGGACTAGACAAGGCTGCCCTCTCTCTCCATATCTTTTCAATATAGTACTTGAATTTCTAGCAAGAGCAATTAGAAATCATAAGGAAATCATAGGGATACAAATTGGAAAGGAAGATGTCAAACTATCATTATTTGCAGATGATATGATAGTTTACTTAAGTAACCCAAAAAACTCCACCAGAGAACTTCTACAGCTGATAAACAACTTCAGCTAAGTGGCTGGTTATAAAATTAACTCAAGCAAATCATTAGCCTTCTTGTATTCAAAGGACAAGCAAGCTAAGAAAGAAGTTAGGGAAATAACACCCTTCACAATAGCCACAAACAACATAAAGTAGCTTGGCGTAACTCTAACCAAACAAGCGAAAGATCTGTATGACAAGAACTTCAAGTCCTTGAAGAATGAAATCGAAGAAGACCTCACAGATGGAACAATATTTCTTGCTCCTGGATTGACAGGATCAATATAGTAAAAATGGCCATCTTGCCAAAAGCAATACACAGATTCTATGCGATCCCCATCAAAATCCCAACTCAATTCTTCATAGATCCAAAATAGCAATTCTCAAATTCATCTGGAGCAAGAAAAAACCCAGGATAGCTAAAAGTATTCTCAACAATAAAAGGACTTCTGGGGGAATCAATATCCCTGACCTTAAACAGTACTACAGAGCAATTGTGTTAAAAAATGCATGGTATTGGTATAGCAACAGGCAAGTGGATCAATGGAATATGATTGAAGACCCAGAAATTAACCCACAGACTTATGGTCACTTGATCTTTGGTAAAGGAGCCACAACCATCCAGTGGTATAAAGATAGCCTTTTCAACAAATGGTGCTGGTTCAACTGGAGGTCAACATGCAGAAGATTCCGAATTGACCCACTCTTATCTCTTTGCACTAAGATCAACTCCAAGTGGATCAAGGACCTCCACATAAAACCAGACACACTGAAACTATTATAAAAAAAAAAAAACTTGGGAAGACCCTGGAGGACATAGGCACAGGGGGAAAGTTCCTGAACAGAACACCAATAGCTTAAGCACTAAGATCAATAATTGTCAAATGGGACCTCATAAAATGACAAAGTTTCTGCAAGGCAAAGGACACTGTCAGAAGGACAAAACGACAACCAATAAAGTGGGAAAAGATCTTCACCAACCCCACATTCAACAGAGGGTTTATATACAATATATACAAAGAACTCAAGAAGTTAGACCCCAAAGAACCAAATAACCCTATCAAAAAATGGAGTACAGAGCTAAACAAAGAATTTTCACCAGAAGAAATTTGGATGGCGGATAAACACCTTAAGAGATGTTCAACATCATTAGTCATTAGGAAAATGCAAATCAAAACAACCCTGAGATTCCACCTCACACCAGTCAGAATGGCTAAGATTAAAAACTCAAGAGACAACAAGTGCTGGCGAGGATGTGGAGAAAGAGGATCACTCCTCCACTGGTGATTCCTCAGAAAATTGGGCATGTCACCTCCAGAGGACCCTGGCATACCACCCCTGGGCATATACCCAGAGGATTCCCCTGAACACAATAAAGACACATGCTATACTATGTTTATAGCAGCCTTGTTTATAATAGCCAGAAATTGGAAGGAGCCCAAATATCTCTCAAAGGAGGAATGGATACAGAAAATGTGGTATATTTATACAATGGAATACTGCTCAGCAATTAAAAATAATGAATTCATGCAATTTGTAGGTAAATGGTTAGACCTGGAAAATATCATCCTGTATGAGTTAACCCAATCACAAAAGAATACACATGAAATGCAATCACTGATAAGTGGATATTAATGAGCCCAGAAGCCCTAAATACTCAAGGCACAATTAGTAACTCAAATGATTCCCAAAAAGAAGAAAGGAGAGGACCCTGGGCCTGCAAAGATTGGATCCAGTTTTGTAGAGAAACCGTGGGGGGAGGGGGAATGATTGGGGAATAGTTGGGGGGGAGAGGAATTATGGGACGTAGGGAGGGTGGGAACTGTGAAAGGGGAAAGCCTTTGGAATGTAAACATAGAATATAGAAAATAAAAATTTTATAAAACAAAAAACAAAACAAAACAAAACAAACAAACAAACAAACAAACAAAAAAAACGAATGGCTACTCAAACTTGTTTCTTGGCACTGATAGACCTGGAAATGTTGAGGGCATCCCAGCACCCCATGCCTTGGAAATCAACACCCCAATCACTCACAAGAAACAGTCTTGATGCAACAGCAAGAGGATTTTCATTCCAGAGGCTTTGGGGTTCACAGTCTTTCACCACGCAGGGGTAGAGGACTGTGGACCCTGAGTGTAGAATTGGGACAGCTTTTATAAGTTCATAACAATGCCTGCATATTGCAAGCCAATCTATTTGTACCACTCCATAGCTTCTAAGTCAATCAGTTTAAATTATCCAATTCTGAGCTCCAAGGACCAATGAGCTTTCTATATAAGCTAGATAGCAGTTAGTTAGCTCATTTTGTTTTTATTATGGGGCCAGGATCACATACTCTAGGTGTTTTTGTCTAGTTTCTATCGAAGAACAGGATCAGGAATTTGAGGTGTTTAGGGCTTCTTAGGAGGCTGAAGTTAGAGCTGTATTTTTTATCCTTTCATTCCCTACTTTTCCTCTTGTTAATAGTTCTAATCTTAGAACTCAGAGGACTAAACGTCAGTTTTATCTCAGCTTAGAAGGCCCTTTTACTGTTGTCTAAACCTATTAATTATGTAAGGCCCAACTGTAAGCAACAGAAGCAAAACTTTTAAGGGTCTCATCAAAGCAGAAAGCAGAGTGGTTAAGAGTACAAGATTAGGGCCTTTCTATCGAGTCTTAAGGTTTCCTGCATGGTGGCCTCTAAGGTAGACCAAACTCTCAACTTAGAAGTAATGTGGGACTTGCAAGTCTCTTTTTCCTGAGTAGGCCTTTTGGAGCTGCTTTTATGCTTTTTGCCTCACTCATTCGAGTGCCTTGAGCCCAGAGAAAAAAGGCTTGGAAGCAGTACATCAGCACTGCTTGTGCAGGACCCCACCTTAGAAGGATTCATAGAGGGGTCAGTTTAAAATGGCACGGGCTGTTCAGAAACAAGGGGAGAGTTACCACCTAGCCTAAGCCAGTCTCCAAGGTCAATTTAGTTAAGGTCTCTGATAAGGTTTTGTTAATTTTTTTTTAGCTGGCTTGAGCCCTGGGTACACTATGTCTAATAATGTTTTTAATTAGTCCCCAATATCTCTGTCAATTTCTGACTTTCCTGAAAAACAAAAACAGAACCATTATCTGATCCAATAACCTTGGGCACTCTGATTCTCGGGAAGATTTCTTCTAACCCTGCCAGCTGTTTTCTGCTTGCTGGGGAAGTCTTAACCCATCTAGAGAAAATATCTATAAATGCTAGAATGTATTTATAAACATATTTTCCTGCCTTAGCTTTTATAAAACCTCTATATATTCTAGGCTGTTCTCTTTTAGGTCTTTTGCCCTGTTTACCTTTTGTTGCATAAGTATTCACTTGCTGGCATACCTTACATTGTTCTATTAATCCCTTAAATGAATTCATCTGTGCATTTGGCCTGGTTAGTCCTTAGCTTATTTTCTGGGGAGTATAATTCTCCCTTCTTGTGTGCACCTTCTCTTGGTAATAGTTGGTAGGATGGCTAGCAATCTCAGTCCTTTTTTCTTCAGCATATTTTAAGTGAGGCTATCTCTTAATTTTGTCTCATTTTCAATTGGTGTCACTTGCAGACAAATAACCAATATAGGCTCCCGCATATTTATTCTTGGAGCCATTTGCTCGGCTTGGCTATTGTCCATTGAGTCTTTTTTTTTTTTCTTTTGACGTCCTGGGCAGTTGGTAATACTCACAGTTGCTGCCTTCATTAGGGCATCTAAGAAGTCCAAGATTTCTTGCTGGTTTCCTCTGCTGTGAGCAGTCCTCTTGGCATACATCCCTGTGGACGTGGGCTGTGGCAAAGGCATACCTGTTATCCATGTGGATTTTGATTTTCTTGTTGGCTCCAAGTTCCAAGGTCTTGGTATGGGCAATTAGCTCCATTTTCTGTGTTGACATGCCAGGGGGTAAAGACTCTTTTACCCAGATGACATTTGTGCTGTCCATCATAGAAGCACCTGCTTGTCTCTGTCCTTCATGGAGAAAACTGCTCCTGTCTGTAGCGAATTTTACCAGGGGTCAGTCTCTCTTTTTGGGCCAGTTAGCTGCAGTCCGTTGGGCAGAAAGTGTATCTGCCCCTCCCTCCCTCATTTTGTAGAGTATGTCTTGTTCCAACAGAGAGGGTAGGAACAGTCTGGGGTGACATTAAATGAATGGACTACCCATCCCATCTCTAGGTCCATTGTTCTACGGGTAGTCCATGAATATATTTTGGTGCCAGTGCTTCTTGTACCCAAGATCCTTTCTTGGAAACAGGGCCATTGGCTTGAAAGCCTGAGTGTTGAGCCCCTGTGTCCATCAAGAACTGGGTGGGGTTTTCTTTCTCTCTCATAGTTATCATTGGTTGGGGGAGGTGGTCAGAACCCCCATCTCACTTGGTCATTGTCTTCACCCAGGTCTAACATTTTTGCCATTCGGGGGCACTTTTCTCAAGACTTGGGAATTCCTGCTCTCAGATTTTATTTGTTAGAGCACCTTCTGGCTCAGTGGCCTCTCTCCTTATAGTACGTACATTGGTCCTTTTCTTTCTCTGTATTCTGCATTTAGACAGGATTTTTGTAGTTTTTTTTCCTCTGTCAGTTTTTTTTCTTTTTTCTTTGTTTCTTTTTCTCCTCTGTCTCTCTGTCTCAGCAAACTGCACTAAACTTCTCTATAGACTTTTCTAACAACCTGCACTGAATCCTTTTATAGACCCTTTTAACAACCTGCCCTGCATCTTTATATATATATATATATATATATATATATATATATATATATATATGTGTGTGTGTGTGTGTGTGTGTGTGTGTGTGTGTATATATTAAATCCTCCTAGCTGGGGTCATATGGTGTTTGGCAGAAAGCTTCTATAAGCTGCTCTAGAAAGGTTGCCAGTGACTCATCTGGTCCCTGCTTAATTTCATATACCTTGGTCAAATTTATGGGCTGCCACGCCCTCAAGATCTGCCAATGGAGTCTGGTGTTGGTCCTTCATGTGCATCTTACCTTTTGTCTGAGGGGGTATTCTTTTTGGCTTCCTGTAAAACAGTCTCAAAGAGATTAATCAGTCTCTTGGGAAATATGTCCTTAGTGAGAGAGCCACCAGGGAATCAGGATAGGTGGTCTCAGGTCTCCCCCTTTTTTTATTCTGTAGTTTTTTTCAAATATGATTTGAGCATATTATTACCATTTTGTAAATTGTAAACTATAAGATGGACCTAATATCCTGTCTCTGTCAATCAACAGAACCTTTGTTATCTTTATTATCTTAGAAGACTATAAGAATTAACATTCAACTCATGTTTTAGCTAATGATTTATGTCATTTGAAAATTATTTATTTAAATCTATATTAGCTTTCTCAAGGTTAAACAGCTTGAGCTGTTTATGAGACTAACAGTCTTCAACCCCATTAGAAATTTAAGAGTGACTAATATTAAAATATATAGAAAGCTTAACATGGCTTTTAAGACTTAGCCAAATGATAGAGACTGCTGAACACACAAACAGTTTATATTTTAAAGTGTTGGAGCATCGGTCTTCAGTCTTTTGGCACACGAACATCTGACAAACTTAGAGAATCAGGAATTATTAAGCCTTATAATAATCTATGGACATATTAAGTTTGTCTGTAGATGAAGAGAGGCGATCTTTGCTTCGTGATTTTCTCTCTCTCCCTCACTACAACAGAAGCAACTCTATATATGCTCAGTTTCTTCAAGAAAGGGAAGCTGTCAGGAGCAGACTAATCTCTCTATATAAATAAATAACATTAAACATCATATTTCATGTATTTCTGACGTTTTTGAGAAACCAACTATTTATGTAAAGTAATGGTGACTGTTGTTTGTTAAACTATATTCAGCTATTTCTGATTAAAACAGAAAACATCTTAATAATAAACTCAGAGCCTTATATTTTCATTTGGCCCTGAAGTCAGAGGCTTAAACATCTCAGATCCATGACAGTAACAGCAAAGAAGGACTGGATGTACATCCTTTCACCCTTAAATTTCAGTATTCATATCAATGAAAACCTTGATTTTGTATCAAAATAAAATCTGTATCAAATAAGAATTTATGATTTGAATTTAATAATTTATATGTTTTTAAATCTGACCATTTTTATATTCTCTAGAAAGACAATTTAAAAATAATAACCCTCTTTGGCTTAAGTTCCATGGAAGTTGGTGGTGACCCTCTGTAACTTCTTCAAGCTGAATATGGGTGTTGAGATATGAAGGGGAGTCGTATTTCCTTTAATATAAATCTCAAAACAAGATTTAGTACCACTGAGACATATTTTTTGTTTAATATTTAAGAATCTAGTCTTTTGAAGGTTTCTTATTTTGACCTCTCTCCCAGCAGAATAATATAACTATAAAGCTTAATATTATATTTATCATAATAACCTCAACAATCTAAAATAAATGAAATAAACCATATGTACCTACTTAAATTCAGAATTCCCATACCTGCCACCTTGAGTGTCTTATTAAGACTTATTTTCTCCATCAGAGGGCCTCAAAGTATTTTGTCTCTTCTTTGTTGTAAGTTGGTGGAGAACTACCTTGCAGCTGCAGTTGAGAGTCTTCTTTCAAAGAAACTACAAAGAATAGACGGAGTATAACAGGGAGATTGGCCCCTGGGCAGCTGCTTTTTGGCTCAGTGGAAGGTTATCTCAGGCAGTTAACCTTGGTGCAATGTGCCAGATGTCTCAGAAATGTGGTGAGCTAGTTCCTGGAGAGAGCAGAGAGTATTAAGATTTATAGTTTCTCAGGCTGAGAACAGAGAAAAGAAAAAAAAAAGAACAAGCAGCTCTGTGTCTAAAAATATCAATTTGGGGTCTAAGAGAGTTGCTTTTCATTCAGTCTAAAGTCCAAATAATATCGTCCAATATCATCACTCTAAGTCTAAGAACACATAACAAGATACAAAATATCATATAGACAGCATTGTCCTGCCACCATCAGGCCTCTAGTGCCACGGACCGACTCAGTCGGAACACACTCCCGTGGGGAAATCAGGGTCTTTGGTATGCAGGAAGGTACAGGTCCTGCGAATGACAGACAGACACACACAAGATCTGAATGCGTCTGAATGCACTTTACTGTTCTGAGGCAGGAATTTTTATACTCATAAGTTGGTATTACATTACTGAAGAGAAATTGTATCCAGAGAAATGTATACAAAGAATGGTTACCATGAGTATCTGGCACAAGGAAATACAAAATCAATCAGGTATGAACGTTAGAGAATACACACAAAGTCATCGCGTCCCTCTGCAGTTAATGATAAGCTAGTAGTTCAAGAGTCCTTGGAAACCACTATGTTACAGGGCTAGGTATTGTTAGTGCAGTTTAGTTTAAATCTTGCTTCCTTCTTGTAAGACCCCCTCAGGTTTACCTTGAAACTTTACTTAACAGATGGTTTCCATGTCAGAGTGCCAAAGGCCAGCTAGCTACAGAAATAATAGATATTGTTGGGAGGTTAATTCTTTAATGTATCTAGGTAATAACTGTACAGCTGATTAAAAGCAAAGCAATGGATCTCTAGAAAATAAATCATGGCCAGTACCATAGCTCAAAGAATGAACTCTGATAAACTATCACACCTGGATGCTCGTACCTCCGGCTGGCAGGGACATCTTGTAAGTAAAAGAACAGGTTAGAGAAAGGGTCACACAGCTTGCCATGAGAAATTTCAGCTCAGCTCTATCTGCAGCCAAGGAGGCCCACAGCGGCATTCCTTGAACAGCCCCAGTAGATATCACACGGCCTCTGCCTGGATTGCAGCTTGGCTGCGTGAAACTACGGGATTCAAGAAATGTGTGTGATTCTCTAGTATCAAGAACATAGAATAAGGAAAATTAACACATAATTTGCCCCTAGAGGGCCAGACATCAGATGTCTCTGCTCATACCAAAACAGATTTCAGCAAATGTTGGCTTCTGCCATTATTACCTTGCTGTTTACAGATGGAGAAAAGCCTTATTCAGTCCTCTCCAGGGCCAAAAGCTTCCTCCAGACCCCCAGAGTCTTGACTGTAGCACAGCTGCCAGTCTAATTTATCATACCAGACAGGCTCTCTGAGCCCCAGACACAAGTAAAACAAATTTTCAGACAGGTTTACAGACTAAGACTTTGACAAAACAGTGAGACAGACAGAAAACAAACTGCAGTACCTATTCAATGAACAAACTGTAGACAAAGCTGACAAGTATTCATCTCCACTGAGATAGAAGCAAATCAGAAAACCAGACAGTCAGGAGGTGTGTAAGTTCTCTAATTCAGTAGAACTACTGTGTCCTCCCCAACACCCAGATGGAAATCTTCCAGGCATCCCTGGAGTTCCCCCACTCTCCGGATGTCTCTGAGAGTCTCAGTTGTGGCCTTCTCTAGCACGTCTGCTTACCATGGTCCCCTGGCCCTCATTGTCTGAGAGGACAGTTTCATATCAAAAGTACACATCTCATCAGATTCAGAGTCAGATTGAGATTCAGAAAACTGAAATGAACAGACACTCAGAATGAAGATATTGGCAGGCACACACACACACACACACACACACACACACACACACACACACATTCCAGAGGGGATCTCCTTACCTCCAAGTTGGTTCTCGGGTGTGTGTGGGGGTGATTACACTTGCCAGCCAATGCACCAATGAAAGACCCAGAAAAAACGAGGGCACAACTGCACCCCATGCCTTGGAAAGTGGCACACCAATCACTCACGAGAAACAGTATTGATGCAACAGCAAGAGGATTTTTATTCCAGAGGCTCCGGGGTTCACTGTCTTACACCACACAGGGGTAGAGGACTGTGGACCCCGAATATAGAATTGGGACAGCTTTTATAAGTTTATAAAAAGGCCTGCACATCACAAGACAATCGATTTGTACCACTCCATATCTTCTAAGCCAATTAGTTTAAATTATCCAAGCCTGCACACCAAGGACCAATCAGCTTTCTATAGAAGACAGATAGCAACTAGTTAGCTCATTTTTGCTTATGAGGTCAGGATCACATGCTCAAGGTCTTTTTACATAGTTTCTAACAAAGAGCAGGGTCTGGAATTTGAGGTGTTTAGGGCTTCTTAGGAGGCTGGAGTTAGATGTATATTTTTTTTTATCCTTTCAGGACCACTTGATTTGAAGATTGTTTTTCAAACTTTGACTCTGAGATAGTGAATATCTTTGTCACTTAGGTGGGTTTCTTGTATGCAAAAAAAATGTTGGGTCCTATTTGTGTAACCAGTCTGTTAGTCTTTGTCTTTTTAGTGGGGAATTGAGTCCATTGAGGTTAAAGGATATTATGGAAAAGTGATTGTTATTTTCTGTTATTTTTGTTTTTTAAAGGTGGTATTCAGTTTGTGGGGCTATCTTCTTTTGGGTTTGTTGAAAGAAGATTATTGATTTTTCTAGGGTGTAGTTTCCCTCCTTGTGTTGGTATTTTCCACACGTTTATCTTTGTAGATCTGGGTTGTGGAAAGATATTGCATAACTTTGTTTTTTTCATGGAATGTCGTCATTTCTCCAGCTATGGTAATTGAGAGGTTTGCTAGGTATAGTATCCTGGGGTGGTGGTAACATTTATCTTCTCTTTGGGTCTGTATGAGATCTTCCTAGGATATTCTAGCTTTCATAGTTTCTGCTGAGACATCTGCTGTAATTCTAATATGTCTGTCTTTATACATACTTGAGCTTTTCCCCCTTACTGCTTTTAATACTCTTTCTTTGTTTTTTGCATTTGGTGTTTTAATTATTATGAAATGGGAGGCATTCCTGTTCTGGTCCAGTCTGTTCTGTAGGCTTTTTGTATGTTCATTGACATCTCTTTCTTTAGGTTAGGGAAGTTTCCTTCTATAATTTTGCTGAAGATTATTACTGACCATTTAAATTGTAAATTTTCTCTCTCTTCTATACCTATAATCCTTAGGTTTGGTCTGCTTATTGTGTCCTGGAGTTCCTGGATGTTTTGGGTTAGGAGCTTTTTGCATTTTGCCTTTTCTTTGACTGTTGAGTCAATGCTTTCTATAGAATCTTCAGTACCATATATATATATATATATATATATATATATATATATATATAGAGAGAGAGAGAGAGAGAGAGAATCTGGCCTCAGTGGTAGATGTGCTTAATCTTACAGACTTGAGCCCGAGGGAGTAGGGAGTAGGTTGGTTGGTAGGAGAACACCTTCTTAAAGGCAGGGAGGAGGAATGTAGAATTTTGGGAGGGGGAACAGGGGAGGGTTCAATGACTGGATTGTAAAAAGTTAAAAGTATAAAAACATACATACACATTTATATATGTGTGCATATATTCATATATATGAATATATATTCACACACATATATATTCACATTCATATGTATACATTCACATTCATATATATATTCACATATATTTATTCACATTCATATATATATTCATATATATATATATATATATGAATATATATATGTGATGTGTAGGTGGGAATGGGGTGGGTGTATGAACAACCTCATAGAAGCAGGGGCAAAGATAGGATGGGGGTTTCCAGGAGTGCGGGAAAGTGGAATAACATTTTAAATGTAAATAAAGAAAATATCCAATAAATAATATAAAATACAAAACAAATGAAAAGAACCTAAACTGAGAATCTTTTTTGTAGTATGAAAGCATGGTCATTCCAAATAAAGTGGCAGCCTAAAAAATTTGTAAGATTTCAACAACAATATACCTAATAGAAGTTCAGACTGCAAAAAAGTGGAAAAACTCAACAAGTAATATATCAAAAATATAAATAATATAACTAAAAAAGAGTAAATATATAATAAAAATAATCAAAGGAGAAAAATAAAATGGCTAAGAAATAAAGAAAAATAACCATCCTTAGCCAACAACCTAAATGAACCTAATTTATTTTCAGATTTCATCTTATATTTTTTAAAATATCTAGGATCAACAGACTATTTGACAGATTGATTATGTTGAAGACCATGTCAAGAAATGGGTACCATCTTCCATTGCTGGTGGGGTATAAGCTAATATAACTACCATAGAATAAGAATGACATTTTCTTATATTTTTAGGAATCAATCTATCTCAATATTCAGTTTTATTACATCTGGATATATACCCAAAGTATATTTTACTCTAAAACACAGATGCTTAATGGCTTTATATGTAATAATGTGAAAATAGAAACAAACTAGATTTACATCAAGAGAAGGAAATATTAAAATAATGTGCAATATTTCTAAAATGAATTATTAAATAGCTGTTAAATGAGGCTAACAATATGATAAAAAAAATGAACTGAACTACACAATTCTAAAAAGTATCCACAGCCAAGTATCCTAGATCCAGAATGATAAATTTTGCCTGTGTTCACATGTCATAGTTACAATAGGAGCTAGAGTGGGGTCTTTGAGAGATAATTTCAGAGCTTGCACTGATGTGGCCTCCATCACCTATAAATGCTAATAGCCTAGCTTCCTTCCTCAACCAAAAAGAGGAAAAATGTAAAGTGTTAGTTGTGGCAAAATAGGCCTTATGAAAAAGGATAAAAGATGTTTTTCCAATCTGTTGGTTGCCATTTTGTCCTATTGACAGTTTCCTTAGCCTTATAGAAGCTTTGCAATTTTATGAGGTCGCATTTGTGAATTGTTCATCTTTGAGCATAAGCCATTGGTATTCTGTTCAGGAAATTTTCCTCTGTTCCCATGTGCTCCAGGTTCTTCGCTATTTTCTCTCCTATTAGTTCCAGTGTATCTTGTTTTATTTATATGGAGGTTCTTGATCATCATGGAGTTGAGCTTTATAAAGGAGATAAGAATGGATCAGTTTGCATTCTTCTACATCCTGACTACCAGTTGAACATTGCTGGGTCTTCAATTCTATTCCATTGATCTTTCTGCATGTCTCTGTACCAATACCATACAGTTTTTTATCACTAATGCTGTGTAATAATGCTTGTGGTCAGAGATGGTGTTTCCTCCAGAAATTCTTTTATTGTTTAGAATAGTTTCACTACCCTGAGTTTTCTGTTATTCCAAATGAATCTGCAAAATGCATTGCTTTTTCTAACTCTATTAAGAATCAAGTTGTAATTTTCATGGTGTTTGCATTGACTCTGAAGATTGCTTTCAGAAAGATGACCATTTTTAATGTATTAATCCTGACAGTACATGAGCATTGGGTGTCTTCCCTTCTGAGATCTTCTTCAATTTATTTTTACAAAGACTTGAAGTTCTAGTCATACAAATATTTCACTTGCTTGATTAGAGTCACACCAAGGTATTTTATATTATTGATGACTAAAGTGAAGGGTGTTGTTTCCCTAATTTCTTGCTTGTCCTGTTTATTCTTTGAGGCGAAGAAGGCTACTGATTTGTTTGAGTTAATTGTATGTCCATTCAAATTGTGAAGTTGTTTATGAGCTTTAGGAGTTCTCTGGTGGAATTTGGGGGGTCACTTAAGGATACTATCATATCATGTGCAAATAATGATATTTTGACATCTTCCTTTCAAATTCATAACCCTTTGCTCTCCTTTTGTTGATTAATTGCTCTGGCTAGAATTTTTAGTACAATATTGAATAGGTAGGAAGGTAGTAGGCAGCCTGGTCTACCCCATGATTTTAGTGGGATTTCTTCAAGTTTCTCTCCATTTAGTTTGATCTCGGCTACTGGTTTGCTGCATAGTGCTTCTCCTATGTGTATGTATGAACCTTGAATTCCTGATCATTGCAAGCCTCTTACCATGAATGGGTATTGAAAATTTTCACATTATTTTTCAGCATCTAATGAGATGATCATGGCTAATATCCAATATATGTATAAAGAACTCAATAAATTAGACTCCAGAGAATCAAATAACCATATTAAAATATGGTGTGCAGAGCTAAACAAGGAATTTTCAACTGAGGAATATCTAATATCCAAGAAGCACCTAAAGCAATGTTCAACATCCTTAGTCATCAGGGAAATGTGAATCAAAAGAACCCTGAGATACCTAATCAGAATCGCTAAGATCAAAAACTCAGATCACAGAAGATGG
Source organism: Apodemus agrarius (assembly GCA_964023405.1). Lineage (NCBI taxonomy): Eukaryota > Metazoa > Chordata > Mammalia > Rodentia > Muridae > Apodemus > Apodemus agrarius. The sequence goes on along the minus strand of OZ030007.1, from coordinate 72,767,716 downwards.
TGGCAAGGTTGTGGAGAAAGAGAACACTCCTCCATTTTTGGTGGAATTGCAATCTGGTATAACCACTCTGGAAATCAGTCATGTTTCCTCAGAAAATTGTGGTAGTGTTACCTGAGTTATGCCTCTCTTTGTTACATACCCAAAAGATGCTTCAACATATCACAAGGATACATGCTTCACTATTCATATCAGCCTTATTTACAGGAGCCAAAATGTGGAAAGAACACAGATATCCTTCAACCTAGGAATAGATACATGGAATGTGGTACATTTATATAATGGATTACCTCCTAGCTATTACAAACAATGAATTAATGAAATTTTATGCAAATAGGTGGATCTAGAAAATATGATCCTGAGTGAGGTAAACTAGTTACAAAAGAACAGCCATGGTATGCACACACTGATAAGTGGATATTAGCCAAAAAGCTCAGAACACCTAAGATATGATTCACAGAGAAATGAGTTTATGAATGGTGATGCATAAAAGAGATCATACTCTGGTTTAAAATGGCAGATATATTGAGAGGAAGAGACTATGTGCTTGGAATTTCTGTAGTGACAAGAGCCATAATGCTAAGCTTGGCAAGGGAATATGAACTGAGTTCAGCAGTATGACATTATTACGGAGATGTACAAAAGTGGATAAAAACAGTCCCAAAGTTGTGTTGTTGCTTGTTTCTTTGTGAATGAATGAAAAATTTAAATAACTGTAGAAAATTTCAGAGGAAATTATGCTCAGTTGTTTGGGAAGAATAAATCAAGGAAGAGACATGAGCAGCACTGAGAGCATTAGTGTGGATAAAGACATTATTTCCCTGAACTCCAGGCCCACAAACATTTCTTAATGCAGGTGACAAGACATTTAGATAGCACTGATTGGGCAGATGAAAGGAGCCTTAAACTCCTGCTTAGTGGCTCAGGCAATGGCTATTTCCATCCTCTTCAAGGCCAGGACCATGATTGTGAAGATCGTAGTATTTATTGGTCAACATTGCTCTCCAACTTCTCATAGTACTTGAGTAACAGTTTTTATATCATATCCCATGCCTTCTCAATGTTGACCTACTTCTGCAGTTGTTTCAAACTTATTGCAGTTTCTTCCTTCTAGATTTGGAAGAGGGGTGATTATTAGCATTGACTGTATCTACTGTAAAGGACCAGAATTCACAATGAATTGCTAGCCTGAAAATGCATAGGAAAACTGGCCAAGAATCATCATATAAGTATAAAAGTGAAGACCTGAGTACACATGGGGCACAGTAAGCACATGTTAGCACTTTCCACTTTGGTTCTTGATGTCTTCCAAATTCAGAGATGGGTCTGTGTTTTGCAGAAGAAGGTAAGACAATAATTCTAGATATATTCCATGTTCATGTTTACAAAAATTTAACCTATATAAATGACATCTTCCTTGAGGAAGATAGGAGACAACTGTCCTTGCAAACAATGAATGATTTTTACATACGGAGAACTGAGATTACATGATAAAAAAAAGGGGGCAGGATATAAATCAAACCCTCACTTGGAGGAGTCTGTTATCCCTCTACATTCAGTCAATTCTCCCTCTTTTCTTCCCCTGAAGGTGACTAGTGGAACTCACACAGGCCTCTTACTGGGAACCACTGAGGAGAACAATTCTGTATGGACTCTTGAAGAGGTAAATCTTTCTAAGATGCATGTGAGGGGACTCAAATTTAATAGTGGATATTAGTGTGTTTGAGCCACTGATTAGATGCAGATATTGTACTCTCTGGCTTGGGCAACTTAGTTAAGCCTCTCCTAGAACCCAAGTACCTAATGATCAACATTTCTGGTCAGGGAGTAGAATTTATGGAGGAATCAAGCAAAGGACAACTCTGCAAAGCAACTTACTTTTCACACTGTAACCTCTGCCCTGAACCAGCATTCTAATATACCTTTTTCTTCATTTATGGAAATCTTGCCAGAAATATGGTTCAATATGTTTCAGCTATTAAGAACACGTTGTGCTTTTTCACAGGACATGGGTTAAGTATACTTATTGTGACTCAACTTCATTGGAATTCCTATGAATAAGTCTTATTCCCTAGGCTTGTCACCATAGATATTAATTGTACACACACACACACACACACACACACACACACAGAGAGAGAGAGAGAGAGAGAGAGAGAGAGAGAGAGAGAGAGAGAGAGAGACTGCACAAACATACATTCCAGGCAAAATAAAAAAGAATAACTTAAAATGAAATAAAATATGTAAAATTAAAAGGAAATAAAAGAGGAATTGTCCTCATCACTGATTTTGTTCAATGGGGAATATTTCCTGTTTTGAGTATCTAAATTGAATATAAGGAAGACTGGCATCTTGCTCACAGATGTTAAATATCAGAGATAAAATGGAGACTATGAACTGTGTGTCCCCTGTATTCATATCACACATGATTCTATTTCACTAGGGTTGAAAAGAGAATATTATCTTTGTTGAACTGTGCTTTTCATTTTTGCATTTTTATTCATGTTCTTCGGGATAAAAACAGTACCCTAAGTCTACCCCAAGTTCACAGTTCTGTCTTACTGTACCTCCAACTCATAGTCATGGACAACTTCAAGTCTTTCCTTTAATATGGACATGGCATCAGCTCAAATTCCCACATTATTGTGGAAGATCTCCGTCTTTTACCATAGCCACCAACCTATGCTTCATCCAAAAGAAAACCAGAGAGTCTATGTTCAGGTACCTTATACTTTAGATTTAATTGTGTTTCTAATTTTGTGCATCACGGCCATTATGGGACAACCCCTGTCTAGAACAAGGTATTTCATAGTACAGTTCATATGCAGTTTCATATGGATGACTAAGTATGAACAGGACTATAACTGAGTGATGCTTGAAACTGGATGGAAAGAGCTTAAACTGTCTTTGTGACTATTGCATACTAAAATCTCCTACCTCAGGAAAAATCCTATCTTGATAATTTGAGGCTTCCATTTCCCCCAACTCTTTTATTTCTTTATTTTTAGACCATCTAGAAAAATGACTTTTTTTTCAGAATACTTCTTGAATGTAGTGATGATGAACATTATTTTGCATTCCATTGGGGTCAAACCTTGGTCCATCTTACACTGTTTGGAGAATGGAAGAGTAAAAACAGTTGGGAGAAAAAAGGACATCCAATACTCTAGGACCTATCTTTTGGCAATTAAAAGTCTTGAAGGTGTGGAAAACATCAAATAAGAAGAAAACCTGTTAACTATGTTGGGGAGGAAGCTTGTTAGTCACATTCAAAAAAGGACACTTTGATCCTGGAGAATATGTCAAAAAGTTAACAACATTGTAGCACCAGATTCTTAGAAAGTATAAAGAATGCAACATAGAAAGCCATTTCAAGGTCAATATAAAGGGCTACCAGGGGGAGAATTTTGCAAAATGTTGGGTACATACATAAATAAAAATAGAAACAAATGAATAAATGAAAACAGAAGGGAGGCGCCTGTCAGGGAAATCTGGTGCTCACTTCCAAAAGCAGAGGAGTCACTCGGTGCTTGGCAAAGTAGGTGTAGTCCAGAGTTCTTAAGCAGGCCTTGGAGGTACACATGACTATCCCAGGAAAAGACTGACTCATGGGTAAATAATACAGTGACTTTGACAATGGTGGAGTTGGGGTAGAACTGAATGATCTGTCTGTCAATATCTATCTATTCATCTATCTATGTATCTGTTTAAGTATCTATGTATCCATGTACCTATGTATCTATGTATCTATGTATCTATGTATCTATCTATGTATCTATGTATCTATGTATCTATCTATCATCAGGCACAATATACTTATATAGGTCAATGAGACAGAATAGAAGTTCTAGAAAGGAATCCATATTACTATATTATTGACTTATTTTTTGAGATTTTATTTATTTCATGATTATGTGTGTTTTGGCTATATATATATATATATATATATATATATATATATATATATATATATGTGTGTGTGTGTGTGTGTGTGTGTGTGTGTGTGTGATTTTTAGTTAGTTCCCACAAAGACCAAAAGAAGGCATTGCCTCTCCTGAAACTGGAATTAGAGATGGTTTTTAGCTGCAATATGGGTACTGGGATTTGAAAAAAAATTCCTCAGGAAAAGCAGACATTGCTTTTATTCATTTATCCTGGCCTCAGCCTCTTGTTCCTGAGTTATTTTCCACTGTTTTCATTAATTAATTTATCTGTTCTAGAGAAAGGGAAGTCCCACGCTCCAAGCTTACTAGCCCATCCTTACACAGCAAATCACAGCATAAATAAATACATGCTTACCCTCTGTGATCAGACAGGACTGCCCTACTGGGAAAAGGGATCAAAAGGCAGGCAACAGAGTCAAAGATGGCCCATGATATAATTATTAGGATACAAACATAATAATCAACTCCAAAATTGCTACATATGCTCAGGGTTCTTAGAATCAGTCTATGTCTGCTCTTTGGTTGGTGGCTAAATATCTATGAAACTTCGTGGACCCAGAATAATTGATTCTCTAGGTATTCTTTGTGGACATCACTTGTTTTGAGAAGCTACTAGGAATGTTAATAGGGGAAACAGGCATGTTTTACAAATAGTGCATGGAAAGTGAATGTCTGTATATAGAATACTTAAATGCTTATCTGCCCTGATGCTCAATAATCACTTCTATCATTAGAACCTTTTTATTATACTTGAAACTCAAAAAGTACTGGAGGAAAATATTGGGATAATTATTTGAGATATGAGGATGAACAAAGATAATGTAAACAAAACTTCAGTTGATAAAATAAACAAGGTCAACGATTGACAAGTGCAACTTCATGAAATTAAAACAGAATATCTGTGCAACAATGTATAACAATAACTGGATGAAGACATAGCATGTAATTTGGGAGTAAAAATTGCTTAACGAGTTAGCAGGATCTGTAGTTTAAAAGATATATAAACGTAACCAACAATAAAAGAAACAACCCAAAGAGAAAAGAGGCTAAAATTTGGAAATGATTTTTCTCAAAGAAGAAGTATTATACTATTCAGTGTATAATGTAAATCTTTTTGACATATACATTATTTGGAAATTGCAAATTAAAACTATTTTGGCATCTCAATCTACATCCAGCCCTTATGTCTATCAGTAAGAAAATACAATGCAATACATGCTGGGAGTTTGGGGACAGAAGATTTATTTTTTGATATTGGGAAGAGTATGAACTGGAATAACAACCATGAAGACTTATGTGGAAACAAACATATGACTCAGTCATTAAAAGAGATATCAAAAGATGAAACCATCTGTGCTTGTGGATCATTAAGATTAACATATGAAAATATTTCCCTTCTATCAAAAACAATCTACTAATTCAAATCAACACACATCATAAAATTTCAAATATATCTTTTACATACCTTCACAGGATAATTTTCATTTTCACATGGAAATTTTCCATGATAGCTTAAATAATCCTGATGAATAAAGAGCTACTGAAGGTCTCACTATTCAGGATTTCAGAATACATAGATATTTTAATAATTTTTATGGTACTGAAATAAAAGCAGAAAGGTTTATTAATAGAATAAAATCAAATCAAAGCCCCAGACATAAATTTATGCATCTATAGACAATTTAATTTTTAGTAAAATGTTAGAAATCTCCACTGGAATAAAAGATAATATCTTAAACATATGATGTCACTCACAGAGTTTGATTCCATGTAGAAGAATACAAATAGACACATATTTATCACCCTGCATAAAAGTGAAGCCAATGTGTATCAATGATCTCAACAGAAAAGAAGATATACTTAACTTGATAAAATACATGGTGAAGGATAGCTTTAAACCATATGCAAATGCAAAAAATATTCTAAAGACATATCACACATGAAAGGTACTAAAATCAATAAATAACTAGTGGAACCGCATAAATCTAAAAGCTTCTGTAAGGCATAGGACACTGTCCTTAATACAAAGGGAAAGCCTAGTTATACAATGGAAAAAAGATTTTCACCAACTCCACACCTGATAGAGGAATGATATGCAAAGTACAGAAAGAATTCAAGAAGCTATATATCAAGAAAACAAATAATCCAATTGTCTTAGTCAGGGTTTCTATTCCTGCACAAACATCATGACCAAGAAGCAAATTGGGGAGGAAAGGGTTTATTCCCTTTACACTTCCACACATCTCTTCATCACCAAAGGAAGTCATGACTGGAACTCAAGAAAGTCAGGAAGCAGGAGCTGATGCAGTGGCCATGGAGGGATGTTTCTTACTGGCTTGCTTCCCCTGGCTTGCTCAGCATGCTCTCTTATTGACCCCAAACTACTAGACCAGGCATGACACCACTCACAAGGTGCCCTCTCCACTTGATCACTAATTGAGAAAATTCCACACCGTTGGATCTCCTGGAAGCACTACTACTACTGAAACTCCTTTCTCTGTGATAACTTCAGACTTTGTCATGTTGACACACAAAACCAGCCAGTATACCAATTAATGAACATGCCGCATATGTACACAGCTGATTTTCAATAGAAGAAATTGAAATGGCTTAGAGATAAATACACTTTCAACATCCTTATGCATCATGAAAATGCAAATTAAAACTTCTTTGAAATATCATGTTACACCCCTCAGATTGACAAAGAATTCTCAATAACACAAGTGACAAATAATGCTGATATATACTAAGCAAGAGGAACATTCCTCCTTTACTGTTGGTGGTACAAATATGTACATGTAACAAAAGTCATAATTGCAGTTCCTTAGAGATTTGGTGATTGATCTATATCAAGATTGACATATATTCCTCATGGGCTATTCTGAAAAGTTGTGCCATCCTATAACAAGAATGCTTACCCTACCATGTGTGTTGTGGCTTTATTTATAATGGCAAGAAAAAGGAAATAACCTAATGTTCTTCAAGAACAGATAAAAAATTGTGGTACAAATCAAATTTTCAAAAAAGAAAATAGTCACGATTCTAGAGCCAAAATGAAAAATGTGTATATTGACCCACAAAAGGGCATAGTCTCCATAGGAGCAACATGAACATATTTTGAAGATTGTTTCAGACCCTGCAAAGATCTACATGATGTTCTACACATCACTTATAGGGGCTAATGTCCTAGCTATCTTCCTCAACACAAAAAGAAATCATATGAAAAGTCTTAGCTGTGATAAAGTAAGCCTTTTAAAAACAGGTTATAAATCGAGTAAGAAAAGAAAGATAAAGATGTGCCATCCTATAACAAGGATGCTTGTTCTACCATGTGTGTTGTGGCTTTATTCATAATGACCAGAGAATGGAAATAACCTAATGTCCTTCAAGAACAGATAAAACTGTGGTATAAATGAAATTTTCAAAAAAAATATAGTCATGATTCTTGATCTGCTATATCTGCTAACAAGGAATAGGCCCTTCTATTATGGCCCTGAGTGAAAAATGAAAGGCACAGGGCTAATCAGTATTCACAATATATAAAGCAAGGCATGCCTCTAACTCATTTGGAAAATTCAGCTATGAACCTCTCCTCTGGTCCTTGCCCATAAATGATGGGAAGTAAATAATATTAAAACGGGGACATCTTTTGGCTACCACTGGCAAAAACGAGTAGCCACAAGTTTAATGGTTTAATGGTGAGACAGGGTTATTCTTTTAGGTACCTATCAAAATTCCCAAATTTTACACATTAGGATAATTTGTTCCTTCTCAGCAGGATGAATTTGGCACCATTTGGGAAGAAACAGATGGACTCTTAAAGGGTTAAATGTTCACACAAGGATATATGATTCAAATTGTGAAAATCAATTCTATATCAAAGTATCTGTAGAAATCAGGCTCCATTTTCAGTTTGGAGAAAGAATTTCAGACCTTGCATTATATAATTTCTCACACTATTGTAGACTTTATGGCTTGTGTCTTTGTTAGTACTACTATCCAGATCAGTTATAATACTTAATTGCTGAAACATTACCTGACATTTGAATAGATAATAGAGCATCAGCTTGGGGACTTATTGAGAACTAGCATTCACATATTTTTCATTGCCTTCAACCCCTGGCCTACTTAGTATACCAAGGTGCAGAAACCCATTCAGGATTCTGATATAGGGACTTTTTCTCTAATATGGCTGGTGACAGAATCTTTTAGAAGCACTGGATAGGATAGTGAATTAGATGTGTTAAACCTTTTATATTTAATGTTTAACAAAGTTGTGGGGACAAAAGCAGATACAGCAATGGCAACTATGCTCATAGTTACTACTGAAATAGCCCTTATGATGGGGCCATTTAGCCTGATTGTCAGCTTCCATTTATTTCCTTCAAAGCCAGGGAACATTGCACGGGATTACCTGAGACAGATTCTCTTAATGAGGAGGTACTCCTCCTCCTCACTAAGTTTTTACTGCATCAGTCTTTTTATGCATCTTTCTGCTTAAATCCTGGTCATGGACTGGAACCTGACCTTCACCTTCCCAGTCTTGTGAACCTTCACAATACATGACCTAGAACATCTGATTCAGATCTCTCTAAGTGAATATTCATCTTTATGGGAAAAGTTCTAGGATCAGATATATGAGATGTTTATATGAATATTTTGCATCTAATATTTATTTATGCATTGCATAAAATCAATAAAAAATAAATCCAGATACTGAAATATTTGTTGCTTCAAAGTTAAATATTCACAACCAAGGCAATGTATAAAGTATTATTCCAAAAATGGTTCATGGATGTTTTAAGTCCCTCTGAAGTGGAATTATGTTGGCATTTTATAACCAGTATTCATAATTAAATTTTACACATCCGGATGTTTATCATGTAAATATTACAAACTTTATGATTTGAGGAAAAAGTATACTTGATATGATCAAGTTCTTCATTTTGAAATGTAGTTATTTAAGAATGTTTTGAATGTTGTGAGTGGGCAAAAATAAAGGGCTTTTTGACAAGAACTTCACATTTCATTTTTTTATATGAATGCTTTAATTACTTGTAGGTATTCCTCCTCTTTAATTGCAAACTCTTTGTGTGTAAGAATGATTCTTTTCTCCCTAGAAAATACATAGTCATAATTATTATGTTATTAGAATAAAATTCCTCCATCAGTGTAGCGAAACAGAATGTTTCGCCATTACAAGATGGTGCTGGTTTCAGGTCCTAATCCTGGCAAACAACTTGGTACAGGCATGCTAATGGGCATGCTAACTCAGCAAATTCTTATCTGGTCGTATGTTAATGAGGGATTCCTCTTGTAGCTTATCCTGAGGCAAGAGCCAGGCATAGAGACCTAGGTGGCAATTGCTCAGAGATATAAGGCAGCTCATCCTTTGTCTCGGGGCTCCCCATTTTCTCATCATAAAAGACTTCCTGGAATAAAGTGCTGTTGAAGAAGGATCCTCAGTGTGTTGCCTCGTTTCTTGCTGGACAAGTGCATTCATAACACATCAGGATATACATGGGCTTAGGGTAACTATAATTATTTGTCTAGGTTATTTCACAAGAATGCTTTAGTCTGTTTTTGTAATCATGACTGATGGAGTATAATTGATGAATTATAACATTGATCACATACTGTTTTGAATCAATGTGCTGTTAATAATGATTACATAGGTAATCATGCATGACTTAAGAAAATTCCTATACCCACAATATGTTATAAAATGTTCATAACTATTACTCTGCTTCTCTAGCATATTAGAAAATTTCATGAATCTGACCTGTGAAAATATCTTTGGTAATACTTTACATACATATTTGAAAGTGAACATAGTGAACATGTTACTTTTGTCAATTAATATATGCATGAGAACTAAAATTGCTTTAGGAAAAATATGGTCCATGAGAAATTTCAAGTTTTCTTGGTAAAATTTATCTTTTAAAATTAGGTACATTCTTTATTTACACTTCAGATATCCCTTTTCTTGCACCCCACCCCCATTCCCCGAAAATCCTGTAAGCCATCTCTCCTTCCCCAATCAACCCACAGCCACTTTCCTGTCCTGGTATTCCTCTACACTACACTATCGAGTCTTCCAGGACCAAGGGCCTCTCCCCCATTTGGTGTCCAACAAGATCCTCCTCTGCTGCTAATATGTCCTGGGGCTATTTAACTCCAAGTATACCCTTTGGTTGATGGTTTTGTACCTGGGAGTTCTGGGAGTACTTGGTGACTCATATTGTTGTTCCTCTTATGGTTCTGCAAACCCCTTCAGCTCCTTTGGCCTTTCTCTCTCTCAGACACTGGGGACCCTGTGCTCAGTTCAATGGCTGGCTGAGAGATTCCTCCTCTCTATTTGTCACACACTAGCAGAGCCTCCCAGGTGACAGTTATATCTTTCTACTGTCATCAAGCACTTGTGGGCATCAAAAATTGTTTCAGTGTTTTATAATTATATATGGGATGGATTCCTAGGTGGGGTAGTATCTGGGTGATATTTCTTTCAGACTCTGCTCCACATTTTGTCTCAGTATCTCCTTCTATGTGTATTTTGTTTCGCTTTCTAAGAAGGACTAGAGTATCAATACTTTGTTCTTCTTCCTTCTTGGGCATCATTTGATATGTGAATTGCATCTTGGGTATTCCAAGCTTCTGGGCTAATATCCAATTAACAGTGGGTGTATACCATGGATGCTGTTTTCTGATTGGGTTATCTCACTCAGGATGATATTCTCCAGTTCCATCCATTTGTATAAGAATTTCATGAATTCATTGTTTTTAATTGCTGAATCGTACACCATTGTGTAAATATAACATATTTTCTGTATCCATTCCTCCAATGAGGAACAATTGGGTTCTTTCCATCTTCTGACTATTATAAATAGGATTGTTATGAACATAGTGCAGCATGAGATTTTAATACATACAGAAGAATACCCTGGGTATATGCCCAGGAGTGGTATAGCAGGGTCTTCCATTAGTATTATGCCCAGTTTTCTGAGGGATTGCCAGAATGATTTCCAGAGTGGTTTTACCAGCTTGCAAACCCCACCAGCAGTGGACAAGTGTTCCTTTTTCTCTTTAATCTCTCAAGCACCTGCCATCTCCTGAGACCTTTATCTTAGCTATTCTGACAGGTGTGAGGTGAAATCTCAGGGTTGTTCTGTTTTGCATTTCCCTGGTGACTAAGGATGTTGATCATTTCTTTAGGTTCTTCTCAGTCATTCGATATTCCTCAGATGAAAATTCTTTGTTTAGCTCTGTTTCCCATTTTAATAGGTTTATTTGGTTCTCCAGAGTCTAACTTCTTGAGTTCTTTGTATATACTTGATATTAGCCCTCTGTTGGATCCAGGGTTGGTACAGATCTTTTCCCAATTTGTTGTTTGCTATTTTGTCCTATTGACAGTGTCCTTTGCTTTACAGGATATTTGTAATTTTATGAGGACCCATTTGTCTATTATTGATCTTAGGGAATAGGCTATTTTGTGTCTGTTAAGAAAAATTTCCCCTGTACCTATATGTTCAAGGCTCTTCTCCAGTTTTTTTCCTATTAGTTGCAATGTGTCTGGTTTTATGTGGAGGTCCTTGTTCCACTTGGAATTGAGCTTAGTACAAGGGGATAAAATGGATCGATTTGGATTCTTCTGCATGCTAGCCACCAGATGAGCCAGCATCATTTTTTGAAGAAGCTCTCTTTTTTCCACTGAAGGAAATTGCCTCCTTCATCAAAGATCAAGGGACCATATATGTGTGGGTTCATTTCTGGGTCTTCAAATTTATTCCACTGATCTATGTGGCTGTTACTGTACAAATTCCATGCAGTTTTTAGCACGATTGCTCTGTAGTACTGCTTGAGGTCTGGGATACTGATTCCCCACCCCCAGGAGTTCTTTTACTGTTGAGAATAGTTTTAGCTATTCCAGATTCGTTATTCCAGATGAATTTTCAAATAGTTCTTTCTAGCTCTGAAAAACTGAGTTGGGATTTTGATGGGAATTGTGATGAATTTGTATATTGCTTTTGGCAAGATGACCATTTTTACTACATTAATCCTTCTAATCCCCTAGTGTGAAAGATCTTTCCATTTTCTGAGGTCTTCTTCAATTTCTTTCTTCAGAGATTTGAAGTTCTTGTCATACAGATTTTCACTTGTTTGGTTAGAGTCATCCCCATGTATTTTATATCATTTGTGACTATTCTGAATTGAGTTGTTTCCCAATTTCTTTCTCGAACTCTTTATGCATTGATTAAAGGAAGACTACTAACTTGCTTGAGGTAATTTTATATCTGGCCACTTTGCTGTAGTTGTTTATCATCTCTAGGAGTTCTCTAGTGGAATTTTTGGTTCACAAAAGTATACTATCATATCATCTGCAAATAGTGACAGTTTGACTTCAACCATTCCTAATATTTTCTTTTTTTTATTTTTTATATTTATTGTTTAAATTCCAAAGGCTTTCCCCTTTCCAGTTCCCCCCCACCATATGTCCCATAAGTCCTCTTCCTTCGCATTCCCCAATCAACCCCCCATTCCCCATCCATTTCTTTGTTCTGGTACTCTCCTACAAAACTGGATATGGTCTTTTCTGGACCAGGGTCATCACCATCCTTTTTCTTGGGAATCTTTTGCTTAGCTAATTGTGTCTTGAGAATTCAGAGCTTCTACACTCATTAATATCTACTTCTCAGTGATTGCAATTCATGTGTATTCTTTTGTGATTGGGTTGACTCACTTAGGATGATATTTTCCAGATCCAAACATTTGCCTACAAATTGAATGAATTCATTATTTTTCATTGCTGAGTAGCATTCCATTGTATAAATATACCACATTTTCTGTATATTTTCCTCCATTGAGGGGCATCTGGGTTCTTTCCAGCTTCTGGCTATTATAAATAAGGCTACTATGAACATAGTGGAACATGTGTCTTTACTGCATGCAGGGGAATCCCTTGGGTATATGCCCAGGAGTGGTATGACAGGGTCCTCTGGAAGTGTCATGCCCAGTTTTGTAAGGAACGGCCATACTAATTTACAGAGCAGTTGTACCATCTTGCAATCCCATCAACAATGTAGGAGTGATCCTCTTTCTCCACATCCTCGCCAGCACCTGTTGTCTCTTGAGTTTTTAATCTTACTCATTCTGACTGGTGTGAGGTAGAATCTCAGGGTTGTTTTGATTTGCATTTCCCTGATGACTAATGATGTTGAACATCTCTTAAGGTGCTTCTCATCCATCCGAATTTCTTCTGGTGAAAATTCCTTGTTTAGCTCTGTACCCCATTTTAAATAGGGTTATTTGGTTCTTTGGGATCTAACTTCTTGAGTTCCTTGTATATATTGGATATTAGCCCTCTGCTGGATGTGGGGTTGATGAAGATCTTTTCCCAATTTGTTGGTTGCTGTTTTGTCCTTCTGACAGTGTCTTTTGCCTTACAGAAACTTTGTCATTTTAAGAGGTCCCATTTGTAAATTCTTGATCTTAGAGCATAAGCTATTGGTGTTCTGTTCAGGAACTTTCCCCCTGTGCCCATGTCCTCCAGGGTCTTCCCCAGTTTCTTTTCAATTAGTTTCAGTGTGTCTGGTTTAATGTGGAGGTCCTTGATATATTTGGAGTTGATCTTAGTGCAAGGAGATAAGAGTGGGTCAATTCGCATTCTTCTGCATGTTGACCTCCAGTTGAGCCAGCACCATTTGTTGAAAAGGCTACCTTTATTTTTCCACGGGATGGTTGTAGCTCCTTTTTCAAAGATCAAGTGACCATAACTCTGTGGGTTAATTTCTGGGTCTTCAATTCTATTCCACTGTTCTACTTGCCTGTCGCTGTACCAATACCATGCATTTTTTTTAACACAATTACTCTGTAGTACTGCATGAGGTCGGGGATATTGATTCCCCCAGACGTCCTTTTATTGTTGAGAATAGTTTTAGCTATCCTGGGTTTTTTGTTACTCCAAATGAATTTGAGAATTGCTCGTTCTAGAACTATGAATAATTGATTTGGGATTTTGATGGGGATTGCATTGAATCAGTAGATTGCTTTTGGCAAGATGGCCATTTTTACTAAATTGATCCTGTCAATCCAAGAGCATGAAATATTTTTCCACTTTCTGAGGTCTTCTTCGATTTCTTTCTTCAAGGACTTGAAGTTCCTGTCATACAGATCTTTCACTTGTTTGGTTAGAGTCATGCGAAGATACTTTATATTGTTTGTGGCTATTGTGAAGGGTGTTATTTCCCTAATTTCTTTCTCAGCCTGCTTGTCCTTTGAGTACAGGAAGGGTACTGATTTGTTTTTTGTTGATTTTATAACCAGCCACTTTGCTAAAGTTATTTATCAGCTGTAGGAGTTCTCTGGTGGAGTTTTTTGGGTCACTGAAGTATACTATCATATCATCTGCAAATAATGATAGTTTGACTTCTTCCTTTCCAATTTGTATCCCTTTGACTTGCTTATGTTGTCTAATTGCTCTTGCTACAACTTCACATAGTATATTGAAAAGATATGGAGAGAGAGGGCAGCATTGTCTAGTCCCTGATTTTAGTGAGATTGCTTCAAGTTTCTCTGCATTTATTATGATGTTGGCTACTGGTTTGTTGCATATCACTTTAATGATGTTTAGGTATGGTCCTTGAATTCCTGTTCTTCCAGGACTTTTAACATGGTTACTGGTTTGCTGTTTATTGCTATTATTATGCTTAATATGGGTCTATAAATCCAGATCTTTCCAAGACTTTTAGCATGAAAGGATGCATAATTTTTTCAAATGCTTTTTCACCATCTAATGTAATGACCAAGTGATTTTTTTCTTTGAGCTTTTTTTTTTTATGTAGTGGATTGCATTGATGGATTTCAGTTTATTGAACCATCCCTGCATCCCTTGGATGAAGCCTACTTTATCATGTTGAATGATAGTTTTGTGTTCTTGGATTCGGTTGCAAGATCTTTATTGAGTGTTTTTGCATCAACATTCATAAGGGAAATTGTTCCGAACTTCTCTATCTTTGTTGGATCTTTGTATGGTTTTGAATTAATGTAATTGTGGCTTCATAGAATGAGTTGAATACTGCTCCTTCTGTTTCCATTTTGTGGAATAGTATGAAAAGTATTGGTGTTAGGGCTTCATTGAAGCTTTGATAGAATTCTGAACTAGAACCAACGGTCCTGTGCTTTTTATGGTTGGAAGAGTTTCAATGACCACTTCTATTACTTTAAGGGTTATGGGACAGTTTATATGGTCTATTTGATTCTCATTAATTTAGGTATTTGTTACCTGTTGAGAAAATTGTCATTTTCCTTTGATTTTCCAGTTGTGTAGAGTAAAGGCTTTTGTAGTAGGATCTGATTTTTTTTTGAATTTCCTCATTTTCTGTTGTTATATCTCCCTTTTCATTTCTAATTTTGTTAATTTGGTTACTGCCTCTGTGCTCTCTGGTTAGTGTGGCTAAGCCTTAATCTATCTTGTTTATTTTCTCAAAGAAAAAGCTCCTAGTTTTGTTGATTCTTTTTATGGTTTTTTTTGTTTATATTTGGTTGATTTCAGCCCTGAGTTTGATGATTCCCTGCCTTCTACTTCTCTTGGGTGAACTAACTTCTTTATGTTCCAGAGCGTTCATGTGTGCCATTAAGCTGTTAGTGTATGCTCTCTCCAGTTTATTTTTGGAGGCACTCAAGGCTATGGGTTTTCCTCTTAGCACTGCTTTCATTGTGTCCGATAACTTTGGGTATATTGTGCTTTCATTTTCATTAAATTATAGAAAGTCTTTGATTTTTTATTTCTTCCTTGGCCAAGGTATCATTGAGTAGAGCATTGTTCAGCTTCCATGTGTATGTGGGTTTTCTGTTGATTTTCTTGCTATTGAGGACCACCCTTATTCCATAGTGATCTGATAGGAGGCATGGGATTAGTTTGATCTTCGTATATCTGTTGAGGCCTGTTTTGTGACCAATCATATGGTCGATTTTGGAGAAGGTACCATGAGTTGCTGAGAAGATATCATATATATACATACATATATATATATATATATATATATATATATATATGATTAATGTGTGTGTGTGCATGTGTGTGTGTGTGTGTGTGTGTGTGTGTGTGTGTGTGTGTGTTAAATCCATTTGGTCCAAAACTTCAATTAGTTTCACTGGGTCTCTATTTAGTTTGTGCTTCCCTGATAGATCCATTGAGCAGATTGGAGTGTTGAACTCACCTACAATTAAAGTGTGAGTTGCAATATATCATTTGAGCTTTAGTAAAGTTTCTTTCATGAATGAGGGTACCCTTGCATTTGGGGCATAGATGTTCAGAATTGAGAGTTCTTCTTGGTTGATTTTTCCTTTAATAAGCAAGAAGTGTTCTTCATTGCCTTTTTTGATTTCTTTAGGTTGAAAGTCAATTTTATTCAATAATTGGATGACTACTTTAGCATGTTCCAGTCTTTAACTCTGAGGTAGTTTTTGTCTTTGATACTGAGGTGTGTTTCTTGTATGCAGCAAAATTCTTGCCCTGTTTACATATCCAGTCTGTTAGTCTATGCCTTTTTATTGGGGAATTGAGATCATTGATTTTGAGAGATATTAAGTTACAGTGATTGTTGCCTTTTTTGGTTTTTATATTATTTTTATGCTTGAGTGGCTATCTTCTTTTAGTTTTGTTGAAAGAAGATTACTGTCTTGGATTTTCTAGGGTTGTTGCCCTCCTTTTATTGGCATTTTCCATCTACTATCATTTGTAGGGTTGGATTTGTGGACAGATATTGTGTTAATTTGAATTTATCATGGAATATCTTGGTTTATCCATCTATGTTCATTGAGAGTTTTGCTGAGTATAGAAGTCTGGGCTGGCATTTGTGTTCTCCTAGATTCTGTATGAGATTGGCTTAGGATCTTCTTGCTTTCATGGTCTCTGGTGAGAAGTCTGGTATAATTCTGATAGGTCTTCCTTTTTATGTTACTTGGCATTTTTTCTCTTAGTGCTTTAATATTCTGTAGGCTTCATGTATGGTCATGGTCATCTCTCATTTTAGGTTAGGTAAGTTTTCTTCTATAATTCTGTTGAAGATATTTACTGGTCACTTAAATTGTAAATCTTCATTCTCTTATATACATATATAATTAGGTTAGATCTTCTGATTGTGTCAACAACAGATAACAAGGAATTTCAAATAATCATATCTTTTTACTTCTAAAGCTTGCTTAAGTATGTTCATTGTGGCTTTACTCATAATATAAAGAAAATAAAAAAAAAACTAAATTTACTTCAACTGAAGAATATTATAAAGATAATGTTGTACATTTACAAAATGGACTATTGTTCAGATGTTTAAAGAGATTCAATTGTGAAATTTGACTAAAATGTGTTGAACTAGAAAAATAAATTAATTGTGAGTTAAGTAGCGTAGAGCCAGAATGGCCATTGTGGTATGTACTCTCTTACAGAGCACCATAGTCCTCTTTTAGCTACAGGAATAGCCGCTATTCCTGAATAGCAAGAAAACTTTACAAGCCTGTATACATGTGGCCTCGTTCACTTATAAAGATAATGTTGTGGCTGCCTTTCTCAATCAAAAAGAATACAACATGGTACAAAAAACGATTCTCATAAAAATGATTTAAAAAATGAAAATACTAATAATATTTTTAAAATGCACCCATATTGTATGTCTCACATAGAAAAGAGGGAGGAGAAGGAGGAGGAGCCAGAGGAGGAGATAGAAGAAGAAAAGAGGAAAATGAAGAAGAAAAGGAAAAAGAAAATGAAGAGGAAGAGGAAGAGGAGGAGGGAGAGGAGGAGGGAGAGGAGGAGGAAGAGGAGGAGACATCTATTGGACTATTATATGTTGTCCTTAATTTGATGTAGTTCACAAACCTTTAACTATTTTGGGAAACTCAAGCATGCACCACTCTCCTGTCCTATTCCAGCACTGCTGGGAAATTTTCAGAATCAAAATACAGACACATTCTGTGTACTCTCAGCAATGCACTTGCTTATTTAAGGATGAAACACGGTTATTTTTAAATCTCAATTAAATATCAAAATTTTACAAATTTTCTCTTTTCCATCAGGTCCACATAGCCTCTATGGGGAAGAAGCTGTTTAGGGTCAAAGACTTAAAGAGTTAAAAGTTCAAAAAGGGTTATTGAATCCAATTCTACTCTATTGAATCCACTCTATCATGGCATCGGTAGGGAACATGTTTCATCTTCGGGCTGGAGAAAGGATTTCACAGCAGCTAGAAATGCCTTATTAATTTATATCTATATGCTATACTTCTGAACTGGTGGCTTTAGGTGTATTAACACAAATATCAAGTATAATCCTTTAAATGGGAGACATGACTGACTGTATGGTGCAGATAAGGGGAGAACAGTTCTAGAGTTTAGAGAATATTGGGGCAGACATATGTGCAATTGCATTCAAACACCGAGCAACTAATTGGGCCATGATTAAGAACCATGATGTGGTTTCAGATGATGGGACTGCTTTTCAAATATGGCAGAAATGCCTTGGATTGGACAAAAGAATTAGGCTTTTTTATTTGATATGTCAAAAACTTGTGTGGACAAGATCTGATGCAACAACTGGGACTATGCTCACAGAAACTTATGAGATGAGAATTTTTGATGGGGGCTATTGTTTATGATGACCAACTCTAACATGGCTCAAACTCCGGGAGCACTGCAGGGGAATACCTGAGGTGCATTGTCAACAATGCAAGACATTTCATATTCTCTCCTCTAAGCAGTAATGGTGTTATTCTTGGTATCCACTTCTCTGCTTAAATCCCAGTAGTGGCTTTCACCCTGACATTAATTTTCCCAATTTTGAGAACCTTTACTCTGTGACAAATCACACATCTATAAAAGTCTCGCTGTGTGAAGATTATTCCATCCTGGAAAAGTTCTGAAATCACATGAATGAATGACTAAACTTCCATTTATACAATCATTACTTTGTGGAAGCACACACACACACACACACACACACACACCGATTCCATATATTTGAAATTTGCATTGATTCAAATAAAATACTGATAATGAAAATAATGCCTATATATATATATATATATATATATATATATATATATATATATATATAAAACTCCAGAAATACCTAACAGAGGTTTTTAAATGGAAAAATGGTGACATATGATGACAAGTCAGCATAATCAAATTTTGTACAGTACAATATTTAGAATGCATATGATTTAGATAAATGATCGAAACAATTTTTTTGAATCATTTGAATGTATTGAAGGAAAGCAGAAAGGTGATGGAGAGTCAAGGAGTGGTGTTTATGATTACAATATATGTCAATTTTTCCTGTATGAGCTATTTACATACTTATATGTAAGCCTTCTGCTTTAACTCCAAACTACTTGTGAGTATAAGAATGTTCTTTTTTTTTCTCGAGGACATGGTTTTAGTTTAATATTCTAAGTAATTAGAATAAGTCTCACTCACTCAGAGTATACATGGATTCAGATTAATTGCTATTATTTTCCAGGTTAAATCACCTGGGAACTTTAGTGTGCTTAATCTGAAGAAATTATAGCCAAGTGAAGAGTAATTGCTGAAATATAGCATTCCTCAATAAGCTACTTTGAATAAAAACAATCTCTATAATTGTTATAGCTCAACATGGAGAATATGCTACTTATGTTATGTCATAATTTCAGGATTTTCTTCCCTCAGTGAACACACTTAAGTTCTTCAAAACTGATAATGGCCCTGAATACTGGTCTCATAGCCTCCAACTAATTTTACAATAATTTCATGTTATGTACAAAACATGATACCAAGTGTTTTAAACAGAATAATTTTGCTCTCAAGAGAGCATGGCCATGACAATTCTTATGAAAGACAACATTTAACTGAGGCTTGTTTACAGTCTCAGTGGTTTATTCAATTAACCTCATGGCAGGAAGTACTTGAGCACACAGGCAGACATGGTGATAGGGAAGTAGCTAACATCTCTACATCTGGTACTAAAGGAAGAAGGAAGAAAGAATTAAGGTGACAGACTTTGGCTTTTGAAATGAGAAAGCACACCCATAGTGACATACTTCTTCCTAAAAGGCTACACATTCTAATCCCTCTAGGTAGTATTAGCTCCTTATGGAAAGGCATTCAAATCATTGAGCAAATGTGGTCCTTATTGAATGTAGCACACCATTTAATACTACATAACAACATATTGTTGCAAATAACACCAAACCATTTAGTGCTATTTACAAAACAAAAAGTGGGAGTGTTTAGAATGGAGTACTACAATGAGAATCTAGTGTACTATAAACATATTTTGAATTGTTACATAGTAATTATCTTTCTATACTAGGGTTCTGATATTCCAATAACTCAAAGGACCCGATATCATCATTAACTTCTGTCAGGGGCTTTCCACTAACCTCTTTATATTTGGAGAAGGTACATGTTAATTTATACATTTATGGTTTTATTTCTGTCATCTAAGAAGCAAGAAACACCTTTAGGTATTCATAGCACAGAATGAAATTCAAATAAATGTGAGATTCCTTAGAAGAATATTCTTCAGGAAGCTGAAGAATGTTGTTATTTGCAACACATGCTCACCACTTTCTTATTATAACAAATGATGATGGTTCTAATTCATACTATGTCTGATAGTTAATGATACCTCTGCCTTGCTGGTTGTTTTCATGGAAGGGGGCAATTTGGAAAAAACCCTGTTACTTTAGAATTTTACTATATTTTTTTTTGCTTCCAATAAATATGTCACATTAATAAAATGAAGCCAGACAATAAAGTGTCCCTTGGGAGTTGTGACTTGCTTTCAATTTGAAAGGGGATGACCTCAGTAAGGACCGCATATTAACTGAAATAAAATGTGCCTGATCCTTGTATCTCAAGAGAAAAATAGTTCCTGGAATGCTGGAAAATTCTTCATACTGGTGGGCATTCCTTTGTAATAATTGTACCATTGTAGCTTTGTTAAGGAATTTGAAGGAACCTGTGACCTGGGTCTTATTGTGACCTTTCTACTTGTAGAGTTAGTCATTACAGGAGATCTCCCTGCTGACTATGATGAGAACTTTCATATGTTGGACACAACAACATTTGTTATTTTTGTAGCATTCCTTGTTCATGTAATCACTGAATGAATAAAGAAAGAGATAAGAAAAATAGCATGTTTTCAGTAAATCTAAGGTTAATGCCACCATTCTATTAGATAAAACACCAACTGAGTAAAGTGAGAATAGTCCTTCATGATTGAGAAGCAATTGGTTATGTACTGATAAAATAGAAGATATGAGCTGTAAACAGTTTTCTGTGAGGGACTGTTTTAATATTTGAGACTTCTTAAATAATCAGCAATACTATGTAGATTTTGTACAGAAATAATTAGATAAAATTTGGAACCTATTTATTGTTTAAAATAGTTTGGGTGGATTGTGTATTTCGCTAGTCCTGCTCATTTAGTATCATTAATATTTTTGAAACTATCAACAACTGACCATGTATACAAAAATGCATACTAAAATTATTCAAGTTATATATCCATATTTTGTTCGGTGACATTCTGAAAAACAAAAAATGATTTATGGGGAAGTCAGAGCATGAAGGCTGTGAACTATGAATGAGACAGAGTACAGAATATTAGTTCCACAAGTTGACATTTTAAAAATATTTTCATTAATTCTGTTAAGTGAATGCACTTTAAGGCCAGGACATGAAGGAATTCTCTGAAAGGTCCATATTGTTTCGTGGTAAAGAGAGAGGCCTGGCAGGAATATTCATGTCTTTTTTTCACATGTCCATAGAGAAAGACTTGATGCCATGCCTTAGTGTACAGGAATATCAGGACAGGGAAGAGGAAGAGTGTTGACTTGGGAGGGGAGATGGCTTATAGGATTTTGGGGTGAGTGAGGGACCAGGAAAGAGGGCAACATTTGAAATGTAAATAAAGAATATTTCTAACACAAAAAGAAATAACAACTGCAGTATTCCCACGCTGTGCCTCTGCTTATTTAATCTAAGTTTAAACATCATTCATAATTTCCTTGATTTCAGGATAAAACAATAAGTGTTTTGTTTACAGTGCTAGGATCCTCCTTCTTACCCCATTCAGATCTTTAATTTTCTGCCCTCTGTAGAATTATCCTCACTGATTGAGGTAGGTAGACTTTTCAAAAACAAACTATTGATGTTGAGAGATATTAAAGTCCAGTGACTGTTGATTCCTGTTATTTTTGTTGTTACAGGTTGTATTATGTTTGTGTGGGTCTGTTCTCTCTTTTTGTGATATGATTACTCTGTTTTTTCTTGGGTGCAGTTATCCTCCTTGTCTTGGGGTTTTCCTTCAACTTTCCTCTGTGGAGATGAATTCGGGGAAACATATAGTTTAATTTTGTTTTGTAATGGACTATCCTGGTTTCTCCATTTATTGTGGTTGATAGTTTTCCTGGGTATAGTACCCTGGACTGGCCATTTTAATATCTTTATATCATCTGCCCAAGATCTTCTGGCTGTTAGGGTCTCACTTGAGAGGTCTGATGCAATTGTGGTAGTTCTGCCTTTGTATGTTATTTGCACAGTTTCCCTTACTGTTTTCATATTCCTTCTTTATTCTGTGTATTTATTATTTTGATTATTATGTAATTGGAGGAATTTCTTTTCTGGTCCAATCTATCTGATGTTCTATAGAATGTTTCCATGTTTATGGCCTCCATTTTCTTTTTATTAGCAAAGTTTTCTTCTATAATTTTGTTGAAGATATTTTCTGGTACTTTGATTGGGAATCTTCATTCTCTTCTATTCATATTATTCTCTTTGTTCTTTTCATTGTGTCCCAAATTTCCTTGATGGTTTGGATTAGGAAAAATTTTCCAGTCTTTGACTGTTGTATCAATATCCTGTACGGTATCTTCTATGCTTGGAATTATTTCTTCTATCATCTCTTGTATTCTGTTAGTGATGCTTGCACCACTTTCCATCTTAAAGGTGGCCTCACTTTATGATTTCTTTTGTTTCTATCTTTATTTTGACCCTGAATGAATTTGTTCAATTTATTCACTTATTGATTCTGGATTCCTATATTTCTTTAGGGATTTATGTGTTTCTTTCCCATGGCCTTCTACCTGTTTACTTGTCTTCTCCTGTATTTTTAATGGAGTTGTTTGCGTCCTCTTTAAGGTCCTCTATTATTTATCAAGTGGCCATAAGTCTGTGGGTTCAATTCTGGGTCTTCAATTCTATTCCACCAATCTACTTGCCTGTCGCTCTACCAATAACATGCAGTTTTTAACAAAATTGCTTTACTGCTTGAGATAAGGGATATTGATTCCCACAAAAGTCCTTTTATTGTTGAGAATAGTTTTAACTATCCATTGTTTTTTGTTATTCCTGATGAATTTAAGAATTGCTCTTTCTAGATCTATGAAGAATTCATTTGGAATTTTGATGGGGATTGCATTGAATCTGTAGATTGCTTTTGGCAAAATGGCCATTTTTACTTTATTGATTCTCTCAATCCAAGAGCATGAAATATTTTTCCATTTCCAGAAGTCTTCATCGATTTCTTTCTACAAGGACTTGAAGTTCCTGTCATACAGATCTTTCACTTGTTTGGATAGAGTCACGTCAAGACACTTTATATTGTTTGTGGCTATTGTGAATGGAGTTATTTCCTAACTTCTTTCTCAGCCTTCTTGTCCTTTGAGTACAGGAAGGCTACTGACTTGGTTAAGTTGATTTTATAACAAGTCACTTTGCTGAAGTTATTTATCAGCTGTAGGAGTTGTCTGGTGGAGTTTTTTTTTTTGCTTAAGTATACTATCATGTCATCTGCAAATAGTGATAATTTGACTTCTTCCTTTCCAATTTATATACTTTTGACTTCCTTATGTTGTCTAATTGCTCTCGCTAGAATTTCAAGTACTATATTGAAAAGATATGGAGAGAGAGGGCAGCCTAGTCTAGACCCTAATTTTAGTGGGATTGCTTCAAGTTTCTCTCCATTTATTTTGAGGTTGGCTACTGGTTTGCTGTATGTTGCTTTTACTATGTTTAGGTATGGGCCTTGAGTTCCTGTTCTTTCCATGATTTTTAGCATGAAAAGATGCTGAATTCTTTCAAATGTTTTTTCAGCATTTAATGCGATGATCATGTGTTTTTTTTCTTTTAGTTTGTTTATATAGAGGATTACATTGATGGATTTCCATATATTGAGCCATCCCTGCATCCCTGGGATGAAGCCTACTTGATCATGGTGAATGATCACTGTGATGTGCTCTGGGATTCAGTTGGCAATGATTTTATTTAGTATTTTTGAATCAATATTCATAAGGGAAGTTGGCCTGTAGTTCCGGTTCTTTTTAGAATCTTTCTGTGGTTTTGGTATCCATGTAATTGTGCATTCGTAGAATGACTTGGGAAGTGCTCCTTCTGTTTTTATTTTGTGGAATAATTTGAAGAGTATTGGTGTTAGGTCGTCTTTGAAGGTCTGAGAGAATTCTGCACTAAAACCATCTGGTCGTGTAATATTTTTGGTGGGGAGAATTTCTATAACCCCTTCTATTTCTTTAAGGGCTACGGGACTGTTTAGCTGATCTAATTGATCCTGATTTAATTTTGTTATTTGGTATCTGTCTAGAAAATTGTCCATTTCCTCCAGATTATCAATTTGTGTTAAGAATATGCTTTTGTAGTAGGATCTGATGATTTTTGGAATTTCCTCAGTTTCTGTTGTTATATCCCCCTCTTAATTTCTAATTTTGTTAATTTGGATACTGTCTCTGTGTCCTTTGGTTTGTCTAGCTAACGGTTTATCTATCTTGTTGATTTTCTCAAAGAACCAGCTCCTGGTTTTGTTGATTCTTTGTATGGTTCTCTCTGTTTCTATTTGATTGATTTCAGTGCTTAGTTTGATGATTTCCTGTCTTCTACGCCTCCTGGGTGAATTAGCTTCTTTTTGTTCCAGGGCTTTCAGGTGTACTGTTAAGCTGCTCGTGTATGCTCTCTCCAGTTTCTTTTTGGAGGCATGCTGGGCTATTAATTTTCCTTTTAGCATTGCCTTCATTCTGTTCCATAGATTTGGAACAGAACCTTCATTTTCATTAAATTCTAAAAAGTCTTTGATTTCTTTCTTTACTTTTTCCTTAACCATGGTGTCATTGAGAAGAGTATTGTTCAGTTTCTATGTGTATGTAGGCTTTCTGTCATTTTGTTGCTATTGAAGACCACTCTTACTCAATAGTGATCTGATAGGAGGCATGGGAGTAATTAGATCTTCTTTTATTTGTTGAAATCTGTCTTGTGACCAATTATATGATTGATTTTGGAGAAAGTACCATACAGTGCTGAGAAAAATGTATATTCTTTTGCTTTAGGATGAAATGTTTTATATATATATATATATATATATATATATATATATATATATATATTCCAATTGGTCCAAAGTTTTAATTAGTTTCACTGTGTCCCTGCTTAGTTTCTGCTTTCCTGATAAGTCCATTGAGGAGAGTGGGGTGTTCAAGTCACCCACAATTATTGTATTAGGTGTAATGTGTGCTTTAACTTTAGTAAAGTTTCTTTTACTAATGAGGGTGCCCTTGAATTTGAGGCATAGATGTTCAGTATTGAGAGTTTTTATTGTTGGATTTTCCTTTGACCAGCAAGAAGTGACCTTCTGGGTCTCTTTTGATGACTTTAGGTTGAAAGTCAACTTTATCTGATATTAGAATGGCTACTCTGGCTTGCTTCCTGAGACCATATGCTTGTAAAATTGTCTTCCAGCCTTTTACTTTAAGGAAATGCTTGTCTTTTACATTGAGATGTATTTTCTGTATGCAGCAAAATGTAGAGTCCTGTTTCCATATCCAGTCTGTTATTCTATGTGTTTTTATTGGAGAATTGAGTCCATTGATGTTGAGATATTATGGAATAGTAATTATTACCTCCTGACATTTTTGAAAAAAAATTATATTTGAGAGGTTATCTTCTTTCGGGTTTGATGAGAGGAGGTTTCTATCTCGCTTCTTCCTGGGTGAAATTTCCCTCCTTGTGTTTGTGTTTTCCCCCTATTATCCTTTGTAGGGCTGGGTTTGTGGAAAGATAATGTGCAAACTTGGTTTTGTCATGGAATACCTTGGTTTTTCCATCTATGGCAATTGAGAGTTGTGCTGGGTAAAGTAGTTTGGCTGGAATTTGTGTTCTCCTAAGGTCTGCATGATATCTGCCCAGGATCTTCTAGCTTTCATGGTCTCAGGTGAGAAGTCTGGTGTAATTCTAATAGGTCTTCCTTTATATGTTAATTGGCCTTTTTCTCTTACATCCCTTAATATTCTTTCTTTCTTTAGTACATTTGGGGTTTTGATTATTATGTGTAGGGAGGTATGTGTGTAGGTTCTGTTCTGGTGCAGTCTGTTTGGAGTTCTATAGGCTTCTTGTATATTCATGGGTATCTCTCTCTTTAGGTTGTAGAATTTTTCTTCCATAATTTTGTTGAAGATATTTGCTGGCCATTTCAATTGTAAATCTTCACTCTTATCTATACCTATAATTCTTAGGTTTAGTTTTCTCATTCTGTCTTGGATTTCCTGGATGTTTTGTATTACAAGCCTTTTGCATTTAGCATTTTCTTTGACTGTTGAATCAATGGTTGCTATGATATATTCAGCGTCTGAGATTCTTTTTTCTATCTCTTGTATTCTATTGTTGATATTTGCATCTATGTCCCCTGATTTCTTCCCAAGGTTTTCAATCTCCCATGTTGTCTCCTTTTGTGATTTCTTAGTTGTTTCTACTTCCATTTTTACATCCTGGATGGTTTTGCTTAGATCTTTCGCTTGCTTGTTTGTGTTTTCATGTAATTCTTTAAGAGATTTTTGTGTTTCCTCTTTTATAACTTCTACGTGTTGGCCTATGTTCTCTTGTATTTCTTTAAGTGATTTTTGTGTTTCCTCCTTATTGGCTTCCATTTTTTGATCCATATTCTCCTAAATTTCTTTAAGTGATTTTTGTGTTTGCCTTGTAAGGACTTCTACCTTTTTATCCATTTTCTCCTGTATTTCTTTAAGAGATGTATCTATGTGTTCCACTATCTGCATCTTGACCAGTGATTTTAGATACAAATCTTGTTTTTCTGGTGTGTTGGGGTATCCAGGACTTCCTGTTGTCAGTGAGCTGGGTTCGGATGCTGGCATACTGCCTTGATTTCTGTTAGTAATGTTCCTACATTTGCCTTTTGCCATCTGGTTATCTCTGGTGTTAGTTGACCTTGTTGTCACTGGCTGGTGTTTGAACCTCCCGTGAGGCTGGGCCTACCTGTTGGTTCTCTACTGATGACCAGGCGACAATATGGAGACCGCTGCTGAGAGTGCTGAGAGGACCTCAGAGTAGGCAGTTCCCAACTGAGTTGGTGCAAGGCCTGGTGGCTGTGGAGATGTCCCATCGGGCTGCCCAGGCACTGGCCAATGGCAAGAGCCTGGCAGATTTCCACCTGAGTGATGGTAGTCACAGATTAAGTCTGCATCTCTGGCCCTCTCTACTAGTGACCTAGCGACAAGATGGAGATCTTCGGTAAAGGGGTCTGGGAGAACCTCTGGGAAAGCAGCTCTCAGCCATGTTGTGAAGATGTTCCACTGGGCTGCCCCAGCTCTGGCTTCTGGTGCGAGCCTGGCAGGTTCCCACCCGAGCAATGGCAGGCACCAATTAAGTCTGGATACCTGCACCTCTCTACCGGTGACCTGGCTGCAAGATGGAGACCATCAATATGGTTAGCAAGAATTTTATTTAGTATTTTTGCATCAATATTCATAAGGGAAATTGGCCTGCATTTCTTTCTTTGTTGGATCTTTGTGTGCTTTTGGTATCATCATAATTGTGGATTTGTAGAACGAGTTGGGCAGTGTTCATTCTGTTTCTATTTTGTGGAATAGTTTGAAGAGTATTTGTGTTAGGTCTTCTTCGAAGGACTGAAAGAATTCTGCACTAAAACCATCTGGTCCTCTACTTTCATATGAGGTTGAAAATTGTTGTTTCAATGTCTTTAAAGGGTTAAGTTAGTGATTGAATTGAATCTCTAGATTCTTTTTGGTAGGATGGAACTTTTTTCTATTTTAATTTAAGTGATCAATGGGAACAGACCATTCCTTTCTCTGATGTATTCCTTAGTGAATATCTGACTTATATGGTACTTCTATGTTGGTTTCTATATGAATATTCATAATTTCTAGATCAGTTCATATTCTCAACAATAGAGAAGGAGTCTTCTCTTCCCTCTCTTCCAATTTTATTTTCTTGTGTCTTCTTAATGATAGTTATTATGGCTAGTCTGGGGATTAGATGCCAAATAGTTTTAATTTGCATTTTCTTATAACTAAGGATGTCCAGATTTTTTAAAGTATACATTAAATATTTTATATGTCTTCTTTAGCAATACTGTATTCCATTTTTAGACAATTTTCCCTTAAGTTTGTCTCGTGTTTTTTTAATATTGTTTATATTACAGATACTGCTAACTTGTTCAGCAAATTTTTCTCCTATTATGCATTCTGTGTGTACATCCAGTTAGTATCTTTCTTTGCTATACAGATATATTTTTTTCATGTGGTCCCACTTGTCAAATGTTGATCTTATTTGTTGACCAACCAATTTTTTATTCACATTATCCTTGTCCATCCTTATATCTCAAAATATTTTTCCCAAACATTTCCATTAGCAGTTTTAGTTTGGGCTCTTATGTTAAGGTCTCCAATCTATTCTATTGATTATTGATTGGGATGTCTATTTTTCCCTGTTATCCTTCTTAGTGTCTGGACAAAACTAGGTATAACCACAAGAAGACCTACAGACTCAATTAACTTCAGGCCATAGAGGCTCCCAGAGACTGAACCAACAATTAGACAGCAAACATGATCTCAAAGTAGGCAACCAACACACATGGGTTATCTAATAATACTTGGAATGGAGATTCACTCTGATACTGTTGCCTGACTTTAGAGCCATTTTCTCTAACTGAGGTTCTCTATCTGGCCTTAGAGGGATAGGATGCACCTAGTATTACTCCTTGACATGCCAGTGTAGGCTGATTCCCAATGAAGGAACCCCTATTCTCTCAATATGTGCAGGGACCATGAAGGTGATACTTTTAGGAGAAGAGGTGGTGGTTGCAATGTGAATGTATAAAGAATAAATAAATACAATAATTAATGGAATAAAAGAACTGGGAAAAAATCAGATATGTGAGGCCAGGTCATGGTTAAATAAATAAAAGCACTGTCTGTTCTCTCAGAGGATATAGCTTCAATTCCAAGTACACTTATTACAGCTAAAAATGTCAATAATTCTAGTTTCAGGGGAGCCAATGCTTTTTTTGGTCTCTGTGAGTTCTGAATGCACATGGTATGGATACATATATGTAGGCAAATCACAAATACTCATAAAATAAAAATAAATACATTCTCAAATACTAAGTCAAAGGTGGAGCTTCATGGGTTCATGATTAGATTTTTTATATGGTCATGTTGACCTACATATATGTTTTATGCCAACATTCTGCTTCTTTTGTTACATGACTGTATTATAATTTAAAATCATGTATGTACAATTTACCAGATACATGAACATCTGAGGTGCCCACCTAAAGATGAATGGATAAAAATTTGCCTTTTCAGTGTGCAATTCTGATGTTTGGCATATGCTTGGCCCAGGGAGTGGCACTATTAGGAGGTATTGTCGTTTTGGAGTAGCTGTGTCACTGTAGACCTGGGATTAAGTCTCTCACCCAGCTGCCTAGAAGTCAGTGTTCAATAGTACCCTTCAGATGAAGATGTAGATCTCTCAGGTCTGCCTGTGCAATTCCTGCCTAGATGCTGCCTGGCACCCCGGACTGAAATATAAAACCTGTAAGCCCGTCCCAATTAAATTTTGTCCTTATAAGAGTTGCCTTGGACATGGTGCCCCTTCACAGCAGTAAATCCTAACTAAGACACCACTATACAAGTTGAGTTTTATTCAATTATTAAACTTACAAGGCACGACCTTCAGGTCAAAAAACAAAACAAAACAAAACAAAACAAAACAAAAACACCTGACCAATCTGACAAAGAGGAACTCTGCAAATTATCTGCGGAAAAAATAAGTACTAAGTGTAAAAGTAAAAAAGTAGGGAGGTGGAAGAAGAAAATCAAAAAGGAAGATGTAGTGAGATATATGATATAGTGGGATATAGTATACAAGTACAGATTATGTGTAAGAAATGTCACAATGAAACTCTTACATTATGCAGTTAATTCACTCTAACAACAAGAAATTAAAATGAAAACAGCTAATTTGTATCTTGTAAGATGACCAGACTGCATAATAAAATTTTGTATGCCAATGTTTTCAATATAAATCTAATGTATTTGATACTTTAAGATAATTATGACAAATGATCTGACCTAGCTTTTCATTTTTTATTGGTTATTTCAATTATTTAGATTTCAAATGTTATCCTCATTCCTAGTTTCCCTGCCACAACCTCCCTACCCCACCTCCCTATCCCCTGCTTCTATGAGAGTACTCCCTTACACACTTACCAACTTCCACCTCATGGCCCTAATATTCCCCTATGCTGTTGCAGTGAGCCTCCACAGGGCCAAGGACCTACCCCCAGTCTAAGGTAAGGTGATATGTTCTATTTGTGTTATTCTGGAAGTAGGACATCTTCTGTGTGCCTTGGCACAGATGAAAATATGATATGATCTAGGCCTTATGTTGTCCTGGAAGGTCAGTGTTGGAAGTTTGGAAGAGAGGGAGACCCCATCATTTCATCAGACTAAAATGCCAGGACTGTTTTTACCTTTTAGACTTTCAATGGATGGTCTGAAATGACAAGGACATGGCTTAGGTCATGGAAATACATGCTTGTGCATGCATCAGTATTAAATTAGCAATATCCAAACATCTTCCAAACCAGGAATTACAAGGATTCCAGTAGCTTTCAGAATGACCCTTGATTTATTATACTTACATGTTGGGCTTGAATTAAAAATATCAGTTGACAGGCCTTCTGTCTTGGTCACATTGGTCCTTGTCTCTCTTTGATGAATAATTGAGCACTTTCTCTCATATTTATGTTCCTATGTGACTGATCCATTGTGGAGGTCTCACTTTCTTGGGGGGAACACATTTCTTGGATTCATGAGATCTAATATGTTTTTTGATAAGCACTATGTTATGATGATCAAGGAAGTTTTCACAGAATCAAAATTTCAGCTACGTTGCTAAAACACTCCAATTGGAAAGGCCCATCTGTCAAATCTAAGGGTTAGTGGTTCTCCCATAATACCTCAATAACCCCTCCAAACTTGCATAATTGGGAAAAAACTGGTGACTTGATTGGCAACACACGAAGTTCATATCTTATACAGACCATGAGGATCTAGATTATTACTGTCTATACAAGCAGAAAATGACTCCTGGATATGAGAACCTGGAGCTTGAAACTTTTTCCAATGGTTCCATGTGAAGAATCTCCTCCACCTAAGGATGCAATTAGGTTCCAGTTAGAGGATCTGATATTGGACAGGTTTAGTAGATATAAAGTAAGATAGTTTCTGTCCCTACACTTTAAGAAATTTCATGGATGTGACATAAATTTTATATATATTATATATGTATATATAAATATATTATATATATATAAAATATATATATATATATATATATATGTGTGTGTGTGTGTGTGTGTGTGTGTGTACATATATAAAATTATACACACACACAAACACACGCCTTTTTGAGTTTAATTAAAAGGTCTGAGGTTTCCTTATAAACAGGATATAATCAGTTATAGTTGAATCAGTTCACTGGTTTCGACTTTATTTTTTTGCAGGGAGGGGGCAGGGGACCTTAGAATTCTTCTGGGATCTTTGAAGAATAATGATGTTATTTATGTCACATACCTCTGACTGCACTACAGTGATTAGGATAATGCCTAAGTTCCTTCATTTGTCACACAGTCTATATAAGGCTGTGTAAACCAACATTAAAATGAGGCACAGGATTTTTTTCCAATATTATATCCATACTAACTACATAACTATAGTACTAAAATAATGAAAATATCTATAGTGTTTTCTCATAACTGATTCTGTTGAATGACAGAAATTGCTGTATTTGTCCACTGTGAAAAGGGACACCAACCAAGAACTGTGACCAGGGTTCAGAAATTCCTGGGGATTGTACAACATAGCACTGTATGAAGTAGGAAAGTGAGATTTGGGCATTAGATTATTCACAATTATATAGCATATAATATTTCTGAGCAAGACACTGACTCTTTGGAGGCAGACAGTATTTGTAGTCCAGGGTGTTCCTGTTATAGAGTGAACAGAATCATGTTACCATTCATTTCCAGGTCTACTGAACTCTCTCCCAGTTTGTTTACTATGAACATTTGATGCTGTTACCCAGAGTTCTTGCATTAAGTGCTTTGGATATGCTAGAACGATCTTAAATTTCCATAACTCTTAAGAGACATGCTTTTGTTAAGTGACAACTGCTCTGGAGTTAAATGACAGGCATTTACCTAGTGTCCTATTTACTACAGGCTGGTGTAGCTTATGTGTTTAAGGCATTGCTCTGGAGAGAACAAATCACTGTTCAAATGAGAATCCTGACAGTGGCTGTCACACTCCACAAATCAATACTTTGAAGTTCACTAGCTATTATTTTCATTTTTTGGTCAAATACATGAAAAAGCCACTTAAGGAAGGATTTGTTTTGTCTCACAGTTCCAGGGAACAGTCTATTATGTCAAAGATATGATGACAAGAGCATGGGGCATCTGGTTACTTTGTATCTACCCAGGCAGGTGATGAATGAATGCAAGTGATCAGCCAGGGTTTTCTTTTCTATCAAGTCTGAGTACAATAAAATGTTTCTCAATTTAGGGGGAGACTTTTTCTCACTCCAATATACCTAGTCTACATTATCTACCAGAGACTTGCATCGTCAGTGATTCTAAATTCTGTTATACCAAAGCAAACAGATTACCAACTATATATACTGAATTTACATTGTCTAGAATAATAATTTTTATATTAAATAGTAGCTAATATGTCACTCTGATTTTATTATCTTCACATTTTTTGCCCATAAATATTTGAATTAGAGTTAGACTCAATATATGAGTCATTTCATATTTACAAATAAATACCAATCCCTCTCAAACCAGACTACTTTTATGGCAACAAAATGCTTTAAAATCTTATAAAATGATTAGATATATAACATTCTCATTATATGGAGTCTGTTGAATTAAGTGGATTGGAGATTTGGAATTTTATTTTAATATATTTAATATTTTAAATTATGTATATGTGTGTGAACATGTACATGTGAATGGAAGGGCCCTACAAGACTGAATCATCTTACCTAACCTGGAGCTGTAATTACAGACTGTGTAATCTTACTGATGTGGATGCTGGGACTTGGATTTCGTACCTGAGAATTCTCTTCATAAGAGCAGCCTGTACTCTTTGTCTTTTAATTGTTTTTCAATTTGAAAAGCAAGGGGTATTTTATTTAATCTAGCATGCTGGAGTCTCCCTGTACTTGGGGATAGAACAACCACATGCAGCAGGCTGCATGGGCCTTTATACAGTTCACAGGACAGCCACCATTAGGCACAATGTGATTGACAGAATAGTGCTAGTTTATACTATTTGGTTGTTAGGAAATGATGTAGGTGGCTAATGGTCTCTGAATAACTCTGGTCCTCCACTAGGCATAGAGACTTCCATGTGGTCTGAGGAATGTAATTTAGCTTCTCCTTTCTGGGAGGGGCAAGTGTTCCATGACCTTTCCAAAGTTCATGAGCTAGCACTTTCATTCACTTCTTTTCTTTGTGCATGTTTCATTCCTGAAGCAATTGCTGGCATTCTGATAGCTCATAATCCTGGTCTTCTGTATCTAGTTCTTTGTATTTCTGCTTTAACATAATTAGCTGTACTGTATCTATAGGTTTCTTAACAATAACAAAGAGTGGTTCAGAATGTAGGTGCCAAAGATCAACATTTACAGGAGAACAATTAATAGTCCTAATAGGGTGGATATGTAAGTGGTTAAACAAGGGGAGGATTTAAAACAAGACTCAATCCAGCCCTGACTCTGTTTTCTCTCTTTTCTGCTTGGCTATCCCTTTCATCGCCTTGGCAGTTGAGTCTTTAACAACCCTGGCATGCTCTATATAAAAGCAACACCACTCAACTACGTCAGCACATAGCCCTCCTATTCCTCAGTACTACTTTTGATAATGAAGTAAGTGATTCTTGAAAGTGACTGATGGAAGTTTCTATTATCTCCATTTAAATCAATGGCTGCCCTCAGACTGTCATAATCTTCCCCTTGTAAGACCAGAGTGGAAGTTGTGGTAGCTGCTCTACCCATCTCCAACCCCAACAGAAGGTAGACAGTGGGTGTTGTTACAAGTTTGGCAGATGGGCACATAGGATGGGGAAGGAGCCAGAATCCAAGGATACCACCAGGCAGTCATGATCAAGGTCGAGTGATCTTGACCTTTAGCAGATTGTCTGTCTTCTGTACTGTGTAATGGGCGTCTCTGGAGTGAGGGTGATTTGCAGGTTTCACATTGGAAGCATTCACCCAGGCCGAAGTACAGTCCACCTTGAGTCTTATGGGAGTGGCAAGCAGCACCAGGAAGAGTCCCTTCCATCAGGGTTCCAGTGATTCTTCCCTGAAGCCTCATTACATAGATCCAGTCACCAGTCTGGAAGTGGTGAAGAGTCTCTGGCATCCCTGGAGTATTTCAGGCAGACTGTTTGGGCCAAATCTTATGTTGTGGAATACCTCCTCAGAAAGCCCAGTGGACATTAAAGGAGTTGGGCTACCAAAGCAGATCTCAAAAATGGTCAGGTTAAAATGGCAGGGGTTGTTCTTGGCTCAGAACAAGGCCAAGGGGAGGAGCAGCACACAGCCTGAGCCAATCTCCAAGGTCAATTTAGTTAAGGTCTCTCATAGGGTGTTTTTTTTTTTTTTTGCTTTTTCTACTTGTCCTGAGCTCTAGGGCCAGTACATCCAATAATGCTT
The DNA here is from genome assembly GCA_964023405.1 of Apodemus agrarius. Classification (NCBI taxonomy): domain Eukaryota; kingdom Metazoa; phylum Chordata; class Mammalia; order Rodentia; family Muridae; genus Apodemus; species Apodemus agrarius. Next base: position 72,732,689 of record OZ030007.1, on the reverse strand, counting down.
CTGATTAGTCCCCAATGTCTCTGTCAATCCCTGACCTGCCTTTATAGACTAAAGCAGGATCACCATCTGATCCAATACCTTGGACCAGAACCAAAATTCTGGAAAATTTCTTCTAATATCTTCTTTAGCTATCACAGCAGCTCTTCCCGCTTGGTGGGAAAAGCTCCAACCCATCAAGAGAATGTATCCACAAACACTAGAAGGTATTTTTAAGTACATTTTTCTGCCTTAACCTCTATAAAATCTCTCAATATACTCTAGGATGTTCTCCCCTATGTCTTTTGCCTTGTTTACTCATGACTGCATAGCCATTCACATCCTGGCATATCTTACACTATTTTACTATTTCTCTGGCCCAAAACATGAGTCTTATATATACTTTAGGTCCCTTCATTGCTTGATCAAGCTTTTATTTTCTAATTGATCCATGCATTTTGCCTAGTAAGTTTTAGTTCTCCCTTCTTGTGTGAGCCATATTGTTTTTCTTGGTAATAGTTGGTAGGGTAGCTAGCAATGACTCCTTTTCTCTTCAGCATATTCTTGATGAGGGCATCCTTTTATACAAGCCCACTTCCCAGTGGGCATATTTTGCAGGCCCATAACTGGGATAGGCTCCTGCATAACCACCTTTGGAGCCACTTGATCTGAATGGTTATTGCTCACTGTGTATTTTCCCTTCTGACATCCTGGACAGTGAATAATAGTCACAGTTGCTGGCTTCATTAGGGCATATGAGAGTTCCAAGATTTCCTGTTTATTTCCTCAGATATGAGCAGTCCTCTTGGCATATATCCCTGTGGACAAGGGCTGTGGCAAAGACATACCTGCTGTCATTGTTGATGTTAATTTTCCTGATGGCTTCAAGTTCCAAGGTTTTGGTGAGTCCAACTAGCTCCACTTTCTTCACTGACATGCCAAAGGGGTAGAGGTTCTACCCAGATGACTTTTGTGCCATCGACCACAATTGTACCTGCTTGTCTCTGACATTCATGGAGATAACTGCTCCTGTCTGTAAACCAGGTAGCCTCAGCTTTTTGAGGAGAGGTCTGCCTTGGTCCTACTTTTGGAGTAGGAGAGGTCTACCTTTTTGGAACAGTTTTGGTTCCAAACAGTTTCGGTCCATTGGGCAGTAAGTATATCTTGGCCCCCATTTTGGAGAGTATGTCTTGTCCCAACAAGGTGTAGGGACAGTCTGGGATGACCCTAAATTAATGAGATAGCTATCCCATCCCTTGGTCTACTGTCTATGAATACTTTTAGTACCAGTCATTTGTTGAACCCAAAAATATTCCTTGGAAACGGGGCCATTGGCTTGGAGGACCAATTGTTGAGCCCCTATGTTCAACAATAATTGTGTTGGTTTCTATTCCACCCTCAGAATTCCCCTGTGCTTGGGGAGGGGGTAAAAACCATGTCTCTCCTAATGACTGTCTTCACCCAGGGCTAACATCTTTGCCATTTGAGGGCACTTTTCTCAAGACCTGAGAATTTCTGCCCCTCACTTCTGTTTGTTAGGGCATACTTGACCCTAGTGACCTCTCTCCTTCCAGTATGTGCCCTGTTCCTTTTCTGTCTCTTTTCTCTGCATTTCCTAACTATTGTAGCCAGGACACTCTGTAGCTTCCTTCCCTTTGCTTTTCCTTTTATTTTCTATGTTCCCTCCTCTTCTTTTTCTCTCTTTCTCAGCAAACAGCACTAAATCCCTCAACTGCTGTTACATTTTCTTTTATTTTTTTTCTTTTTCATTTTCTGCTACTTCTCCCCCTCTGTCTCCATGTATCAACAAACTGCACTAAATCCCTCAACTGCATATCTTTTCTCTTTCTCTGTGATTCCTCCTCCTCTGTCTTCCTGTCTCAGCAAACTGTATTAAATCTTTCAATGGCTTATTCCTACTCTCTGGCTTCTGAAGATTTTTCCTGATATTTCTAGTAACCTGGTCTATATAAGTCATTGTTCTACTAGTTTATATTCCTTAACCCTGGGGTCATGTGCTGTATATTGTTGGGATGACACTATGATCCACTCTAGAAAGGCTGTGGTCGCTGTTTAACCTCACTTACCTTGGTCGAATTTGTGGGTTGCCATGCAACCTCCTTAAGACCTGCCAATGGAGTCTGGTGGTAGACCTTCAGGTGCCCCTTACCATTTGCCATATGAAAATCCCAGTCAAATCTAATCAAGGAAAGCCCACTGTTCATGGCAGCCTGGTCAATCAATGGTGCCCCTATATCTGAGAAAGTATTCTTTTGTTTCCTGTATTATATTTTCAAAGAGATTAATTAGTGTCTTGTTAAATATTCCCTTAATGTGAGCCACCATGGTATCAGGAGAGGTAGCTCTCAGGTCTTCTCTGGCTTCTCCCTGGTCCCATATGGGCTGAGGATCCCAGAACTAGCACTGGAATCTGATGGTGCCATGAGCAAAAGGGCAGGGAGATACAGGGAGGGTATTGGAGCAACACGTCCACTGTTGAAGGGCCTCGGAGGAAGCAACTTCCTCTCAGGTCCAGGTCTATCTTCTTACACTTCCTTTTCCGAAGGCCAGAACCTGTGAGGTGGGTCTTGGGAAAAGAAAGGCTTTTATCTATGAAGACAGGAAGGTAGATCCTCTGCCAGATTTTTCTAGGTAACTATAACAAATTTTTCTTCTATTGCTTTGATCATCTGCAAATCAAAGGACCCTATGAGTATGTCATTTGGAGAAGCAAAATAACTTGCTTTTTATTCAGTCAATTGTTCAAATAGCAATGTCATCCATCTAAGTACAAGAACACAGAACAAGATACCAACAAACACTGAGAAAAACTATCAGCACACAGACAGCTCAACCTTGTTGTAGGCTAGCAGTCAGGTTCAAGAACACAGAGAAAGACAATCAACACACAGTTACAGACACCAAGTGCTCCTGCCCAAATGACAGGGACCAGATAACAGAGTTGCTCAGCTAAGGATGTCATAATCAGCTAATATTACAAGTGACCCAAAGTGAGGAAACATCGACTCAGAAATGGGTTTCTTGGTGTTAATAAAATTTGCTTCTCTTCTCAGTACTAGATCTCAAGTATTCCTCATAAGAAATGGATTCTTCGTAGAAAGTGATAGTCAGTTTCAAGTTGGAAAGTGATGAATTCATGAATCAGGATGGGTGGAGTGGATCATGGTCCAGTGTGAATTGATTGGTATATTGACAGGAAGAATTTACATGTGTTGGATATAGGCAACAACAGGGGTCATGTTGATAGCCTTGGTCAGGGTAGGTAGGATTGATAGCAGGGATGTGGCATGGTTATGGAGATGAGAAAGAATGCCTAAAAACAGCCTAGCAAAAATGGCTAAAAATAGCCCTAAAGGTTTTCTGTTGATTATTTCCTTATGAATGAAAGAAGAGTTAAATCCACTATATAAGAGTACAGAGAAACTGAGGCTCAATAGTCTGGCATGGACAAGTCCAGAAAGAGATTTCAGGTACACTGAGAACACTGTTGTGGAGAAAGGCTTTATTTCCTAGATGTGCAGGCCCACACTCATAATGATAATGACTGTGATATTACATTTCTACAGCACTCGTCTGGGAGATGAAGGGTGCCTTGAGTTCCTACTCATGGTTCTTTCCATGGCTGTATTTATCTTCTTTGATGCCAGATCCAGGGAAATGCCAATGCTAATGTTGGTGTGCACTGTTCTTCATCTTATTATACTTAAGTGCCATTCTTCCTATCAGGTCCAAAAACTCCTCAAAGCTGGGGTTTTTCTCCAATTTCTCCAATAATGTATCTGCAGTATCTTCCTCTATATACTGGAAAAGAGATGGTTGATAGCATTGTGTCTCCAGGGAAGAGGACCATGGAGTTTACTGAGAACAGACCATAAATACATAGAAAACGAGGCCCAGTCATGCCATTAAATATAAAAGGGAAGTCCCGAGTGAAGACTGAAGACCTTATTTCAGTGAACCATAATAAGCACATGCTAATGCTTTTCAATTTGGTCCCTGACACCCTTCAAATTTAGAGTAAGCAATCTGTTCTGCAGAAGAAAGACAGACAATTATCAAGTCTCAGCATAGCCCATGTTATATAAAATTATCATGCATTCATGCCATTTTCCTTATGAAGACAGGAGACAGTCAGCCATACGAAAGATGAAAGGTTTTTACAGTTGCAAAACTGGAAACAGAGGAGAGGAATGGGGAGGGACTATAAACCCAACCCTCACTTGGAGGAGTCTGTGCCCCTTCAACACTTCCAAGTCATTTTGCCATCATTATTTTGCTGAAGATGAGTAGCTTATTGGATCTCATTCAAGTTCTTTACTGGGAAAAATTGTGGAAAACAACCCTGTATAGACTCTTTAAATTGTAAATCTTTCTAAGTGTAAATGATGTGGTAAGATGTTTGCAGGAGATGCATGTGAGGAGGTTTCAGGCATAGGATGGATCTTGGTGTGTATGAGAACTTGCCTAAGCCTCTCTCAGAATACAAGTGGCCAAGAAGCAGATGGCATGCTAGGGATTAGAATCCATAGATGAATCAAGCAGAGGACAACTCTTCTCAGAAACTTCCTGTAAACCTTCTGTGTCTGCCCTTAGCCAGTAGTCAGATATTCTGAATTCTTGACTCATGGCAAGCTTTCCATTGATGCTAGAAAAATGGTGGATCTTTTAAGAACACTTGTTGTTTTACACGGGCAATGGGTTTTGTACTTATGTTGGCTCACAAACTTTGAATTTCCCATAAGTGACTCTAATTACCTAGGATTGCCTCCCTAAATTTTAATCAAACACACACACATACACACACACACACACACACACACACACACACACACACACACACACACACACACACTCAAATGCACACACATGCATGAATGCATACACACACATATACACACATATTCCATGCAAAATAATACTATACATGAATTAGAATAAAATATTAGAATAACAATTAGAATATATGAAAAGTTAAGAAGGGGGTCTGCCCACATCACTAACACTGTACAAAAGGAAGTTTTTCTTCTAGATTGTATCCAAGGAAGGCTAGCAACTTGCTCCCAGATGCCAGAACTTACTGACTAAATTAAGACTGTGACCTTTGTGGCAATAATATCCACAATTACCTCTATTTCCCCACATTTGAGAAGAAGCTACCGTGTTTGAATATGTTTTTCATGTGCTCTTCATCAGTGCATTTTCTACCCCACATCTCCAGCCTGAGAGCAGTCCCTTAAGTCTGCCCCAGTTTCCAGATAGTCTTAGAGCTTATCCACTGCCCAGGTAATATGTCCGTTAATAGGAATATGACCTCAGATTAAATGATTCCATTATATATTGGACAATCCATCTCTTTTGCCATATTTACCTATTACCATTTTTGAATTATCTGAATAAAACTATGAAGTCTATTATCTAGGAATTAAGGGCATTAAATTTAAGTTCACTTTTAATTGTGTGCTTCTCTGTGTTTGGTAGATGACTATGAACTTCTATCTAGAACAAAGTGAAGTCCAGGTGCAAATTCCTAATGTCACTGTCACAGAGTTGGAGCCCAGGAGTGAGTGAGCACTGGTAGGAACTAGATTGAAAGAGCTTGATCTTTCTTTCTGGTTTTATAGATTCTAACCTCCAAATTCAGGAAGAAGACCTACCTTGAGGATATTTGGTAATTCCTTTTCCAATGCAATTTTGTAATGTTTCTTGGTCATAGCTGGTGTAACAGGATTAAAATCAGTGTAGTCCTTGAATTTGTTGATGATGAACACAATGTTTTGTTCCATCTGGGATAAACGTTGGCTCATCTTTCCCTGTTTAAAGCATGGAAACATAAAGGTTATAAGGAAGAGAATGAACAAGATATTTTCCGGGACCTGTCTTTTGAAAACCAACACAGTAGAAGCTGAGGAGAAATCAAATAAAATGAAATCCAGTGTTAACTAAGTTGAAATGAAAGCTTGTAATTGACAAATAAAAGATGAGATATTGGCTATCTAGAGAATGTCAAAATGAAAAAATGTTTGTAGCATAAGTTTTAGAAATAATATTTTAAGCAACAAACCAGCCAGACTTTAAAGAAATATTGGATAAATAAAAAAATGAAAAAAATACAAATCAGTCAATGGCGTCTAGCCAGGAGAATGTGGAGCTCACTTTCAAGGCTGAGAAACAACACAGATTGCTTGGTACAGGTAGGTCCAGGCCAGCATTTATAGGCATGTCCTTGGTAAACATATGGGAGACACACCCAGGGAAGTCTGACTCACAAGTAAATAATACCGTGACCCTGAAAAGGACAGAGTTGGCAGAACCAATCTATCTATCTGGCTGTCTATCTATTTATCTGGCACAAAATAGATATGGAGTTTAATGAGACAGAATATAAGATCTAGACAAGAATCCATTGACTTAATTTTTGAGATTTTATTTATTTTTGGCTCATCAGTATGTACATTTTGCCAAGATACTTACCTGTGCGCCTTCACTGAAACTCGAATTACAGATGGTTTTTAGTTGCCACATGGGTGTTAAGAATTGAATCCATGTCTTCAGGATAAACAGATTTGCTTAATTAATTAATTAATTAATTAATTATCGCCGTTTCTTAGACTAATATATCTGGTTTTTCTCCAGCATTTTTTCATTAATTATTATTTACTCAATTTTCATCCAGATCACAGACCCCTAACCTACTCTCCTTCAAGTCTTACCTTCAGAACCCGTATACCTAATTGCCCTCTCCTTTTCTCAAAGAAAAGGACACTCTCCAATGTTACAAACCCACCCTAGCACATCAAATTACAGCAGGATTAGGTATATTCATTCCCTTTAAGGGCAGGTAAGGCAGCCTAGCTAGTGGAAAGGATCAAAACACAGGTAACAGATTCATAGACAGCCTCATATCTAACTCTTAGGAGACATATATAAAGATCAAGCTGCACAACTGCCACATATGTGTAGGGGCCTGAAGTTCAGCCCATGAATTTTCTAGAATTGGTTGTTCAGTTTCTTATGAGCCTCCATAGGCCCAGATTAGTTGACTCTGTAGGTCTTCTTATAGATATACCTTGTTCTGGCAAGGTACTAAGAATCCTAGTAGGGACCGAGTGTGGTGGTGCATGCCTGTAATCCCAGCAATTGGGAGGAAGAGGCAGGCAGATTTCTGAGTTTGAGGCCAGCCTGGTCTACAGAGTGAGTTCCAAGACAGCCAGGACTACACAGAGAAACCCCGTCTCAAAAAAAACAAAAACAAAAACAACAACAACAAAAAGAATGTTAGTAGAGGAAAACAAACATGCTTGACTGATGGAGGCAGGAAACTGGCTATTTGCATGTAGATGACTTAAAATCAATGTTTATCTCACCTCCTGTATAATTACCACTGTAATAGAATAAATACATTAACTTATAACTCCAAAATCCAAACCTGCTAGTAAAAAAATAATTAGGAAAAATTCTTTGATATATAAGGATGGACAAGGAAAATTTGAATAAAACTTTGATAATTCAATAAATAAAGTCAAAAATTGACAATTGCTTACACATGAAATTAAAAGAAAATTCCTGTATAAAATACATGACAATAACTGGATAAAGAAGCAGAAGCAGCATACACATTGGAAGAAAAATTTTGATGAATAAGTTACCAGTATCTGATAAATTTCATAAAATATAACCAACAACAATAGAAACAACCCAAAGAGAAAATAGAGTATTAAATGAAGTCAAATTTCCTCAAAGAAGGTATATAAAAATTGTTATTGTACACTTTAAATTTTTTTGATATCCTTAGTCATTGGAAGATGCAAATTAAAATTATTTTGTCATTGTTTCCCAAGTGTAGTCATAATAGCTATCATTGCGAAGAAAATAGACAATAAATCCTGGAAGGGTGGGGAGAGATGTTCTTTCTTCACTATTGCAAGTCATATGAACTGGAATTGCAACTGTAAAGATTCAGGTAGAAACAATCATATGACTCAGAAAGTCATTAAAGAAGATATTAAAGATGGAAAAATTTGTGCTTGCAGATCACTTAGATTAACATGGGAAACTTTTCCCTCCTAACAAAAGCAATAAACACATTCAAATCAAACTCTGTAATTAAAATAACAACACAATATTTCAAACACCTTGAAAGGACAATTTTCAGCTTCATGTGGAAGCACAAAGTCTCCAACCACCATAGTTAAAAGAATCCTGAACCATAAAAGCACTCCTGGAAGTCTCATCATTACTGAATTCAAGTTAATATATATATATATATATATATATATATATATATATATATATATATATATATTATGTGTTATATTAATATAATATATATTATATATTATATTATATTAATATATATTATATATTATATTATATATATTTTATATATATATATAATGTGTATTATATTACTGACATAAAATCAGACAGGTCATTCAATACAATCAAATCAAAGCATCAGAGCTGTGTACATAAGTCCATACATCTGTGGACACCTGATTTTTTAATAAGAAGTCAGAAATCCAACTGGAAAAAAGGATAGTATGTTAAACAAATGGTGTCAGTCATGTTGGATGTCTGCATATAATAGAGTACAATTAGACCCATATTTTTTCATGATGCACATACTGAGGTCCATGTTGGTCAAAGAGTACAACATAAATGCACATACACTGAACCTGATAGAACAGATAGTGGAGGTTAGCCTTAAATTCACTGGCACAGGAAAGAACATCCTGAAGGGATCTCTAATACCAAAGGCACTAAGATCAACAATTAACCAGGGTGTTCTCATGAAACCAAAAGGTTTCTATAAGGCAAAAGACAATCTTATTTGGACAAGGAGACATCCTATATACAGAATGGGAAAAAATTACACCAACTCCACACTTGATAGAGTACTAATAGCCAAACAACTGAAGGAAGATAAGAAGCTATATATCAAGAAAACAAATAGTCCATAGAAAAAATGTCGTATATATCTACCTAGAGAATTTTCAATAGCAGAAACACAAATGGCTGAGAGATAAAGCAACTTTTAACATCCTAATCTAATAGGTAAATGCAAATAAAAACTACTTTGAGATTTCCCAATCTCAAAATAACACACATGGTATACAAAAACTGATAAGTGGATATTAGCCCAGAACCTTGGAATACCCAAGGCACATTTCACATATTAAATGTGCCCAAGAAGGAAGAACAAAGTATGGATACTCTGGTCCTTCTTAGAATGGGAACAAAATACCCAGAAGGAGATACAGAGACAACGTGTGGAACAGTCTGAGGGAAAGACCATCCAGGGACTATGTCACCAAGGGATCTATCCCTTATACAGTTACAAAGCGCAGACACTATTATCGATGAACACAAGTGGTAGCTGACTGGAGCTGGATATAGCTGTCACCTGAGGGGCTCTGTTAGTGCTTGACGAATACAGAGGGAGACACTCTCAGCCAGCAATTGAATTGATCACAGGGTCCCCAATGGAGGAGCTAGAGAAAGGAACCAAAGTGCTGAAGGGGTTTGTAGCACCATAAGTGGAACAATAAAATGAGCCACCCAGTACTCCCAGCGCTCCCCGGGTCAAAACTATCCACCAAAGAGAACACTTGTAGATACCCATGGCTCCAGATGCATAGGCAGCAGAGGATGACCTTGTTACACAACAAAGGGAGGAGAGGCCCTTGGTCCTGGAAAGGCTTGATACTGTACTGTAGAGGAATACCAGAATAGGGAAGTGGAAGAGAGTTGATTGGGGAACAGGGAAAGGGGAGGTGGCTTATGGGATTTTTTGGGAGCGTTGGAACCAGGAAAAGTGTCAACCTTTGAAATGTAAATAAATAATATATCTAAAAAATAATAAAAGAATAAAAGAATAATATTGAAATATTTCATCAAAGACTGAATATCCATAAATATGAACACATGCAAACCATAATAGAAAATATTTGTTTTCATACAAGCTATAAATTTGATCTATGAATCTTCTCTGAGCTGAAGTTATTAAAATACATACTTGGCAAATGAGAAAACTTAACAGAAAAAAATAAAGGAATACATTTTCAATGATGTTATTTATGTATGCATTGTCTACTGTTCAAGAAATTTCAGAGTTTTAAATCTATCTTTCTGATCTTAGTGCAAAGAGATAAGAGTGGGTCAATTCGCATTCTTCTGCATGTTGACTTCCAGTTGAACCAGCACCATTTGTTGAAAAGGCTATCTTTATTCCACCGGATGGTTGTGGCTCCTTTATCAAAGATCAAGTGACCATAAGTCTGTGGGTTAACCTCTGGGACTTCAATCCTGTTCCATTGATCTGCTTGCCTGTTGCTATACCAATACCATGCAGTTTTTAACACAATTGCTCTGTAGTACTGCTTGAGGTCAGGGATATTGATTCCCCCAGAAGTCCTTTTATTGTTGAGAATAGTTTTAGCTATCCTGGGTTTTTTGTTGCTCCAGATGAATTTGAGAATTGCTCTTTCTAGATCTATGAAGAATTGAGTTGGGGTTTTGATGGGGATCGCACTGAATCTGTATATTGCTTTTGGCAAGATGGCCATTATTACTATATTGATCCTGCCAATCCAGGAGCAAGAAATATTTTTCCATCTTCTGAGGTCTTCTTCGATTTCTTTCTTCAAGGACTTGAAGTTCCTCTTGTACAGATCTTTCGCTTGTTTGGTTAGAGTTACGCAAAGATATTTTATGTTGTTTGTGGCTATTGTGAAGGGTGTTATTTCCCTAATTTCTTTCTCTGCCTGCTTGTCCTTTGAGTACAAGAAGGCCACTGACTTGCTTGAGTTAATTTTATAACCTGCCACTTTGCTGAAGTTGTTTATCAGCTGTAGCCACTCTTATCTCTTTGCACTAAGATCAACTCCAAGTGGATCAAGGACCTCCACATAAAACCAGACACACTGAAACTATTAGAAAAGAAACTTGGGAAGACCCTGGAGGACTTGGGCACAGGGGAAAAGTTCCTGAACAGAACACCAATAGTTTATGCTCTAAGATCAAGAATCAACAAATGGGACCTCATAAATTACAAAGTTTCTGCAAAACAAAGGACACTGTCAGAAGGACAAAATGGCAACCAACAAAGTGGGAAAAGATCTTCACCAACTCCACATCTGACAGAGGGCTAATATCCAATATATACAAAGAACTCAAGAAGTTAGACCCCAAAGAAACAAATAACCCTATCAAAAAATGGGGCACAGAGCTAAACAAAGAATTTTCACCAGAAGAAATTCGGATGGCCGAGAAACACCTTAAAAGATGTTCAACATCATTAGTCATCAGGGAAATGCAAATCAAAACAACCCTGAGATTCCACCTCACACCAGTCAGAATGGCTAAGATTAAAAACTCAAGAGACAACAAGTGCTGGTGAGGATGTGGAGAAAGAGGAACACTCCTCCACTGTTGGTGGGATTGCAAAATGTTAAAACCGCTCTTGAAATCAGTGTGGTGGTTCCTCAGAAAATTGGGCATGTCACTTCCAGAGGACCCTGGCATACCACTCCTGGGCATATACCCAGAGGATTCCCCTGCATGCAATAAGGACACATGCTCCACTATGTTTATAGCAGCCTTGTTTATAATAGCCAGAAATTGGAAGGAGCCCAAATATCCCTCAAAGGAGGAATGGATACAGAAAATGTGGTATATTTATACAATGGAATACTACTCAGCAATTAAAAATAATGAATTCATGCAATTTGTAGGTAAATGGTTAGACCTGGAAAATATCATCCTGAGTGAATTAACCCAATCACAAAATAATGCACATGAAATGCAATCACTCATAAGTGGATATTAATGAGCCCAGAAGCCCTAAATACTCAAGACACAAATAGCAAGTCAAATGATTCCCCAGAAGAAGAAAGGAGAGGACCCTGGGCCTGTAAAGATTGCATCCAGTTTAGTAAAGAAACCGAGGGGGGAGGGGGAATGATTGGGGAACAGTTGGGGGGGGAGAGGAACTATGGGAACTATGGTGGGTGGGAACTGAGAAAGGGGAAAGCCTTTGGAATGTAAATATAGAATATAGAAAATAAAAAAATTAAAAAAAAGAATATAGAAAATAAAAATTAAAAAAGAAAAAAATCCATCTTCTGTTGCTCATCAAATTTGATTCTATTTTGGTCTAAAATATAATTTTTATCATTTTGAAATTGGTAAGGCTTGGGTTATGATTTCATGATACAATCTTCCTTTGAAATGTTTTCTATGAATTCAAGAAGGGTTTGTTTATAATGGCTTGATTGTTTCTTTGATATCAATCACTCATAATACTGTCAGTTATACTCAGTATTAATTCACCTGAATCATTAAATTTTACCATTGATGATTTTTCTTCCTAATAGATCTATTCATTTCTTACAGAGAAGCATTTTAGATTGGTAAACTAAAACAATGGCTTTACCTATTGTCCCTTTCAAGTTTGCTCCATATAATTGATACTTTGGTTTTTTGTATTTGTTTTGGTTTTTGGTTTTTGGGGTTTTTTTGTTTTGTTTTGTTTTGTTTTGTTTTTTGTATATATGGATACCTAACTTTGTTATATCTCTTGGAGAACTGACCATATTACTCCTATATCTGCCTTTATACCTGATAACTGTCTTCATTCTGAAGTGATGCTATCTCACATTAGCATGATACATTACTTTTTGTATATTTTATAATTAAATTGAGTGTCTTGTACATGAGATTTCAAGCTATACCTCTAAGAATGGTTACGGAGGAATCGAGGAAGAAACAAATAACACTATTGGTTTTATGGAGCAAAGGGAGCATTCCTCCATTACTGATGGTAATATTCAAACTTGTACAGATAGTATAATAGAATGTTTCTATCTCAAGATGTAGCTACAGTTGTTACAGGGACATAGCCAAAGGATGTCTCATCTTACAAGGATACTTTCTCAACCATTTATTTATTTATTACTGACAGAAAATTGAATCAACTAGATGTCTTTCAGAAGAAGAATAGATAAAAATGTGGTATTTTTATTCAATGGTGTATTAATCAGCTGTTAAATATGATGACATGAAATTTGCTGAAAAATGAATAGAACTTCAAATACCACCCACACAATCAATCAACCAAAAACCAACCCAACCAACCAACAAATTCATCCTCAGTCAAGTATCCTCTAGCCAGAGTGGCAAATTTGGTATGTATTCACTTACAGAGGGTTAAATACTCTTTAAGTCTGTTTCGGTGTAATACAAGGACACTTGGAAGCCTTGGATTGAGAGGCTGCATAATCGAGGCCTCTATTACCTTTAAGTGAAAATGTCCTTACTGATTTCCTCAACAACAACAACAAAATAATAAAAAAGAAAAGAAAGAAAAAAAGAGATAAATGATAACCTGGGAGGGAACGTGGACTGGGATGGAGGAGTCGGTCAGGTGGTGAGGAGGGGAGAGGGGACCTGAACTGGTATTGAGTGAGGGGAAAGGACTGAAGGCCTGAGTTTCAGCAGAAACAATGGAATCAGGCAACCTCAGGAGATAGGAGGTTGGGGGGGGACCCTCCAGAACATACCAGAGATGTGGGAGGTGAAAGATGCCCAGGACTCAAAGGGAGGAACCTAGGATAAAATGCTTGACAGTAGGGAGAGGAAACTTATAGAGCCCAGCTCTAGCAAGAAAACGGGGCATCAAAGGAGGAATGGGGTCCATCCTAGAGTCACAAAAATGACCCATAATTTTCCCTGTCTGACAGAATTAAATGGATGGAAATGGAGAGGAGCCTGATATAAAGAAAGTCCACTGATAGGCCCAATATGGAATCAAGCTCAAGGAGCGGTCACAAGGTCTGGCACTATGACTGAGGCTATGGAGCACTCACAAAAAGTGATCTACTATGACCATACTCTGAAATACCTCACAAGCAGCTGAAAGAGTCAGATGCAGATATTCACATCCAACTAATGGACAGAAGCAGCTGAGAACTGAATTAACTGACTTCTTGAATTAGAGAAGGATGAAAGAATCTGAGAAGGGCGAGTATGTAGGAGGACCAGCAGTCTCAATTAATCTGGACCCTAAGATCTCTCAAAAACTTGACCACCAAACAGGCAGCATACACCAGCTAATATGAGGCCCCCAAGACACATAGACTAGCTGACTGCCAGGTCTGTGTTCATTCAGAGATGATACACCTAACTCTCAAGAGACAGGAGGCTACAGGGAGTTTAGAGGTCATATGGGATGGGGAATAGGGACATCCTTGTGGAATAAGGGGTGTGGAGGAAGTATGGGATCTGAACCATAAGAGGTTAGACAGAGGAGGGGGAAATATATTATGAAATGTAAACAAATAAATAAATTTTAAAAAATTAAGATCATATACTAAAACAAAACAAAAAACAAACAAACCAAATAAACAAAAACAAAATATAAGATCAGTATTACCAAAGGGGATATAGATAGAAATAAGAAAATAAAAATACTTATAACATGTAACAGGCACCTGTAGTAGGGCCCTTATTTTTTTAAAAAAAGAATTTGTGTAATAAGTGTTCTCAACTTGAAAAATATGGCACACCTTTAACTGGTTTGGGAAACTGACCTGTGGTCCTCTCCCCTGGGCATTGACCAACAATGCTGACACATTTTTCTGAGTGACGTAACCCAGTCACAAAATAACACACATGGTATGCACTCACTCATAAATGGATATTACCCCAACAACTCTGAATACCCAAGATACAATTCACAGACCATATGAAATTCAAGAAGAAAGAAGACCAAAGTGTGGCTGCTTCAGTCCTTCTTAGAAGGGGATCAAAATACTCAAAGGAATAAATACAGAGACAAAGTGTGGAACAGAAACTGAAGGAAAGGCCATCCGTAGACTGCCCAACCTTGTGATCTATGCAAATACTGTCAACAAACCCAGACGCTAATGTGGATGCCAACAAGTGCTTGCTGACAAGAGCATGATATAGCTGTCTCCAGAGAGGCTCTGACAGTACCTGAGATATACAGAGGAGGGTGCTCTCAGCCAACCATTGGACTGAGAACAAGGTCCCAAATGAGGATCTTGAGAAAGGACCCAAGGAGCTGAAGGAACTTTCAGCTCCACAGCAGGAACAATAATATGAACCAACCAGTAACCCCGGATCTCCCAGGGACTAAACTACCAACAAAAGAGTACTTATGGAGGGACCCATGGCTCCAGATGCATATGTAGCAGAGGATGGCCTTATTGGATATCAAAGTGAGGAGAGGACCGTGGCCATGAGAAGGCTTGATGCTCCAGTGTAGGGGAATACCAGGACAGTGAAGCAGGAGTGGGTGGGTTGGTGAGAATAAGAGGGCGGATAGTATGTTTCAGAGGGGAAACCTGTAAAGGGGATAATATTTGAAGTGTAAAATAAGGAAAATATCTAATAAAAATGATGCACAAAAAAAGCAAAACTCTTGTACCTAAGACTTGCAATAAAATACTCTCAACTATTATCAATGTTCTCTAGCATATTAAAAACACCATGAAACTGACCTGTAATATCACTTTGGGAATATTTTATATACATAGATGATAATTAAACATATTTTCTTCAAGTAATATATACAATGAGATATGAAATTGCTTTAGGAAAACACTTATTCAATGAGAAATTTCAATTTTTCTTGATAAACTTATTTTTTAAAGATTTATTTATTTATTTATCTTATGTATACAGACCTAAACATCTCATGAGGTAATGAAAATTCTCTAAAAATATGCAAAACCACATTATGGAAAAATCTTGGAGTAAAGGACAAAAGGGATACACCTAAAAATACTAACATCCTTAATTTTAACACTTCTGAATATTGTTTTCACTTTTGAACCATAATCAATGAATTTTCTTTTAACCTTGCAATTTACTGTATCATTTATGCTTGTATATATTCCATGATGCAACAAAGAACTCCATGATGAATACAAGCATGCCAATAAAGCTGTCTTTGGTTCTCATTTTTGCTCAGTCATGCCGAATCATTAGGTAGGGCCATTCCCCTCAGGGATTTATCATGAAAGAGTAATGATCTCTGATGAATTGATATTAGTATAAGCTGGAATTTGGCAAGAATATATGCCTATATCTCTTTACATAATTTTGGAATATGAAATTGTCAGTGGTCCAATCTGGAGAGAATGGTACTCATGTTATATCAAACTCAGTGTTGCCGTTCCTCTATAATTATTTCTAAGTAAATCAATACTAATAATAGTCTTCCATACCAGTCTTATAAGGCTAAAAAGATTTTATACTTTAATTGACTCTATTTGAATTCCAGTGAATACACTGAATCCTGCTTATCTCCTTGCCCCTCCCATATCCACATTTTGTTCTTGTAACCTCCTCACAAAATAAAATAAATGCAAATAAAAAGAAAAGAAAATGCTATGTTATCTCACACAGTATACTTGTTGTGGCCCAATCAGATTTACGTGTAATTATCAGGACCAGATCTCCTGCACAATAAGTAGATGTAGCTAAATAGATGTTGTGGCTGCTCCCCTTCTTTCTTAATCCTGAGAAGCCATTATTCCAAGTTTCACAGGTAAGAAGAAGGTCCAACTTTTCATACTGCTCAAGTCTGTGTCAACTAGGGTCAGCTCAGTGTATCCCTTTATATTCTACTACCAGGCAATAGGCCAAATATACCATGGTGGTAACATGATCCATAGATATTGATGTAGCCCTCTAACGATGCAGGATTATTTACACAGACATGGTACTTAATGGGAGCATGATTTAAGTAAGACATCACCAAGTACTGAAGAAGTAGCACAGGCTACTCAGACCAGGCTGTTCCTTATCACACATGGGTCTCCAGTCCTGTCTAATCTCTCTACTGATTACTTGCTCATCAAATGTGTTCTGCCTCACTGCATAACTTGTTAATGGGAATGGGCTGTGTCCAACAATTTTACAATGCTTTCTGGTTGCACACAAAATTGGGATGCTATATAACTATATCACCCCCCATTGAGGCACACACATACTGCACAATTGAAGCTTTGTTTACAAAAGTAAAAACGAGGAATAGTGGGCTTAGACTTTAAGGCATGGTAACTATGATTATCTATAATATCACCCACATCAAAATTTGTTCCTGAATAATGACCTTTTTCCAAATGAAAATTGTTTTGTAATAAGTCAAAGGACATATTCCTATTGCTATTTCCTATTTGATATTGTGCTCTAGGTTTTGTAGCTCTCAGGAAGGGGAATGTTAAGGTAATAGGAAAAATTTCCTTTTGTTTCATTTCAGAAACAGGACACTATCTGGATTCATTGTCTCAAAGTGAATATCACTTCTGATTCCTGTATTATCCTGTCATGAAAACTCAACGTTTAAAGCTGGGAAGAGAGTGAGATAGCATCAATTCAGTAGTTTGTGAGGCCTGAGCTTTTTTCCCCCATCTTTCAGAGATATGGTGCATGATCTGAAAAACTGGGTCATGGCTACACAAAAACTCATTTGTGGACAAATCATCATTAGTATATCCAGATCCAAACACCTATGTACAGAAGCTTCACTTGCAGGCTGTCACCCATACCTCCATATAACAGCTACCTCTCCACTCCCTCTCATCATATCTACTGATCTGGAACCAGAGATTCCCTTTAGTCACCTATTTTCTTGTCTACTATTTACTCAGAGTCACATGCAGCTAACATGAGAAGCTTGCTATTTCCCAGGCCTCGGTTATATTACCACTCTCCTCTCACCTTCATCAAAACTGCTGATCAGCAACTATACATGTAGAAGTTAGTTTCCTTTCTGCACCCATTTCACCTTCTTGTATCCATTTCTCTTGGTAGTCTAGACCTCTGGATCATACCAGCTTTCCCGAGTTCCTGGCTTTCCACATGACCTCCTCTGTCTGGGTATCATTTTGCCCACCCTCATCAATCCTGCTGTTATGGAACAATACAGATTGGGTTTTGTTCCTGCACCAACTTCCCATCCCTACTTAGTTCTCTGGTACAAGCAAAGCTGCTCTGATCAACCTACTCCAGGACCTCCAAAGTTTATTCACCTTTTTATTCCTCTTTATTTCACTCCCTTCATATCCTGTACCCAGTGGTACACTAATCTTTTGGTCGACTTACACCATGCCCTGAGTACTGCTGTCAAGCCCATGGATACATATTAATGCCCGGCCATCCAGGATCACTCAGGTCATGCTCTATTACAATATTTGTTGCGACAGGAACATCCGTGGACAAATAGATGGCTAAAAGCCCGGGAATGTACACAATTTATAGAAACCTTAGCAATATGTATATTCAGAGCAGAACAATCCTACTACATCAAACTCTGCATATCCCAACATAATCAAACCACAAGAAAATAACCTTAGATATAATCTTAAAAAGAAGATAGAGTCATTTAAATAAGAAATTAATAAATTCATTAAAGAAAAAATAATCAAGCAGGTAGAGGTCTTTAAAGAAGAAACAAATAAATACCTAAAGGAAATTCAGTAAAATAAAGGTAAACAGATGAAGGAAATACATAAAACATTTCTATGTCTGAAATTAGAAAAAAACAATAAAACAATAAAGAAAACACAGGTTGAGGGAACAGTGGAGATAGAAAATCTGGTTAAGAGGACAGGAAAAACTGAACTGAAGCATCACCCACAGAATGTGGGAGATGGGGAAGAGAATTTCAGGCATAGAGGATAGGATAGAAAAAAGTGAAGCATCAGTCAAGGAAAATGCTTAATCTAAAAGTTCTTAACATAACACATCCAGGAAATCTGGGATACCTTGAATTAATCTAATCTAAGAATAAAAAAATAGAATAAATAAGAGTTCATCTCTAAGGATAAGAAAATGTTTCCAAAGTCATAGAAGCAAACTTTCCCAAACTAAATGAGGAGATGCCTAAAAACATACAGGAAGCTTAAAGAAACACCAATTAGTCAGGATCATAAAAGAAAATTACCCACCACATGATAATTAAAACACTATATCTATAGAAAAATAGAATAGTAAGACCAGCAAGGGGAAAATCCTGGTAACATACAAATGGAGACCTATCATAACTACACTTGACTTCTCAACAGATACCCTAAAAGCTAGAAGGACCTGGCCAGGTAATATACATCATCTAAAAATACAACAGGCTAGGCTACTACATCTACCAACATTCTTAACCACATGGGCAGAGAAAACATGATACTTTAAGAGAAATCCAAATGAAATATTATCTATGAATTTATAATAGAATACTAGAAAATACTAGAAAGGAAAGTCCAACCCAAGAAGGATAAGTACAATGTGAAAATCCATGGAAAAGTTAATTCCATACCACCACAAACAAAAAACAAATCAAAAACAAGAAGCACAAACACTAACAAAACCAATATAAAAATAACCGCAGTTATAAATTACAGGTCATTTAACATTTCTCAACATAAATGCACTTAATCCCCAATGAGAATACACAGGCTAATAGAATGCTCAATACAAGAAACACTATTCTACAATAAAGATATATATGACTTCAGGGTAAATCCAGATAAAAATATCTAAGTAAATATACCCAAGACAAAAGCTGGATTAGCTATTGTAGTATCTAAGTAAATAGACTTTCAACCAAAATTAATCCAAAGAGGCAATGAAGTGCACTTCTTACTCATAAAAGGAAAAACTACTAAGATGATATCTCAATTCTAAATATCTATACTCAAAACACAGTGTAACCACATTTGTTAAAGAAATCTTACTAAAGATTAAATTCACAAATTGCATGCCACATATTAATAGGGGGCACTTCAATACTACACTTTCAATTGGCAGGTCATCTAGACAAAAACTAAATAGATAAACAATGAAACTAAGCAATGTTATTAATAAAAACAACCTAATAGTTATCTACAGACTATTTCACCCAAACACAAAACATATGCCTTATTTTAAATGCCCCATGGAACATTCAACAAAACTCACCATAGTTGATCCAAAAGCGAGCCTCAGCAGATACAAGCAAGCTGAAATAGCACATCTTATATGATAAGACTCCTATAGATTAAAGATGGACTTCAACCACAATAGAAACAGCAGAAATGCTATGCTTTCATAGAAACTGAACAGATCTCTACTCATTGATCTTTGGGCCAGAAATGAAATAACATCACTATCCTCCTCCTCCTCCTCCTCCTCCTCCTCCTCCTCCTCCTCCTCCTCCTCCTCCTCCTTCTCCTCCTCCTCCTCATCCTCCTCCTCATCATCATCCTCATCATCAACACCCACAATAACAGCAACAGCAACAACAACAAAAATACCTTTTTTCACATTTTTAAATTTTTTGTGGTTATTTTATTCATTTACATTTAAAATGCCCCCATTACTGGTCTCCTATCTGCAAGCTCCCCATTCCATCACTCTTTCCCTTTGCTGCTATTAGGGTGCTTTCCCTCCCAATCATACCTCAGCATTATATCATCCCCCTATTATTGGGTATCAAGCCTTCACAGGACCAGCGGCCTCCACTCCCACTGATGTCAGATGAAGCATTCCTCTGCTACATATGTAGCTGGAGCTGTGGACCTATCCATGCTCTTTGACTGTTTAGTCCCTGCAAGCTCTGAGATGTCTAGTTAGATGGCATTGTTGTTCTTTCTATGGAGGTGCAATCTCCTTCAACTTCCTTAGTCTTTCCTGTAACTCTTCTATTTGGGTCCTTGTTCAGTGCTATGGTTGGCTGTGAGTATCTGCATCCATATTAGTCAAGCACTAGCAGAGCCTCTATACCAGTTGCATATAGCATTTTCCTGATGGCTAAGGATGTCTAATATCTGTTTAGGTGCTTTTTAGGCATTCGAGATGAACTCTAAGTTCTGAACATCTCTACCCCAAATGCAAGAACTGCATTTGTAAAAAATAAAATGTTACATAAGCTCAAGAACATATTGAACCTCACACAATGATAGTGGGAGACTTCATCACCCCACTCTCACCAGTGGACAGATCATGCAAACATAAGATAAACAGAGACACAGTGAAATAAATATAATTTATGAATCAAATAGATTTAACAGATACATACATAGTATTTCACCCTAAAGCAAACACATATATCTTCTTTTTAGCACGTCATAGTACCTTCTCCACAGTTGCCCATATATTCAGACAAAAAGCAGACCTCAAGAGATACAAGAATATTGAATTAATCTCATGCATTCTATAAGAATACGACAGAATCTGACTTGTCTTCAATAACAACAAAAACAACTGAAATCCCACATATTTACAGATGTTGAATTCATAAAACTCTACTCAAAGATAACTTTGTCATTAAAGAAATAACAAAAGAAATTAAAGACTTACCTAACCACCCCAAACAACCAAACAACTCAATAAAAAATGGGGTAAAGAACTATACAAAGAATTCACAACAGAGGAAGCTTGAATGGTTGAGAAGCACCTAAAGAAATTTTCAAAGACCGAGGTGATCAGAGAAGTGCAAACCAAAATGACCCTGAGATTTCACTTGCTACCAATCAGAATTGCTAAGATCAAAACCTCAAGTGACAGCACATGTTAGTGAGGATGTAGAAAAAGAAGAACACTCCTCCAATTTGGTGGGATGAAAAACTGGTACAACTACTCTGGACATCCATCTGCAGGTTGCTTAGAAAACTGTAAATAGACCTACCTGAAGATCCAGCAATACCACTTTTGGGGATATACTCAAAAGATGACCCACCATGCCACAGGGTCACATGTTACACAATCTTCATAGTAGCCTTATTTGCATTATTCAGAAGCTGGAATCAACCCAGATGTCCCACAACACATAAATAGAGAAAATGTGGTTAATTTACACAATGGAATACAACTCACTTATTAAGAATGAGGAAATCCTAAGTTTTGCAGTCAAATGGATGGAACTAAAAAATATCCCATGTGAGGTAATATGATCCCAAAGGGCATGCATGGCATGTACTCACTAATAAGTGAATATTAGCCAATAGAAGAAAAAGAGACGTACATAATACCCAAGAAACAGTCCACAGAATTCAAAAAGGTCAACAAGCTTAAGCGTCCAAGTGAGGACTCTTCAGTCCAACTTGGGAGGGAGAAGAAACAATCATAAATGGTGAGGGAGGGAGGGAGAGAGGGAGGGACTTGGAACAAAATTGGATGGGGTTTGGGGAAAAGGGGAACCTGATCTGGTACTGCATAAGGGAAAAGGACTGATGCCCTGAGGGGCCAGCAGAAATAATTGAAACAGGTAAATTCAGGAGATAGGATATTGGGGGTGGGTTGGGGGAATACTCCAGGATGCACCAGAGCCCTGGGAGGTGAGAGATTCTCAGGACACAAAGGCAAGGACCTTAGATAAAATGTCTAACAGTAGAGAGCAGAAACCACCTCTTGTAGAAAGGCAGGACATCAAATGTGGGAGAGGGTTTACACTCCAGAATCACAACTCTGACCCATAGTTGTTCCTGTCACAAAGAACTGTAGGAATGGAAATGGAGAGAAGCCTGAGGAAAAGAAGGTCTAGTGACAGGCCCAAATTGGGATCCAGCTCAAGGGATGTCCTAAACTCTGACAATATTACTGAGGCTATGGAGAACTCACAAAAAGGGACCTAGCATGACCACACTCCAGAAGACCCAACAAGTAGATGAAAGAGTCAGATGCAGATATCTGTACCCAATCAATGGAGAGAAGCTGCTGACCCCTGTGGTTGAATTAGGGATAGGCTGGAAGAAGCTACAGAGGAGGGTGACCCTGTAGGAAGACCAGCAGTCTCTCAATCAACCTGGACCTCTGATATCTGTCAAACACTGGACTACCAACCAGACAGCATACATCAGTTGCTATGAGACCCCCAACACATATACAGCAGAGATCTCCTGTGTCTGGGTTCAGTCAGAGAAGATGCACCTAACTCTCAAGATACTGGAGGCCCCAGGGAGTTTAAAATAGTTGTTGGGTGGGTGATGGGTAGTAGGTGGTGTGTTGTGGGGAATCCTTGTGGATTGGGGTGTAGGGAGAAGGTATAGAATGTGGAACAATCAGTGGGTAGACCAGGGGTGGGGTAAAATTTGGAGTTTAAAATGAATGAATGGATGAATAAATAAATAAATAAATAAATAAATAAATAAGAAAAATTAGTGAAAAAGTTAACAATAATGGAGGCATAGCATACACAAATTTATGGGACCATGTGAAAGCAGGGCTAAGAGGAAACCTCTTGGATCTGTTGCCTTCATAAGTGATTGAAATCATCCTATACTAACAGTTTAAAAGCACATCTGAAAGGTTAAGAATGAAAGGAAGGAAAAACACCCAACAGAAGTAGATGGCAGGAAATATATAAACACTGGGTTGAAATCAATCAAGTAGAAGCAAAGAGAACTATACAGAAAATCAACAAAAAACAGTGCTGGTTGTTTGAGAAAATGACAAGATAGATGAACCCTTAGGTAAACTAACTAGTGAGTATAGAAATAGTATCCAAATTAACAAAATCATAAAGTAAAGGACATAACAATAGAAACTGAGGAAATTCAATAAATCATTAGAACCTACTACAAATGCTATACTAAACAAACTTTAAAATCTACATGAAATGGATGAATTTTCAGACAGATTATTATGTACCAAATTTAAATCACGATCAGATATACCATCAAAGCAGTCCCATAACTCCTAAGGAAATAGAAGCAGTTATTAAAAAGCTCCCAATCAAAAAAGCCTAGGGCCAGATGATTATAGTGTAGAATTCTATCAGTTCTTCGAAGAAAACTTAATATCAATACTTCTCAAACTATTCCACCAAAGAGAAACAGAAAGAACAATAACTATTTTATTCATTGAAGCCCCAGTTTCCTTGACACAAAAATCACAAAAAAATTTAACAAAGAAAACCTCAGAAAAATTTCACTTATGAAAAGCAATGCAAAATATTCAATAAAACACTTGCATATGGAAACCAAGGACACATCAAAACTGTCATTAAGTACAATCAAGTAAATTCATCCCAGGTAGTCAGAGATGGTTCAATGTATGAAAATGCCCCAACATAATCTACTATATAAACAAACTCAAAGATTAAAAAAAAATGATCATTTCATTTGAGGTGAAAAAACCTTGGATAAAATTCAACACCTCTTCATGTTAGAAATCTTGCAAAGGTATGGAATTCAAAGCACATACATAAACATAATAAAAGTAATATAGAGCAAACAGTAGCTAACATCAAATTAAATGGAAAGACTTGAAGAAATCTCATTAAAATCAGGGTTGCAAAAGGTCTACATACTCTCTCCACATTTATTCTATATAGTATTTGAAGCTCTAGACAGAGAAAATAGGCAAAAATAGGAGGTTAAAGACAGAGCAATTGGAAAGGAAGATGTCAAGATATTACTATTTGCAGATGATATGACAGTATATAAAAGTGACCCTAAATATTCCACCAGGAAACATCTACAGTTGTTAAACAACTTCAGCAAATTGGCTGGATATAAAATTAACTCAATGAAATTCTTATCCATCCTCTAAGCAAGGACAAATGGGCTGAGAAAGAAAATAGGGAAACATCCTTCAAATAAATATCTTGGTGTGATCCTAACCAAGCAAGTGAAAGATTTACAAATGGAACTTCAGTCTCTGAAGAAAGAAATAAAACAAGACCTCTGAAGATGGAAAGATCTCCCATGTTTGTGGACTGGAAGTATTAACATAGTAAAAATGCCCATCATAATAAAAGCAATCTACAGATTCAATGAGATCCTCAACAAAATTCTAACACAATTCTTAAGAGAGAAAGAAAGAACAATTTTCAAATTCATCTGGGATAACAAAACAACCTAGGATAGAGAGAACTATTTTCAATAAAAGAACTTCGGGGATATCACTGTCCCTGACCTCAAGCTGTACTACAGAGAAATAGTTATAAAAACTGCATGGTATTGGTACAGATACAGACAGGTATATTAATTGAATAGAATTGAACACCCAGAAATGAACTTACATATTTATTGTCACTTGTTCTTTGACAAAGAAGACAAAATAACCCAGTGGAAAAAGAGCATTTTCAACAAATGACATTCATTCAAGTAGTGGTTGGTAAGTAGAAAAGTACAAATTAGCACATTTTTTTTCTCTGTAGAAAGCTTAAGACCGACTGGATTAAGAAACTCCAAATAAAACCACACAATGGGGGGCAGCCATCTTGCCCCAGACCCCCGCACGCAAACAGCGGGAACACTGGACGCAGTGAGCAGCTGGAATCAGGTGCGTGGCTAGAGTTATAGCTTAGCTTAGTTCTGCAGGAGATCCGGGCACAGAAAGCTCAGCTATGGATGCAGACTACCAGCCGGGACCAGCTCTCTGAGCGGACTAGCAGCGAGGGGCCACCGGGCCGCCTCAGGGCACAGCTCGGAACTCTAGCAGCTGGAGTCAGGGGCCTGGACTCAGAGCGAGCATAGTCTAGCACAGACAAGCTGCCAGAAGGGATCTGTCTCCTGGGGACAGGCGTGCTGTGCTTTCAGCAGGGCGCCATATACAATAAGACCAACTAACGCCAGAGATAAAGAGATGGCAAAAGGCAAACGTAGGAACGCTATTAACAGAAATCAAGGCAATATGGCACCATCTAAACCCAATTCGCCAACCACAGCAAGTCCAGGATACCCCAGCACACCAGAAAAACAAGAGTTAGATATAAAAGCACAGGTCATGATGCTCCTAGAGGAACACAAAAAAGACATAAACAAATCTCTTAAAGAAATGTAGGGGAACATCAATAGGGTAGAAGCTCTTACAATCCAAACACAAAAAACACTTAAAGAACTCCAGGAGAATATGGGCCATCAGACAGAAACCAATAAAGAGGAAATGAGAAAATCAGTTAAAGAAATGCAGGAGAACTTGAAACAACAGGCAGAAGTCATGAAAGAGGGAGCACAAAAATATATTAAAGAATTACATGAAAACACAAACAAACAAATGATGGAACTGAGCAAAACCATCCAAGATCTGAACACAGAGGTAGAAACAACTAAGAAATCACAAAAGGAGGCAACCTTGGAGATAGAAAACCTTGGGAAGAAATCAGGGGTCATAGATGCAAACATAAACAACAGAATACAAGAGATAGAGATAAGAATCTCTGATGCTGAAGATAACATAGAAAACGCAAAATCCAAAAGGCTTGTAACCCAAAACATCCAGGAAATCCAGGACACAATGAGAAGACCAAACCTAAGGATGATAGGGATAGATGAGAGTGAAGATCTACAACTTAAAGGGCCAGCAAATATCTTTAACAAAATTATGGAAGAAAACTTTCCTAACTTAAAGAGAGAGATGCCCATGAATATACAAGAAGCCTACAGAACTCCAAACAGACTGGACCAGAACAGAAACACCAGCCGTCACATAATAATCAAAACCCCAAATGTACTAAACAAAGAAAGAATATTAAAGGCAGTAAGAGAAAAGGGCCAAGTAACATATAAAGGAAGACCTATCAGAATCACAGCAGACTTCTCTCCAGAAACCATGAAAGCTAGAAGATCCTGGGCAGACCTCATGCAGACCCTAAGAGAACACAAATGTCAGCCGAGACTACTATACCCAGCAAAACTCTCAATCAACATAGATGGAGAAATCAAAATATTCCATGACAGGACCAAATTTATACAATATCTTTCCACTAACCCAGCTCTCCAAAGGATAATAGGAGGAAAACTCCAACACAAGGAAGGGAATGGCACCCAAGAAAAAGCAAGACAGTAAACTTCTTCCATCAAACTCAAAGGAAGATAACTACTCAAAAAAAATAACATCAAAAATGTCAGGAAGTAATAATCTCTATTCCTTAATATCTCTTAACATCAATGGACTCAACTCCCCAATAAAAAGACATAGAATAACAGACTGGATACGGAAACAGGACCCTACATTTTGCTGCTTACAGGAAACACACCTCAGAGTCAAAGAAAAACACTACCTTAGAGTAAAAGGATGGAAAACAATTTTGCAAGCAAATGGTCACAGGAAGCAAGCTGGAGTAGCCATTTTAATATCAGATAAAATTGACTTTCAACCCAAAGTCATCAAAAGAGACACAGAAGGTCACTTCCTGCTAGTCAAAGGAAGAATCCACCAAGAAGAACTCACAATTCTAAACATCTACGCTCCAAATGTAAGGGCACCCTCATTTGTAAAAGAAACCTTACTAAAGCTCAAAGCACACATTGCACCTAACACAATGATTGTGGGGGACCTCAATCCTCCATTATCTACAGTGGACCGACCAGGAAAACAGAAACTAAACAGAGACATGGAGAAACTCATCGAAACTTTGGAGCAATTGGATTTAACAGATATATATAGAACATTTCACCCTAAAGCAAAAGACTATACCTTTTTCTCAGCCCCTCATGGTACCTTCTCCAAAATCGACCATATAATTGGACACAAGACAGATCTCAACAAATATAAAAAGATCGAACTAATCCCATGCCTCTTATCAGATCACCATGGAGTAAGAGTGTTCTTCAATAGCAACAAGAACAACAGAAAATCCCCATACGCTTGGAGGCTGAACAATATTCTACTCAATGATACCTTAGTCCAGGAAGAAATAAAGAAAGAAATCAAAGAATTCTTAGAACTTAATGAAAATGAAGGCACAATATACCCAAATCTATGGGACACAATGAAAGCAGTGCTTAGAGGAAAACTCATAGCCCTGAGTGTCTCCAAAAAGAAACAGGAGAGAGCATATACTAGCAACTTAATGGCGTACTTGAAAGCTCTGGAACAAAAAGAAGCAATTTCACCCAGGAGGAGGAGAAGACAGGAAATCATCAAACTCAGGGCTGAAATCAATCAAGTTGAAACAAAGAGAACCATACAAAGAATCAACAAAACCAGAAGCTGGTTCTTTGAGAAGATCAACAAGATAGATAAACCCCTAGCCAGACTTACTAAAGGGCACAGAGACAGTATTAAAATTAACAAAATTAGAAATGAAAAGGGAGATATAACAACAGAAACTGAGGAAATTCAAAAAATCATCAGATCCTACTACAAAAACCTATACTCAACACAACTGGAGAATCTGGAGGAAATGGACAATTTCCTCGACAGTTACCAAATACCAAAATTAAACCAGGATCAAATAGATCGTCTAAACAGACCCATAACCCCCAAAGAAATAGAAGGGGTCATATACAGTCTTCCAACCAAAAAGAGCACAGGACCAGACGGTTTTAGTGCAGAATTCTATCAGACCTTCAAAGAAGTCCTGATACCGATACTCTTCAAATTATTCCACAAAATAGAAACAGAAGGAACACTACCCAACTCATTCTATGAAGCCACAATTACCCTGATACCAAAACCACACAAAGATCCAACTAAGAAAGAGAACTACAGGCCAATTTCTCTTATGAATATCGATGCAAAAATACTAAACAAAATACTTGCCAACCGAATCCAAGAACACATCAAAACGATCATTCACCATGATCAAGTTGGCTTCATCCCAGGGATGCAGGGATGGTTCAATATACGGAAATCCATCAACGTAATCCACTAGATAAACAAACTCAAAGAAAAAAAACCACATGGTCATCTCATTGGATGCTGAAAAAGCATTTGACATAATTCAGCATCCTTTCATGCTAAAGGTCCTAGAAAGAACAGGAATTCAAGGCCCATATCTAAACATAGTAAAAGCAATATACAGCAGACTAGTAGCCAACATCAAGGTAAATGGAGAAAAACTCAAAGCAATCCCTCTAAAATCAGGGACTAGACAAGGCTGTCCCCTCTTGCCATATCTCTTCAAGATAGTACTTGAGGTACTAGCTAGAGCAATTCGACAACAGAGGGAAGTCAAAGGGATACAAATCGGAAAGGAAGAAGTCAAACTATCACTATTTGCAGATGATATGATAGTTTACTTAAGTTACCCAAAAACCTCCACCAGAGAACTCCTGCAACTGATAAACAACTTCTGCAAAGTGGCTGGCTATAAAATCAACTCAAGTAAATCAGTAGCCTTCCTATACGCGAAGGATAAGCAGGCCGAGAACGAAATTAGGGAAATGACACCCTTCACAATAGCCACAAATGATATAAAGTATCTTGGAGTGACGCTAACCAAACATGTGAAAGATTTATAGGACAAAAACTTCAGGTCTCTGAAGAGGGAAATTGAAGAAGACATCAGAAAATGGGAAAATCTTCCATGCTCGTGGGTTGGCAGGACTAATATAGTCAAAATGGCAATCTTGCCCAAAGCAATATACAGATTCAATGCAATCCCCATCAAAATCCCAACTCAGTTCTTCATAGAGCTAGAAAGAGCAATTCTCAAATTCATCTGGAATAACAAAAAACCCAGGATAGCTAAAACTATCATCAACAGCAAAGGAACTTCTGGGGGAATCAATATCCCGGACCTCAAGCAATATTACAGAGCAGTGGTATTAAAAACTGCATGGTATTGGTTCAGTGACAGGGAAGTGGATCAATGGAATAGGATCGAAGACCCAGAATTGAACCCACACATCTATGGCCAATTGATCTTCGACAAAGGAGCTGAAAACATCCAGTGGAAAAAAGATAGCCTTTTCAACAGATGGTGCTGGCTCAACTGGAAGTCAACATGCAGAAGAATGAGAATTGATCCACTCTTATCTCCTTGCACTAAACTCAACTCCAAGTGGATCAAGTATCTCCACGTTAAACCAGACACACTAAAACTAATAGAAAAGAAACTGGGGAAGACCCTTGAAGACATTGGCTCAGGGGAAAAATTCCTGAACAGAACACCAATTGCTTATACTCTAAGAACAAGAATAGACAAATGGGACCTCGTAAAACTACTAAGTTTCTGTAAGGCAAAAGACACTGTCAAAAGGATAAATCGGCAACCAACAAATTGGGAAAAAATCTTCAGCAACCCCACATCCGACAGAGGGCTAATCTCCAATGTATACAAAGAACTCAAGAGGATAGACCCCAGAAAACCAAATAACCCTATCCAAAAATGGGGTACAGAGCTAAACAGAGACTTTTCACCTGAAGAAATTCGGATGGCTGAGAAACACCTTAAAAAATGTTCAACATCACTAGTCATTAGGGAAATGCAAATCAAAACAACCCTGAGGTTTCACCTCACACCAGTCAGAATGGCTAAGATTAAAAATTCAGAAGACATCAGGTGTTGGCGAGGATGTGGAGAAAGAGGAACACTCCTCCACTGCTGGTGGGAATGCAAGCTGGTACAACCACTCTGGAAATCAGTATGGTGGTTCCTCAGAAAACTGGGCGTGATACTTCCGGAGGACCCAGCCATACCACTCCTGGGAATATACCCAGAAGATTCACCAGCATGCAATAAGAATACATGCTCCGCTATGTTCATAGCAGCCTTATATATAATAGCCAGAAGCTGGAAAGAACCCAGATGTCCCTCAACAGAGGAATGGATACAAAAATTGTGGTATATATACACAATGGAGTACTATTCTGCCATTAGAAACAATGAATTCATGAAATTCTTAGAGAAATGGATGGAGCTGGTGAATGTCATACTAAGTGAGGTGACCCAGTCTCAAAAGAATACCCATGGTATACAGTCACTGATAAGTGGATATTAGCCTAGAAGCTTGGAACACCAACGACACAAATCACATATCAAGTGATGTCTCACAAGAAGAAAGGAGTGGACACTGGTGCTAGAATGGACCAAAACATCATTGTGGGAGAGTACAAGAACAGTAAAGTGGGAGGGGGTGGATGCGGGAGCAGGGGGAGGGAAAAGGACATGTGGGACCATTGGGGGTGGGGAACCAGAAAAAGGGAAATGAATTGTAAATATAGAATACATATAATAAAAAAAATAAGGCTGCTATGAAAAAAGACCACAATGATTAATAGAAGAGAAATTGGAAAAAAATTCTCCATCACATTGGCACAGGGAAAAATTCCTGAACAGAGCACCCAATCAGGTTCCACAATCAACAATTGACAAATGAGACCACATAAAATTTAAAAGCTTAAAGCACACATTGCACCTAACACAATAATGGAGGGGGACCTCAACACTCCACTATCCTCCTCAATGAACCGATCAGGAAAACAGAAACTAAACAGGGACACAGGAAAAATGTTGAAGCTTTGGATAAATTGAATTTAAAAGATATATACAGAACATTTCATCCTAAAGCAAAAGAATACAACTTTTTTCTCAGCACCTCATGGTACCTTCTCCAAAATCAACCATATAATTTGTCACAAGGCAGACATCAACAAATATAAGAAGATGAAATTAATCCCATGGCTCCTATCAGATCACCATGGAGTAAGAGTGCTCTTCAATAGCAACAAAAACAACAGAAATTCCACATACACATGGAGGCTGAACAATATTCTACTCAATGATATCTTAGTCAAGGAATAAATAAAGAAAGAAATCAAAGACTTTTTAGAATTTAATGAAACTGAAACCACAACATACCCAAATCTATGGGACACAATGAAAGCAGTGCTAAGAGGAAAACTCATAGCCCAGAGTGCCTCAAAAAATAAACAGGAGAAAGCATAGACTAGCAACTTAAGGGCACATCTGAAAGCTCTGGAACAAAATGAAACTAATTCACCCATGAGGAGTAGAAGACAGGGAATCAGCAAACTCAGGGCTGAAATCAATTAAGTTGAAAGAAAGAGAACCATACAAAGAATCAACAAAACCAGGAGCTGGTTCTTTGAGAAAATAAACAAGATAGATAAACCCTTAGCCACACTAACCAAAGGGCACAGAGATAGTATCCAAATTAACAAAATAAGAAATGAAAAGGGGAATATAACAACAGAAACTGACAAAATTAAAAAAAAAATCATCAGATCCTACTACAAAAGCCTATAATCAAGACAATTGAAGAATCTGGAGGAAATGAACAATTTCCTAGACAGATACAAAATACCAAAATTAAATTAGGATCAAATAGATTGTCTAAACAGTCCCATAACCTCCAATGAAATAGAAGGCATCATAGAAAGTCTTCAAACCAAATATAGCACAGGGCCAGATTGTTTTAGTGCAGAATTCTATCATACTTTCAAAGGAGACCTACTACCAATACTCTTCAAACTATTCCACAAAATAGAAACAGAAGGAAAACTACACAACTTATTCTATGGCGCCACAATTACCCTGATACCAAAAGCACACAAAGATCCAACTAAGAAAGAGAACTTATGTCCGATTTTCCTTATGAACTTTGATGCAAAATTATCCAATAAAATTCTTGCCAACTGAATGCAAGAACACATCAAAAGGATCATTCAACATGATCAAGTTGGCTTCAACCTACGTA
Source organism: Apodemus agrarius (assembly GCA_964023405.1). Lineage (NCBI taxonomy): Eukaryota > Metazoa > Chordata > Mammalia > Rodentia > Muridae > Apodemus > Apodemus agrarius. The sequence continues at coordinate 72,700,299 of OZ030007.1, read as the reverse complement.
TGCGGGGATGGTTCAATATACTGAAATCCATCAATGCAAACCACTACATAAACAAACTCAAAGAAAAAACTTCATGGTCATCTCATTGGATGCTGAAAAAGCATTTGACAAAATTCAGCATCAATTCATGCTAAAAGTCTTGTAAATAACAGGAATTCTTGTTCTATACCTAAACATAGTAAAAGCAATTTACAGCAGACTGGTAGCCAACATCAAATAAATGGATAGAAACTTGAAGCAATCCCACTAAAATCCGGGACTAGACAAGGCTGCCCCCTCTCTTCATATCTTTGAAATATAGTACTTGAGGTACTAGCTAGACCTATTCGATAACATAAGGAAGAGAAAGGGATACAATTTGGAAAGGAAGAAGTCAAACTATCACTATTTGCAGATGATATTATAGTATACTTAAGTGACCCAAAAACTCCACCAGAGAACTCCTACAGCTGATAAACAACTTCAGCAAAGTAGCTGGTTATAAAAAAAAATCAACTCAAGCACAACAGTATCCTGACTATTCTCAAAGGATAAACAGGCTGAGAAAGAAATTAGGGAAATGACACCCTTCACAATAGCCACAAACAATATAAAGTATCTTGGTGTGACTATTATCACACGCTTCTCTTGAATCCCGTAATTTCACGCAGCCAAGCTGCAATCCAGACGAAGGCTGTGTGATATTTACTGGGGCTGTTCAAGGTGAATGCCGCTGTGGGCCTCCTTGGCTGCAGATAGAGCTGAGCTGAAATTTCTCGTGGCAAGCTGTGTAACCCTTTATCTGACCTGTTCTTTTACTTACGAGATGTCTCTGCCAGCCAGAGGTGCGAGCATTCCAGGCGTGACAGTTCACTCAGAGTTTTATTCTTTGAACTACAGCACTGGCTATGATTTCTTCTAGAGATCCATTGCTTTGCTTTTAATTAGCTGTACAGTTATTACCTAGATACATTAAAGAATTAACCTCCCAACAATTTTTACTATTTGTATGGTTAGCTGGACTTTGGCACTCTGACATGGAAACCATCAGTTAGTAAAGTTTCAAAATAAGCCTGAGGAAGATAGCATACATAGTGTTTCCAAGAACTAATTACTAATTCCAATTACTAATTTATCATTGACTACAGAGGGACGCGATGACCTTGTGTGTAATCTCTGACTCTTGAATCACTAATTCATCATTGACCACAGAGGGGCGCAATGACCTTGTGTGTAATCTCTGACGTTCATACCTGACTAATTTTGTATTTCCTTGTGCCAGATACTCATGGTAACTATTCTTTGTAAACATTTAAAAATACCTGCCTCAGAACAGTAAAGTGCATTCAGACGCATTCAGATCTTGTGTGTGTCTGTCTGTCATTCGCCGGACCTGTACCTTCCTGCATACCAAAGACCCTGATTTCCCCACGGGTGTGATGCTCCGACTGAGTCGGTCCGTGGCAGACTATAATTAAACAAGTGAAATATATGTATAAAAATAACTTCAGGTCTCTGAAGAAGGAAATAGAAGACCTCAGAATGGAAAAATCTTCCATGCTTGTGGGTTCGTACTATTAATATAGTTAAAATGGCAATCTTGCCAAAAGCAATATACAGATTCAACACAATACCCATCAAAATCCCAACTCAGTTCTTCATAAAGTTAGAAAGAGCAATTCTCAAATTCATCTGGAATAACAAAAAAGCCAGGGTAGCTTAAACTATTATCAACAGTAAAAGAAATTCTGGGGGAATCAGTATCCCAGAACTCAAGCAACACTAAAGAGCAATAGTGTTAAAAACTGCATGTTATTGGTACACGTGCATCAGTGGAAAAGGATTGAAGATGCAGAATTGAATCCACACATCTATGGCCAATTGATCTTCGACAAAGCAGCTGAAAACATCCAGTGGAACAAAGATAGCCTTTTCAACAAATGTTGTTGGCTCAACTGGAGGTCAACATGCAGAAGAATGAGAATTGATCCACTCTTATCTCCTTGTACTAAGCTCAACTCCAAGTGGATCAAGGACCTTCACTTAAAACCAGACACACTAAAAACTAATAGAAAAGAAACTGAGGAAGATCCTTGAGGACATTGGCTCAGGGAGAAAGTTCCTGAACAGAACACCAATAGCTTATGCTGTAAGATCAAGAATTGACAAATGGGACCTCATAAAATTACAAAGTTTTTGTAAGGCAAAAGACATTGTCAAAAGGACATATCGGTAACCAACACATTGGGAAAAGATCTTCACCAACCCTTCATCTGACAGAGGGCTAATACCCAATGTAAACAATGAACTCAAGCAGTTTGACCCCAGACAAACCAAATAACCCTATCAAAAAATGGGGTACAGAGCTAAACAAAGAATTCTCAACTGAAGAACTTCAGATGGCTGAGAAGCACTTTAAGAAATTTTCAACCTCGTTAGTCATTAGGAAAATACAAATCAAAACAACCCATTAAATTTCACCTCACACCAGTCAGAATGGCTAAGGAAACACCAGATGTTGGTGAGGATGTGGAGAAAGATGAATACTCCTCCACTTCTAGTGGGACTGCAATCTGGCACAACCACTCTGCAAATCAGTCTGGCAGTTCCTCAGACAACTGGACATGATACTTCCAGAGGAAGTATCCATACCACTCTTGGGCATATACCCAGAAGATTCCCTAGGATGTAATAAAGATACATGCTCCACGATGTTCATAGAAGCCTTATTCATAATAGACAGAAACTGGAAGGAAACCAGATGTCCCTCAATGGAGGAATGTATACAAATAGAAACAATGAATTCATGAAATTCTTAGACAAATGGATGGAGCTGGAGAAAACAATACTAAGTGAGGTAACCCAGTCTCAAACGAATACCCATGGTATGCACTCACTGATAAGTATATATTAGCCTAGAATCTTGGAACACCAAAGACAAAATCTACATACTAAATGATGTCCAAGAAGAAGGAAGGAGTAGACTCTGTAGGGGTGTACCAGATGTAGAGGAATAACAGAACAGGAAAGTGGGAAGGGGTGGATGTGGGAACAGGGGGAGGGAAAGGGGCATGTGTGAGATTTAGGGGGTGGAGAACCAGGAAAAGGAAAATGAAATATAAATAAAGATTATACCCAATTAAAAAAAAAAGACTTAACCCGGAAAAAAATGAAAAGCATTTGTAAGGCAAAGTGTTGTGTCAATAGGATAAAATTACAACCTACAGACTGGGAAAGGATATTTACTAATCTTATATCTGATTGAGAAATAATATCCAACAAATACTTAGAACTCAAGTATTTAGAATCCAGAAAACCAAGTAACACTATTTAAATTGGGGTATCCATGCAAGCAACGATTTAAATAAAAGGCTTTCTACATTTCAATGAAAAAGAAGCCACAAACAGTCTGTATATAAAGGGAAGTTCATTAGGAGCCTCCATAAATAAAGAAGAAGCTTTTCATTCTAGCATTTAAAAGTATATTGAATAATCCAGAAAAGTAAAGTAAAATAAAAATACTCCCAGGAGGAATACAAGGCAGAAATTAATGAAAATCCGGGTAAAATTAATTGGTTCAAAACAATGACAGCAATAAAAAGGATAAAAAATCCAGGAACTTGTTCACTGACAAAGACAATGAAATAGGCACACTTTTACCCAATCTAAATAAAAGTAAGAGAAACAGTGTCCAAAGAAACATAACATGAAAGAAACACTGAGACATAACAACAAAAATCAATGGAATTCAAAGAATCATGAGTTATAACTTCAAAAACCCGGTGAGTCATAAAATTGGAAAAATATTACAAAATGGATGTTTTTCTCAACAGATACCACCCAAGAAAGTTAATGAAGACCAATTCCACTATTGAAGCAGCATTATAATGCCTAAGAATGTTGAAGCACTCATTAGAAGTCTCTCAACAACAACAACAACAACAACCACAACCACAACAACAACAACAACAACAACAACAACAACAACAAAAAGAGCTTGTACCTACAGTACTCACATTTTCTGGAAAGAGAAGAACACTTCCAAACTCATTCTATGAAGCTGTACATACCATTTTCTCCAGTGAACATTGTTGCAAAAATACTCAAGAAAATACTTTCAATGCATCCAGGAACACATCAAAAACTTCATCCACCATGATAATGTAAGCTTCATCCCAGGGATGCTGGGATGGTACAATATTGAAAATCCATTAAGGCATTCCACTATATAAACCAAAAGAAAGTAAACACTCACACACAGACACACACACACACACACACACACACACAGACACACTCACACACACATGATCATCTCATTATATGCTGCAAAATCATTTGATTAAATACAGCACCCCTTCATATTACAAACCTTGGAGAGATCTAGGACAAAGGGGCATACCTAAACCTGAAAAAAGCAATATACATCAGGCCAATAGTCAGCATCAAATTAAATGCAGATAACTTATAGCAATTCTACAAACATCAGGGACAAGTTTCTTAATCTTTCATTATCTGTTCGATATAGTACTTGAATTTCAAAATAGACCAATGAGACAACTAAAAAAGATTAAGTGGATAAAAACTGGAAAGGAAGAAATCAAAGTATAGCTATTTGCAGATGATAAAATAGTATATATAAGTGACCCCCCCAAAAGTCTACCAGAAAATCTTCATAGCTAATAAATATCTTCAGCTAAGTGGATGGATTAAAAACTTGAATAAAAATTCAGTAGCCCTCCAATATACAAACGTTAAACAGGTCAAAGAAGAAATAATGGAAATAACACACTTTACAATAGACATCAATGATATAAACTATCTTGTGTAACTCTAATCAAGCAAGTGAGAGTGCTGTAAGACAAGAATTCTTGTCTCTGAAGAAAAAAATGAAAAGGATATCAGAAGATGGAAGGATTTCCTATGTTCAGGGATCCACAGGATTAACAAAGGGAAAATTACAGTTTTACCAAAAATAATTTATAGATTCAGTGCATTTCCCAATTAAAATTCCAACACAATTTGTCATATGCCTTGGAAGAGCATTTTTAAATGTCATATACAAAAACAAGCAAACAGAAAAACAAACCCTAGGACAGCTAAACAATAAAATAAAGAACAATAAAAGAACTCCTGGAGGAATCACCATCACTAAAATCAAGCTGAGGTACAGAGCAATAGTAACAAAAATTGTATGGAATTGGAATAGAAAAAGTTAGGTTGATCAATGGAATCTAATCGAACACTCAAAATAAACAGACTTACATATAAATAATTTTGTGTAAAAAAGAAATACCATATTAGGAAAAGGGAAAGCATCTTCACCAAACATTTCTGGTCTAACTGATATCAGCATGCATACAAAATACAAATATATCCATATGTATCACCCCACGCATAAGTCTGAGTGTATCAAAGGCCTCAACATAAAACTGGATACACTAAATCTAATGGAGTGAAAGGGGGCAGGAGCTCACTGGCACAGGACAAAATTTCTTGAATATATCATGCTCCAGGATCAACAAATGACAAATGGGTCTTCATAAAGTTGAAAGCCTATGTAAGGCAAAAAACACTGTCAATAGGACAAAATTTTAACCTATAATTTTAACCTATAGATTAAGAAAATGTATAGAACTTCAGAATATAATTCTCAGTGAGGAAAAACAAAGCTGGAAAGACATGAGTAGCATGTACTCACTTATAAGTGGACATTAGCTGTAAATTACAGGATAACAGTGGTACAATCCACAGAACCAAAGAAACTGTATAATAAAGAGTTCCAAGGTTAGTAAATATATCTCAGAAGTGGAAAATAGACATCTGAAGATGAATATAGAGAGGGAACTGGGTAGGAGAGGAGGAGAAGTCGGTAATGGGAATGACAAGCAGGTGGAGAGGAATGTTAAGGGAGGATTGGGCAAGAGAATAAAAATCAGTGATTGAGGAAATCTCTGGTGACTATATGGATTGCTGGAATGAGAGAGGATACAGGAATACTGAGGGATGTGTGATCCTAGCTTAGATTTCTACCAGAGGTAGATAGAGAGACAAAAATGGCCACTTCAGATAGCAAGGCAGGACTTCAGTGGAGGGAGGGTGATCTCAATCCACCTGATAGTCTTCAACACAAAATTTATCTTGTCTGCAAGATGTGAAGAGATAAGATTGGAGGGAAGACTGAAAGAACACCAACCCAATGTGAGGATTCTGACTCTTATATGATTACAGAAATGAACCTTGCATAACTGTCTTCTCAGGGTCTTTATTCAGCAGCAGATTGAAAGAGAAAGAGAGATGAAGAAACCCACAGACACATATGAGAAAGAGCTCTTGGACTCACGTGGAAGTGCAGGGGATAGAAGTGAACAAGTTCAAGAAGACAAAGACACCAAAAGAAGACGAACATGGTCAACTAATCTGTGACCATGAGTGCTCACAAATAATGTGCCACCAAACAATATGCATGCAGGACCTGCATATAGAACACTTACAGATTTGTAGCAAACATTCAGATTCATATTCCAGTGGATCACCTAACAAGGAGAGCAGGGGTTGCCTTGGTCTTTGTTTCCAGCCATAGGATGACCCTCTCCCATATGTGGGCTACATGGATAGGCCTAAGTGGGAGAGTATGTTCCTAGACTTGCTGGTAAAGATGAACTAGGGTGGGGTAGCTTTTGTCTGAAGAGAAGGAGTAGGTTAATTGAGGGGAAGGATTTTCAAGAATGAGACAGAGAAGATAATGGGGGGCTAAAATAGTGATGTAAAATGAAGAACAATATGAAATAAAAAGTAAAGTAATACCAAAGTAAGAAAAATGATTGAAATATCTTGCTGACCAGAATTACAAAGACACCAATAGTTATCAAGAGGCAGCTTTGATTATATAAGTTGATTACTTTCTTGGCCTTGATTTTAAAAAGCTTAATTTGCAGGGCTCCTGCTTTGGTCAAATTTGTATTTGCCTCTCTTTTTTGGATCAAGTAATTGAACAGTTTTTCACTGTTCAATAGGCAGTTTTTCATGCCTATTTTACTAGTAGCTTGCCCATTGTGAATGTATCAATTTATGGTGCCATGAACATGGTTTATCTAAATTAATGAGATCTAAAATATTATTTGATAAGATCTATATGATGTTTCCCTTGATAGTTTACACAAGTTCTCATTTGAAGCTCTGATGATGAAATATTCCATTATGAAAATTCCTATAAGCGACTAGGAGTTCCATGTGGAAATACATAGTGTGAGTAACTAAGGAGAATGAATGGTCATTATCCAGTTATACATCCATATCCTGTACAGAGTTGGTTAACTGGAGAATTGTGATGATTTGATTGGCATGATAGGGAGTTTATATTTCATATTGACCTTTAGTGAGTGGTTCATTTCTAACTGTACAAGCATAAAAGTCTCCTGGCTATAGTGAGCTGTTGTTATTCTGCACTGTATCCCATGGCTACATGTAAAGAATCTCCAAATAACAAACAGAAACTAAGACAAAATTTGGGTTCCAGGTCAAGGAATATGGAATTCCAGGTATCTGAGAGGTCTATTAAAAAGGATGGATTTCATGGAGTTTACCTAAATTTTTGACATGTTTTTCCCTGTCAAGTTGTGCCTTAGAGTCCACACAAAAGACTTGGAAACAGGTTGTGATACATTAGTGCAAAAAGCTTCTTGGTTTCCACATTTTTGCTTGAAAAGAGGTGGCCTGAGAATTCTTCAATGACCTTTGAAGAATAAGGAATAGAGTTAGAGGTGCCACATACTTGTGGCTGCACTACAGTGATGGGTCCCAAGATGTCTCAAGTTGTCAGACAGTCTATCTAAGCATTAGCACTCTCAGAGATAAAAATAAGGCACAACACCTCTTTTACTTCCAATATTGTATTAATGCTTGCCAAAACTTTATAGTACTGGAAATGAAAATGTCTACAGAGAATTTTTAACAATTGTTTCCTACAGATTCTGGAAATTGTTATAATTGTCCACTCTAGAAGGACTATAACTCAAAGTTCTCATAAAGGACTAGGAGTTCATAAGGATTGTATAAGGAAGGACATAAACCACTTCACAATTATATACCACATGGAATATATAGGTATTCTTGAAATTTCTGAATCATGAGTTTGCCCTTGGAGGACAGACAGAATGCCATGAATTCCTGAGTGTTCCTTTTATAAGGTGAACAAATCTTTGGGCCTTCATAATTGGGAATAATTTTCCTTAACTCTTAAGAGTAGTGCTTTCAAAATAAATAAATTTAAAAAAAGAGTAGTGCTTTGGTAGACTGAGCAACTGCCCTGGAGTTAAAGGACAGAAATATTCCTAGTGTCCACTTTGCTAGAGATTGGTGTAACTTTGCTCCTTTGTGGCATTGCTGTGGAGGAAAGAAACTCCTATTCAAATTGGACTACTGCTAGTAGTAGTCACACTGCACAGAAAAATAAATTAAGTTGATTAGGATAACAGTTTCCATTTTTATTTTTGTGACAAAATATATGAACAAACACTGTAAAGATGATTTATCACTAAGTCCCAGTGTAGAGTCTATTATATAGAAAAGACGCTGGAGTTGCTACCATGTGGTGTTTGTTAATTTGTTTCTTCTCAGGAAAGAGATGAAGAAATGTAAATAATCAGCTAGGGATTTCTTTTCATCATGTCCTAGAACAGTAATATCACCCCCCAATTTAGGGTTAGTCCTCTCACAATAATTTTCCTATTGGAAATTATTCCCCCACACTTGTATAAGCAGTGATTCTAAAAGTTCTCATATAAAAAACAATGATTACCCACTATATATAACTAATGAAAATTACTTAGAATAATATTTATACAATAAATGTCAGTTAATATAGTCCTCATTTAAATATCTCCATATTTTATCATCATAATTATATGAATTAAAATTAAATTCTGTACTGGAGACATGTCATATTCATAAATTAATATCAATCCTGGAATAATGCTGAATTTTCAGCAATATAATATATCAACTTATAAAGTGCTTATACATATAGTAAATGGACGGTTAATAAGTTATGTTAAATTAAATGGTATTAAGCTATATAATCCTCTTTAAAAATATTTATTAATTTAAACTACATTTATGAGGGTGAATATGTGCATCCAAGTAAAGGGACTTCTAACCTGCCTTGTAGCTGGATTTAAAGGTAGTGTGATCTCACTAGTATAAATATTGAGAAATGAACTTGCGAAATTGAGTATTCTCTTCATAAGTTCAGTATGTGCTTTTATTCATTTGGCTATCTCTCAGGCCCCTTAAATTTGATAGTTTATAATACTGTGTATCTAATTTACCAGTTGGGTTCTAGTAATCACCCTAAAAACCAGAGAAACATAATTCTCAATCAGACAGGGACAGTTTATTGAATATAAGACTCAGGACTGATTGACCAGGGTCCTGGTCCAAACTCATAAGCTGAACAATGACCTGGAGTTAATTTCCTTAAGGACTTTTAAGCCTGAAATCAATAAACATCTATATCAAGTTATTCCACCAATGCAGACTTAGGGATGGGGTATTTGTTTAGGAAATTGTCTATGTTTTATTTTAATTCTGCTCTCATTGGTTGGGGTATTCAAAATTGGCAATGTACTTGCCTTGTCTAATATTTATGTCTTAACTTGTCCACCAGAATAGGATTTGTCTAACATTCATGGCTTTACTTGGCAAACAGGATGTAAGTTACCAACATATACGTGTCTTTCTGTCAAGTAGGATGTCAGTTCTCAAGGCAGTCTTGGGAACTTAAAATTTACTGGACAACAATTCAAGATGGAAGCCTTATTCCTTATGGTTTCTTATATTGCTCTTTTGTTGGGACTCATTCCAGGGGCAGCTTATAAATGCAAACACTATAACAGCACATATATAGATGAAAGAAAACCTGATGCACGGTTGATTAGATCCAAAAATATTTGGGATATACAAAGCTGATCTACAACATCTATCATGATTGGCTTCCAAGGGTACAGAACATAAAAAATATACAATTAACATGGGCATGAGAAAAAAAATGTTTCTATTAACAGCAAAAACAACATATGAGAGAATTTTCTCGTGCTATTAGTAACAAAAAGTGGTAGGATAGACAGGTAACACTCACCTAGACCTTAACATTAACTACATAATTATTGTTTGAAAAAATATATTTTGTATACCTATCATGTGTCCTTTATAGAATCATCTTAATGGGACTACATGAAATTGTGTTGGTAAAATGCACAGGTCAGGGAAATATTACTGATTTTTAATTTTATGAATCATTATACTGAGTCCTCATAGACAAATAACTTGCCCATGAAATGGCCCAAGCTTGCATTTTCTGTTTGGAATATGCAGTCCCTTTTGCATACCAGGCTAAAAAGGAAAAATATGCAGGTTAACTGGGATGTTGGGATAGATAAAACTTAGTTGGCATTAGTGTAGGGGATACATCCTTCCCCATAGGAGGTTTTCTTTATAAAAAGATCCCTTTATTGGTAGATGACCAAAGCATACATAAACCTTTGTGAGTGGTTATGGATTTAGGGGGTAAGGGTATGTCATTTACTGGGACTGGGGGACTGGGAATGATTAATTTTCGTGAATGGCATTTCAGGTGCTAGTGGGACAAGTCATTTTAAAAAATAGAGGAAGTTTACCCTCAAACCAGGCCACCAGCCTTTGGAAAAACCTCACAGGCAGAAATAGGGACAGGTTTGGAAGCCATCTTGCTCCTGACTAGCTCCTCTGGTACACATCTTTCTGACCTAAGTAAGGCAATGAGCTAGTATTGCCCCTCAGTCCTATAGATAGGTTTGGCTTTGGACCTGTGAGGGTCATATTTCCTTGTCTCTGCTTTGATGATTGCTGTGGTGCCTCCTCTTCCTCAAGATCATTGCCAGGTAATTATTCCTCTTAAAACTCAGCATGTTCTGAAGACATACATATGTTGCATGTCTGAGCAACCTTTTCTGCTGTCTGAACACCTGATTCCCAGTGTCAGAGATACATGTAATCAAAGGCCAGATTCCCAATATATAGCATGTTATCCTCAGCAATGTTATCATAAAGACAGAGAAACTGCTTTCTTTCTAAATACATTTATTAAAATGTCTGTTAAGCTGCAAAAGTCAAGATCAGTTAGCTTGTTCAGAACCATAGACTCCTGCTTAGAGTGTGGATTATTTTAGAGGAATCAGTTATGCTCTTTGAGTCTCATTGGTTTCCTATTTCTGATTAGTGAACCTTCTGTGGCATCAGTTTGTGATATATATATATATATATATATATATATAAATTTTGTACATGATAATGAATATTCAGTGTGTAGCATTTTGTTGTGCCCAAGGAACCATTAGGTATGCAGATAACTCAGGAGAATTACCATTTATTGGATCAGAAGAAAGGAAAGTTATAGTAATCCTTGGTGGTAGATTGAATTAGAACCAGGAGGAAGAAGAATTGATTAAGGACAAAGTGTGGTGAAGAAACCAGTAATATCTGTGACTATCATCTGTTGTTTGCTAGAGAATATGTGGGGACTTGAAAATATAAGTGTCTGTAAACTCTCCAGTGGCTATGAATTCTTGTGTCAGTGATCATACTTGGTACATATTCTCCCATGAACAGCACCAGAGATTTTTCTCCCAAGATTATTAAACAGTTGCCTGAAATGAAACCCAAACCAGAGGTATCGTTATAAAGATTTGGGACTTGCTTTCTGCATGTCACAGCTCATTTTCAAGTGTCACAATAGTGGATGTTTTATGGCTGTATTGTCATTTATTTGGCCTTATGTATGTCTTACAAATGAGTGTATGAGAGTTTGGAACCAAGGCCATAATCATAAGTGCCAATCTCATAGATATCTCTGTGTCCTTAGTCTTTAATAATATCTTTTTCTAAAGAGAGAAAAAATGAATAGAAATGTCCAAAATTAATAAGGGGAAAGAAAACTCAGATAGAATAAAAACATGCCCATTCAACCAACCAACTCCCAGTATAAAAGAGGAGGCACCCTGGTTTTCACCCTGGGCTTCCTAATAGAAAGAGACCATCTAGAATCTACCTTCCTGTGAGGGTCACTTACACTTCTCCAAATGGTGATATTGTATTTGGAAAAGAACCACATACTTTATTCTATGATGTTCTAGTGTTTTCTGTGATCTATAGTAGTTGAAGGCAAAGGAGCTTCTTTCAGAGTGTCACTGTTCCTACTTTTTTAGTTGTTTGGATTACAATAGCATTGCTTCTATGGGGAAAGAAATATTTTTTAAGAATTTAACCTAAGTCCATAGTACTCTATATATCTGGAGGTGCTAAATTTGAGACACTTCCTCAAGTAGTCTTTAGTCTGTATGCTTCTGAGAGGAAGCAAAGAAAGTTATGAACCAGATGATTCCCCTTATGTGAGTGCCACAGCACAACAGCTCACAAAGGTCTTAATGAATTTTACTCGTAGGGAGGCATCTCTACTTGCTCCATGCAGAGCGGTAGGGAAGAATTGCAACTTTTATCTTGTACATGAGTATACCATAGCCTAGTAGTCAAAGAATGCTTCAAGTGACCCAAAATAAAAAAACATGGACTCAAAAACAGGGTTTCTGCTCCTCATCAAACTTGTTTCTTTTCTCCCATATTTTGAGCTCTAGCATTCCTCCTCAGACATGTAAGTTTTTTGCAGAATAACTTAGTGGCATACTGTTTTAAGTAGGAGAGAAATAAGTGTGTAGATGGTGATATCTGGAATAGATCATATACTGGTGTATAAAGGCTAGAATTTTGCCAACAAGAGACGAGCTGCTTTGGATTTTCTGCAGTAGCAATAACCATATTAAAAGGTCATGAAAAGGAAGTTAAGGCATATATATATATATATATATATATATATATACATATATATATATATATGACAAAATGTGGCTAAAAGCAGACACACAGGTATGTTCCTGCTCATTTTTCTAATTTAATGAAGAACTTCAACCATTGTAGAACAGTTCCAGTCAACTGTTGCTCAGTTGCAGTAGAGGAAAGTCCAGAAAGACTCATCAAGAACAGTGAGTATACTGCTGAGGAGAAAGATTTTATTTCCCTGAACATGAGTCCCTCAGCCACCATGTCAATTCCTATTATATTAATTTTCTGTAGCTCTTATTGGGAAAATTCAGTGTTGCTTAAACTACTGCTTAGTAGTTCTGTCCCTGACTATGTCCATCCTATTCAAGGCATGGACCATGAGTGTGAAGATGCTAATTTTGAGTCCTTGGCTTGCCTCTTCTTGTAGTACTGGTGTCAAATTTTTAATATCCAGATCCAAGACTACAGAATGCGTAATTCTTTCTCCAATTCATTCCATATTTAGTCAGGGCATCTTCCTTGGATATCTGGAAGATAAACAACTATTAGCTTTGATTGTGATGAAGGAAAAGGAGCCAGGACACACCAAGTAGCCAGATGGAAAATCCCTAGGAAAACTGTCCCGAGAAACCCACTGAAGTATAAAAGTAAAGGTCTGAGTGAGAATGAATCTCACTAAACACATGATAATACTTTCCAAAATGCTCCTGGCAGCCCTCCAAATTCAAGCATTGGCTCTTTTAGCAGAAGAAGTTAAGACAACTGGAAAGTATAAACATATTTCACATTCATCCATATGGAAATTTATCTTTCATAAATGTCATCGTCCTTGAGTAAAACTGGCCTGGCAATAGCTGAATATTTTTTACAATTGCAGGGTCTGAGAACAGAGGAGAGGATTGAAGAGGGAGTATAAAGCCAACCCTAAATTGGAAGTGTCATTCCTCCCCCAACGTGGCTCAGTCAATTCTCCCTTTATTTTTCATGAAGGAAACTAGTTAATGGATCTCATTCAGGCACCTTACTGGGCAACTCTTGTGGCAAAAAAACCCTGTTTGTTCTCTTGAAATGGTAAAGCATTTTAATGTTCTAAAATTTGTGATAAGATGTGTGAAGGAGATATCAGCCATTAAGCTTGGGTAGAGTGTCTAAGATATTTACCAGTTACATGTCATCTACACTTTAGCTAGGACCTCATGCTTAAGGCTTTTCAGGAACCCATGAGGCCAGTGATGCAGATGTAATATTAGCAAGTAGAGATAAATGATAGATCAAGCAAAGGATAAATCTGCTCAGAATCTTCCCGCACACTCTTCTTCTTTACCTAGAATTCTGATATACTGAGTTTCCCATTTATTGCAAGTTTCCTGCTGGGTCTTAAAATGTGGTTCAGCTGTTAAGAATACATGCTGAATTTGTAAAGGACATGGACGTAGAATTTATTGTTGCTCACAAATATCTCTTCTAATGATAATTTCAATTCCCCAGTCTTGCCTTCACAAACATTGATGACACACACACACACACACACACACACACACACACACACAGAGAGAGAGAGAGAGAGAGAGAGAGAGAGAGAGAGAGAGAGAGAGAGAGAGAGAACATATATTCCAGGAAAAAATCACACACATTAAATTTGTACACATTATAAGGAAAGAAATCAGGAGCTGTCCACATCACTAATATTGTACAAAGGGAAAATTTACCTCTGATTGGTGTTCAACGAAGGCTGTGATCTTGGTCACAGATGTCAGTCCTAAATGGTCTAATGGAGACTGGAACCTGTGTGTCACCTGTCTCCACACATGGTTCCATTTCCCCTGGTTTGAAAAGAGAATACTAAGTATGTTGGGATTTACTTCATACATTCTCTTTATTATTTCATTTTGCACTCTAGATCTCCAGACTGACTCTACCACCCCATGTGTGCCCCAAATCTTCAGCCGAATTTTGCCTTTCTATCACTTCCCAACCAAGGCTTATCTTGGAATGTGTCCTTTAATAGGGACATTGTCTAAGCTAAAATATTTCTCCTTTAGAGTGAAAAGTTCATTTCTTTTACCAAAGCCACTCACCTTTGCCATTCCCAAAGACAACCTCACAGTCTATCCCCAGGCACTTAAGATACTGGACATAAATACTCCTTTTTTGTGCCTCTCTGTCATTAGTGGACATCTATATAAGTCTGTCTATAACAAGGTATCTCACAGTGTAGTCCAGCTACAGTTTCCTAAGCAGCAGCATCTAACTATGAATACAGCAGGGACTTAGGCCTGGCTGACCATGGATGGAAAGATAGTAAACTTTGTCTCTCACTATTGCAGACACAATATGCACACTTGTGGAAAAAAACAACTTTAGAGAATCTTCTTCCATTTTCATCAAGTCTTTTAAATTTTCCTGGTCATATTTTCCATAAAATGTTTTTAACAGCATACTTTTAAATGTTATAATGATGAACAACATTATGTTGAGTTAACATTGGCAACAATCTTGGTTCATCTTACACTGTTTGAAAAATGTAAATATAAATGTTGTAAGAAAGAACATCCAGCTTTTTCTGGATCTGTCTTCTGTCAACTAACAAATTAGAAAGTAAGAGGAATATCATATAAAAAGAAAACCAGTGTTAGCCAGGTTGGGGAGAAAGTTTGTTATTCATGTGGAAAAACTGAGATTTTGATCCTCTAGAAAATGTCAAAAAGTAAAACATTTTGTAGTGCAAGGCACTTAGAAATCACAAAGAAAACAACAAACCAGTCAAGGTCAACAGAAAGTGCTTCAAGTAGGAGGATTTAGAGGAATGTTTGGTAAAGAAAATAGCAATATCATTTACAACAACCACAAAGTAGGCAGCCTCCTGTCACATGAATCTAGAGAGCTATTACAAATGCTGAGAATGCACACAGATTGCTTGACAGGCTAGTCTTAAAGGCAGACCCTGGGTGGACATATTAATCTCCTAGGATAAGTTAATATGGTTACTGTGACAAGTATTGAATTGGGATTTAAGCAATCTCTCTCTCTCACTGTTTTATCTGTCTTTTTTCATCTCTTCTTTTTCTGTCCTCTCTGTGCTTCTTGAACTCCATTCCAATCTTTCTCCCTCTCTTGCTTTATTTTTAGTACTCTCTCTTTCTTTGGAAGTACCCATCTGATACTGGAGATGGACCAAGAGAAGATGTGTGATCCTTTCATTTTCGCACTGTTTCTTAACTCCTTTGAGCAAGACACCCTGTCTGACACACTTCCTGCCTCACTTCTAACTATCGAAGTCTGGCTGCATACCCTTGGTAGTTGAACCAGATGGTCTTTGTCTCTCATCCCAAATCATTTGGGTCCCTCAAGCTTATGGAATGAATCTTACCCCATGTTTGTGCTCTTAGGTAGATAAGTTATTGACAGAATCTAGGTGATGTGTTGTAGTTAGTGTTTCCATTCCTAAGAAACACGCTTACCAAGGAAACTGTTATGAAGGACAACATTTAATTGGGGCTGGCTTTCTGGTTCTGATGGTCAGATCTTTATCACCATTGTGAGAACCAGGGCAATGTCCATGGAGGTGTGGCGCTATATAAGATGAGAGTTCTATTTCTTGTTCTGAAGGCAAGCAGGAGAAGCCAAACTTTCAGTCAGCTAGGAAGATGATCTTGAAACCAACCCCATAGTGGCACACGTTCTTCACAAGGACAAACCTACTCCAACAAGGCCACATCTCTTAATAGTGTTACCTAATTCCTGTGCCAAGTGTGTTCAAAGCACTACATTTCATTCGCTGATCCCCATAAGCTTGCTTAAACACATGTATCTATGGGGGCCTTACATAGCCATCATGCAACACAAATTACACTTAGTACAATTTCAAAAATTCACATAGTCTAGAGCAGTCTCAACAATGTCAAAAATCCAAAATACAAAGTCTCTTTGGAATTTCATCCAATCGCCGAGCTGTTATTATTCCATATAAAATCAAAATGAAAAATCAAATCATAAACCTCCAACTTATCATGTCACAGGATATATACCACTCTTACAAAATGTCTTAGTGATGAAATAATGGATGGAATCAAGACCAAAAGCTCAGCTGGGCAATCTTCTAACTGTGCATCTCCATGTCTGATGTAAAAATGCTCTTCAGATTTCCAACACTTTTTGTCTTCATGGCCTATAAGAAAATTATTTATCTTGGTTTTGTTCTACTCTCTTTTAGAAGCTTTCTTCTGCAGGTATCCCATGACTCTGGCATGTACAAATTCTGGCGCATTTAAAGCAACTTCATCTTAATAGCTTCTTGTTACAATTTCTGAGATCTACACATGATCTTCTGTTATCCTCCCGAGGACTTGGGTCACATCTACTGCTCTCTCCTCTGTAGCACTCAATCCAATTGTTAATTCTACTCCACTGTTACTGTTTTCCTTGGTGATCATCTCATGATAATGGCATCTTCAATCTGCTGGAATCATCCAGACTAACTAGGTTTCACCAATACTTTTCCCATAGACTTCTATAATGGTACCAAGCCTCAGCTTTTTTACATGTGCTCTTTAGTCCTGAACCATTGAAATCCAGTGAGGCTGTCCGTTCACCAGTGTCCTTCAGGACTTCAAACCAAGTTTGATTCTTCAACATAGCCAAGTCTAGCTGCAGGATGACAAACAAACTTGGCTATCTCTGGAACACAGAGCTCTCAGAAAACACTTCTCAGGATATTTCACCTCAGTGATGTTAGTGGCTTCTTAATCACTAATTTCCTGTCTCTAGTCTACCAGCATCAATTGTTCCAGAAGTCCCATTCTCCCCTGAACTCTAAAGTCAGAGCCATAACATCAAAACTGCTGCGTTCTGCTGCTTACTAGAGCTACAATGTAGTCCCCTTGTTCTATTACATTATCTTTAGCTTCTGTTTTCCATCTCCTTCACCGCCTAAACTTTACTGTTATGGAGCTTTCTCTATAGATTAACCTTGACCACAGAGATCTAAATGGCCCTATCTCACAAGTTCTGGGGATAACGTTATGTTCTATCACAGCAGGACTTAAGCATTTCATTTCCTGGTAGTTGCTCTGTACCATGATGGTCTTGAACTCAGAGATCTGCTTCATATTTATCCTGGGATTATAGACGTATACCTCCATGCCTAGACCCAAGCTTTTTCATGTCCACTCTTCCTCAAGATCTGGATCAAAGCCTTTCTCTTCCATTTCTGCTTTGAAGTTCATTCCAGTTAAATATTCAAATACAATCAATGACTAAGTAATAATGATGCATAATTTTATATACTATTCTTTATTCAATGGCAAGTGCATAAACATTAAGATTAGTCATGTTAGTTCTTGTTCCAAAGCAATACCTCCCTTATTCTGTTTATTTCCTCAAACACAAGATTTAGCTCCATTTTACTTCCTGATGCCTTTTTATTATTTGAACCCTACTTTTTGTAGTTTTTCATTCTATGCTTTCTACCTTTGCACAAAACATCTTTTGTGAGAGTAAATCAGAGGGCAAAGTCTATGCTGGTATTTTCTTAGACTTCCATTGTCAATACAATTAATTAATCAAAATATCCTTATGTTATCCTTGTGTAGACCCTTTGTACAAGGGCAAATATTGCAAAAACATTCCCTAGGCCTTGTACTGAAATTATTCTACAGTAAAATGTATTGTGTCAGGCCTGTACAATTGCGATCACCCTCAGCACCAATGCCTTCCATATTACTAGAGAATGGTGAACTAAGATTCACTTAAAGCATTCCACTAATTCTCAATTCCAAAGTGTAAAACTACACATTTCTACAAACCAAACGAACAAATGAACAAACAAACAAATAAACAAAAAAAAAAAAAACACCATGATCAGACAATTATGGCAATACTCCAGTCCGAGGTACCAACTTCATTCTTAGCGTTTCTATTATTGTAAAAAGACATTATCACCATGACAACTCTTTTAATGGATAGGACTTACTTGGAGTTGGCTTCCTAGTTCTGAGGTTCAGGCCATTATCTTCATGCAGAAAAGCATGGCAGAATCCAGGCATGCATGTGGCTGGAAGAATTGAGATTTTTACATCTTGTTGCAAAGTCAACCAAGGGGAGCCTGGTTTCCAGGAATCTAAGAGGATGGTCTCTATGGCATTCCCTCTTGTAGTGGCTATTCCTGGTTGTCAACTTGACTATATCTGGAATGAGCTACAATCTAGAAT
Organism: Apodemus agrarius; assembly: GCA_964023405.1. Taxonomy (NCBI): domain Eukaryota; kingdom Metazoa; phylum Chordata; class Mammalia; order Rodentia; family Muridae; genus Apodemus; species Apodemus agrarius. The sequence continues at coordinate 72,681,238 of OZ030007.1, read as the reverse complement.
TGGAAGACTCACCTATGATCCTAATCTGGAGGCTCAGAGATATTAGTTTCTGACCTGGACTTAGCATGGAGATCTTGAAGCATAGTGGCTATGGATTCCAGGTCAAGATCATGTGGGATTAAAGGCATGGAGACACACACCTTTAATCCCAGATTATGGCTATGGATTCCAGTTCAAGATCATTTGGAATTAAAGGCATGGGAACACACAACTTTAATCTGGGCTACACCCTCTACTGGAGACATATACAAGGACATTGGAAGAAGGAAGATAGATTCTCCCTTGCTGGCTTTCTTTCATGGGACTGAGCAACTGCTAGATCCTTGGACTTCCATCCACGGCTGCTGCTGACTATTGTTGGGGAGTTGTACTACAGACTGTAAGTCTTCAACAAATTCCCTAACTACATAGAGACTGCCCATACATTCTGTGACTCTAGAGAACCCAGACTAATACAGAAGTTGGTATCAGAAGAGGGGTGGTTCTAGAGGAGCAGAAGTATAAGGATGAATGTTTCAAAAATTTTGAGTTTTTTTGGTTGATCCACTAGCACCTTCAAATACTGAAACCTCTCCAGGTTGTCTCCCTCCTGGAAGCTCAGAGAATATTGAAAATCCATGGATAAAACTATATTTCAAGCCTAAAGAAGCTAATGCCTTTGTTTATCTTGATGAATTAGGTGAATTACAAGAGACTTTTGGGATTTTGGAGCAAAGCTTTACAGTCATCCACAGACAACTGCTCTCCCTTTGAGAAACAGCTCTTGGCCTGCTATTGGGCCTTCGTGGAAACTGAATGTTTGGCAATAAGACATCAAGTTACTATGCGACCTGAACTGTCCATCATGAGTTGGGTGTTATCAGACCCTCCAAGGCATAAATTAGGGCATCGACAACAGCAGTCTATTATCAAATGGAAGTGGTATATAAGTGATCAGGCCAAAGCAGGTCCTGAAGGCACAAGCAAGTTACATGAAGAAGTTGTTCAGATGCCTATTTTTTCTACTTCTGTTACAATGCCATCTGCTGCCAAGCATGTACCTATAGCCTCATTGGGTGTTCGCTAAGACCGGCTGACTGAAGAAGAGAAGATTAGGGCCTGGTTTACTGATGGCTCTGCATGTTATATAGGCACCACCCAGAAGCGGACAGCTGTAGCATTACAACCCATTTCTGGGACAACCCTGAAAGATACAGGTGAAAGAAAATCTTCACAGTCGGCAGAACTTCAGGCAGTACACATGGTATTACAGTTTATTTGGAAGATGAAATGGCCAGATTACGATTGTTTACTGACTCATGGGCTGTAGCCAATGGATTGGCTGGATGGTCAGGGGTGTGGAAAGATCACAATTGGAAAATTGGTGAGAAAGACATCTGGGGAAGAAATATGTGGATAGATCTCTCCAAGTGGGCAAAGGATGTGAAGATATTTGTGACCCATTTAAATGCTCGCCAAAAGGTGACTTTAGCTGAGGAGGGGTTCAACAATCAAGTGGATAGGATGACTCATTCTGTGGACAGTCAGCCTCTCTCCTCAGCCATCCCAGTTATTGCCAAGTGGGCACATGATCAAAGTGGCCATGGTGGCCGAGATGGAGGTATGCTTGGTATCAGCAACACGGACTTCCACTCACCAAGGCTGACCTAGCTACAGCTTCTGCTGAATGCCAGATCTGCCAACAGCAGAAACCAACACTGAGGCCCAGATATGGCACCATTCCTCGAGGTGACTAGCCAGCAACCTCGTGGCAGGTTGACTACATTGTACTACTTCCTCCATAGAAAGGAAAATGTTTTGTTCTTACTGGAGTAGATACTTATTCTGGTTATGGATTTGCCTATCCTGCATGTAATGCTTCTGTCAAAACCACCATCTGTGGATGCACAGAATGCCTTATCTATTGTCATGGTATTCCACACAGTATTGCTTCTGACCAAGGAAATCACTTCACAGCCAGAGAAGTACGACAGTGGGTACACGATCATGGAATTTACTGGTCTTACCATTGTCCCCATCATCCTGAAACAGCTGCTCTGATAGAAAGATGGAATGGCCTTTTGAAGACACAGTTACAATTAGGTGGCAACAGCATGGAGGGCTGGGGCAGAGATCTTCAGAAGGCAGTATATGCATTGAATAAGCGTTCAATACATGGTACAGTTTTTTTCCATAGCCAGGATCCGTGGGTCCAGGAGTCAAGGGGTGGAAAATGTAATGTTTCCACTAACTATCACTCCTAGTGCCCCTCTAGGAAACATTTTGATTCCTGTCTGCACAAATTTAGTTTCTGCTGGCCTAGAAGTTTTGGTTCCAGAGGCGGGAGTGCTCTTACCAGGAGTCACAACAAACATTCTATTGAACTGGAAGCTCAGATTTCCCCCTGGCCATTTTGGGCTTCCAATGCCCTTAAACCATCAGGCTAGGAAAGGAATAACAGTGTTAGGAGGGGTGATAGATCCAGATTACAATGGGGAAATTGGATTGCCTCTCCACAATGGAGGTAAGCAGGATTATGTCTGGAGTTCAGGAGATCCCTTAGGGTGTCTACCATGTCCTGTGATTAAAATCAATGGGGAACTACAACAGCCTAATCCAAGCAGGATGATGAAGGAAGACCCATCAGGAATGAAGGTATGGGTCAAACCTTCAGGAAAAGAGCCAAGTCCTGCTGAGGTGCTTGCTGAAGGTGAAGGAAATACAGAATGGGTAGCAGAGGAAGGTAGTTATAAATACCAGCTAAGGCCACATAATCAGTTGCAGAAACGAGGATTATAAGTAATATGAATGCTTCTATCTTATTTTGTTAAGGATACATTTGTCTTTCTTCCAATTCCTTTAACATCATTGGTATTGAGACACTAAAAGAATGTTCCCAAGGGACATTACCCCATTGTAAATTTACAAATGGATTTGCAATTGTACAAGGAATAGTTATATCATGTTAGGAATATTCATGAACTTGTTATTGCTTCATGTGAACATGAGATATTATCTGTGTCAAGTTGACAAGGGGTGGATTGTAGTGGCTATTCCTGGTTGTCAACTTGACTATATCTGGAATGAACTACAACCTAGAATTGGAAGTCTCACCTATGATCCTAATATGGAGGCTCAGAGATATAAGTTTCTGACCTGGATTTAGCATGGAGATCTTGAAGCATAGTGGCTATGGATTCCAGTTAAGATCATCTGGGATTAAAGCCATGGAGACACACACCTTTAATCCCAGATTATGGTTATGGATTCCAATTCAAGATCATCTAGGATTAAAGGCATGGAGACACTCACCTTTAATTCCAGATTATGGCTGTAGATTCCAGTTCAAGGTCATCTGGGATTAAACGCATGGAAACACATACCTTTATTCTGGACTACACCCTCTATTGGAGACATATATAAAGGCATTGGAAGAAGGAAGACAGGTTCTTCCTTGCCAGCTTGCTTTCATGGGACTGAGCAACTGCTAGATCATTGGACTTACATCCACAGCTACTGCTGACTATTGTTGAGCAGTTGGACTACAGACTGTAAGTCATCGACAAATTCCCTAACCACATAGAGACTTCTTATATGTTCTGTGACTCTAGAGAACCCAGACTAATATACCTCTGGAACACAATTCCTCCAATAATGAAACATCTACTCCACTAAGGACATACTTTATAATGCCACCATTTAGTCCTTGGGCCAAGTATATCCAAACCACTACACCAAAGTTATAAAGTTGTGAGGTGTAATAAACCCCTATATTACTAATATAAAACATAATGTACAGAAAAAAATGTGCCCAAGGCCACACATATGATGTATCAATTTAATTTATTATATCTGGAGTCCATTCATTGTACAAAATATTGGGTTTCATTGTGACATTTCATATACATAATGGACTCGTATCTTATTTACACATTATATCACCCTTTCTTATGTTCCCAGTCATTTACTTCATCCATTTCTCAACTCTTGCTCAAAGTCCTTATTTTTCTGCTTATAGCAAGCAAAGTTCCCCTTTGTCAGACTGGTTCATTTGGTTTAATTCCTTGCAGAGAAGTGTCTTATCAGTTTGATTGTTGAATAAAATGCCACTTATATACTAGATACTGAAATGATTAATTTTTTCTTTAATCATGTTTTACAGTATAGATTTTATCACCTTCCTTGTCCACCCTAAGATTGTTCTACATTTCATACCTCCTCCCTGAGTCTCCATGAGTATGCCATCACCTCACACCTCATACCCCACCACACCTCACCACTCCCTGGGGCCTCCATTCTCTTGAGGTTTTGGTGCATCTTCTTTGAGACCAGACCCAGCAGTCCTCTGCTCTTTATATGTTGGGACCTCATATAAGCTGGTGTATATTGCCTGGTTGGTGGCTCAGCTTCTGAGAGGTCTCAGGTCTCCAGGGTATGTGAGATTGGTGGTGTTCCTATAGGGTTGCCCTCATCCTCAGCTTCATCCAGCTTATCCCTAATTCAAGCACAGGAGTTAGTAGCTTCTGTTCATTGGTTGGGTATAAATATATGACTCAGCTGCTTGTTGGGTCTTCTGCAGGCCAGCAATGATAGGTCCCTTTCATTAGCACACAATAGCCTCATGAACTGGATACCAATTTGTGCCTGCCATTGGATTTCCTTTTCCTGAAGTGTCTCTCCATTTTCCTCCCTGCAGATCTTTCAGACAGGAACAATTCTGGTCAGTCATTAACTGTAAGATGGCAATTCTATTCCTCATCTTGATGTCCTTTCTTTCTACTGGAGGTGGGCTTTACAAATTCCCTCTACCCACAGTAGGGCATTTCATCTTGTGTCTCTCCATTTGAGTCCTGAGAGTCTCTTAACTCTCAGGTCTCTAGTATATTCTAGAGGGATATGGCTCCTACCTCCTACCTCCCAAGGTTGTCTGTTTTTATTCTTTCTCCTGGCCCTCAGGGCTTCAGTTCTCTTCCCCCTACTTGATAATTGATCATGTTCCCGTCTTCCCCTCCCTATCCTCTTTTCCAGCCAGGTCCCTCCCTCCCTCCCTCTCCCATTATTCTCCCTCCCAGTGAGACTGAGGTGCCCTCATTAGGGCCCTTCATCTTGTTTACATTTTTGACTTCTGTTGATTGTATCCTGAGTATTCTATACTTTTTTGCCTAATATCTGCTTATTAGTCTGTATATACCATGCATATTCTTTTGGATCTGAGTTATCTCAGTCAGGATGATGTTTTCTAGTTGCATCCATTTTTCAGCAATGCTCATGATGTCCTCGTTCTCAACAGATGAATAGTATCCCATTGTGTAAATGTACCATTCTTCTGTCATGGGACATCTTGGTTGTTTTCAGCTTCAGACTATCACAAATATGTCTATGAACATAATGGTACATGTGCCCCCATGGCATGGTGGGGGTTTCTGATATACATGCAATGCTCTGGTATCTATTTACACACGATATCATGATTTCTCATGCTTCCAGTCATTCCCTCCTTCCATTTTCCAATAGTGTGCCTTTTACTCCCAGACCTTTTTATCTGCAGATAATTTGCAATGTTTTTCTTCATTAGACTGGTTCATTTTGTTTAACATGACAATATCTAATTCCTTCCAGGGAAATGTCTTATCAGTTTCATTGTTGAATAAAACTCCATTTGTTTACTATATACTGAATAGATAAATTTTTATTCATTCATATGCTGAAGGGAAACTGACTTCAATCATATTACAGAGTCCTGTAACAAAAGCAGCACAAGGTTAACACAAAAACAGATATTTAGGTGAATGAGACTGAATAAAAGATCTAGAGAGGAATCCTCGCAACTCTATTATTAACTTTATTTTTTGACAGTTTGCTATTTTTTATTTTTTGAGTATGGATGCTTTTCCTAGTGCATGATGTGTGTTGAAAGCTCATAGAGACTAAAAGAAGGCAGTGGTTCTATGCAATCTAGAATTACAGGTGGTTTTTACCTGCCATTTGTGTGCTAGGAATTGGATTCATGTTTTGAAGGAGAGCAAACATTGCTTTTATTTATTTAACTATGCCTCTGCCTCACAAATTTGGGTTTATTCCAGTTTCTTAATTAAATAATACATTTATTCACATTAGATCTGATATGAAAGAACCCCCAACCTTCTTTCTTTCAAGTCTCATCTTCAAATCTCCCTCCACCTAATCCCCCTAGCCTTCTATGTAAAAAGGGGAGGCACCTCAGTGTTTGCCACTCAATCCATGCACATCATGTCACAGCTATACTAGGTTCATCCTTTCCCACAAAGGCCACTCAAGATTTGTCCAGATAGGGGACAGGTAACCAAAATCAGGCAACAGAGTCAGAGATAGCTACTGTTCCAATTGTTAGGAGACACTCATAAAGACAAAGTTGTACAACTGTTACATATATGAAGGTGGTCTACATCTAGAACATGCATGTTCTTTGGTTAGTGCTTCAGTCTCTAGAGCCTCAATGGACACATAAAATAAAGAGTTGACTTCAGGTTTTCTTGTGGACACATATGGTTTTAAGAAGTTGCTAAAAATGTTAATAGGATAAAACAGGCATGTTGGACAAATGGTAGCAGAACACTGGATATCCAAGTGTAGAATAAATAAATTATCTCTCATTCCACTACAATAATCAGTAAAATGAATTAGAATCCTTATGGTAGGTGTTGGCGAGGATGTGGAGAAAGAGGAACACTCCTCCACTGATGGTGGAATTGCAAGATGGTACAACCATTCTGCAAATGAGTCTGGCAGTTCCTCAGAAAACTGGGCACTACACTTCTGGAGGACACTATTATAGCACTTCTGGGCATATACCCAGAGGATTCCCCAGCATGTTATAAGGATACATATTCCACCATGTTCATAGCACCCCTATTTATAATAGCAGGAAGCTGGAAAGAACCTAGATGTTTCTCAATGGAGCAATGGGTACAAAAATATGGCATATACACACAATGGAGTACTATTCAGCCATTAGAAACAATGAACTCATGAACTTCTTAGACAAATGGATGGAGCTGGAGAATATCATCCTAAGTGAGGTAACCCAATCTCAAAAGTACACTCATGGTATGCACTCACTGACAAGCAGATATTAACCTAGATGACTGGAATACCTAAGACACAATCCACATATCAAATGATGTCCAAGAAGAAGGAAGGATGGGTCCCTGAATATGGGAAGGCTTAGTGTCGCAATGTAGGGAAATACCAGAACAGGGAAGAGGGAAGGGTTGAATGAGGGAACAGGGGGAGGGAAGAAGACTTATGGGACTTGCGGGGAGGGGGAAGCCTGGAAAGTGGCAAATCATATGAAATGTAAATTAATATATCGAATAAAAAAAGATAAAAACCAATTTTAAAAAAAGTTCTTAATACTCTTATTTATTTGGAAAATAAAATAAAAATTATTTGACTATCTTAAGAGATGTTCAACATCACTAGTCATCAGGGAAATGCCAATCAAAACAACCCTGAGATTCCACCTTCCACCAGTCAAGATGGCTAAGATTAAAAACTCAATAGACAGCAAGTGTTGGCAAGGATGTGGAGAAAGAGGAACACTCCTCCACAGTTGGTGGTATTGCAAGATAGTACCACCACTCTGGAAAGCAGTCTGGCAGTTCCTTAGATAATTGGGCATGACATTTCCAGGGGACCCTGTCATACCACTCCTGGGCATATACCCAGAGGATTCCCCTGCATGCAACAAAGACACATGCTCCACTATGTTCATAACAGCCTTATTTATAATAGCCAGAACCTAGAAAAAACCCAGATGTGCCTCAATGGAGGAATGGATACAGAAAATGTGGTATATTTATACAATGGAATATTACTCAGCAATTAAAAACAATGAATTCATGAAATTTGTAGGCAAATGGCTGGAACTGGAAAATATCATCATAAGTGAGGTAACCCAATCACGAAAGAATACACATGAAATGCAATCACTAATAAGTGGATATTAATTAGCCCAGAAGCTCTGAATACCCAGGACACAATTAACAAATCATATGATTCCTAAGAAGAAGGAATGAGAGGGCCCTGTTCCTGAAAAGACTTGATCCAGTACTGTAGGGGAGTACCCAAAAAAAGAAATGGGGTAGGGGTGGGGTGATTGGGGAATGGGCAGAGGGAAGAGAACTTATGGGACATATGGAGAAGGGGGAACTGGGAAAGGGGAAAGCATTTAAAATGTAAACAAAGAATATAGAAAATAAAAAAAAACTATTTGACTATCATCAAAATATAAAAAACAAATTATAGGTGGGTGGGGAGAGGACATTCCTTCTTCACTATTGATAAGGATGTGAATTGTAATAGCTAGAAACTATGAAGTTCCTTGTGAAATATGACTAGATAGTCATTAAAGAAGATACTAAAAGATGGAAAGATCTGAGCTTGTGGATCAGTTAGATTAACATTGAATAAAGTTCCATCCTACCAATGCTATCTACACAATCATATCAATCCGAATCATCAAAATTCCAACTTAATTTTTCACAGAAATTGAAAGGAATATTTTCTGCTACATACTGAAACACAAAATATCCACAATAGCTAAAGCAATACTGAGAAATAAAAGAACTTCTAGAAGTCTCATCAATTCTAATTTCCAGTTATATTACATAGTTATGCTAAGTAAGGCAGTATCAGATTTCCATAAATCTAGACAGGATGTGGAATAGAATCAAACCAAAGTCACAGAAATAAATCTATAAACAAATAGAAAACAGACTTTCTGTTATTCCAGATGAATTTGAGAATTGCTCTTTCTATATCTATGAAGAATTAATTAAGTATTTTGATCGGGATTGCATTGAATCTGTAGATTGCTTTTGGCAATATGGTCATTTTTACTATATTGATTCTATCAATCCATGAACTGGGAGATCTTTCCACCTTCTGAGACTTTCTTCAGTTCCATTCTTCAGAGACTTAAAGTTCTTGTCATATAGATCTTTCACTTGCTTCATTAGGGTCACACTTAGGTATGACTATTATGAAGGGTGTCATTTCCGTAATTTCTTTCTCATTTTGTTTATCACTTGAGTAGAGGAAGGCTATTGACTTGCTTGGGTTAATTTATATCCAGCCACTTTGCTGAGGTTGTTTATCAGCTTTAGGTGTTCTCTGGGGACAGTCTTGGGGTCGCTTAATTATACTATCATCTTATCTGCAAATAGTTATATTTTGACTTCTTCCTTTCCAATTTGTATACCTTTGATCTCCTTTTACTGTCTGATTTCTCTGGATAGGACTTCAAGTACTATATCAAATAGGTATGGAGAGATTGGGCAGCCTTGCCTGGAGCATGCCATGGTTGTCTCCAGAGGGGGCCTGACAGAGTCTTACAAATACAGAGGCAGATGCTCACAACCAACAATTGGACTGGGCATGGGTTCCCCAATGGAGGAGCTGGAGGATGGTTCAGAGGAGATGAAGGGGTTTTCAGCACCATGGGAAGAACAATGATTTTGGTCACCCAGACACCCCAAGACTCCCAGGGACTGAAACATCAACCAAGGGACACAAGGGTTCTAGCCAAAAATGTGGCAGAGGAAGGTCTTGTTGGGCATCAGTGACAGGAATGGTCCTTGGTCAGGTAAAGGCTCAAGAGATGCTTGAACAAAGGGAAACCGAGAGAAGGAAGGGGTGTGTTGAATGGAGAGGCATATATGTGGAGGCATGTTAAGGAGGAAGAGGAGGTCATGGGGGTCTTAGGAGAGGGGGTAAAGGTTTTACCATTGGCAATGTAAATGAGGACAATAGTCAATAAAAAAAATTGAAAAAAAAGAAAACATACTTTAAAAATTAACATCTGAGAAATCCATATCAAAACAAATAATGCTTGTCATTCTGACATTATTCAAAATGTTTGCATTTAGAAGAGTTCAAATAGAACTATAATTATCCCCCTGCACAAAACTGAATCCCATATGCATCAAAGACCTCAATATAAAGCAGGTAAACTAAAACTGAAAGAATAGAAAGGGGAGCATAGCATTAAACTTACTGGAATCATCTTGAAGACATAGCTGATATCAAAGATACTAAGATCAATAATTAACAAGTAGGACCTAATAGAACCAGAAAGCGTCTGTAAGGCAAAGAACAGCCTTCTGATTAAGAGGTGACTTTCATATAGAACAGAAAATGATTTTCACCAACTCTTTACCTGATCAAAACTAATCTTAATACTATAGAAAGAAGACAATAAGCTATGTATCACATAAACAAATAATCCAATTAAAGAATGGAATACAAATCTTTACAGACAATGTTCAATAAAACTCACATGTATGAGAGAAAACAAGGTAAACAAACAAACAAACAAATGCCTCCCATAACATCCTTAGCAATCATGGAAATGCAAATGAAAACTACATTGAGATTTCATTTTTATACCTCTCAGAGTGGCTCTGACCAATAGAAAAGTAACAAATCATGCTATTGAGGACAGAGAATATTTTTACTTTTCTGGTGGTGGTTCAAAATCATATGTCCAATAGAAATTAATAGAGTCCCATCTGTAATGGGATCCAGTGTCCTCTTTTGGTATGTCTGAGGACAGTGACAATGTATGTGTGTGTGAGTGAGTGAGTGTGTGTGTGTGTGTGTGTGTGTGTGTGTGTGTGTAATGAATCTGCTAAAGAACTGTGTGTGTATAATAAATTTTCTGAAGAACTGTGAGTGTGTATAATAAATCTTCTGAAGAACTGGGGAATTTTTCTATCACAAGATGAAGCTTTAATAGTTATGGGCATATACTCAAAGAATCTTTAATCCTACAACAAAGATACTTGCTTAACAATATTTACTGTGGCTTTATTCATAATAGACAGAAAATAGAAACAATGTAAATGTCTCTCAAGAGAAGAATGTATAAAGAAAATGTGATACATTTACCCAATGGACTATTCATGTGCTGTTTTTAAAAGGATTACCTAGGGCTGGAGAAATGGTCTAGTGGTTAAGAGCACTGACTGCTCTTCCAGAGTTCCCGAGTTCAATTTCCATCAACCACATGGTAGCTCACAACCATCTTTAATGGGAGCCAGTGTCCTCTTCTGGTATGTCTGAAGACAGCAACAGTGTGTGTGTGTGTGTGTGTGTGTGTGTGTGTGTGTGTGTAATAAACCTTTTAAAAATAAATAAATAAATAAATAAATAAATAAATAAATGAGTGCCTCATGAAATTTGAAGAAGACAGATTGAACTAGAAAAAAATATCATTCTGAGTCAAATATCCTAGAGTCAGAAAGATACATTTGCAATGTATTCTCTTACAGAGCATTATTGTTCCATACTGGGTACAGAAGTATTTTTTCGAAGACTATTTCAGGGCCTGCAAAAATGTGGACTTCCATATTTATAATGTTACTGTGGTAGTTGCCTCTCTCAAGAAATAAAACAAAATTGCAACAAAAATGGGTCTCATGAAAATAAATATAAAACAAACATAATCAAATAAATTTAAAAGGGAACATAATATAAACAGGCACCCATATTATAGAAGTGAAGTAAAAATCAGAAGAAGTAGAAGAATAAGTAGGAGATGAATATGGAGGAGGAGCAGGAGGAGGAGGAGGTGGTATTGGGCTAATAAGTGCTCTCTTTAATTGGACAAACATGGCAAGCCTCTAACTGCTTTGTGAAACTAAGTTATTGACCTCACCAGTGCAGGATGAATCAAGATATTTTTGTTGTTGTTTAATTGGATTTTTTTAAATTCACATTTCAAATATTATCCCTTTTCCTGGTTTTCATCTGAAACTACCTATCCCAATCCTCCAACCCCTGTTTCTATGGAGTGTGTTCCCTCACTCACCCACCCACTCTTGCCTCCGAGTTTGGGCATTCCCCTACACTGGGGCATTAAGCATTCACCGGATCAAGGACTTTTGCCCACTGATGCCCTACAAGGCCTTCCTCTGCTAAATATGCGGCTGGAGCCATGGGTCTCTCCATGTGTACTCTTTTGTTGGTGGTTAAGTCCTTGGAAGCTCTGGGGGTATAGTTGTTTGATACTGTTGTTCTTCCTATGAGGTTGCAAACCCTTTCAGCTCCTTCAGGCCTTTCCATTTCTTGTGTAATAGGGACCCTATTCTCAGTCCAATCATTGACTAGAATCTTCCACATCTGCATTTGTCAAGCTCTGGCAGAGCTTCTCAGGAGACTGCAATAATAGGTTCTGGTCAGCAAGCACTTTTTGGCATCCACAATATTTTCTGGGTTTGGTTACTGTATATGGGATTGATCCCCAGGTGGGGCAGTGCTGGACAGAATGAGGAAAATGAGGAACACTCACCATTGTTGATGGGACTGCAAGATGGTACCACTAGTCTGGAAAAGAGCCTGCCAGTTCCTCAAAATACTGGGCAAAGCATTACCTGAGGACCCAGTTTTACCACTCCTGGGCATCTGCTGTCACATACGTTTTTAATATTAGCCATTCTGCCTGGAATAAGGTGAAATTTCAAATTTGTTTTGCTTTGTATTTCCGTGATGACTAAGCATGCTGAACATTTCCTTAGGTGGGCTCAAGGCCATTCAGTATTCCTTAGTTGAGAATGCTCTGTTTAGCTCTATACCCCATATTTAAATATGTTTATTTTATAATCTGGAGTCTAATTTCTTGAGTTTTTTGTATATATTGGCTATTAGCTCTCTATTGAATGTAGGATTGGTAAAGAATTTTTTCCCAATGTGTTGGTTGATATTTTGTCCTATTTATAGTGTCCTTTTTTTAACAGAAACTTTGCAATTTTATGAATTCCAATTTGTCTATTGAAACTTGATCTTAGAGCATAAGCCATTGGTGTTCTCTTCAGAAAATTTTCTGTTATGCCTATTTCTCTTCAGTTTTAGAGTTTCTTGTTTTATGTAGATTAAAGCAACATACAGCAAACCAGTAGCCAACATCAAATTAAATGGAAAGAAACTTGAAGCAATCACACTAAAATCAGGGAGAATACAAGGCTGCCTACTCTCTCCAAACATATTCAAAATAGTACTCAAATCATAGCCAGACCAATTAGACAACTAAAGGTCAAAGGAATACAATTTGGAAATGAAGAAGTCAAAATTTCACTCTTTGTAGGTAATATGATAGTATACTCCAAAATTCCACTGGGGATCTTCTAAATCTGATAAAGGACTTCAGCAAAGTAGCTAGATTTAAATTTAAGTCAAACAAATCAGTAGCTTTCCTCTACTCAAAGCATAAACAGGCTGAGAAAGAAATTCAGTAAATGTTTCCCTTAACAATTGTCACAAATAACATAGAATGTCATGGTGTGACTATAACCAAGCAAGTGACAGATCTGTATGACAAGTACTTCAAGTCTCTTAAGAAATAAATTTAAAAGATCTCAAAAGATGGAAGTATCTCCCATTCACATGGATTGGCAGGATTAATATATTAAAAATGGCCATCTTGCCAAAAGCAATCTAAAGATTCAATGCAATCCCCTTCAAAATTCCAACTCAATTCTTTACACAGTTAGAAAGAGCAATTTGAAAATTCATTTGGAATAACATAAAACTCGGGATAAGGAAAACTATTTTCAACAACAAAAGAACTTCTCAGGGAATCACCATCCCTTACCTCAAGCATTATTACAGAGCAATAGTGATAAGAACTGTCTGGAATTGGTACAGACACAGACAGAAAGGACAATGGAATAGAATTTAAGACCCAGCATTGAACCCACACACCTGTTATTACTTGATCTTTGACAGAGGAGCTTAAACCATCCAGTGGGGAAAAAAAAGACAGCACTTTTGACAAATGGTGCTGGTTCAACTGGCAGTCAGGAAGTAGAAGAATGTGCATTGATCCACTTTTATCCTCTTGTACAAAGGTCAAGCCCAAAATTACTTTTTTTAAACTTTTAATCTAATATCTGATTTTTACAAACTGCAACACTTTATCCTTTCCCAATATGATCTATTTGATATGTATTGGAAAGAAGAAATTAGGGTTAGAAGTTTTAATGTGAGAAAGATTCATCAAAGAGTTTTTTATTTAAATTATTATGATCAAATCTCTATCCTAGCATTTATAGAAAACTTGTTCCATCTTCAGACTGGTGAAAGGATTCACAAATTCCAATGCTATATGTAATTGCTATTACTGTTATACATTTCAGTTGTTGCGAGTGTCAGTACTAAAACTCAGGTCAGATTTAATATGATATTTTATAAAATGATACAGGACTAGATATTAATTCTGTAGTTTACTGAATAATGGGTTTAGCATGTTTGATAATGCCTTCAAATACTGGCCCACAAAGTAGAATATGTTGAAGAAATTCACTCAGGTCTCAGATATAGGGACAGCTTCTCAAATATGGCAAAGGATGGAAAGTCTTTGATGCCTTGGATATGAAAAGTTACATATTTTAAGCCTTGTATATTTGACATGCCATAAAGTTGTGGGAATCATATCAAATGCAACAGTGAAGATCTTGTTCACAGAAAATCCATTTTGATTGGGCCCATTGTTTGCTGTTGGCCAACTCTGCCATTTCTCAAATCCCAGGAACCTGCAGGGGAATGCCTGATTCAGATTCTCAGAGTCCCTGGCCACTTCTCCTATCCAATAAGCTATAACTGCATTTCTAGCCATCATACCACTTAAATCCCAGTCATGGTTTTGATCATGACACTCATCATCTCAGTCACATCAACTTCCACATTGCCTGACAAAGTACACATCTGATACAGGTCTCTCTAGTTGAATATTTTTGCTTATGGGAGAAATTCTGACCTCATGTCAATGACATGGTAAGACTTCAATTCATACAATTATTCCATCATGGAAAAATTATATATAAAGATTTAGGTGCTTGATATACTCTCTGATTCAAATAAAGTACTGAAAATCAAAAGAATGCCTATGTATGGTTCAAGAAATGCCTATTTTTAAACTGGAGTTAGGGTGATATTTGATGGTAGGTCAGCAAAATCAAATAAATATTCTATGTCACAAAATTTAGAATGTAAAACCTAGGAACCTTCATTATATGAGATGATTTGGACAAATGATATAACCAAGCTTTCCACTTTATAATTTTTATCAGTTGGAATGCGTTGAAGAACAGTAAAAAGTCAACATAGAGTAAAGGGGATGGATGATGATAATTACTTGGTATTTTGATTGTTCCTGTATGAACTTGTAATTGCATATTTATATATAATCCTCCTCTTTAACTCCAATTACCTGTGAGTATAACAATCCTTCCATTTTCCATAGAAATACATAGTTATAATAATCATCTAAGTTATTAGAATAATTTTCACTCAATCCATGCATAGTTGAAACCATCATAAATGAATATTTGTACAGTGTAAATCACAGAGAAACATTACTGTGTTTATTCTGAAGCAATGATAGCTTATTGGAGAAAGATTGCTGAATTTTATCATTGTTCAATAAGATTTGAATAAAACCATATGCTCTAAATGATGGTTTTTCTTCTGTATTCGGATGCAACATAAATCATTTTAGATAAGTTAAGCAAACACATGTACACAAGACACATAATAAAATACTCTTAATTATAACCATGTTTCTCTATCATATTGGGCAAATGACAAGACCCTACCTACTAAAATATCTTTGAGAAGACTATATATACATACATGGATGGAAATATAATGAAACTTCCTATTTTGTACAAGTAAAATATGCTAAAAGTTCTAAGATTGCAGATCCTGAAAATACAAAACCTGTGATTTCTGAACCATTATGATGAGTCCTTTGGACATTGTAAGCTGCCATAAGCAGCCTGCTATCTCCTGTGGACATCCACTCTCCAGTAATTTCTTACTCTCCTTCATCAGACCTGTGGATCCTGAACTATTAATGTAAGCTTTCTATCCCCCACCAATCTGATCTCTGAGTCCCTTTTCCCAAGCCATTTTACTCTGAATATTCTGCTATCACATCAGGGCCTCCATTCTCTTGCCATTTCTTCTTCCACCTTCACCAGATGTGTGACACTTGAACCATACAAGCTTCCCTTTCTTAACCAATCTTCCCTGCTCAATCTGTCCTCTGGAAAAAGCCAAACTTCCCTATGCAGCCTGCTATCTCAGAAAAACTGTTAGACCTGAAGAGGCAAGTGTCTGAGCACCCTTTCCCACAAGGACACAGAGACTGAGATCTCTGCAAGCTGCATGAAGTTTATTGATCCAATTAGTTTTGATCACCCTGCAAGCAGGGCAGAGGAAAACTCAAAGCGACATTGTAGGCAGTTTTTATTCTTTTTAGCAGTGCAAATAACATCAGTCAAATTGTGGTTTAAATCCATTTACTAACATCTATAAACCATTAACCTTTAGATCTTCTTGGAATTTCCCAAAGATTGGGTAGTTATCAATTAGTATGTTCCTACTTAGGAATGGCTCCTCTGTGGAGAATGAAATTTGGCTAATTTTTTTTACTCCATGCAGGAGCAGGAAATTGTAAAGTGAGTATCTAGTACAACCACAGAGGGTATCTTAACATCTTATCTCTTAGGCATTTATGGATGGTATAAACTCTTAGGCATTTATGGTTGGTATTCTAATATCTTAACTCTTTTCTTTGTGTAGGGTCCTGTCCAGAGGAAGGCAGCAGGAGCCCTGGGCACAGTGTTTGGGCGGAAGGCAGTAGGAGTCCCAGGGAAAGTTCCCTTTTAGCATGAGCATACACTTTAGGACTTGAAAGATGGTGAGTTAAGACTGGGAAGAGCAAAGCCAGAGGAAACTCTGGTGGAGGTCCATAGTGGTCACTGGTGTAAATACCATTAATTCTCTAGACCTCCATTCTCCTGCCAGCTCTCCATCCATTGTCATCCAGAACTCAAGATCCTGAACCATACAGATTTACATGTCCAGAATCATATAGTGTGTAGGTCCAGAACCATACAGTCCATGGATCTCATCAGAGGCTGACTACTTTGAGAATACCAGTCTTAAAAGCCCTCCCAATGTCTACTACAACAAAAAACATCTAGGGCAAAAGTCATCCAGATGGCTAAAGTCCCTCAAAGAAAAAAAAATCAACAAAATCCAGGGCAATATGACACCTCCAGAGCACAGCTATCACACTACAGTAAGCCCTGGATAAATAAACACAACTGAAACACAAGAGAATGCACAGAAATAGAAACAATGAAAAAAAACCACAAACTGAGGAAATACTGGATATGGAAAACCCAGGGAAAGGAATAGAAACAACATATGCAGGCATCACCAATAGAATACAGAACACAGAAGAGGAAATGTTAGCCATAGAAGATATAATACAAGAAATTGATCCATAAGTCAAAGAAAATACTAAATCTAAAAAGTTCTTAACATATCCAGGAAATAAGGGACATTATGAAAATACCTAATCAAAAATTAAAATGAATAAAAGAAGGAAGTGTTCTATTTCGAAGGACTAGAAAATATTCTTCACACAATCATAAAAGAGTTACCCAACCACACCTACAGCCAGCATGCCTTGTAATAGGTCAGTGTAAAACAAAGACAAATGTAAGAATCTGTGCCAACACCCTCTTCAACTGACAAAGCCAAAGGGCCTAGCTGACACAGGACCACCACCCCCACTCCCAACCTCACCCCATGAGCTCCAATTTCTTCTGGGCTGCTTCCTACCCAGGCCAGATCAGTGGCCAGATACAGACCCATGCACTACAGCATGCTTGCCTTCTAGGATGTAAACAAAGACACAACCCAGCAGACAGGGGTTCCAGCATCCCTCCTGAGCTCTACCTTCCCACTGGTCTACTTCTCCACAAGAGACAGATTAATGGGTCAAGTAAACTCCTACACCCCACAGCTTGTTTACCAAGTTAACCAGGGACATAAGAGGCTATCTCTAACCTGAGAAACAAGAGGCCCACCCTAACCAGTGATAGCACTACCTATCTAAAAAGAAACCAGCTCTAGTCAGAGACACCCAGTACAGTTAATATTAAAGATAACCAGATGGCCAGAAGCAAACACATGATTATAAACAACAGAAACCAATTAAATCCAGTACCACAAGAAGCCAGTTCTCCCACCACAGCAAGCCATGAATATGCCAACATGCCTGAAAAACAACATAATGTCTTGAAATCACATCTCATGAAGATGATAAATACAGTCCTTTAATGGAGATAGAAGAAAGATCTCCATTAAAGATATACAGGAAAATACAGGTAAACAGGTGGAAACACTTAAAGAGGGAATAAATAAATCCCTTAAAGAAATACAGGAAATTACAGTCTAGGAGGTGAAGCAATTGAGCAAAAACAGTTGAAACACTAAAAAGGGAAATAGAAACCATAAACAAAACACAAAGGGAGGCAACTTAGGAAAGAGATAATGAACTTCAGATACAAGTGTCATCAATGGAATACAAGAGATAGAAGATAGAATATCAGGCTTAGATGATACCATAGAATATACTGACATTTCCATCAAAGAAAATAAAAAGTGTAAAAAGTTTCTAAATGAATATATCAATGACAATTCCAACGAAAATAAAAAGATCAAATGTAAGAATAATAGGAATAGAAGAGACTGAAGAATGCCAGCTCTAATGGCCAGAAAACATCTCCAATAAAATCATGGAAGAAAACATCCCAAACCTAACAAAACAAATGGCCATAAATGTATAAGAAGCCTACATACCACCAAATAGATTTGAACAGAAAAGAAATTCTGTTCACATAATAATCAAAATACTAAATGCAAAGAGCAAAGACATTTTAAAACTGTAAGAAGAAAAGCCAACATAAAATATAAGGGCAAACTGTCAGCATTATACTAGACTTTTCAACAGAGACTCGAAAAGCCAGAAGATCTTGGAGAGATGCCATCCAGACCCTATGTGAACACACAAATGCCAGGCCTCATTAATATACCCAGCAAACCTCTCAATAATTATAGATGGAGAAATCAAGATGTTCCATAAGAAATCAAAATTTAGACAATATCTTTCCAATAATCCAACCCTACAGAGGATACTAGAACTAGATTTCTAATATGAAGAGGGTAACTACACCAAACTGTACTGAATAAAACAGAGAAAATTAAACATTTCAAAACAAACCTAAAAATAGAGAATCATACACACATAATACAATATCCATCAACAAAAATAACAGGAATTAACAATTAATTGTCTTTAATATCTCTCAATATCAATGGACTTAACTCCCTAACAGACTGGATATAAACAGGATAAAGAGTTTTTCTGCATACAAGAAACAGAACTCAGTTACAAATACAGATACTATGTCAGGGTAAAACTTAAAAAAAATAGTTTACAAACAAGTGGTCCAAAGAAACAAGACAGAGTTGCCATTCTAATATCCAATGAAATAGACTTTTAAGAAGTTATCAATTGAGGTGAGGAAGGATATTTAATATTCATAAAAGGAAAGTTCCATCAAGAGGAAGTCTCAATTTTAATCATCTATATCCCAAATGGAGGATCACCCACTTTAGTAAAACAAACATTACTAAAGCTCAAAACACACTTTGAAATTTACAAAATAATAAAGTGAGACTTCAACTCCCCAATGTCACCAATGGAAAGGCCACTGAAACAGAAACTCAACAGAGATACAGTGAAACTAATTGAAGTTATAAACAAAGTGGATTTAATAGATATCTACAGATCAATTCATTACAAAACAAGAGAATAAACGTACTTCTCAGCACCTCATGTAACTTCTCCAAACTGGCCATATAATCTGATATTAAAAGAAGAGCCTTAGAGATACAAGAAGATTGACATAATCCTGTGTATGCTATTAGGTTAAGATGAACTAAGACTAGAATTAAATAACAACAAATACAACAGAAAACCCACATATTCATGTAAGCTAAACTATTATCTGCTCAATAATAACTTGGTCATGGAAGAAATAAAAAAAAAAGAAATCAAGGACTGTATAGAATTCAACATCATAAGCAAATTTATGGGACACAATGAAAGCAGTGTTATGAAGAAAATTCATAGCAGCCAGTACCTTCATTAAAAAAGTTGGAAAATTCTATGTAAGCAACTTAATAGCACACCTGAAGCCTCTACAACAGAAAGAAGCAAACAAACCCAAGAGAAATTGACTGCAGGAAATATAAAACTCAGAGCTGAAATCAAACAGATAGAGACAAAAGCAAACAATCCAGAATCAAGAAAAGCAAGAGCTGGTTCTTTGTGAAAATCAACTAGATAGATAAATCTTTAGCCAAACTAACTAAAGGCCATAGAGATAGTATTCAAGTAAACAACATCAAAAATGAAAAGATAGAGTTAACAACAGAAACTTAGGAAATTCAAACAATCATTAGAACCTACTACAAAAGCCTATACTCAGCGAAATTAAAAAAAAAAAAAACTATCTAGATGAAATGGATGATTTTCTAGACAGATACCACATACCAAAGTAAATCAAGATCAGATAAGCTATCTCACGAGTCTTATAAACCCTAAGAAAACATAAAAAGTCTTTAAAATCCTTCAAAAAATAAAAGCCCAGGGCCAGAAATTTTCAATACAGAATTCCACCAGATTTCAAAGAAGAGCTATTACCAATACTCCTTAAACAATTTCCTGAACTATTAACAATAGGAACACTACCTAATTCATTCTATGAAGCCACAGTTATTCTGTTGCCTAAACTGCACAAAGACCCAACAAAGAGAGACATCAGAACAGTCTTGCTTTTGAATAGCAATGCAAAAAATACCTAATAAAATTCTTATAAACTGAATCCAGGAAAACATAAAAACCATCATTCACTACAATCAATTAAGGTCATACCAGGGATCGAGAGACGGTTCAATGTATAAACAAACCAAAATAATCCTTTATATAAACCAATTCAAGGAAAAAGGGCACATTATAATTTCAGTAGGTGCTGAAATAGCCTTTGACAAAATATTGCATCTCTTTGTGTTAGCAGGCTTAGAGAAATCAGGAATTCATGGCATATAAGGAAATTTAATAAAAGCAATATACAACAAAGCAGAGGCCAACTAAATGAAGACAAACTTGAAGCAATCCCACTACAATCAAGGACAAGACACAGTTGACCACTTTCTCTCAATCCTCTCAATATAGTACTCAAATTAATAGCTACAGCAATTAGTAAACAAAAGGAGACCAAGGGGATATAAATTGGAAAGGGACATGTCAAATTATCGCTACTTGCAGATGATATGATCATATACATAAGTGACACCAAAAATTCACCAGAGAACCCCTAGAGAAAAATCGTCAGCAAATTGGCAGAATATAAAATGAACTCAAATCAGCAGTTTACATATGACGATCATACTGAGAAAAAACACTAAGGAAAGAATACACTTCACAGTAGCTACAAATAATACACAATACCTTAGTATAATCCTTATGAAACAAGTGAACAGTCTGTAGAAAGATAAATACAAGTCCCTGAATGTATAAATCAAAGAAGACCTCAGAATATAGAAAATATCTCCCATGCTCATGAATTGGTATGCTTAAAATGGCAAAAATTTATATCATATCAAAGCCATCTACAGTTTCAATGCAAATCCCTTCAGAATTACAACATGGTACAACAGAGAGAGAGAGAGAGAGAGAGAGAGAGAGAGAGAGAGAGAGAGAGAGAGAGAGAGAGAGAGAAATTATCAATTTCGTCCACAGTAACAAAAATCCCAGGATAGCAAAAACGATTCTGAACAATAAAAGAATTTCCAGGGGAATCACTATCCCTGAACTCAAGCTGTACCACAAAACAGTAGTAATAAAACTGCATGGTACTGCCATAGAACCAGACAGGTCAATCATTTTAATATAACTAAAAACACAGAAGAAAATCCACATACTTATGGACATTGAATATTTGATAAGGAAGCAAAAAACATACAGTGGAAAAATGAAAGCAACTACAACAAATGGTGCTGGTGTTATTGGCAGTCTGTATGTAGGAAAATGAAAATAGGTTCTTAATCATCTCTACACAAAGCTCAAGTACAAGTGAATCAAGGACCTAAAAATAAAATCATATACAGTGAAGCTAAAAGAAGAGAAAGTCTGAAAGAGTCTTGAACTCATTGGCACAAGGGGATATTTCCTGAACAGAACACCAATTGTTCAAGCTCTAATATCAACAATTGATAGAGCAGACCTCATGAAAGACTTCTTTTGGGCAAAAGACACCATCCATAAGAAAAACTGGCAATGTATAAATTGAGAAAAAAAAACTTCATTAACCCTACAACTGACAGAAATTTGATATCCAAAATGTATAAAGAACTAAAGAAATTACCCTTCAAAAAACCAAATAACCCAATTTTTAAAAACTGGAGTATAGAGCTAAACAGAGAATTTACAGAAGAATTTTACATGGCTGAGAAACACTTAAGGAAATGTTTAAAATCTTTAGTCATCAAAGAAATGCAAATCAAAATGACACTGAGATTTCACCTAAGAGCAATCAGAATGGCTAAGATCAGAAACAAGTGACAGCACATGCTGGCCAGGATATGAAGAAAGAGGAACACTCCCCAATTGCTGGTGGGATTATAAGATGCTATAACCACTCTGGAAATCAATCTGGTGGATACTCAAAAAAATATGGAAATAGTTCTACCTGAAGATACAGCTATACCACTCTTGGAAACCACCCAAAACATGCCTCAAATACCACAAGGATACCTGTGCTACCATATTCATAGAAACCTTATTTGTAATACTGAGATGATGGAATCAACTGAGATGTCCCTCTAACAAAGTTTTAATACATAAATTATGGTTCATTTATAAAATGGAATACTGTTCAGCTATTTAAAAGGAGGGCAATATGAATATTGCAGTCAAATGGATGGAATAATAAATTATCATCCTGAGTGAGGTAACTCAGTTCCCAAAGAACATGCATGGTATATACTCACTGATAAGTGGATATTAGCCATAATGTTAAGAGTAACTAGGATACAATGTTCAGACCTTAAGAAGTATAAAAATTAGAAATGCTCAAGTGACATTTCAACTACACTTACAATGGGTCAGAAAATAATTATTGAGGCAGAGGGAGGGAAGGGCATGTGTGAAAGAGGGGAGTAGGTAAGGAAAGGCAGAACATGATCAGATTTGGAGGGGAAAAGAAAAAGATAGAAGCCCAGGAGGGCAAGAGAATAAATGAAAATAAGCAGGCTCATGGGTAAATGGTGGGAGACCCTATAGAGAGTACCAGAGAACCAGGAGGTAAGACATTTTCAGAGACTCATTTATCCAAAATGTCTAACATTGGAGAAAAGGAACTCTAAGAATCCACTTCCAGCAGATAGACAGGCTCTCAAGAGATTGGGCAGGGTTACTAACCCACACTCAAAATACCTGACCAAGAATTGTTCCTGTCTAAAAAAGCTGTAGGGAAAAAAAGCAGAAAAGATGGGAGAGGAAGTCCAATGAGTAGCCCAACTTAGGAGCCATCTCATGGCAGGGGTAGAGGTGCAACAAGAACTGAGACTTCTATACTATGATGTGTTTACAGATGGGAGCATGACATGACTTTCCTCAGAGAGACCTTAGTAGCATCTGACTGAGACAGAAACAGATACTTACATCCAACATTGTACTGAAGTCAGGGATTCCTACAGTTGAATTTGCCCAAGGAAAGGAAGGAGCTGAGAGAGAGAGAGAGAGAGAGAGAGAGAGAGAGAGAGAGAGAGAGAGAGAGCTCATAGGAGGAACAACAGTGACAATTTTCCCAGACCCCTAAGGAGTTCAGAAACTGATCAACCAATCAGGAGTATACACGAGCTTCTGAGAGGTCCCTGGCACATATGTAGCACTGTTCTGTCCTCATTTGGAAAAATGAGATTAATCCTTGGAAGGCTTAAGGTTCCAGAGAAAGGAGAGTCCTTGTGGGAATATAAAACTACTTCAGAGGCAAGGGAGAAGAGGAATTGGATAAGAAACTGTTTGATGGGGGATTAAAGTGGTGGTCAATGACTGAAATACAAGTAAATGAAATAATTTAAATTAACATAATAAATAAAACAGCAGACATAGGAGACAGAAGCAGGCATTAATATGAATACTGGACTAGATCATCTAAATAATAAAGTAAGGTTGGACTCTCTGTTGATAGATATAGCCTCTTCCTTAAAACAGTCTGGGATTCAAAATTACCTGTTTTTTTTTTCCTTAAAATTATTATATAGTTTTGGCTCAATAATAATGTTTAATAATAATTAGGAGTGTTCTTAGTAACTTAAAAAAGTACACATTAATGTTAAATTTATATCCAGTAAAAAGAAAATGAGAGGATATTTACACACATAGGGAATATTTATAATTGGTAATTGAAGGATAATCCTTTTATATTTCCACAAAACATTCTGTCCTAGAAAAAGGACATTCTACTGGTCAATGTGGGAACTGAGAGTTGGGTTGGGACCAAATACTTACTTTTATCTAAGAGAAAAACAAAAACTCTACTGATGAGAGCTGATATGGGGTAGAATTTCAGGATACTCTGAGCAGTCAACTTGTCTCCTTAGAATGTGGGGCTCCCATGGGAGAACTAATGCCAGATCATTAGAGGTAATTTAAAATATTGTGTAATGCTGGTATGAACAACCAGACTCTCATATCTAACATTGGAAAAACTGATTATGTCACTCCCTATCTAGCAGGACACATAACCCATGCCAAAATCTCTCAGTAGATACATGGTGGCTTTAGAATTTGCTTATTCAAATTCAAAATGGAAGGATATTTGAATGAAGCTAAATATAGGCAAGAATATTAAATTAAGGGAAAGGGGGTAAGATAAGTAAGTCTACATAGATAATAATCTTCTAAAAGGGAGAAAGAAATGGTAATAGACATAATTGTTATCATAGGTGCATAGATAAATAGATAAATCCAGGCCATTGACCTCAACATTTGTCAAACAAGGGAAATATGTTCCTTGTGAGTACTAGGTCAACCTAATCTACAGAGCAAATTTAAGTCAGACTGGGTTACACAAAGAAACCCTGTCACAATAAATAATAATATTTCTTTAATTTTTTAAATTGTTTTGAATTATCAAAAGGAAGGTAGCCCTAAGTTCCTTTTTTTTAAAAATCACATTACAAACCTTCTATAAGAGAGGCCAAAATAAACCAGACCTATGTAGAAAGGTGGCTGCTAATTTTGATCAACCTATAATTTTTATGACTTCAGACTGCTAGTCAAAGGACATGCTATGCTTGGAAAGCTCAGTATCTAGGTTAACAGGAAAAGAGAAAAGGATTTGCACTCATTTCAAAATAATAAGGGAAGACCCTCTGAAGTTCTTGACTGCAGATAAGAGAAAATCAACAGGATGAAATACAGTGGCAATATATACTGCTAAGCTATTATTTTAATTCTAGAACAAACAGAAACATATATATGTCTCCAAAAATAACTTCACTTTACAGTGCCAATAAATCTTGTTGGCTACAGAATTGTGACTTATTACATAACATCTTTTTGTACAGAATATATTGAGGCCTTTGACTCAGTTTGATTCTATGATGAAACTAATTGCTAAAGAAAGGCAGTTGTCTTTCACATGCAAGAAAGAGAGAGAGAAGAGAGAGAGAGAGAGAGAGAGAGAGAGAGAGAGAGAGAGAAAGATCATTAATTTACCTGTGCTCCCTGATTATTTTAAGTAAATATTCTTTTTTATTTTAATGAGGCATTACTTTTTAAAATTTTCTATATTCTTTGTTTACATTCCAAATGATTTCCCTTTTCCCTGTTTTCACCTTCCCATAAGTCCCATAAGCCCTATTCCCTCAGCCCACTCCCCAATTACCCCCTTCCCATTTCTCTGTCCTGGTAATCCCCTAAAATGCTACATCAAGCTTTTCCAGGATCAGGGCCCTCTCCTTCCCTCTTCATGGGAATAATTTGATATGTTAATTGTATCTTGAGAATTCAGAGATTCTGGGCTAATTAATATCCACTTATAAGTGATTGCATTTCATGCATATTGTTTGTGATTGGGTTACCTCAGCTTGGAAGATATTTTCCAGTTCCAACCATTTGCCTAAAAATTTCATAATTTCATTTTTTTAATTGCTGTAGTATTCCATTGCATAAATATACCACATTTTTTTCAGAAACTAATAAAAAGAAATTGGCGAAGACCTTTGAGGACATGAACAGAGGGGAAAGGTTCCTGAAGAGAACACCAATAGCTTATGTTTTAAGATCAAGAATTGACAAATGGAACCTCATGCAATTATAAAGTTCCTGTAAGGCAAAGGACACTCTTAATCAGACAAAATGGTAACCAACAAACTGGGAAAAGATCTTCATGAACCCTACATCTGACAGAAGGCTAATATCCAATATATACAAAGAACTCAAGAAGGTAGACTCCAGAGAGCCAAATAACCCTATTAAAAATGGGGTACAGAGCTAAAGAAAGAATTTTCACCTGAAGAATTACAAATGGCTGAGAAGCACCTTAAGAAATATTCAACATTATTAATCATTTGAGAAATGCAAATCAAAAGAAACCTGAGATTTCACCTCACACCAGTCAGAATGGCCAAGATTAAAATCTCAGGAGATAGCAGATGCTAGCCAGAATGTGGAGAAAGAAGAACACTCCTCCACTGTTGGTGGGATTGCAAGCTGGTACAACCACTCTGCAAATCATTCTGGTGGTTCCTCAGAAAACTGGGCATGACATTTCTTGAGGACCTTATTATACCAAACCTGGGCATATACCCAGAGGATTTCCCAGCATGCAATAAGTTCACATGCTCCACTATGTTCATAGCAACCTTACTTATAATAGCCAGAAGCTGGAAAGTACCCAGGTGTCCCACAGTGGAAGAATGAAATAAATATTCTTATAGGACCATAAGTTTCTAAGAGGGTTGTTGTATTTGCAGAATGAATGACCAAGAGTGCAGCCCTGACAGAATATACCATACAGAATGCTGAGATGTTTACATCTTATATTCTAGATCTCTGTCTCAAATTGATGCTGTTTCCAGAGAAGTGCTTCTAGAAAAGTTTCAGAAAGGACTGCTAATCCCAGATGACCTTGGTTCACCTAGCTTTTCATACTCTTACTGTAAGAAGAGTAAGAAATGAATTAAGCCCTGAAGTTTCTTAACATACAGAAACTGGATAGTAAATGCTACAGCTAGCTTCCTTAAGACTAACCTTTTTCCCATATATTCCTTGTTTAAATTCCAAATGATTTCCCTTTCCCTGGTTCCCCCATCCCATAAGTCCCATAAGCCCTCTTCCATTTGCAAATTCCCAATTACCCGCATCCCATTTCTCTGTATTGTTTATCCCTCTAAAATGGAAGAATGAATACAGAAAATGTGGTATATTTATATAATGGAATACCACTCAGCAATTAAAAACAATGAATTCATGAAATTTTAGGCAAATGGTCAGAACTGGACAATATCACTCTAAGTGAGGTAACCCAATCACAAAAGAATACACATTGAATGTAGTTACTGATAAGTGGAAATTAGCCAAGAAGCTCTGAACTAATCTTTTTTTGAACTTCCTTTTCTGCCCTCAACAAGACACCTTCACTCAACTTCACCAGGAAGTAATGGTAGGAATACTATCATCCAATTCCCTTAAGTTGTGGTGGATGTTTTTAGTAATTTTCTATATTTTACATATGTTTCCATTTTAAAGAATTATTTACAAATAATTATGGTCTGGGACAGGGAGAAAATAAAAAGGGAGCTTAGACTCAGGGATTGCTATATTTCCTTCCTCCTTCATTATCATTATTTCCCTCTTGGATAAAGGAAGGGTCTGAGAAGAAAAACTGGACCTTTAGAAAGAGATTATTGAAACTTGTCTTAAACCAAATCTAACCAACCAAACAAGACAGAAGACAAAATATTTATAATCCATAATCTTATTTTAGAAGAGTTCTTTATATTTTTTCATGCAGAATGGAGATCATATTTTGTTTAAAGTTTCACTGTTATAAATCATTACATATTGATACTCAACTTAAAATTAATTGTATTGCAATACATATTTCAACACTTGTATAGGTATTAACATTTGTAAATAATTTCATGATTTAAAGTTTAGTCCTAGTCCTTTGAATCACTGCTGTTACATACTCTTAAAGAAAATTGAGTAATGCTAGCTAATAGACAGTTGAACATAAGGTCTAAACAACTCAGCATGGCCATGTCAAATATTAATCTAGATCATCACAGAAATATGTATATATATATATATATATATATATATATATATATATATATATAGTTGGAAAGCTAATAGGTAGCTGGAGATGTTTGCTTGTTCAGGTACACTATGCATAGGTAGATGATTTTTAAAAGCATGGAAGATCCAAAGAACATGGCATTCAAAAATTTTTTTATTAAAAGATTTTTGATTATGAGATAGATCTGCTCCTGATAATACCCTCCTTTCAATTCAAAGAATATGACAAATCTGTAAATTCCAAGTGGTGTTACTTAAATTGTGTCAAGGTAGCCACTGGACAAGAAATGTTCTAACTTCATCTGCAGACAGAGTGCTATCCTAAAAGAAAAAAAAAAGCACAATGACACTAGGATAGCTGATAGGTAAGCTCTCCCAAGTCAGAATAAGCTGGTATTTTATAAATCCTGTTTAACTTAAGGTATGTCAGGTATACTAGGCAATAGGCTGAAGATGGATGCTCCTAAATCACACATGAATCATTGTGGACTATCAAGACAATGAGATGTCTTGACATTTCAATAATTTTCAGAAGCTATGTTTCTGTACTTCCTAGATACTAACATAATATTTTTTTTTCATGTCTCTGATAGGGTTGTAGACTAGAGAGTCATAGTATTATTTTAATTTGTTTAGGATTTAAGAAGATGTTCTATTTCTAAGAAAATATTTTTAAAATGGTAATACATGTTAGGATTGAAATTGATGTAGATATAGAATTCTGAATTCCCTGGGATAGGATCAGTGATAGAATCCTTTCTTCTCAGTTGCCAAATATAAAGAGACCTGGATATTAGAATGGAAATCTTATCTAACAAATTTGATAATAGTTTCATAATTGTTCCTATTGAATGCTTTTTATCATTATATAAAGACTGTCTTTTTTCTTTGGACAAAAATGAGGATGAATTTTTGAGGGTATTTTAATGTTTTTGCTAAGTATTGTAATGTTGAATACTGGTCTGCAAGGCTTGCTTGGTCCCAGGGATGAAAGATGGAAGAATCCATATTACATTGTAGCATTGCTCCTTATTTTAAAACTCTGGGTTGATTAAAGATGCTAACAGCCTATTTACTGAGAGCAAGAGAGATAAACAGGAATTATGATTCCTGGGCATAGGGTCAAAGGAAAACCACAAGGATGAAGAGAGTAAAATGGATAAAGGAAATTACATGTTTAGGTGAGTAATGAAAACAGCATTTAGACAACATAAGAAAGTAAAAGGGATAACATTGGAATGGAAGAAGTCAAAATATCACTTTTTGCAGATGATATTACAGTATACGTAAGTGACCCAAAAATTCCTAATACTTATAAAAATCTTCAGCAAAGTTGCTGGTTATAAAATAAACTCAAGCAAATCAGTAGCCTTCTTGTATTCAAAGGAAAAGCAGGCTAAGAAAGAAATTTCAGAAATAACACCCTTCACAATAGCCACAAACCAAATAAAGTATCTTGGGGTGACTTTAACCAAGTGAAAAATCTGTATGACAGGAACTTCAAGTCCTTGAAGAAAGAAATCAAAGAAGACCCCAGGAGATGGAAAAAATATTCCATGTTCATAGATTGGCAGGATCAATATAATAAAAATGCCCCTCTTGCCAAAAGCAATATACAGATTCCATGCAATCCCCATCAAAATCACAAATCAATTCTTCATAGATCTAAAAAGAGCAATTCTCAAATTCATCTGGAGCAACAAAAAACCTAGGATAGCTAAAACTATTCTCAACAATAAAAGGACTTCTGGGGGAATCAATATCCCTGACCTCAAGCAGTACTACAGAGCAATTGTGCTAAAAACTGCATGGCATTGGTACAGCGACAAGCAAGTAGATCAATGGAAAAGAATTGAAGACACAGAAATGAACCAACAGACTTATGGTCACTTGATCTTTGATAAAGGAGCTATAACCATCCAGTGGAAAAAAAAATAGCCTTTTCAACAAATGGTGCTGGTTCAACTGGAGATCAACGTGTAGAAGAATGAGAATTGATCCACTCTTCTCCTTGTACCAAGATCAACTCCAAGTGGATCAAGGACCTCCACATAAAAGCAGACACACTGAAACTAATAGAAAAGAAACTGGGAAAGACACTGGAGGACATGATGTCAGGGGGAAAGAGTCTAAACAGAACTCCAATAACTAATGCTTTAAGATCAAGAATTGACAAATGGGACCTCAAAAAATCACAAAGTTTCTGTAAGGCAAAGGACACTGTCAGAAGGACAAAACAACAACCAACAAAGTGGGAAAAGATCTTCATCAACCCCACATCTGATAGAGGGCTAATACCCAATATATACAAATAACTCAGTAAGTTAGACCCCAAAGAACCAAATAACCCTATCAAAAAATGGGGTACAGAGCTAAACAAATAATTTACACCAGAAGAAATTCTGATGGCTGAGAATCACCTTAAGAGATGTTCAACATCATTAGTCATCAGGGAAATGTAAATCAAAACAACCCAGAGATTCCACCCCACACCAGTCAGAATGGCTAAGATTAAAAACTCAAGGGACAATAGGGGCTGGCAAGGATGTGGAGAAAAAGGAACACTCCTACACTGTTGGTGGAATTGCAAGATGGTACAACCATTCTGGGAATCAGTCTGGTGGTTCCTCAGAAAATTGGGCATGACACTTCCAGAGGACCCTGTAATACCAGTCCTGGGCATATACCCAGAGGATTCCCCTGCATACAATAAAGACACATGTTCCACTATGTTCATAGCAGCCTTATTTATAATAGCCAGAAGTTGGAAGAGCCCAGATGTCCCTCAAAGGAGGAATGGATACAGAAAACGTGGTATATTTATACAATGGAATACTACTCAGCAATTAAAAATAATGAATTCATGAAATTTGTAGGTAAATGGTTAGACCTGGAAAATATCATCCTGAGTGAGCTAACCCAATCACAAAAGAATACACATGAAATGTAATCACTGATAAGTGGATATTAATGAGCCCAGAAGCCCTAAATACTCAAGGCACAATTAGCAAGTCAAATGATTCCCAAGAAGAAAGGAGAGGACCCTGGGCCTGTTAAGGTTGGATGCAGTTTTCTAGAGAAACCGTGGGGGAAGGGGGAATGATTGGGGAATAGTTAGGGGGGAGAGGAATTATGGGACATATGGTGGGGGGAACTGGGAAAGGGGAAAGCCTTTGGAATGTAAACATAGAGTATAGAAATAAAAATTAAAAAAAATAGTTGATTGACTAAGCTGAGTAGTATTCCATTGTATAAATATACCAAATTTTCTGTATCCATTCCTCCTTTGAGGGATATTTGGGCTCCTTCCAATTTCTGGCTATTATAAACAAGGCTGCTATAAACATAGTGGAGCATGTGTCTTTATTGCATGCAGGGGAATCCTCTGGTTATATGCCCAGGAGTGGTATGCCAGGGTCCTCTGGAGGTGACATGCCCAATTTTCTGAGGAACCACCACTCTGATTTCCAGAGCGGTTTTACCATTTTGCAATCCCACCAACAGTGGAGGAGTGTTCCTCTTTCTCCACATTCTCACCAGCACTTGTTGTCTCTTGAGTTTTTAATCTCAGCCACTCTGACTGGTGTGAGGTGGAATCTCAGGGTTGATTTGATTTCCCTGATGACTAATGATGTTGAACATCTCTTAAGGTGCTTCTCAGCCATCCGAATTTCTTCTGGTGAAAATTCTTTGTTTAGCTCTGTACACCAATTTGATTGGGTTATTTGGTTCTTTGCAGTCTAACTTCTTGAGTTCTTTGTATATATTGGATAATAGCCCTCTGTCAGATGTGGGGTTGGTGAAGATCTTTTCCCACTTTGTTGGTTGCCGTTTTGTCCTTCTGACAGTGTCCTTTGCCTTGCAGAAACTTTGTAATTTTATGAGGTCCCATTTGTCAATTCTTGATCTTAGTGCATAAGCTATTGGTGTTCTGTTCAGGAACTTTTCCACTGTGCCCATGTCCTCCAGGGTATTCCCAAGTTTCTTTTCTAATAGTTTCAATGTGTCTGGTTTTATGTGAAGGTTCTTGATCCACTTGGAGTTGATCTTAGTGCAAAGAGAAAAGTGTGGGTCAATTCGCATTCTTCTGCATGTTGACCTCCAGTTGAACCAGCACCATTTGTTGAAAAGGCTATCTTTATACCACTGGATGGTTGTGGCTCCTTTACCAAAGATCAAGTGACCATAAGTCTGTGGGTTAATTTCTGGGTCTTCAATCCTATTCAATTGATCTACTTGCCTGTTGCTGTACCAATACAATGCAGTTTTTAACACAGTTGCTCTGTAGTACTCCTTAAGGTCAGGGATATAGATTCCCCCAGAAGTCCTTTTATTGTTGAGAATAGTTTTAGCTATCCTGGGTTTTTTGTTGCTCCAGGTGAATCTGAGAATTGCTCTTTCTAGATCTATGAAGAATTGAGTTGGGATTTTGATGGGGATCGCATAGAATCTGTATACTGCTTTTGGCAAGATGGCCATTTTTACTATATTGATCCTGCCAATTCAGGAGCAAGACATATTTTTCCATCTTCTGAGGTCTTCTTAGATTTCTTTCTTCAAGGACTGAAGTTCCTGTTGTGCATATCTTTTGCTTGTTTGTTTAGAGTTACGCCAAGGTACTTTATGTAGTTTTTGGCTATTGTGAAGGGTTTTATTTCCCTAACTTCTTTCTCAGCCTGATTGTCCTTTGAGTATAAGAAGGCTACTGATTTGCTTGAGTTAATTTTATAACCTGCTACTTTGCTGAAGTTGTTTATCAGCTGGAGAAGTTCTCTGGTGGAGTTTTTTGGGTCACTTAAATAAACTATCATATCGACTGCAAATAATGATAGTTTGACTTCTTCCTTTCCAATTAGTATCCCTTTGACTTCCTTATGTTGTCTAATTGCTCTCGCTAGAACTTCAAGTACTCTATTGAAAAGATATGGAGAGATAGGGCAGCCTTTCTAGTCCCTGATTTTAGTGGGAATGCTTCAAGTTTCTCTCCATTTATTTTGATGTTGGCTACTGGTTTGCTGTAGTTTGCGTTTACTATGTTTAGGTATGGGCCTTGAATTCCTGCTCTTTCCAAGACATTAACATGAAAGGATGCTGAATTGTGTCGAATGCTTTTTCAGCATCTAATGAGATGACCATGTGTTTTTTTTTCTTTCAGTTTGTTTATGTAATTGATTACATTGATAGATTTCCAAATATTGAACCATCCCTGCATCCCTGGGATGAAACCTACTTGATCATGGTGAATGATCATTTTGATGTGATCTTGGATTCGGTTGGCAAGAATTTTATTTAGTATTTTTGCATCAATATTCATAAGAGAAATTGTCCTGTAGTTCTCTTTCTTTGATGGATCTTTTTGTGGTTTATGTATTAGCATAATTGTGGCTTCGAAGAATGAGTTGGGCAGTGTCCCTTCTGTCTCTATTTTGTGGAATAGTTTGAAAAGTATTGGTGTTAAGTCTTCTTTGAAGGTCTGGTAGAATTCTGCACTAAAACCATCTGGTCCCGTACTTTTTTTGGTTGGGAGGCTTTCTATAAACCCTTCTATTTCTTTAGGGGTTATGAGACTATTTAGCTGATCTACTTGATGCTGATTTTATTTTGGTACTTGGTATCTGTCTAGGAAATTGTCCATTTCCTCCAGATTCTCCAGTTGTTTTGAGTATAGACCTTTATATAGGATCTGATGATCTTTTGAATTTCCTCAGTTTCTGTTGTTATGTCTCCCTTTTCATTTCTAATTTTGTTAATTTGTATACTGTCTCTGTGTCCTTTGGTTAGTCTGGCTAAGGGTTTATCTATCTTTTGATTTTCTCAAAGAACCAGCTCCTGGTCTTGTTGATTTTTTGTATGGTTTCTTTGTTTCTCCTTGATTTATTTCAGCCCTGAGTTTGGTGATTTCTTGTCTTCTACTCCTCCTGGGTGAATTAACTTCTCTTTCTTCCAGGGCTGTAAGGTGTGCCATTAAGCTGCTAGTGTATGCTCTCTCCAGTTTCTTTTTGGATGCACATAGAGCTATGAGTTTTCCTCTTAGCACTGCTTTCATTGTGTCCCATAGATTTGGGTAGGTTGTACCTTCATTTTCATTGAATTCTAAAAAGTCTTTGATTTCTTTTTTTTATTTCTTCCTTGACCAAGGTGTCATTGAGTAGAGTATTGTTCAGTTTCCATGTGTATGTGGGCTTTCTGCTGTTTTTGTTGCTATTGAAGACCACTCTTACTCCATGGTGATCTGATAGGATTAGCTCGATCTTCTTGTATTTGTTGACATCTGTCTTGTGACCAATTATACGATCAAGTTTGGAGAAGGTACCATATGGTGCTGAGAAAAAGGTATATTCTTTACCTTTAGGATGAAATGTTATATATATATATATATATATATATATATATATATATATATATATACACATATATATGTTAAATCCAATTGGTCCAAAGTTTCAATTAGTTTCACAGTGTCCCTGTTTAGTTTCTGCTTTCCTGATCGGTCCATTGAGGAGAGTGGAGTATTGAAGTCACCCACAATTATTGTGTTAGGTGTAATGTGTGCTTTTAGCTTTAGTAAGGTCTCTTTTATGAAGGAGGGTGCCCTTTCATATGGAGCATAAATGTTCGGTATGAGAGCTCTTCTTGGTGGATTTTCCCTTTCGCCAGCAAGAAGTGACCTTCTGAGTCTCTTTTGATGACTTTAGTTTGGAAGTCATTTTATCTGATATTATAATGGCTACTCCAGCTTGTTTCCTGAGACCATTTGCTTGTAAAATTGTCTTCCATCCTTTTATTCTAAGGCAGTGATTGTCTTTAACACTGATATGTGTTTCCTGTATTCAGCAAAATGTAGGGTCCTGTTTCCATATCCAGTCTGTTAATCTATGTCTTTTTATTGGGGAATTGAGACCATTGCTGTTAAGAGATAATAAAGAATAGTAATTATTTCCTCCAGACATTTTTGAAATTATTTATTTATTTATTTATTTATTTATTTATTTATTTATTTTATATATGAGAGGTTATCTTCTTTTGGGTTTGATGAGAGGAGGTTTCTATCTTGCTTCTTCCCGGGTGTAGTTTCCATCCTTGTCTTGTAGTTTTCCCCATATTATCCTTTGTAGGGCTGGATTTGTGGAAATATATCATGCAAATTAGGTTTTGTCATGGAATACCTTGATGTCTCCATCTATGGCGATTGAGAGTTTTGCTGGGTAAAGTAGTTTTGGCGGAAGTTTGTATTCTCTTAGAGTTTGCATGATATCTGCCCAGGATCATCTAGCTTTCATGGTCTCAGGTGAGATGTCTGGTGTTATTCT
Organism: Apodemus agrarius; assembly: GCA_964023405.1. NCBI lineage: Eukaryota > Metazoa > Chordata > Mammalia > Rodentia > Muridae > Apodemus > Apodemus agrarius. The sequence goes on along the minus strand of OZ030007.1, from coordinate 72,645,676 downwards.
GATAGGTCTTCCTTTATATGTTACTTGGCCTTTTTCTCTTGCTGCCTTTAATATTCTTTCTTTGTTTAGTACATTTGAAGTTTTGATTATTATGTGACGGGAGGTATTTCTGTTCTGGTCCAGTCTGTTTGGGGTTCTACAGGCTTCTTGTATATTCATGGGCATCTCTCTCCTTAGGTTGGGGAAGTTTTCTTCCATAATTTCATAGAAGATATTTGCTGGCCTTTAACTTGTAAATCTTCACTCTCGTCTATACCTATAATCCATAGGTTTGGTCTTCTCATTGTGTCCTGGATTTCCTGAATGTTTTGGGTTACAACCTTTTTGCATTTAGTATTTTCTTTGACTGTTGAATCAATGGTTCCTATGGTATCTTCGGCTTCTGAGATTCTGTCTCCTATCTCTTGTATTCTATTGTTGATATTTGCATCTATGGCCCCTGATTTCTTCCCAAGGTTTTCTATCTCCAATGTTGTCTCCCTCTGCGATTTCTTAGTTGTTTCTACTTCTGTTTTTTAGTATCTGGATGGATGTGCTCAGATCTTTCGCTTGCTTGATTGTGTTTTCATGTATTTCTTTAATATATTTTTGTGTTTCCTCTTTCATAGCTTCTACTAGTTGGCCCACATTCTTCTGTATTTCTTTAAGAGATTTTTGTCTTTCTTCCTTATTGTCTTCTTCTTTTTGATCCATCTTCTCCTGCATTTCTTGAAGTGATTTTTGTATTTGCCTTGTAAAGGCTTCTAACTTTTGATCCTTTTCTCCTCTATTTCTTTATAAGATTTTTCTATGTGTTCAGCTACCAGCATCCTGACCAGTGATTTTATATCCAAGTCTTGTTTTTCCGGTGTTTTGGGGTGTCCAGGGCTTCCTGTTGTTGGAGAACTGGGTTCAGATGCTGTCATGTTGCCTTGATTTCTGTTAGTAACGTTCCTTCATTTTCCTTTTGCCATCTGGTTATTTCTGGTGTTAGTTGGCCTTGTCACTGGCTGGTGTTTGAATCTTCGTGAGGCTGGGCTCACCTGTTGTTTCTCTACTGGTGAATATGGGTGACTGCTGATCTAAGGGATCATGAGCTGGCTGCAACCTGTGTGATGGTAGTCCCTGAGGGAGTCTGTCTACCTGGGCCTCTCCCACTGTGTCCTGGTTGCAATATGGAAGATGGCCGCTACAGCTGTTCCCAGGCCCGCAAGCTGGTTGCTGCCTGCTGCCTCGGTGCATGGTCTGAGGGTGCGGGGGGGGGGAAGGCCCACAGAGCCTAGGCGGAGCTCAGCCTGCCTGGCCGTGAGAGCCTAGCAGATACCCCCGTGAGGATAGCCCCTTAAGGAGTGTCTACCTGGGCCTCTTCAGCTGTGTCCTGGTTGCAATATGGTGGGCCGCTGCTACTGCTGGTCCAGGGGCCCATGAGCTGGTTGCTGCCCACTGCCTTGGTGCATGGCCTGAGAGCGCAGGGGAAGTCCGCAGAGCCTAGGCGGAGCTCAGCCTGCCTGGTGGGGAGAGCCTAGCCTATCCCACCATGAGGATAGCCCCGGAAGGAGTGTCTACCTGGGCCTCTCCAGCTGTGTCCTGGTTGCAATATGGAGGCCCGCCGCTACCCTGTGATTTTTTTTTTTAAATAGAGACTCTGCCCCTTCAGAAGACATGTCTTTTCAAGTTTCATAATTTCTCAAAAATAGAGAATATGTTGGTTTTGAAAAGAAGATCTTGACTCAAGGAGACCGGCAGTATTATAGCCAACTGCTTAGAATATTGATCTTATTAGAGAAAATAGGTATGTATTCTGTGCCACAATGAGTTTATGATTTTGTTTCAAGAACTTTCTTTTGCACCAGTATGTGCCTATCACATGTATCAAAGTTTGCTCAAAATAATGAATAACATATAATATGTGGCACTATAATGTGCCCACAGACCTATTAGCATGTTTCTAAAGAGTGGCAGTATTCCTTGAAACAGAAAACTGGAAGGTTACTGCTATCATTGAACATGGGTTTGATTAGAACAGGGATGTTTATTACAAGATGGGGGGGGGATGAGACCAGAGATATCTTTGGCTCTGTTCTGCTGTTTTCTAAAGAAAATAGGGTAATTTTTCCAATCTCAAGGTCTTGTGCTCTATGATATGAATAAGAAGCATGTCACTAATCATAATTGGTAAATGATCTCCACATAACCAGCACTAGTGTTCTTTTGTAAGGCAGTACTATTAATGACATGAGATGAAGCCCATGCCATAGAAAGTTTTTATGTATGTTTGCTGTATCTCACAACATATTCACAGGATTCATAATTATGGGCAATTTATGGGTTTGCTGGGATTTCTTTTTCCTTAATTATGTCTGGACTACTATATGAGTTTAAAAGGATAGAACAAAGAGGTTCACTTCCAATGATTTCCATGATTTGTTCTATGTTCTTAGGTATTGGAACACTCTGTTTACTAAGGAAATAAAATATTAATAGAACTCTCTGAGAAGAATTAGGAGAAAGAATATCAGGGAAATCCATGCCCATTCAACAACTCTTAGGAGAAAGTGAAGATACCCTGTTTTAAAAAAATGAATAAAAAATTTATTTATTTAAATCCCAAAATGTTGGCCACATTCCTATCCACCCTCTCAGAATTTCCCATCCCTTCCTCTAGCCCCTTGATGTTCAAGATATGGCTGCCCTCTGAGAGATACCCTCATTTCCAAGGGAGTTTCTATGATTCTTTAGACAAAGGGAAAATCCAATAATCCATATTTATCAGAAGACCTCTCACACTTCTGCCCTTGGAAATACTGCATCTTGTAAAAAGACAAACCTTTTATGCATGGATCTTCCTGTGCATTCTATGGCTGCTAGCACAATGGAACTTTCTAGAAAGCTTCCCTGTCCATAAGAACTAAGGGAGGGGCATACTCAATGTTAAAATAGCGAAAGAGGCAGAGCCCTGGTGGCCTTGTTCATTGGCCTTCAGTGGTCTATGACACACCACTCCCTCCATAGTTTTTCAAAATGAGTGAAGGGAATATTCACTCACCAGCAAAGACCTGCTGCAAATAAATGTGGAGTTCCTCTTTTTTTTCTGGATATATTCTATATTTACAATTAATTTCCCCTTTTTTGGTTCCCCACCCCCCCAAAGTTCCCACATGACCTTTTCCCTCTCCCTGCTCCCACTTCCACCCCTTCCTTCTTCCCTGTTCTTGTATTCCCCTACACTGATGTTTTGATCCTTTTCAGCTCCAGTGTCCACTCCTTTCTTCTTGTCAGACATCATTTGGTACATGAACTGTGTCTTTGGTGTTCCAAGATTCTAGGCTAATATCCACTTATCAGTGACTGCATACCATGGGTATTCTTTTGAGACTGGGTTACCTCATTTAGTATGACATTCTCCAGCTCCATCCATTTATCTAAGAATTTCATGAATTCATTGTTTCTAATGGCTGAATAGTACTCCATTGTGTATATATACCACATTTTTGGTATCCATTCCTCCATTCAGGGACGTCTGGGTTCTTTCCAGTTTCTGGCTATTATAAGAAAGGCTGCTATGAACATAGTGGAACATGTATCCCTATTGCATGCTGGGGAATCTTCTGGGTATATGCCCAGGAGTGGTATGGCTGTGTCCTCCAGAAGTATCATGTCCAGTTTTCTGAGGAACCACCAGACTGATTTCCAGAGTGGTTGTACCAGCTTGCAGTTCCACCAGCAGTGGAGGAGTGTTCCTCTTTCACCACATCCTCTCCAACACCTGATGTCTTCTGAGTTTTTGATCTTAGCCATTCTGACTGGTGTGAGGTGAAACTTCAGGATTGTTTTGATTTGCATTTCTCTAATGACTAATGATGTTGAACATTTTTTTAAGGTGTTTCTCAGCCATCCGAATTTCTTCAGATGAAAAGTCTGTTTATCTCTGAATCCCACTTTTGGATAGGGTTATATGGTTTTCTGAGGTCTAACTTCTTGAGTTCTTTGTATATATTGGAGATTAGCCCTCTGTAGGATGTGGGGTTGGTGAAGATCTTTTCCCAATTTGTTGGTTGCCGATTTATCCTTTTGACAGTGTCTTTTGCCTTACAGAAACTTTGTAATTTTATGAGGTCCCATTTGTCTATTCTTGCTCTAAGAGCATAAACAATTGGTGTTCTGTTCAGGAAATTTACCCCTCAGCCCATATCCTCAAGAGTCTTCCCCAGTTTCTTTTCTATTAGTTTTAGTGTGTCTGGTTTTATGTGGAGGTCCTTGATCCACTTGGAGTTGAGCTTAGTGCAAGGAGATAAGAGTGGATCAATTCTCATTCTGCATGTTGACCTCCAGTTGAGCTAGCACCATTTGTTGAAAAGGCTATCTTTTTTTCCACTGGATGTTTTTAACTCCTTTGTGGAAGATCAATTGGCCATAGATGTGTGGGTTCAATTCTGGATCTTCAATCCTATTCCATTGATCCACCTCCCTGTCACTGAACCAATACCATACAGTTTTTAACACTACTGCTCTATAGTTTTGCTTGAGGTCCGGGATATTGATTCCCCTAGAAGTTCTTTTGCTGTTGATGATAGTTTTAGCTCTCCTGGGTTTTTTGTTATTCCAGATGAATTTGAGAATTGCTCTTTCTAACTCTATGAAGAACTGAGTTGGGATTTTGATGGGGATTACATTGAATTTGTATATTGCTTTTGGTAAGACTGCAATTCCAACTATACTAATCCTGCCAACCCACGACCATGGAAGATTTTTCCATTTTCTGATGTCTTCTTCTATTTCCCTCTTCAGAGACCTGAAGTTTTTGTCATATAAATATTTTACATGTTTGGTTAGAGTCACTCCAAGATACTTTATATTGTTTGTGGCTATTGTGAATGGTGTCATTTCCCTAATTTCTTTCTTGGCCTGCTTATCCTTTGAATATAGGAAGGCTACTGATTTTCTTGAGTTGATTTTATAACTAGACACTTTGCTGAAGTTGTTTATCAGTTGCAGGAGTTCTCTGGTGGAGTTTTTGGGTCACTTAAGTATACTATCATATCATCTGCGAATAGTGATAGTTTGACTTCTTCCTTTCCGATTTGTATCCCTTTGACTTCCCTATGTTGTCGAATTGCTCTAGCTACTACCTCAAGCACTATATTGAAGAGATATGGTAAGAGGGGGCAGCCTTGTCTAGTCCCTGATTTTAGTGGGATTGCTTCAAGTTTTTCTCTGTTTACCTTGATGTTGGCTACTGGTCTGCTGTATATTGCTTTTACTATATTTAGATTTGGTCCTTGAATTCCTGTCTTTCTAAGACTTTTAGCATGAAAGAATGCTAAATTTTGTCAAATGCTTTTTCCACATCAAATGAGATGACCATGGGGTTTTTTTTCTTTGAGTTTGTTTATGTAGTGCATTACGTTGATGGATTTCTGTATATTGAACCATCCCTGCATCCCTGGGATGAAACCAACTTGATCATGGTGCATGATCAATTTAATGTGCTCTTGGATTCGGTTGGCAAGTATTTTATTTAGTATTTTTGCATCGATATTCATTAGGAAAATTGGCCTGTAGTTCTCTTTCTAAGTTGAATCTTTGTGTGGTTTTGGTATTAGGGTAATTGTGGCTTCATAGAATGAGTTGGGTAGTGTTCCTTCTGTTTCTATTTTGTGGAATATTTTGAAGAGTATTGGTATTAGGACTTCTTTGAACTTCTAATAGAATTTTGCACTAAAACCATCTGGTCCTGTGCTTATTTTGGTTGGAAGACTTTCTATGACCCCTTCTATTTCTTTGGGGGTTATGGGTCTGTTTAGTCAATCTATTTGATCCTGGTTTAATTTTGGTATTTGGTAACTGTCTAGGAAATTGTCCATTTCCTCCAGATTCTCCAGTTTTGTTGAGTATAGGCATTTGTAGTAGGAACTGATGATTTTTTTGAATTTCCTCAGTTTCTGTTGTTATATCTCCCTTTTCATTTCTAATTTTGTTAATTTGAATACTGTCTCTGTGCCCCTTAGTAAGTCTGGCTAGGGGTTTATCTATCTTGTTGATTTTCTCAAAGAACCATCTCCTGGTTTTGTTGATTCTTTGTATGGTTCTTTTTGTTTCAACTTGATTGATTTCAGCCCTGAGTTTGATGATTTCCTGTCTTCTACTCCTCCTGGGTGAGATTGCTTCTTTTTGTTACCGAGCTTTCAAGTGTGCCATTAAGTAGCTAGTATATGCTCTCTCCTGTTTCTTTTTGGAAACACTCAGCGCTATGAGTTTTCCTCTTAGCACTGCTTTCATTGTGTCCCATAAATATGGGTATGTTGTGCCTTCATTTCCATTAAATTCTAAAAAGTCTTTAATTTCTTTCTTTATTTCATCCTGGACTAAGGTATCATTGAGTACAATATTGTTCAGCCTGCATGTGTATGAGGATTTTCTGTTGTTTTTTGTTGCTATTGAAGAACACTCTTACTCCATGGTGATCTGATAGGAGGCATGGGATTAGTTCGATCTTTTTATATTTGTTGAGTTCTGTCTTGTGAACAATTATATGTCCGATTTTGGAGAAGGTACCATGAGGTGCTGAGAAAAAGGTATAGTCTTTTGCTTTAGGATGAAAATGTTCTATATATATATCTGTTAAATCCAATTGGTCCAAAAGTTTCAATGAGTTTCTCCGTGTCCCTGTTTAGTTTCTGTTTTCCTGATCGGTCCACTGAGGATAGTGGAGTATTGAGGTCCCCCACAATTACTGTGTTAGGTGCAATGTGTGCTTTGAGCTTTAGTAAATTTTCTTTTACGAATGAGGGTGTCCTTACATTTGGAGAGTAGGTAATTACAGTTGTGAGTTCTTCTTGGTGGATTCTTCCTTTGAATAGCAAGAAGTGACCTTCTGTGTCTCTTTTGATGACTTTGGGTTAAAAGTCAATTTTATCTGATATTAAAATGTCTATTCCAGCTTGCTTCTTGCGACCATTTGCTTGCAAAATTGTCTTCCAGCCTTTTCCTCTAAGGTAGTGTTTGTCTTTGACTCTGAGGTGTGTTTTCTGTAAGCAGCAAAATGTAGGGTCCTGTTTCCGTATCCAGTCTGTTAGTCTATGTCTTTTTATTGGGGAATTTAGTTAATTGATGTTAAGAGATATTAAGGAATAGTGATTATTACTTCTTGACATTTTTGATGTTATTTTTGTTTTTGAGTAGTTATCTTCCTTTGAGTTTGATGGAAGAAAGTTACTGTCTTGCTTTTTCTTGGGTGAAGTTTCCTTCCTTGTATCGGAGTTTTCCTCCTATTATCCTTTGTAGAGCTGGGTTAGTAGAAATATATTGTGTAAATTTGGTCCTGTCATGGAATATTTTGATTTCTCCATCTATGTTGATTGACAGTTTTGCTGCGTATAGTAGTCTTGGCTGACATTTGTGTTCTCTTAGGGTCTGCATGCGGTCTGCCTAGGATCTTCTAGCTTTCATGGTTTCTGGAGGGAAGTCTGGTGTGATTCTGGTAGGTCTCTCTTTATATGTTACTGGCTTTTTTCTCTTACTACCTTTAATATTCTTTCTTTGTTTAGTACATTTGGGATTTTGGTAATTATGTGACGGGAGGTATTTCTGTTCTGGTCCAGTCTGTTTGGAGTTCTATATAGGCTTCTTGTATATTCATGGGCATCTCTCTCTTTAGGTTGGGGAAGTTTTCTTCCATAATTTTGTAGAAGATATTTGCTGGCCATTTAACTTGTAAATCTTCACTCTCATCTATACCTATAATCCTTAGGTTTTGTCTTCTTATTGTGTCCTGGATTTCCTGGATATTTTGGGTTACAACCTTTTTGAATTTAGTATTTTCTTTGACTGTTGAATCAATGGTTACTATGTTATCTTCAGCATCTGAGATTCTTACCTCTATCTCTTGTATTCTGTTGTTGTTGTTTGCATCTACGACCCTTGATTTCTTCCCAAGGTTTTCTATCTCCAAAGTTGCCTCCTTTTGTGATTTCTTAGTTTTTTCCTCCTCTGTGTTCAGATCTTGGATGGTTTTGCTCAGTTCCTTCATTTCTTTGTTTGTGTTTTCTTATAATTCTTTAAGACATTTTTGTGTTTCCTCTTTCATGACTTCTGCCTGTTGTTTCAAGTTCTGCATTTCTTTAACTGATTTTCTCTTTTCCTCTTTATTGGTTTCTGTCTGTTGGCCCATGTTCTCCTGGAGTTCTTTAAGTGATTTTTGTGTTTGCATTGTAAGAGCTTCTAACCTATTGATGTTCCCCTGCCTTTCTTTAAGAGATTTGTTTATGTCTTTTTTGTGTTCCTCTAGGAACTTTTATATCCAACTCTTGTTTTTCTGGTGTGCTGGGGTATCAAGGACATGCTGTGGTTTGTGAATTGGGTTCAGATGGTGCCATATTGCCTTGATTTTTTTTAGTAACATTCCTACGTTTGCCTTTTGCCATCTGTTTATCTCTCGAGTTAGTTGGTCTTATTATTACTGGTTGGAGTTTGAAGCTCCTGTGAGCCTGGCCTTTGGCACTGCTGTAGTAGAGGGTGTCCGTGCTCCTGATCCCAGCCTCCAGTCATCTGTGTGACCTGACCTCAGCAGCCAGCAATCTGCTGTGTTCCAAGGCAAGATGCTACCTCCTGCAAGCCTGGCTCTCTGGTCCACAGCAGGTCTGTAACCACAGCATAGCTGTAGGTGCACAGATCTCCTGTTGATCTCCTCTGACTCTGGGTGCTGGCCAGAGCCTGAAGGTGTTGTCTATGCTATGCTAAGTTAGGTCTCGGTCCACCCACCTGACTCCAGCCACTAGCAGTCTGGGCATTGTCCAGAGGCAAGATAGCCCTTTGCTGCAAGCCCAGAGAGCCGGTCCGCAGCGGTCTGCAACCGCAGCTGAGCTGTAGGTGCCCAGATGTCCTGCAGAGCTGAGCTAAGCTAGGTCTCTGTCCATGTACCTGACTCTAGCAGCCAGCAGTTTGTGCGGTGTCCCGAGGCAAGATGGTGTGGAGTAACTCTTTAAGGACAACATGCCACAATGTAAGAGCAGGAAATGAAAGTTGCAGACATATGTGAACATTCCTACTTATAGTTGTATCCTATCTAAAATATGAACTCATGAAATGTCACTTTTCATTGTGAGGTTGGTCAGTTATTTTTTTTATCATCTACAATCTGCACCTATGAGAGTTCTTTCTGCAGTCTTTTGTATGCATGTTTTTGAGCACTGTGTAAAGTCATCTTTGTTTTGTTCAAGTGATGATTTCTGTTCTCTCATATCCTGGTTTAATCTGGACACACTTATATCTACAATCTCCTGACTCAAATTTATGTAAATAATTTCTAAAGTTTATTCCCTGCCTTGTCAACAAATGCTGATCACACAATGGCTCAGTAGAAGTGGGAAAAGGGGTGGAATTTCTGCCAGATATACTAATGAGAGAGAAAGAAAATGGTGAATTGATTCACATTGGAGTCACAAGAAGGTCCATAAAGACACAATGGAAAGAAACACCTAAATCAGAGAGAGTTAGAACAATATTAAACAGAAAGTATCAAAGATTTGGGATTGGGAGGCATCTAAGTTTGCATGAGAGCTTAAAATAAATCATCCAACTACCATGATATTGAGATGTAGCTTAAAATAAATCATAGTTTCTTTGTGTGGTTATTAGGGAGTAACATATATAAAGAAATACAATCATAAGATCATCCATTGATTAGACTTACATTAAAATAATTTTATATCTTCCTTTCCTTACATAGCAAATTGTATTTATCTGACACTGTTTTACAAAAACAAAAACAACAACAACAACAACAACAAAACATTTTAAGAACAATTGAGGCAAAGTCCATGATTTGTCATATGTCAGGAGGAGGGACAACATTGAGTCACTTCCTCAAGAGGTCTTTACTGTGGGAGCTCAGAAAGGAAGCAAAGAATGTTTGAAACAACTGCTGTCTTCACTGTGTGCCACTTTGTATGACAACTTGCAAAGCTCTTCATTGATATTACCAAAATAGAACCACCCACACTGTACAGAGTGTTGTAGAATAACCATAACGTTACCACACACATGAGTATGCCAGTCTAGAGTAACCAAACTATGTCATAAGTGAAATGGAAAAAGGGAACATTGGTTTCAAAGGGACTCAGAAATTATTTATTGGTATTAATATTGCATTTTATCTATTCTCACTATGAGAGCTCCAGAATTATTCTTCCCACTTTTCAGAAATACAGTTAGAATTTAGACAGGGTATTGAAGACTAATGAGAGATGTGTGATATTAGGGAGATGAGCAAAAATATTGAAAAGTGGGACTACTTGTTGCTGATGATCATTTCAATGTAACTAAGTCAAAATATGCAATTTGAAAGCTCTCTATGCATCAGGCTAATTCTCCCCCTTGGAAGACATATGCTGTGTTTCCACTTTCATGGTCACTCCATATCCCTCTGGAAACATAAACCAATTTAAACTCTTTTAGATGTTGCCTTAGACAATATATTTTATCATTAAAACATAAAAGGCACTAGTACACAGCCATTAATTCTAACATTTAATTAGGAGAGAGATGAGTTCATGAATGTCTGGTAGTGGAATGAATGATGTCTGGGTCAAAAATGGCATTATGCTGATAGGAAGAGAAGAGCCATTTTGAATTTCAGCCATGACAAGGGCATATTGATAGTCAGGAAGGGGTATTTAGACAGGGTATTGAGGACTAATGAGAGATGTGTAATATTAGGGAGATGAACAAAAATGGCTAAAAATGGGGCCACCTGTTGCTGATGATCACTTCAATGTGACTGAATCAAGAGCAGAATTCCATGAATTCATTGGTTTTAAAAGCTGAGTAGTACTCCACTGTGTAAACATACCACATTTTCTGTATCCATTCCTCTGTTGAAGGACAGCTGAATTTTTTCCAGCTTCTAGCTATCATAAATAATGCTGCTATGAACATATTGGCGCATGTGTCCTTAATACATGTTGGAACACTTTCTGAGAATATGCTCAGAATTGTATAGTTATATCCTCAGGTAGTACCATGTCCAATTTTCTGAGGAACCACCAAACATATTTCCAGCATGATTATAGAAGCTTGCAATCCAATAAACAATTGAGGAGTGGGCTCTTTCTCCACATCCTCAACAGCACCTGTTGTCTCCTGAGTTTTAAATCTTTGCCATCCTAATTAGTTGAGGTGAAATTTTAAGGTTATTTTGATTTGCATTTCCCTGATGACTAAACATGTTGAATATTTCTTTAGGTGCTTCTCAGTCATTTGGTATTACTCAGTTGAAAATTCTTTGTTTAGCTGTCTATCCTATTTTTAATAGTGTTATTTGATTCTCTTGAATCTATCTACTTGAGGTCTTTGTGCATATTGACTAATAGCCCTCTGTGGATGTAGGGTTGGAAAAGATATTTTCCAATTTGTTAGTTTCCATGTTGTCCTATTGACAGGGTCGTTTTGCTTACAGAAGCTTTGCAATTTAATGAGGTCCCATTTGTCAATTCTTTATCTTAAGCTATTGGCATTTTATTCAGGAAATTTTCCCCTATGTCCATGAGTTTGAGGCTCTTGCCTAGCAGTTTCAGTGGATCTGCTTTTTGTGGAGGCCGTTGATCCACTTGGACTTCAGTTTTGTATAAGGAGATAAGAATAGACTAATTTACATTCTTCTACATGCAAAGACAGTTGTACCAGCACCATTTTTTGAAAATGCTGCCTTTTTTCAAATGGATGGTTTTAGCTCCTTTGTCCAGTATCAAGTGACCATAGGTGTGTGGGTTCTATCCATTTGCATAAGTATTTCATGAATTCATTGTTTTTAAAAGGTGGATAGTAATTCATTGTGTATATATGCCACAGTTTCTGTATCCATTCCTTCGTTGAAGGACATCTGGGTTCTTTCCAGCTTCTGGCTATTATAAATAAGGCAGCTAGGAACATAGTTCAGCATGTGTCCTTATTACATGTAGGAGTATCTTCTGGGTGCATGCCCAGGAGTGGTATAGCTAGGTCCTCAGGTAGTACTATATCTAATTTTCTGAGGAATCACCAAACTGATTTACAGAGTGGTTTTACCAGCTTGCAATCCCATCAACAATGGAATAGTGTTCCTTTTTCCCTAAATCATCTCTAGCATCTGCTGTCCTCTTAGATTTTCATCTTAGCCATTCTGACCAGTATGAGGTGGAATTTCAGTGTTGTTTTAATTTGTATTTCTCTTATAACTAAGATGATGAACATTTCTTTAGGTGCTTTAGAGCCATTTGAATTTCCTCAGATAAGAATTCCCTGCTTAGCTCTGTACCTCATTTTTAATAGGGTTATTTGACTCTCTGGAGACTAACTTCTTGTGTTCTTTGTATACATTGTATATTAGCCCTCTATTAAATATAGGATTAGTAAAGAAATGTTCCCAAATTGTTGGTTACCATTTTGTCCTATTGATTGTTTACTTTGCTTTACATAAGCTTTACAGTTTTATGAGGTCCATTTGTCAATTCTTGTTCTTAGAGCAGAAGCTATTGGTGTTCTCTTCAGGAACTTTTCCTCTGTACCCATGTATTCAAGATTCATCCCCACTTTCTCCTTTATGAGCTTCAGTGTGTCTGGTTTTATGTATAGAACCTTGATCCTCATGGAATTTTGCTTTGTTCAAGAAGATAAGAATGGGTCAATTTGCATTTTTCTGCATGTTAACATCCATTTCATCAAGCACCATTTATTAAAAAATGTTGACTTTTTACCACTGGATGTTTTTAGCTATTTTGTCAAATGTCAAGTGACCATAGGAGTGTGGGCACATTTCTGGGTCTTCAATTCTGTAGCATTGATCTCCCTGCCTGTCTGCATACCAATAGTTTTTTTGTTTTTTTAATCACTATTGCTCTGTAGTAGAGCTTGAGATCAGGGTTGGTGATTCCCCCAGAAGATTTTTTTTTTTTTAGAAAAATTTTTGATATCTTGGGTTTTTTGTTATTCCAGATGCATTTGAGAATTGCTATTTCTAGAATTCTGAAGAATTAATTTGTGATTTTGATGGGGATTGCATTGAATCTGTAGATGGCTTTTGGCAAGATGGCAATTTTTACTACATTGATCCTGCCAATCCATGATCATGGGAGACCTTTCCATCTTCTGAGACTTTCCTCTATTTCTTTCTTCAGAAGCTTGAAGTTCTTGTCATACAGATCACTCACTTGCTTCATTAGAGTCATACCTATGTTTGAAATATTATTTAGGATTATTTTGAAGGGTGTCATTTCCCTAATTTCTTTCTCATTTTGTTTATCCTTTGAGGAGAGGAAGGGTATTGATTTGCTTGAGTTAATCTTATATCCAGCAACATTGCTGAAGTTCTTTATCAGCTTTAGGATTTCTCTGGTGGATGTCTTGGGGTTGCATAAGTATACTATCATATCATCTGCAAATAGTGATATTTTGACTTCTTCCTTTCCAATTTGTACACCTTTGACCTCCTTTTGTTGCTTGTTTGCTGTGACTAGAATTTCAAGTACTCTATTAAATAGATAAGGAGATAGTGCGCAACCTTGTCTGGTCCCCAAATTTAGTGTGTTTGCTTCACGTGTATCTCCCTTTAACTTGATGTTGGCTACCTCTTCGCAGTATATTGCGTTCACTATGTTTAAGTATGTGCCTTGAATTTCTGCTCTCTCCAAGACTTTTAACAAAAAGTGATGCTGAATTTTGCCAAATATCTTTTCAGCATCTAATGAAGTGATCATGTGTTTTCTTTTTCCTTTGAGTTTGTTTATGTAGTGGATTATATGGATGGATTTCCATATATTGAACCAACCCTGAATCCCTGAGATTAAGCCTATTTAATCTTTGTGGATTATGGTTTTGATGTATTCTTGAATTCAGTTGGCAAGAATTTTATTGAGTATTTTTATAAATGTTCATAAGAGAAATTGGTATGAAGTTCTCTTTCCTTTATTAGTCTTTGTTTGATTTAGGTATATATGTCATTGTGGACTCATAGAATGAATTGGATAGTGTTCCTTGTGTTTCTATTTTTTTGGAATAGTTTGAAGAGTATTGATATTAGGTCTTCTTTGAAGATCTGGTGGAATTCCCCACAAAACCCATCTGGTCCGTTTTTTTTTTTCTCTCTTTTCTGTTGTTGCAGTTGTTGTTGTTATTGTTGTTGTTGATTTTGTTTTTCGTTTGGGAGACTGCTAATAAATGTTTCTATTTTCTTCAGAATTATGGGACTATTTAGATGGCTTATCTGATCCTCTTTTAGTATACCATAGCATAGGCAACTGGTATGTGTCTAGAAAATTGTCCATTTCATCCAGAATTCCCAATTTGATTGACTATAAGTTTTTGTAGTGGGATCTAATTATTTTTGGAATTTTTACAGTTTCTGTTGTAATCTTTCCATTTCAATTCTGATTTCATTATTTTGCATAGTGCCTCTGTGCCTTCTTATTAATCTGGCTAAGAGTTGATTTATCTGATTTATCTTGTTGATTTTCTCAAATAACCAGTTCCTGGTTTTATTTGATTATTTGTATAGTTCTTTTTGTTACTATTTGTTTGATTCAACCCAGAGTTTTATTCTTTCCTGCAGGCTACTCTAGGGTGTATTTGCTATTTGTTTGTTTGTTTGTTTTGTTTTTGTTCTAGAGTTTCCAGGTTTGTTGTCAATCTGCTCGTGTAATATTTTTTGATTTTCTTTTTGGAGGTACTTAGCACTATGCATCTTCCTGTTAGCACTTCTTGCATTGTGTCCCATAAGCCATAAGTTTTGGTATAATGTGTCTTCATTTTCATTAAATGCTAAAAGGTATTTAATTTATTTCATTAATTCTTCCTTGAACACATTATATTGAATAGAGCATTGTTCAACACCATGTGTATGTGTATGTGTGTTTTCTATTGTTTTTGTTTGAACTTGAGACCAGCCTTAGACAGTGGAGATCTGATAGTGTGCATGTAATTATGTCAATATTCATGGATCAGTTGAGGCCTGTTTTGTGTACAATGATGTGGTCAATTTTGAAGAAGGTACCATGAGGTGCTAAGTAGGTATATTCTTTTGCTTTAAGATTTTATAAATATCTGTTAGATCGATTTGTTTCATAAGTTCTGTTAGTTTCACTATGTCTCGGTTTAGTTTTTGTTTCTATGATTTGTTCATTTTTGAGAGTGGGGTGTTGAAGTCTCCCACTATTATTGTGTGAGATGCAATTTTTGCTTTGAGCTTTATTAACATTTGTTTTATGAATGCAGGTGTCCTTGCAATTGGGATATATATGTTCAAAATTGAGAATTTATCTTGGTTGATTTTTTCTTTGATGAGTATGAAGAGTCCCTTCTTTTCTCTTTTTTTTTGACATTTTTTTTAAATTTTCTATATTCTTTGTTTACGTTACAAAGGCTTTCCCCTTTCCCAGTTCCCCCCTCACCATATGTCCCATAAGTCCTCTTCTCCCCACCAAATCACACCCCAACCCCTTCTCTGTTCTGGTACTCTCATACAAAACTAGACCCAGTCTTTTCAGAATAAGTATCCTCTCCTTCCTTCTTCTTGGGATTGTTTTGATTTGCTAATTGTACCTTGAGTATTCAGTTTCTTGGCTTTTTAATATCTACATATCAGTGATTGCATTTCACGTTTATTCTTTTGTGATTGGGTTAATTCACTTAGGATGATGTTTTCCAGATCCAACAATTTGCCTACAAATTGTATGAATTCATTATTTTTAACTAATGAGTAGTACTCCATTGTGTAAATATACAACATTTTCCATATCCATTCCTCCTTTGAGGGACATCTGGGCTCCTTCCAACTTCTGGCTATTATAAATAAGGCTGTTATGAACATAGGAGAGCATGTGTCTTTATTGCATGCAGGGGAATCTTCTGGGTGTATGCCCAGGAGTGGTATGCCAGGGTTCTCTGGAAGTGGCATGCCCAATTTTCTGAGGAAATGCCAGACTGATTTCCAGAGCAGTTGTATCATCTTGCAATCCCACCAACAGTGGAGTACTGTTCCTCTTTCTCCACATTCCCACCAGCACTTGTTGTTTCTTGAATTCTTAATCTTAGCCATTCTGACTGATGTGAGGTGGAATCTCAGGATTGCTTTGATTTGCATTTCCCTGATGACTAATGATGTTGAACATCTCTTAAGGTGCTTCTCAGCCATTCTAATTTCTACAGGTGAAAATTCTTTGTTTAGCTCTGTACCCCATTTTTAATAGGGTTATTTGGTTCTTTAGGGTCTAACTTTTTGAGATCTTTGTATATATTAGATATTAGCCCTCTGTCAGATGTGGGTTTGGTGAAGATCTTTTCCCAATTTGTTGGTTGCTATTTTGCCCTTCTGACAGTATCTGTTGCCTTACAGATACTTTGTAATTTTATGAGGTCCCATTTGTAAATTCCTGATCTTAGAGCATAAGCTATTGGAGTTCTGCTCATGAACTTTCCCCCTGTGCTCCAGGATCTTCCCCAGTTTCTTTTCTATTTGTTTCAGCGTGTCTGGCTTTATGTGGAGGTCCTTGATCCACTTGACGTTGATCTTAGTACAAGGTGATAAGAGTGCTTCAATTTGCATTCTTCAGCATGTTGACCTCCAGTTGAGATAGCACTATTTTTTGAAAAGGCTATCTTTTTCCACTAGATGGTTTTAGCTCCTTTATCAAAGATCAAGAGACCATAACACTGTGGGTTTATTTTGGGTCTTCAATTCTAGTCCACTGATCTACTTGCCTTTTGCTGTACCAATACCATGTAGTTTTTAACACAATTGCTCTGTAGTACTGCTTGAGGTCAGGGGTATTGATTCCCCAAGAAGTACTTTTATTATTGAGAATAGTTTTCACTGTCCTGTTTTTTTTTTTTAACTCCAGATGAATTTGAGAATTGCCCTTTCTAGATCTATGAAGAATTGATTTGGGATTTTGATGGGAATTGCACTGAATCTGTAAATTGCTTTTGGCAAGATGACCATTTTTACTATATTGACCCTGCCAATCCAAGAGCATGAAATATTTGTCCATCTTCCGAGGTCTTCTTCGCTGTCTTTCTTCAAAGACTTGTAGTACTTGTCATACAGAGCTTTCACTTGTTTGGTTAGAGTCATACCAAGATACTTTATATTATTTGTGGCTATTGTGAAGGGTGTTATTTCCCTAACTTCTTTCTCAGCCTTCTTGCCCTTTGAGTACAGGAAGGCTACTGATTTGCTTGAGTTGATTTTATAACCGGCCACTTTGTTGAAGTTGTTTATCAGCTGTAGGAGTTCTCTGGTGGGGTTTTGTGTGTTGCTTAAATATACCTTCATGTCATATACTAATAATGATAGTTTGACGTCTTCCTTTCCAATTTGTATCCCCTTGACTTCCTTATGTTGTTTAAATGCTCACGCTAGAACTTCAACTACTATATTGAAAAGATATGGAGAGAGAGGGCAGCCTTGTCTAGTCCCTGATTTTAGTGGGATTGCTTCAAGTTTCTCTCCATTTATTTTGATGTTGGCTACTGGTTTCCTGTATATCACTTTTATTATAATTAGGTATGGGCCTTGAATTCCTCTTCTTTCCAGGAATTTTTGGTAGAGACTTGATTTTATCCAAATTAAAAATTGCCACGTCATGAAAATGGGAGAGCTGTCTATCTTCTGAGTGCTTCTTTGATTTCTTTCTCCAGATACGTGAAGTTCTTGTCATAGAGATCTTTGACTTGTTTGTTTAGAGTCACAGCATGATACTTTACCTTGTTTGTGACTATTGTGAAGGGTGTCTTTTCCCTAATTTCTTTCTCACCCTGTTTGGCCTTTGAGTATAGTAAGGCTACTGATTTGATTGAGTTCATTTTATAAACGGCCACATCGCTGAAGTTGTGTATCAGTTGTAGGAACTTTTTGGGTCGACTTAAATATACTATCATATCATCAGCAAATAGTGATAGTTTGAATAATCCTTTTCCAGATTTTACCCTTTGACCTTCTTTAGTTGTCTAATTGCTCTAACTACAATTTCAAGTACTATATTGAATAAGGCTTGAGAGAGAGGGCACCCTTGTCTAGTCCCTGATTTTAGCATGAATACTTCAAGTTTCTCCCCCCTTTGTTTGATGTTGGCTACTGGAGTGCTGTGTATTACTTTTACTATTTTTATTCATGAACCTTTATTTTCTGATCTTTCCAAGACTTTTAACATGAAAGGATGCTGAATTTTGTGAAATGGTTTTTAAACATCTAATGAAATGACCATGTGGTTATTTCCTTTGAGTTTGTTTATGTAGTAGATTACATTTATGATTTTTTGCTTATTGTACCATCTCTGTGGTGAATGATCATTTTTATGTGCTCTTGGATTCAGTTGCCAAGAATTTAATTGAGTATTTTTGCATCAATATTCATAAGGGAAATCTCTCTGAAGTTCTCTTTCCTTGTTGGATCTTTATGTGGTTTTGGTATCAGCATAATTGTGGCTCCATAGAATGAGTGGGGATGTTTTCCTTCTGTTTCTATTTTGTGGAATAGTTTAAGAGTATTGGTGTTAATGTTTTGTTGAAAGTCTGATAGAATTATGCACTAAAACCGTCTGTTCCTGTGCTTTTTTTCCATGCTCATGAATTGGCAGGATTAATATAGTAAAAATGGCCATCTTGACAAAAGCAATCTACAAATTCAATGCAATCATCATCATAATTCCAACTCAGTTCTTCAAATGTTATAAAAGGCAATTTTCAAATTCATCTGGAATTGCAAAAAACCCAGGATAGTTAAAACTGTTCTGAACAGTAAAATAACTTCTGGGGAAACCAGTATCCGGCACCTCAAGCATATCTACAAAGCAATTGTGTTAAAAACTGCATGGTATTTGTACAGTGAAAGGCAGGTAGATCAATGGAATGAACTGAAGGCCCAGAAATGAACCAACACACCTATGATCACTTGATCTTTGACAAAGGAGCTCAAAACCTCCAGTGGAAAACAAGATAGCCTTTTCAACAAATGGTGCTGGTTTAGCTGGAGGTTACCATGCAGAAGAATGCAAATCGATCCATTCTTATCTCTTTGTACAAAGCTGAAGTCCAAGTGGATCAAGGACTCCACATTATCCCAGACACACTGAAATTAACAGAAAATATACTGGGGAAGAGCCATGAGCACATGGGCACAGGGGGAAATTTCCTGAACAGAACACCAATAGCTTATGTTCTAAGTTAAAGAATTGACAAATGGGACCTCATAAAATTTCAAAGCTTCTGTAAGTCAAAAAAACACTATCAATAGGACAAAACAGCAACCAAAAAATTAGGAAATGAACTTTCCCAACCCTAAATCAATAGAGTGCTACTATCCAATATATACAAAGAACTCATGAAGTTAGACTCCAAGGAACTAAAAAATGCTATTAAAATTTGGGTAGAGATCTAAGCCAAGAATTTTTACTTAAGGAATATCAAATGGCTGAGAAGCACCTAAAGAAATGTTCAACTTCATCAAGGAAATGCAAATCAAAACAACCCTGAGATTGTACCTCACACCAGTCAGAATGGCTAAGATCAAAATCTCAGGAGACATCTGGTGCTGGCCAGGATGTGGAGAAAGAGGAACACTCACTAACAATTGGATATTAGCACAGAAGCTTGGAATACCCAAGCTGCTCAAGAAGAAGGAAGAACAATGTAGAGATACTCTCAACTTTCTTAGAAGGGGGAAAATTCCCACAAAAGGAAATACAAAGGCTAATTGTGGAGCAGAGTCTGAGGGAACAAAGAACATCCAGAGACTACCCCACCTTATAATCTATCCTATATATGGTTCTAAAATCAAGATACTATTATTGATGTCCACAAGTACTTGCTGACCAGAGCTGGATATGGCTCCAGGCACATATGCAGCAGCGGATGGCCTTGTTGGACATCAAAGGGAGGAGAGGCTTTTGGTCCTGGAAAGACTATATGCTGCCGTGTGGGGGGAATTCTGGGAATGGGAAGCAGGAGAGGGTTGATTGGGGAACAGGGGAAGGGGAGATGGGTTTTATGACTTTCCAAGGGGGGGCATCCAGTAAAGGGGACAACATTTGAAATATAAATGAAAAATATATCTAATAATCTAATAAACATATTAAGAAGCAGAAACAAAAAGAATGAACACTCCAGCTTGTTTCATGGGGCCAAATGTTTCGAAAATTGATTTTCAACCTTTGACTCTGAGGTAGTGAGTGTCTTTGTCACTGACTTGCATTTCTTCTATTCAACAAAGTGTTGGGTCCTGTTTATGTATCCAGTCTGTTAGTCTATATCATTTCATCAGTCTGTTAGTCTATATCTTTTCATCGGGGACTTGAGCCCATTCATGTTAAGAGATCTTAAGGAAAATTGATTGTTACTTCGTGTTATTTTTGTTGTTAAAGGTGGAATTCTGTTTGTGTGGCTATCTTTTTTGGGGGTTTGTTGACAGAAGATGATTTTATTGATTTTTCTAGGGTGTAGTTTCCTGCCTTGTGTTGATATTTTGTACCCATTATAATTTGTAGACCTCTGTTGCGGAAAGGATTGTGTAACTTTGTTTCTTTCATGGAATATCATAATTTCTCCATCTATGTTAATTGAGAGTTTTGCTGGGTATAGTAGCCTGGGGTGACATTTATGTTCCCTTAGGGTCTCTATGTGAACTGCCCAGGATCATCTAACTTTCATAGTTTATTCTGAGATGTCTGGTATAATTCTGATAAGTCTGCCTTTATGTGTTACTTGACCCTTTTCCCTTTACTGATTTTAATATTCTTTCTTTATTTAGTGCAATTGGTATTTTGATTATTATGAAATGGGATGAATTTCTGTTCTGTTCCAGTCTGTTCTGTAGGCTGCTTGTATGTCATGCACATCTCTTTCTTGAGGTTAGGGAAGTTTTCTTTTATAATTTTGCTGAAGATAGTTACTGGCTGTTTAAATTGTAAATATCTCACTTCTATACCAATAATCCTTAGGTTTGGTCTTCTCATTGTGTCCTGGATTTCCTGGAAGTTTTGGGTTAGGAACTTTTTGCATTTCATTTTTTTTTGAATATTTAATCAATGTTTTCTATGGTATCTTCAGTACCCGAGATTCTTTCTTCTATTTCTCGTATTCTGTTTTTGATGCTTGCATTTATGGTCTTGATTTCTTTCCAAGATTTTCTATCTCCAGTGTTGTCTCCCTTTGTGATTTCTTTATATTTCTACCTCTATTTTTAACTATTGGATGGTTTTGTTCAGTTCCTTCACTTGTTTATGCTTTCCTGTAATTCTTTAAGGGCTTCTACCTGGTGACCCATGTTCTCCTGTATTTCTTTAAGTAAGGGATTTTTGTGTTTCCTCTTTAAGAGCTTCTACCTGTTGACCCATATTCTCTATTTCTTTAAGGGACTTGTTTATGTCCTTCCTGAAGTCTTCTATCAGCATCATGAAATTTGATTTTAATTCCTGATCAATCTTGTTTTTCTGGCGTGTTAGGGTATCCAGGACACGTTGTTGTGGGAGAACTGGGTTTGGATAGTGCCATGTTGCCTTGCTTTCTGTTGGTAGTGTTCTTGCATTTGCCTTTTGTCATCTGGTTATCTCTGGTATTATTTGGTCTTGCTGTCTCTGAGTGTGGCTTATCTGTCCTGCAGCCTGTTTATCTGTACTCCTGTGATTCCTGTTCTTTCTGTGCTCTCAGGCATCTCTGCACTCCAACTGTTCTGAGTGCAATGGTTTCTCTTGTTTGGATCAGTAGATGGTGTCTTTGCTGTAGCAAACCCACCATGAGTCGTCTGCAGCATAAAGGCCAGGCTGCAGAAGGGGCACAAAGGGATGGAAGGAGAATGGTATTTGGGAGGACAGAGGTTTCAGTGCTTACTGGGTAGCTTGTCTGCTGGGGCCCCCAGCCTTTTAGAGTCCAGAGGTAGGAGGGCATATTTGAGCAGCTGCTCTGAGTACAGCAGGTACTCTAAGATGGATAAGATGATGGTGTATTCACACTAGTAGACCTGCCAAGAGTATTCTGCAGCAGAAAGGCCAGGCTGCAGAAGGGGCAGAAGGACTTTTTTTTCAGAATCTTAAACTAAATCTTTTATTTCAAAAACAAAATCAAAACAATTTTTTTGGAGAGAAGTTGGGCAGAAGATGGGCACGTCCTCATTATCAGCTCCTTCCTCCCCTACCTTCTGAGGCTTCATGGAGAGGGGGCAATAAGGAAGAGGGCCATCTCAAGGGCTGTAGTTGTTTCACAGCCTTGTGGGTGTAGTTTGCAATCTTTAATGCTAAAGTCACACGACACCCAGGAATTGTTAGTTCTTAGGAACTTCTCCATGTCACCAGCTAGTTAGCCCTTTACCTATTACTACACAAAACATGGTAGAACCAACCAACCCACTCATTTACAACAGAATATGAAGCTAAGGCCGCACTTGCTTCCTGTGATGCTAAGTGAAGGGATAAGCACAACAGCAACAATGGACACAAAATCCTTGTAAGCCATCTGGTGACTGTCCTTGCACTGTAAGTGACATTTCTGAAACTAGCTTGAACCCTGATTCCTCATATTAATGGGGACAGGTTTGGTCATCATCACCTGGAGTATAATGAGAATACAAGCCGAGTTTGAGCCATAAAGTGGAGGCTGAAGTACATTTCTGAGTTAGGTTAAAAAATGTCACATGTGCACAGGAAGCAGGGTGAATAAGTTTTTTGTTTTTTTTGTGTTTTTGTTTTTTTGTTTTTTTTGTTTTTTTTTTTTGGTTTTGTTTTGTTTTGTGAGGTGATGCCAAGGCAGAACTGGCATCTAACCCTCTGAAGATGTGATCTTTATGGTAATGTCAGGAGCTAGGGTGCCTCAAAGAAGGTGTTGGTTTAGAAGATGGAGGAGATGATCTTCCCTGTAGTTTTGATGGCAACTTCACTATCTGAACGGGATTTGGAATCACTGCTTCCAGAGTAGGCGACCAAACCAGGGAGGATGCCAATGCACAGAGTAGCAGATGGGCGGTGGAGAGAGGGAGGTCACTCAAGAGAAGAGCTGTCAATAGACTTGCAAGATGGGGCCTCTTGAGCCTTGTTATCTGGGTTTGGGTTTGGTTTTAGTCTTTTCACACTATTGCCACTCTCTGAGGTCTTATGCTTCATAGCTCCTGCCAACAGCTATGCTTGAGAGAGCTAATTCTTTTGTTACTATTGGTTTCATAGTAAGTTTCTTCTCTACTTCCTTATTTTCTGCAGAAATTCCAACCTCAATCTAATCTACTTTATCACACTTCCCTTGTGCATCAAGTCTCTACAGGATTTGCATATCTGCTCCCACTGAGGCTAGACAAGGCAGTCCTCTGCTATATATGTGCTGGGGGTCATAGGCCAGCTCATGTGTGCTCTTGGGTTGGTGGCTCAGTTTCTGGGAGACTCTCAGAAGAGAGCTCTGCTCTGTTCCTGTCTGCAAGTGCATGAGTAATTGTGTCTGGGTTCTTGGTGCTTACCGATGGGATGCTTATTCAAGTTGTCCTAGGGATTGGTGGGCCATTCCTTTCAATCTGCTCCATTTTAGTCCCTGTATACTTTTTAGACAGAAACATGTCTTGTTTAAATATTTTGAAGATAGGTTGCTGACCCCAGCCTTCCACTGGGAGGCCATGTCTATATACTAGAAGTGGTCTCTTCAAGTTCTATATCACCACTATTAGGCAGTTTGGCTAAGGCCATCTCCATTTAGTCCAGGGATCCTCTTATAGCCAGTTCTCTGGCACTTTCTACAGATTTCCCTCAGCCCACACCCCTTTATCTCATCTTCATTTCTATTCATTCTTCTGTCTCACTGGGCTTTCTCTCCTGCTTTCCCCCATGCTTAATCATGACATCTTTCTCCAGTCCTCCACTCTCCTCTCTTCTACCCATCTCCCTACATCCTTCTGCCTTCTCTAATTACCTTGTTTCCTCTTCTATGTGGAAATTAGGCTATATAATTGGACATTTTGTTTTTGTTAAATTTCTTATGGTCTGTGTGTTGTATCATGGGTATTCTATACTTTTTGTCTAATACTCACTTAGCAGTGAGTATACACCATGCGTGTTCATTTGGGTCTGGGTTACTTCCCTCAGGATTTTATTTTCTAGTTCCATCTAAATGTCTGCACAATTTATGATCTTCTTGTTTTAAATAGCTGAATATTATTCCATTTTGAGAATGAACCATATTTTCTATATCTACTTTTCGGTTGAGCGACATCTGAAATGTTTCTAGCTTTCTCAGTCTCTTAAGTAATAAGAATTCTATGAATATAGTAGAGTCAGTGTCCTTATGGTATGGTGAAAATTCCCAGGAGCGGTATAGCTGGGTCTTTGGATAGAAGTAGTTCTAATTTTATGAAGAAACTCCAGATTGATTTCTAGAACTAATTTTTCCTGTTTGCAATCCACATGCAATGGAGGAGTGTTACTTTTCATCAATATAATCCCTACCATGTCCTTCAATTGAATTTTGGATCCTAACCATCCTGATTGGTATAAACTGGAACCTCAGAGTCATTTGTATTTCCATTTCCCTGTTGACTAAGGATATTGAACAGTTTTTTTTTTGAAATGCTCCTTGGTGATTCAATTCCTCTGTAGAGAATTATATATTTGGCCCTGTACTGCATTTTTGATTGGGTTATTTGGGTTTTGAGGATCTAACTTGTTGAATCTTTTACATATTTTATTATTAGCTCTCCATCAGATGTAGGGTTATTGATTATGCTCTACCAACTGGTGGTTTACCATTTTGTCCTATTGTCAGTGTATTTTGCCTTGTAGAAACCTTTCAGTTTCATGAGGTTGCATTTGTCAATTATTTATCTTAGAGCTTGAGGCTCTGGAGCTTCTGCTTAGGGAATGTTACCCTCTTCCAATGTGTTCAGTGATATTCCCACATTTTTTATTAGATTAAATATATGTGGTTTTATGTTGAGGTCCTTGATTCACATGAACTTGAGCTTGGTACAAGGTGATAAACAGGGATCAGTTTGCATTATTCTACAGACACACTGCTTGGCAGAGCAGTACCATTTGTTGAAGATACTACCATTTATCCACTTATGGTTTTGGCACTTTGTCAAAGATCAAATGTCCATAGGTTGTGTAAATTTATATCTGCATCTTCAGTTCTATTCCTTTGATTGACCTGTTTTTGTCTGTACCAACAACATTCATTTTTATTACTAGTATTCTGTAGGAAAGTTTTAAATCAGCAATGGTATTTCCACAGAAGTTCCTTTTGGTCAAGAATTTTTTTGTGTTCCTGGGTTTTTTGTTTTGCCATATGAAGTTGAAAGATGCTATTTCCATATCTGAGAAAAATTTTGTTGGAATTTTGATGGCCATATCACGGATTCTGCAGATTGCTTTTGGTAACATGGCCATTTTTATCTTACTAATTCTAACAATCCTTGAGCATGGGAGATCTTTCCATCTTCTTCAAGCACTTGAAGTTCTTGTCATATAGATCTTTTACTTTCTCTGTTAGAGTTAAGTAAAATATTTTATAATATTTCTTGATAATATAAAGGATATAGCTTCATTAATTTTCTTTCTGAGGCTAGTCAATATTTGTATAAAGAAAAAGGCTATTGGCTTGTTTGACTTAATTTAATATAAAAAACTTTGCTGAAGTTGTTTATCAGGTATACAAGTACTTTGGTAGAATTTTTGTGGTTGATTATGTATACTATCATATCATCCATGAATACTGACACCTTGATTTTTTTCTTCCTTTCCTACTTTTTTTTTTAATTTTATTTTCTATATTCTATGTTTACATTCCAAAGGCTTTCCCCTTTCCCAGTTCCCACCCACCATAGTTCCCATAGTTCCTCTCCCCCCATCT